>JAVLSZ010000014.1:63720000-64920000 GCA_032313775.1 Urocyon cinereoargenteus | reverse complement strand
ACAATAATCGAATCGATTTGAAAATAATCGAATAGAATAAAAAAAAATCGAATTGAATTGAATGGAATGGATTGAAAATAATTGAATCGAATCAAAAATAATCGAATTGAATCGAACTGAATGTAAGAGAATTGAATCGTATAGAAAATACTCGAACTGAATCGAAAAGAATCCAAAATATTCGAAACGAATGCAATCGAAGCGTAAATGATAGAATCGAATCGAATAAAAAATGATCGAATTGGATCGCATCGAAAAAAATCGAATTGAATTGAGTGGAATGCAATTGAAAAGAATCAAATCGAATAGAAAATAATCGAATTGAATCGAATCAAATCGAAAAGAATGGAAAATAATCGAATCGATTTGAAAATAATCGAAGCGAATCGAAAAGAATTGAATTTATTCGAAAAAAATCGAATCGAATCGAAAAGAATCTAATTGAATCGAAAAGAATCGAAAATAATCGAATCGATTCGAAAATAATCGAATGGAATTGAAAAGAATCGAATCGAATCGAAAATGATCGAATTGAATCGAATCGAATCGAAAAGAATCAAAAATAATCGAATCTATTTGAAAATAATCGAATCGAATTGAAAAGAATCGAATTGAATCAAAAACAATCGAATTGAATCGAATCAAATCGAAAAGAATCGAAAATAATCGAATCGATTCCAAAAACATCAAATTGAATCGAAAAGAATCTAATCAAATCTAAAAGAATCAAAAATAATCGAATCGATTCGAAAATAATCGAATCGAATCGAAAAGAATCGAATCGAATCGAAAATGATCGAATTGAATCCAATCGAATGAAAAGAATCGAAAATAATCGAATCGATTTGAAAATAATCAAAACTAATCGACAAGAATCGAATCGAATCAAATCAAATCGAAAAGAAACGAAAATAATTGAATCGACTCGAAAAGAAACGAAATTAATTGAATTGACATGAATGGAATTGAAAAGAATCGAATCGAATCGAAAAAATCGAATCGAATCGAAAATGATCGAATTGAATTGAATCAAATCTAAAAGAATCAAAAATAATCGAATCGATTCGGAAAAAATCAAATCGAATCGCAAAGAATTGAATCGAATCGAAAATGAACGAATTTAATCGAATCAAATGAAAAGAATCAAAAATAAACGAATAGATTTGAAAATAATCGAAACGAATCGACAAAATCGAATCGAATCAAATCAAATTGAAAAGAATGGAAAATAATCGAATCAACTCGAAAAGAATTGAAAATAATTGAATTGATTTGAAAATAATCGAATCGAATTAAAAGAATCGAAAATAAACGAATAGATTTGAAAATAATCGAAACAAATCGACAAAATCGAATCGAATCAAATCAAATCGAAAAGAATCGAAAATAATCAAATCGACTCGAAAAGAATCTAAAATAATTGAATTGACATGAATGGAATTGAAAAGAATCGAATCGAATCGAAAAAAATCGAATTGAATCGAATGGAATGGAATTGAAAAGAATCGAATCGAATCAAAAATCATCGAATTGAATAAAAATAAATGGAAGAGAATTGAATCGTATAGAAAATACTCGAACCGAATCGAAAAGAATCCAAAATATTTGAAACGAATGGAATCGAAGCGAAAATAATCGAATCGAATCGAATCAAAAATGATCGAATTGAATCGAATCGAATCGAAAAGAATCGAAAATAATCGAATCGATTCGAAAACAACTGAATCGGATTGAAAAGAATCAAATAGAATCGATAATGATCGAATTGAATGGAATCATATCGAAAAGAATCGAAAATAATCGAATCGAATTGAAAAGAATCGAATCGAATCGATAATAATCAAATTGAATCTAATCGAATCGAAAAGAATTGCAAATAATCGAATCGATTCGAAAATAATTGATTCGAATCGAAAAGAATCAAATCGAATCGATAATGATCGAGTTGAATTGAATCGAATCGAAAAGAATCGAAAATAATCGAATCAAACTGAATTGAAAGGAATCGAATCGAATTGAAAATAATCAAATTGAAAAGAATCAAAAATAACCGAATCGACTTGAATCAAATTGAAACTAATCGAATAGAAATAATCAAATTGTATCGAATGGAATTGAATCGACTCAAAAAGAATTGAAAATAATTGATTCGAATCGAATCGAAAAGAAGAAAATCAAATCAAATCAAAAAGAATAAAAAATCAAATCAACTCGAAAAGAAACAAAAATAATCCAATCGGCTCGAACAAATCGAATTGAAGAGAATTGAATCGTATAGAAACTACTCGAATCGAATCGAAATGAATCCAAAATATTCGAAATGAATGGAATCAAAACGAAAGAAACAAATCGAATCAAAAAGACTTGAATCGTATAGAAAATACTCGAATCGAATCGAAAAGACTCCAAAATATTCGAAACGAGTGGAATCGAATTGAAAATAATCGAATCGAATCGAATCGAAAATGATCGAATTGAATCAAATCGAATCGAAAATAATCGAATCGATTCGAAAATAATCTAATCGAATTGAAAAGAAACGAAACGAATCGAAATTGATCGAATTGATTAGAATTGATTTGAAAAGAATCGAAAAGAATCGAATTGATATGAAAATAATCAAATCGAATCGAAAAGAATCGAATTGAATCGAATGGAATTGAAAAGAATCGAATCAAAAATAATCAAATTGAATCGAATTGAATGGAAGAGAATTGAATCTTATAAAAAATACTCGAACCGAATCAAAAAGAATCCAAAATATTCGAAACGAATGGAATCGAATCGAAAATAATCGAATCGACTAGAAAAGAATCGAAAATAATTGAATTGACATGAATCGAATCGAAAATATTTGAATCGTATCGAAAAAAGTCAAATTGAATCGAATGGAATGGAATTGAAAAGAATCAAATCGAATCAAAAATAATCAAATTGAATTGAATCGAATCGAAAAGAATGGAAAATAATCGAATCGATTTGAAAATAATCGAAATGAATCGAAAAGAATCGAATTGAATCGAAAACAATTGCATAGAATCGAATCGAATCTAAAAGACTCGAAAATAATCGAATCGATTAGAAAAAAATTGAATCGAATCGAAAAGAATCTAATCGAATCGAAAAGAATCGAAAATAATCGAATCGATTTGAAAATAATCGAATTGAATCGAAAAGAACGAATTGAATCGAAAATGATCAAATTGGATCGAATCGAGTCGAAAAGAATCAAAATAATCAAATCGAATCGAAACAATCGAATCGAATCGCAAAGAATCGAATCGAATTGATTCGAAAATAATCAAAAATAATTGAATCAATTCGAAAATAATCTAATCGAAACAAAAAGAATTGAAACAAATTGAAATTGATCGAATTGATTAGAATCGATTCGAAAAGAATCGAAAAGAATCGAATCGATTTGAAAATAATTGAATCGAAACGAAATGAATCGAATCAAATCGAAAATGATCGAATTGAATCGAATCTAATGAAAAGAATCGAAAATAATTGAATCGATTAGAAAATAATCGAGTCGACTCGAAAAGAATCGAATCGAATGAAATCAAATCGAAAAGAATCGAAAAGAATCGAATCGACTTGAAAAGAATCGAATTGAATGAAATCAAATTGAAAAGAATCAAAAAGAATCGAATCGATTTGAAAATAATTGAATCGAATCGAAAAGAATCGAATCGAATCGAAAATGATCGAATTGAATCGAATCTAATGAAAAGAATCGAAAATAATTGAATCGATTTGAAAATAATCGAATCGAATCGACAAGAATCGAATCGAATGAAATCAAATCGAAAAGAATCGAAAAGAATCGAATCAACTCGAAAAGAATCGAAAATAATTGAATTGATTTGAAAATAATTGAATCGAATCGAAAAGAATCGAATTGAATCGAAAAGAATCAAAAAGAATCTAATCAAATCGAAAAGAATAGAAAATAACCGAATCGACTCGAAAAGAATAAAAAATAATTGAATTGACATGAATCGAATCGGAAATAATCGAATCGTATCGAAATAAGTCGAATTGAATCGAATGGAATGGAATTGAAAATCAAATCGAAAGGAAAATAATCGAATTGAATCGAATCGAATATAAAGAATGGAAAATAATTGAATCGATTTGAAAATAATCGAAGAGAATTTAAAAGAATCGAATTGAATTGAAAACAATCGAATTGAATCGAATCGAATCGAAGAGAATCGAAAATAATCGAATTGATTTGAAAAAAATCGAAGCGAATCAAAAAGAATCTAATCGAATAAAAAGAATCGAAAATAATCAAATTGATTCGAATATAATCGAATCGACTCGAAAAGAATCAAAAATAATTGAATTGATAAGAATAGAATAAAAAATAATCGAATCGAATCGAAAAAAGTCGAATTGAATCGAATGGAATGGAATTGAAAAGAATCGAATCGAATCGAAAATAACCGAATTGAATCGAATCGAATCGAAAAGAATGTAAAATAATCGAATCGATTTGAAAATAATCTAAGTGAATCGAAAAGAATCGAATTGAATTGATTTGAATGGAAGAGAATTGAATCGTATAGAAAATACTCGAACCGAATCGAAAAGAACCCAAAATATTCGAAACGAATGGAATCGAAGCGAAAATAATTGAATCGAGTCCAATAAAAAATTTTATTATTTGAAAATAATTGAATTGAATCAAAAAGAATCGAATTGAATTGAAAACAATCGAATTGAATCGAATCGAATCGAAGAGAATCGAAAATAATCGAATCGATTCGAAAAAAATCGAATCGAATCGAAAAGAATTGAATCGAATCTAAAAGAATTGAAAATAATCGAATCGATTCGAAAATAATCGAATCGAATCGAAAAGAATCGAATCAAAAATGATCGAATTGAATCAAATTGAATCAAAAAGAATCAAAAATAATCGAATTGATTCGAAAACAATTGAATCAAATCGCAAAGAATCTAATCGAATCGAAAATGATCGAATTGAATCGAATCGAATGAAAAGAATCGAAAATAATCGAATCGATTTGAAAATAATCGAAACGAATCGACAAGAATCGAATCGAATCAAATCATATCGAAAAGAAACGAATATAATCGAATCGACTCGAAAAGAATCGAAAATAATTGAATTGACATGAATGGAATTGAAAAGAATCGAATCGAATCGAAAAAATCGAATTGAATTGAAAATGATCGAATTGAATCGAATCGAATTGAAAAGAATCAAAAATAATCGAATCGATTCGAAAACAATCGAATCGAATCGCAAAGAATCGAGTCGAATTGAAAATGAACGAATTGAATCGAATCGAATGAAAAGAATCAAAAATAATCGAATCGATTTGAAAATAATCGAAACAAATCGACAAGAATCGAATCGAATCAAATCAAAAGGAAAAGAATCGAAAATAACCAAATCGACTCGAAAAGAATCGAAAATAATTGAATTGACATGAATGGAATTGAAAAGAATCGAATCGAATCGAAAAAAATCGAATTGAATCGAATGGAATGGAATTGAAAAGAATCGAATCAAATCGAAAATAATCGAATTGAATCGAATTGAATGGAAGAGAATTGAATCGTATAGAAAATACTCGAACCGAATCGAAAAGAATCCAAAATATTTGAAACGAATGGAATCGAAGCGAAAATAATCAAATCGAATCGAATCAAAAACGATCGAATTGAATCAAATCGAGCGAAAAGAATCGAAAATAATCGAATCGATTCAAAACAACTGAATCGAATCGAAAAGAATCAAATAGAATCGATAATGATCGAATTGAATCGAATCGAATCGAAAAGAATCGAAAATAATCGAATCGATTTGAAAATAATCGAATCAAATTGAAAAGAATCGAATCGAATCGAAAATAATCGAATTGAATCTAATCGAATCGAAAAGAATTGAAAATAATCGAATCGACTTGAAAAGAATCGAATCGAATCGAAAAGAATCAAATCGAATCGATAATGATCAAGTTGAATTGAATCGAATCGAAAAGAATCGAAAATAATCGAATCAAATTGAATTGAAAGGAATCGAATCGAATTGAAAATAATCAAATTGAAAAGAATCAAAAATAACCAAATTGACTTGAATCAAATTGAAACTAATCGAATAGAAATAATCGAATTGTATCGAATGGAATCGAATCGACTCAAAAAGAATCAAAAATAATTGATTCGAATCGAATCGAAAAGAACCGATTCGAATCGAATCGAAAAGAAGAAAATCAAATCGAATCAAAAAGAATAAAAAATAATCAAATCAACTCAAAAAGAATAAAAAATAAGCGAATCGACTCGAATCGAATCGAATTGAAGAGAATTGAATCGTATAGCAACTACTCGAATCGAATCGAAAAGAATCCAAAATATTCGAAATGAATGGAATCGAATCGAGAATCAAATCGAATCAAAAAGACTTGAATCATATAGAAAATACTCGAATCGAATCGAAAAGACTCCAAAATATTCGAAACGAGTGGAATCGAATTGAAAATAATCGAATCGAATCGAATCGAAAATGATCGAATTGAATCAAATCGAATCGAAAATAATCGAAAATAATCGAATCGATTCGAAAATAGTCTAATTGAAACGAAAAGAAATGAAATGAATCGAAATTGATCGAATTGATTAGAATCGATTTGATAAGAATCGAAAAGAATCGACTCGATTTGAAAATAATCAAATCGAATCGAAAAGAATCGAATTGAATCGAATGGAATTGAAAAGAATCGAATCGAAAATAATCAAATTGAATCGAATTGAATGGAAGAGAATTGAATCGTATAAAAAATACTCAAACCGAATGGAAAAGAATCCGAAATATTCGAAACGAATGGAATCGAATCGAAAATAATCGAATCGACTCGAAAAGAATCGAAAATAATTGAATTGACATGAGTCGAATCGAAAATAATCAAATTGTATAGAAAAAAGTCGAATTGAATCCAATGGAATGGAATTGAAAAGAATCAAATCGAATCGAAAATAATCAAATTGAATCGAATCGAATTGAAAAGAATGGAAAATAATCGAATCAATTTGAAAATAATCGAAGCGAATCAAAAAGAATCGAATTGAATTGAAAACAATCGAATTGAATCGAATCGAATCGAAAAGTATCGAAAATAATCGAATCGATTAGAAAGAAATGGAATCGAATTGAAAAGAATCTAATCGAATCGAAAAGAATCAAAAATAATTGAATAGATTTGAAAATAATCGAATTGAATCAAAAAGAACGAATCGAATCGAAAATGATCAAATTGGATCGAATCGAATCGAAAAGAATCAAAAATAATCAAATCGATTCGAAAACAATCAAATCGAATCGCAAAGAATCGAATCGAATCGATTTGAAAATAATCGAAAATAATTGAATCGATTCGAAAATAATCTAATCGAAACGAAAAGAATTGAAACGAATTGAAATTGATCGAATTGATTAGAATCGATTCGAAAAGAATCGAAAAGTATCGAATCGATTTGAAAATAACTGAATCGAATCGAATAGAATCGAATTAAATCGAAAATGATCGAATTGAATCGAATCGAATTGAAAAGAATAAAAAATAATCGAATCGATTCGAAAACAATCGAATCGAATCACAAAGAATCGAATTGAATTGAAAATGAACGAATTGAATCGAATCGAATGAAAAGAATCAAAAATAATCGAATCGATTTGAAAATAATCGAAACAAATCGACAAGAATCGAATCAAATCAAATCAAAATGAAAAGAATCGAAAATAACCAAATCGACTCGAAAAGAATCGAAAATAATTGAATTGACATGAGTCGAATCGAAAATAATCAAATTGTATCGAAAAAAGTCGAATTGAATCCAATGGAATGGAATTGAAAAGAATCAAATCGAATCGAAAATAATCAAATTGAATCGAATCGAATTGAAAAGAATGGAAAATAATCGAATCAATTTGAAAATAATCGAAGCGAATCAAAAAGAATCGATTTGAATCGAAAACAATCGAATTGAATCGAATCGAATCGAAAAGAATCGAAAATAATCGAATCGATTAGAAAGAAATGGAATCGAATTGAAAAGAATCTAATCGAATCGAAAAGAATCAAAAATAATTGAATAGATTTGAAAATAATCGAATTGAATCAAAAAGAACGAATCGAATCGAAAATGATCAAATTGGATCGAATCGAATTGAAAAGAATCAAAAATAATCAAATCGATTCGAAAACAATCAAATCGAATCGCAAAGAATCGAATCGAATCGATTTGAAAATAATCGAAAATAATTGAATCGATTCGAAAATAATCTAATCGAAACGAAAAGAATTGAAACGAATTGAAATTGATCGAATTGATTAGAATCGATTCGAAAAGAATCGAAAAGTATCGAATCGATTTGAAAATAACTGAATCGAATCGAATAGAATCGAATTAAATCGAAAATGATCGAATTGAATCGAATCGAATGAAAAGAATCGAAAATAATCGAATCGATTTGAAAATAATTGATCGAATCAACAAGTATAGAATCGAATGAAATCAAATTGAAAAGAATCGAAAATAATCGAATCGACTCGAAAAGAATCGAAAATATTTGAATTGATATGAATAGAATCGAAAATAATCGAATCGAATCCAAAAAAGTCGATTTGAATCGAATGGAATGGAATTGAAAAGAATTAAATCGAATCGAAAATAATCTAATTGAATCGAATCGAATCGAAAAGAATGGAAAATAATCGAATCGGTTTGAAAATAATCGAAGAGAATCGAAAAGAATCGAATTGAATCGAAAACAATTGAATTGAATTGAAATGAAGAGAATGGAAAATAATCGAATCGATTTGAAAATAATCGAAACAAATCGACAAGAATCGAATCGAATCAAATCAAAACGAAAAGAATCGAAAATAACCAAATCGACTCGAAAAGAATCGAGAATAATTGAATTGACATGAATGGAATTGAAAAGAATCGAATCGATTCAAAAATAATCGAATTGAATGGAAGAGAATTGAATCGTATAGAAAATACTCGATCCGAATCGAAAAGAATCCAAAATATTTGAAACGAATGGAATCGAAGCGAAAATAATCGAATCGAATCGAATCAAAAATGATCGAATTGAATCAAATTGAATCGAAAAGAATCGAAAATAATCGAATTGATTCGAAAACAACTGAATCAAATCAAAAAGAATCAAATAGAATCGATAATGATCGAATTGAATCGAATCGAATCGAAAAGAATGGAAAATAATCGAATCGATTTGAAAATAATCGAAGCGAATCGAAAAGAATCGAATTGAATCGAAAACAATCAAATTGAATCAAATCGAATCGAAAAGAATTGAAAATAATCGAATCGATTCGAAAATAATCGAATTGAATTGAAAAGAACGAATCAAATCGAAAATGATCGAATTGGAACGAAACGAATCGAAAAGAATAAAAAATGATCGAATCGATTCGAGAACAATCGAATCGAATCACAAAGAATCGAATCGAATCGAAAATGATCGAATTGAATCGAATCGAATAGAAAAGAATAAAAAATAATCGAATGGATTCGAAAATAATCGAATTGAATTGAAAAGAACGAATCGAATCAAAATGATCGAATTAAATCGCATTGATTAGAAAAGAATCAAAAATAATCGAATCGATTCGAAAATTATCTAATCGAATCGAAAAGAATTGAAACGAATCAAAATTGAACGAACTGAATTGAATCGATTCGAAAAGAATCGAAAAGAATCGAATCGATTTGAAAATAATCGAAGCGAATCGAAAAGAATCGAATTGAATTGAAAACAATCGAATTGAATCGAATCGAATCGAAGAGAATCGAAAATAATCGAATCGATTCGAAAAAAATCGAATCGAATCGAAAAGAATCTAATCGAATCTAAAAGAATTGAAAATAATCGAATCGATTCGAAAATAATCGAATCGAATTGAAAAGAATCGAATTGAATCGAAAATGATCGAATTGAATCAAATCGAATCAAAAAGAATAAAAAATAATCGAATTGATTTGAAAACAATTGAATCAAATCGCAAAGAACCTAATCGAATCGAAAATGATCGAATTGAATCGAATCGAATGAAAAGAATCGAAAATAATCGAATCGATTTGAAAATAATCGAAACAAATCAACAAGAATCGAATCGAATCAAATCAAATAGAAAAGAAACGAATATAATCGAATCGACTCGAAAAGAATAGAAAATAATTGAATTGACATGAATGGAATTGAAAAGAATCGAATCGAATCGAAAAAATCGAATTGAATTGAAAATGATCGAATTGAATCGAATCGAATTGAAAAGAATAAAAAATAATCGAATCGATTCGAAAACAATCGAATCGAATCACAAAGAATCGAATTGAATTGAAAATGAACGAATTGAATCGAATCGAATGAAAAGAATCAAAAATAATCGAATCGATTTGAAAATAATCGAAACAAATCGACAAGAATCGAATCGAATCAAATCAAAACGAAAAGAATCGAAAATAACCAAATCGACTCGAAAAGAATCGAAAATAATTGAATTGACATGAATGGAATTGAAAAGAATTGAATCGAATCGAAAAAAATCGAATTGAATCGAATGGAATGGAACTGAAAAGAATCGAATCGAATCGAAAATAATCGAATTGAATGGAAGAGAATTGAATCGTATAGAAAATACTCGATCCGAATCGAAAAGTATCCAAAATATTTGAAACGAATGGAATCGAAGCGAAAATAATCGAATCGAATCGAATCAAAAATGATCGAATTGAATCAAATTGAATCGAAAAGAATCGAAAATAATCGAATTGATTCAAAAACAACTGAATCAAATCAAAAAGAATCAAATAGAATCGATAATGATCGAATTGAATCGAATCGAATCGAAAAGAATCAAAAATAATCGAATCGATTTGAAAATAATCGAATCGAATTGAAAAGAATCGAATCGAATCGAAAATAATCAAATTGAATCTAATCGAATCGAAAAGAATTGAAAATAATCGAATCGATTAGAAAATAATTGAATCGAATCGAAAAGAATCAAATCGAATCGATAATGATCAAGTTGAATTGAATCGAATCGAAAAGAATCGAAAATAATCGAATCAAATTGAATTGAAAGGAATCGAATCGAATTGAAAATAATCAAATTGAAAAGAATCAAAAATAACCGAATCTTCTTGAATCAAATTGAAAATAATCGAATAGAAATAATCGAATTGTATCAAATGGAATTGAATCGACTCAAAAAGAATCGAAAATAATTGATTCGAATCGAATCGAAAAGAACCGATTCGAATCGAATCGAAAAGAAGAAAATCAAATCGAATCAAAAAGAATAAAAAATAATCAAATCAACTCAAAAAGAATCAAAAATAATCGAATCGACTCGAATCGAATCGAAATGAAGAGAATTGAATCATATAGAAACTACTTGAATCGAATCGAAAAGAATCCAAAATATTCTAAATGAATGGAATCGAATCGAGAATCAAATCGAATCAAAAAGACTTGAATCGTATAGAAAATACTCGAATCGAATCGAGAAGACTCCAAAATATTCGAAACGAGTGGAATCAAATTGAAAATAATCGAATCGAATCGAATCAAATAAAAAATGATCGAATTGAAACAAATCGAATAGAAAATAATAAAAAATAATCGAATCGATTCGAAAATAATCTAATTGAAACGAAAAGAAATGAAACGAATCGAAATTGATTAGAATCGATTTGATAAGAATCGAAAAGAATCGACTCGATTTGAAAATAATCAAATCGAATCGAAAAGAATTGAATTGAATCGAATGGAATTGAAAAGAATCGAATCGAAAATAATCAAATTGAATCGAATTGAATGGAAGAGAATTGAATCGTATAAAAAATACTCAAACCGAATGGAAAAGAATCCGAAATATTCGAAACGAATGGAATCGAATCGAAAATAATCGAATCGACTCGAAAAGAATCGAAAATAATTGAATTGACATGAGTCGAATCGAAAATAATCAAATCGTATCGAAAAAAGTCGAATTGAATCCAATGAAATGGAATTGAAAAGAATCAAATCGAATCGAAAATAATCGAATTGAATCGAATCGAATCGAAAAGAATGGAAAATAATCGAATCGATTTGAAAATAATCGAAGCGAATCGAAAAGAATTGAATTGAATCAAAAACAATCGAATTGAATCGAATCGAATCGAAAAGAATCGAAAATAATCGAATCGATTAGAAAGAAATGGAATCGAATTGAAAAGAATCTAATCGAATCGAAAAGAATCGAAAATAATCTAATCGATTTGAAAATAATTGAATTGAATCAAAAAGAACGAATCGAATCGAAAATGATCAAATAGGATCGAATCAAATCGAAAAGAATCAAAAATAATCGAATCGAATCGCAAAGAATCGAATCGACTCGATTCGAAAATAATCGAAAATAATTGAATCGATTCGAAAATAATCTAATCGAAACGAAAAGAATTGAAACGAATTGAAATTGATCGAATTGATTAGAATCGATTCGAAAAGAATTGAAAAGAATCGAATTGATTTGAAAATAACTGAATCGAATCGAAAAGAATCGAATCAAATCGAAAATGATCGAATTGAATCGAATCGAATGAAAAGAATCGAAAATAATCGAATCGATTTGAAAATAATTGATCGAATCAACAAGTATCGAATCGAATGAAATCAAATCGAAAAGAATCGAAAATAATCGAATCGACTCGAAAAGAATCAAAAATATTTGAATTGATATGAATAGAATCGAAAATAATCGAATCGAATCCAAAAAAGTCGATTTGAATCAAATGGAATGGAATTGAAAAGAATTAAATCGAATCAAAAATAATCTAATTGAATCGAATCGAATCGAAAAGAATGGAAAATAATCGAATCGATTTGAAAATAATCGAAGAGAATCGAAAAGAATCGAATTGAATAGAAAACAATCGAATTGAATCGAATTGAAACGAAGAGAATGGAAAATAATCGAATCGATTCGAAAAAATTGAAACGAATCGAAAAGAATCTAATCAAATCAAAAAGAATAGAAAATATTCGCATCAATTCGAAAATAATCGAATTCAATCGAAGAGATTGAATCGAATCGACAATGATCGAATTGAATCAAATCGAATCGACAATAATCGAAAATAATCAAATAGATTTGAAAATAATTTAATCGAAATGAAAAGAATTGAAACGAATTGAAATTGATCGAATTGATTAGAATCGATTTGAAAAGAATAGAAAAGAATCGAATCGATTTGAAAATAATTGAATCGAATCGAAAAGAATGGAATCAAATCGAAAAAGATCGAATTGAATCGAATGTAATGAAAAGAATCGAAAATAATCGAATCGATTTGAAAATAATTGAATAAAATCGAAAAGAATCGAATCGAATATAACCAAATCGAAAATAATCGAATCGACTCGAAAAGAATCGAAAATAATTGAATTGATATGAATAGAATCAAATATAATCGAATCGAATCGAAAATAGTCGAATTGAATCGAATGGAATGGATTTGAAAAGAATCGAATCGAATCGAAAATAATCGAATTGAATCGAATCGAATCGAAAAGAATGGAAAATAATCGAATCGATTTGAAAATAATTGAAGCGAATCGAAAAGAATCGAATTGAATCGAAAACAATCAAATTGAATCGAATCGAATCGAAAAGAATCGAAAATAATCGAATCGATTCGAAAATAATCGAATTGAATTGAAAAGAACGAATCGAATCGAAAATGATCGAATTGGAACGAATCGAATCGAAAAGAATGAAAAAAATAATCGAATCGATTCGAGAACAATCGAATCGAATCACAAAGAATCGATTCGAATCGAAAATGATCGAATTGACTCGAAAAGAATCGAAAATAATCGAATCGATTCGAAAATAATCGAATTGAATTGAAAAGAACGAATCGAATCAAAATGATCGAATTGAATCGAATTGATTCGAAAAGAATCAAAAATAATCGAATCGATTCGAAAATAATCTAATCGAATCGTAAAGAATTGAAACTAATCAAAATTGAACGAATTGAATTGAATCGATTCGAAAAGAATCGAAAAGAATCGAATCGATTTGAAAATAATTGAATCGAATCGAAAAGAATCGAATCGAATCGGAAAAGATCGAATTGAATCGAATCGAATGAAAAGAATCGAAAATAATCGAATCGATTTGAAAATAAACGAATCGAATCGACAAGAATCGAATCGAATAAAATCAAATCGAAAAGAATCGAAAATAATCAAATCGACTCGAAAAGAATCGAAAATAATTGAATTGATATGAATAGAATCAAAAATAATCGAATCGAATCAAAAAAAGTCGAATTGAATCGATGGAATGGAATTGAAAAGAATCGAATCGAATCGAAAATAATCGAATTGAATCGAATCGAATCGAAAAGAACGGAAAATAATCGAATCGATTTGAAAATAATCGAATCGAAACGAAAAAAATGGAATTGAATCGAATGGAATGGAATTGAAAAGAATCAAATCGAATCGAAAATAATCATATTGAATCGATTTGAATGGAAGAGAATGGAATCCTATAGAAAATACTTGAACCGAATCGAAAAGAACCCAAAATATTTGAAATGAATGGAATCGAAGCGAAAATAATCGAATCGAATCCAATAAAAATTTCGTTATTTGAAAATAATTGAATCGAATTGAAAAGAATCGAATCGAATCGAAAATGATCGAATTGAATCGAATCTAATGAAAAGAATCGAAAATAATCGAACCGATTTGAAAATAATCGAATCGAATCGACAAGATCGAATCGAATAAAATCAAATCGAAAAGAATCGAAAATAATCGGATCGATTTGAAAATAATCGAATCGAATTGAAAAGAATCAAATCGAATCAAATCAAATCAAAAATAATGGAAAATAATCGAATCGACTCGAATAGAATCGAAAATAATTGATTCAAGTCGAATCGAAAAGAACCGATTCGAATTGAATCGAAAGAAGAAAATCAAATCGAATCAAAAAGAATAAAAAATAATCAAATCAACTCGAAAAGAATAAAAAATAATTGAATCGACTCGAATCGAATCGAATTGAAGAGAATTGAATCGTATAGAAACTACTCGAATCGAATCGAAAAGAATCCAAAATATTCAAAATGAATGGAATCGAATCGAAAGAATCAAATCGAATCGAAAAGACTTGAATCGTATAGAAAACTCTAGAATCGAATCGAAGAGAATCCAAAATATTCGAAATGAATCGAATCGAATTGAAAATAATCGAATCGAATCGAATCGAATCGAATCGAAAATGATCGAATTGAATCAAATCGAATCGAAAATAATCAAAAATAATCGAATCGATTCGAAAATAATCTAATAGAATCAAAAAGAATAGAAACGAATCGAAATTGATTGCATTGAATAGAATCGATTCGAAAAGAATAGAAAAGAATCGAATCGATTTGAAAATAATTGAATCGAATCGAAAAGAATCGAATCGAATCGAAAATGATGGAATTGAATCGAATCTAATGAAAATCGAAAATAATCGAACCGATTTGAAAATAATTGAATCGAATCGACAGGAATCGAATCGAATAAAATCAAATCGAAAAGAATTGAAAATAATCGAATCGACTCGAAAAGAATCGAAAATAATTGAATTGACATGAATGGAAAATAATCGAATCGAATCGTAAAAAGTCAAATTGAATCGAATAGAATGGAATTGAAAAGAATCGAATCGAAAATACTCTAATCGAATCGAATCGAATTGAAAAGAATCGAAAATAATCGAATCGATCTGAAAATAATCGAATCGAATCGAAAAGAATCGAATTGAATCGAAAAGAATCAAATCGAATCAAATTAAATCGAAAAGAATGGAAAATAATCGAATCGACTCAAAAAGAATCAAAAATAATTGATTCGAATCGAATCGAAAAGAACCGATTCAAATCGAATCGAAAAGAAGAAAATCAAATCGAATCAAAAAGAATAAAAAATAATCAAATCAACTCGAAAAGAATAAAAAATAATCGAATCGACTCGAATCGAATCAAATTCAAGATAATTGAATTGTATAGAAACTACTCGAATTGAATCGAAATGAATCCAAAATATTCGAAATGAATGGAATTGAATCAAAAGAAACAAATCGAATCGAAAAGACTTGAATCGTATAGAAAATACTCGAATCGAATCGAAAAGAATCCAAAATATTCGAAACGAATGGAATCAAATTGAAAATAATCGAATCAAATCGAATTGAATTGAAAATGATCGAATTGAATCAAATCGAATCGAAAATAATCAAATCGATTCGAAAATAATCTAATCGAATCGAAAAGAATCGAAACGAATCGAAATTGATCGAATTGAATAGAATCGATTCGAAAAGAATCGAAAAGAATCGAATCGAATTGAAAATAATTGAATCGAATCGAAAAGAATCGAATCGAATCGAAAATGATCGAATTGACTCGAATCTAATGAAAAGAATAAAAAATAATCGAATCGATTTGAAAATAATTGAATCGAATCGACAGGAATCGAATCGAATGAAATCAAATCCAAAGGAATCAAAAATAATCGAATCGACTCGAAAAGAATCGAAAATAATTGAATTGACATGAATCGAATGGAAAATAATCGAATCGAATTGAAAAAAGTGGAATTGAATCGAATGGAATGGAATTAAAAAGAATCGAATCAAAAATACTCTAATTGAATCGAATCGAAAATAATCGAATCGATCTGAAAATAATTGAATCGAATCGAAAAGAACTGAATTGAATCGAAAAGAATCAAATCGAATCAAATCAAATTGAAAAGAATCGAAAATAATCGAATCGACTCGAAAAGAATCGAAAATTAATGAATTGACATGAATCGAATCGAAAATAATCGAATCAACTCGAAAAAACTCGAATTGAATCGAATGGAATGGAATTGAAAAGAATCAAATCGAATCGAAAATAATCGAACTGAATCGAATCGAATCGAAAAGAATGGAAAATAATTGAATCGATTTGAAAATAATCAAAGAGAATCGAAAAGAATCGAACTGAATCGAAAACAATCGAATTGAATCGAATCGAATCGAAGAGAATCGAAAATAATCGAATCGATTCGAAAAAAATTGAATCGAATTGAAAAGAATCTAATAGAATCAAAAAGAATTGAAAATAATCGAATCGATTTGAAAATAATCGAATCGAATCGAAAAGAATCGAATCGAATTGAAAATGATCGAATTGAATCGAATCGAATCGAAAAGAATCAAAAATAATCGAATCTATTTGAAAATAATCGAATCGAATCGAAAAGAATCGAATTGAATCGAAGAGAGTTGAATCGTATAGAAAATACTCGAATCGAATCGAAAAGAATCCAAAATATTCGAAATGAATGGAATCGAATTAAAAGAAACAAATCGAATCGAAAAGACTTGAATCGTATAGAAAATACTCGAATCGAATCGAAAAGAATCCAAAATATTTGAAACGAATGGAATCGAATTGAAAATACTCAAATCGAAACGAATCGAAAATGATTGAATAGAATCGAATCAAATAGAAAAGAATCGAAAATAATCGAATCGATTTGGAAATAATCTAATCGAAACAAAAAGAATCGAATTGAATCGAAAATAATCAAATTGAATCGAATCGAATCGAAAAAAATCGAAAATAATTGATTCGATTTGGAAATAATCTAATCGAAACAAATAGAATCTCATTGAATCGAAAATAATCGAATTGAATCGAATCGAATCGAAAAGAATCGAAAATAATCAATTCGATTTGAAAAGAATCGAATCGAATCGAAAAGAATCGAATCGAATCGAAAATGATCGATTTGAATCGAATCGAATAAAAAATAATCAAATCAAATTGAATTGAAAGGAATCGAATCGAATTGAAAATAATCAAGTCGATTCGAATCAAATCAAAAAGATGCAAAAATAACCGAATTGACTCGAATCGAATTGAAAATAATCAAATCGAATAAAAAATAATCGAATTGTATCAAATGGAATCAAATCGAAAAGAATCGAAAATAATCAAATCAAATCAAAAATAATTGAACTGAAACGAAAATAATTGAAACCAATCGAAAAGAATCGAATTGAATCAAAAACTGTCGAATCGAAAAGAATCGAATCAAATCGAATTGAAAATGATCAAAAAGAATCGAATTGAATCGAAAAGAAGCGAATCAAATCGAAAGTAATTGAATCTAAATGAAAAGAATTGAATAAAATCGAATTGAAAATAATCAAAAAGAATAGAATCGAAATGAAAAGAATCGAAAATAATCAAATCGAATCAAAAATAATTGAATCGAAACGAAAAAGATTGAAACCAATCGAAAAGAATCAAATCTAATCAAAAACAGTCGAATTGAAAATAATCAAATCGAATCGAAAATAATCGAACTGAAATGAAAATAATTGATTCGAATAAAAAAGAATTGAATCGAATCGAAAAGAATCGAATCGAATTGAAAAGAATCGAAAGTAATCGAAACGAATCGAAAAGAATCGACAAGAATTGAAAATAATCAAAAGAAACAAAAATAATCGAAAATAATAGATTCAAAAGGAAAGAATTGAATCGAATCGAAAAGAATCTAATCGAATAAAATGAAGCCAATCAAATCAAAAATAATAGAATCGAATTGAAAAGAATTGAATTGAATTGAATTGAAAATAATCGAAAAGAATCTAATCGAATCGAAAACAGTCAAATCGGAAATAATCAAATCGAATTGAAAAGAATCGAAAGTAATTGAAATGAATCGACAAGATTCGAAAAGAATTAAAAATAATCTAACCGAAATGAAAATAATTGAAAATAATCAATTCAAATCAAAAAGAATCAAATCGAAAAGAAGCGAATCAAATAAAAAATAATCGAATCTAATCGAAAAGAATCGAATCGAATCGAATTGTAAATAATCGAAATGAATCGAATCAAAATGAAAAGATTCGAAAATAATCAAATCGAATCGAAAATAATTGAACCGAAATGAAAATAATTGAAACCAATTGAAAAGAATCCAATCGAATCGAAAACAGTCAGATCGAAAATAATCAAATCGAATAGAAAATAATAGAACCGAAACGAAAATAATCGATTCAAATCAAAAAGAATCGAATCGAATCGAAAACAGTCGAATCGAATCGAATTGAAAAGAATCGAAAATAATCGAACCGAATCGAATCGAAAAGAATAGAATCGAATCGAAAATAATCGAATCGAATCAAATCAAACAAATCAAAAAGAATTGAAAAAAATTGAATCGAAAAGAATCGAATCGAATCGAAAATGATTGAATGGAATAGATTCGAATAGAAAGGAATCGAAAATATTTGAATCAAATCAAAACCAAAGGAATCGAATCCAATTGAAAATAATCAAATCAATTCGAATCAAATCAAAAACAATAAAAAATAATCGAATGGACTCAAATCGAATTGAAAATAATCAAATCGAATGCAATCGGAAATAATTGAATTGTATGGAATGGAATCGAATCGAATCATAAATAATCGAATCGAATAGAAAAGAATAAAAAATAATCGAATCGAATTGAAAATAATCAAATCGAATCGAAAAGAATCTAATTGAATCGAAAATAATCGAATTGAATTGAATCGAATCGAAAATAATCAAATTGATTCAAAAAGAATCGAATCGAATCGAAAAGAATCGAATCGAATCAATAATGATCGAATTGAATCGAATCGAATCAAAAATAATCGAATCAAATTGAATTGAAAGGAATCGAATCGAATTGAAAATAATCAAATCGATTCGAATCAAATCAAAAAGATGCAAAAATAACCGAATTGACTTGAATCAAATTGAAAATAATCGAATCGAATAAAAAATAACCGAATTGACTTGAATCGAATTGAAAATAATCGAATCGAATAAAAAATAATCGAATTGTATCGAATGGAATCGAATCGAAAATAATTGATTCGAATCGAATCGAAACGAATCGAATCGAATCAAAAAGAATCAAATCGAATCAAATGAGTCAAATCAAAAAGAATCGAAAATAGTCGAATAGACTCGAAAAGAATAGAAAATAATCAAATCGACTCGATCTCTTTTCCATTCGGTTTGAGTATTTTCTATACGATTTAATTCTCTTCGATTCAATTCAATTATTTTCGATTCGATTGGATTCTTTTCAATTCCATTCCATTCCATTCAATTCGATTTTTTTCGATTCGATTCGATTATTTTCGATTCGATTTGGGTCAATTCGATTGTTTTCGATTCTTTTCGAGTTGATTCGATTATTTTCGATTCTTTTCGATTTGATTTGAATCGATTTGATTCTTTTCAATTCGATTCGATTCGATTCCTTTTGATTTAATTCGAATCAATTATTTTTGATTCTTTTTGATTCGATTCGATTCCATCGATACAATTCGATTATTTTCGATTTGATTATTTTCAATTTGATTCGAGTCGATTTGGTTATTTTTTATTATTTTCTATTTGATTCGAATCAATTTGATTGTTTTCAATTCGATTAGATTCCTTTCAATTCAATTTGATTCGATTATTTTCGATTCTTTTCGATTCGATTAGATTCAATTCGATCATTTTCGATTCTTTTCGATTCTTTTCGATTTGATTCGATTCAATTCGATCATTTTTTATTCAATTCAAATCGATTATTTTCGCTTCGATTCCATTCGTTTCAAATATTTTGGATTCTTTTTGATTCAGTTCGAGTATTTTCTATACGATTCAATTCTTTTCGATTCAATTCGATTATTTTGGATTCGATTCGATTCTTTTCAATTCCATTCGACTTAATTCGATTTTTTTCAATTCGTTTCTATTTTTTTCGAATCGATTCGATTATTTTTGATTCTTTTCGATTCAATTCGATTCAATTCGATTGTTTTCGATTCAATTCAATTCTTTTCAATTCCATTCGATTATTTTCAAATCGATTTGATTATTTTCGATTCTTTTCAATTCGATTCGATTCTCTTCAATCATTTTCTATTCGATTCGATTCTTTTCGATTCGATTCGATTGTTTTCGAATCGATTCGATTATTTACGATTCTTTTCGATTCGATTCGATTCAATTCGATCATTTTCGATTCGATTCGATTATTTTCGGTTCGATTCCATTCGTTTCGAATATTTTGGTTTCTTTCGATTCGATTCGAGTATTTTCTATACGATTCAATTCTCTTCGATTCGATTCGATTCAATTCGATTATTTTCGAGTCGATTCGATTCTTTCAATTCCATTCCATTCGATTCAATTCGATTTGATTCGTGTCGATTCGATTATTTTCGATTTGATTCGTGTCGATTCGATTATTTTCGATTCTTTTCGAGTCGATTCGATTATTTTCGATTCTTTTCAATTGAGGAAGGTCGTTGGAAATTGCTGTTTTCAACTCAGGTACACCTGAGAACAGGCCCGACACTTCTACATGCTTTTCTCACCACCTGTCCCAGCGCCTAACATAAGGATGTTAGCGGCTTCGTCTACAGGCAGGATGCGGGAGGGTCCTGCCCTGAACTCAGCTCTCACAAGGAAGCATCCTTAGAAGCCAGCTTTCAACCAACTGTGTTCTTATGACTGCGGTGTCCTTCTAATGTAACGTATACTTGGTCACTCCAGTCCCCAACTGGGCCTCAGCTGGACCTGGTGCCTCTGGTACTTAGCTTGGCCTCACTTGGATCGGGTGTTTGTGTTCCCACCTGGGCCTCAACTGGTCTTATGACATTTATCCCCCCTGGGCCTCAGCAGACCAGGTGACTCTGTTCCACCTGGGCCTCACCTGGACCTGGTGAATCTGGCCCCCTCCTGGGTATGACCTGGACCTGGTGACTCTGGTCCTCATGTGCGCCTCACCTGGAACCTGGTGACTCTTGTACCCACCTGGGCATCATCGGGATATGGTTACTCTTTTTCCCCACTGAGACTCTGGAACATTTAACTTTGGTCCTCACCTGGGCCTCACCTGGACCTGGTGTCTCTGCTGTTCTTCTAGGCTCACATGTACCTGGTGACTCCAGTCCCCCCTCCACCCCGGGCCTCACCTGCATTTGGTGACTCTGGTCCTCAGCTTGGTTTCACCTGGACCTGGTGACTGTGGTCCCCACCTTGGCCTCACCTGGACCTGCTGACTCTGGTTCCCACCTGGGCCTCATCTGTACCTGGTGATCTGGTTCTCACATGGACCACACCTAGACCTGGTGACCGTGTTGTCCTTCTAGACCCACCTTTCACTGGTAACTCTGGTCTCCACCTGGGCCTCACCTGGACCTGGTGAATCAGGTCCCCACTTGGTCCTTAAGTGGACCTGGTGACTCTGGTCCCGAGGTGGGCCTCATCGGCACATGGTTATTGTGTTCCCCACCTGGGCCTCCGCTGGACCTGCTGATTCTGGTCTGCACCTGAGACTCACCTGGATCTGGTGACTGTGGTCCCCACCTGGGCCTCACTTGGACCTGGTGACTCTGATCCCCATCTGGGCCTCACCTGTCCCTGTTGACTCTGGACCTCAACTGGGCATAATTGGGAGCTGGTTACTGTGTTCCACAACTGGGCCTCACCTGAACCAGGTGACTCTGGTCCCCCTCTGGGTCTCACCCTGACCTGGTGACTGTGAACCCCACTTTGGCCTGATTTGGATCTGCTGACTCTGTTTGCCACATGTGCTTCACCTCGAACTGTTGACTGGTTCTTTCAAGGATCTCCCCTGAACCTGGAGATTCTGGTCCCCACCTGGGCCTCACCTGGATGTGATGACTGTTGTCACCACCTGGGACTCACCTGGACCTGATTACTGTGTTCCACACCTGGGTCTCACGTAGACCTGGTGACCAAGGTCCCCAGCTGGCCTCACACGGACCTCTTGCCTCTGGTCCCCACCTGGGCCTCACATGTACCTGGTTACTCTGGTCCTCACCTGGGCCTCATCTGGACCTGGTGACTCTGGTCCCCAACTGGGCCTCACCTGGATCTGGTGACTCTGGTCCCCACCTGGACCTCTCCTGGACCTGGTGACTCTCTTTCCAACATGGACCTCACCTGGATCTGGTGACTCTGGTCCTCAGCTTGGCCTCACCTGGACCTGGTGACTCTCATCCCCACTTTGACCTAACTCAGACCTGGTGAATCTCGTCCCCAGCTATGCCTCAACTCAACCTGATGAATCTGGTCCTCACGTGGGCCTCACATGGACCTGGGACTCAGCTGGATATAGTGGCTCTGGTTCCCACATGGGGCTCACCTGATACTGGTGACTGTGGTCTCCTTCTATGCCTCACCAGGACCTGGTGATTCTGATCCCCATCTGGGCCTCACATGGCCCTAGTGACTCTGGTCCTCACCGAGGCATCATTGGGACCTGGATACTCTTTTGCACACCTGGGTTCACTTTGACCGGGGACCTCTGGTCCCACTCTGGGCCTCACCCTTAACTGCTTACTCTGGTCCCCCCCTGGGTGTCACCTGGCCCAGGACTCTGGTCCCCCTATGGGCCTCACCCTTACCTGGTGACTCTGGTCCCCACCTGGGCTTCACTTGGACCTGGTGAATCTGGTCCTTACCTGGTCCTCACCTGGACCTGGTGACTCTGGGCATCACCTGGGTCCCACCTGGGCTTGGTGAATCTTGTCGCTACCTGTGCCTCACCTGGACCTCATGACCATGGTCCCCACCTGGGCCTCTCCTGGATCTGTGGCGCTGGTTCCCATATGGGGCTCTCCTGGACCTGGTTCCTGTGGTCTCCTTCTTGGCCTCACCTGGAACTCGTGACCCCGATCCATATTTGGGCCTCACCTGGACCTGGTGACTCTAGTCCTTACCTGGGCATCATTGGGACCTGGTTCCTCTCTTCTACACCTGGGCCTCACCTGACCTGGTGACTCTGGTCTCCCTCTGGACCTCACCCTGACCTGGTGACTGTGGTCCCACCTGGGCCTCACCTGGACCAGGTGACTGGTTCCCACATGGACCTCACCTGGACCTGGTGAATCTGGTCCTCACATGGGCAACATGGGACCTGGTTACTCAGTTCCATATCGAGGCCTCACCTGGACCTAGTGACTCTAGTCCCACACTGGGCCTCACCCTGACGTGGTGACTCTGGTCCCACGAGGATGTCACCTGGACCAGGTGACTCTGGTCCCCCTCTGGGCCTCACCCGGAGCTGGGGAGACTGGGCCTCAATTGGTCCTCAACTGGACCTGGTGAATCTACTCCTCACTTGGGCCTTGTCTGGACCTTGTTACTCTGGTCTCACCTGGGCATCATTGGGACATGGTTACTCTGTTCCCCACCTGGGACTCACCTGGACCTGATAACTTTGATCTACACTTTGCCTCACCTGGCCCTGATGCCTGGGCCCCACCTGGGCCTCAATCTGGACCTGGTGACTGTGGTCCTTCCCCACCTGGGTGTCACCTAGACCTGGTGACTCTCATTCGCACATGAACCACACCTGGACTGGGTGACTGCGGTGTCCTTCTAGCCTCACATTTACCTGGTGACTCCAGTCCCCACAAGGGCCTCACCTGGATCTGGTGACTCTGGCCTGCAGATTGGCATCACCTGGCCCTGGTGAGTGTGGTTACCACCTGGGCCTCACCCATACCTGGTGACTCAGGTCCCCATGTGGGCCTCACAGGGACCTGGTATATCTGGTCCTTACCTGGTCCTCACCCAGACCTGGTGACTCTGGTCACCACCTGGGCCTCACCTGGACCTGGTGAATCTGGTCCCCATCTGGGCCACACGAGGACCTGATTGCTTTGGACTCCTTCTTGGCCTCACCTGGAACTGGTGACTCTGGTCCTCACCTGGGCATCATTGGACCCTGGTTACTCTCTTCCACACCTGAGCCTCACCTGGACATGATGACTCTCGAACCCCTCTGGGCCTCACCCTGACCTGGTGACTCTGGTCCTCAACTGAGCCTCACCTGGACCTAGTGAATATGCTCCCCACCTGGCCTCATCTGGACCTGGTGACTCTGGTCGCTACCTGGGCATCATCGGGACATGGTTACTCTATTCCCCACTGGGACTCACCTGGACCTGGTAACTCTGGTCCTCACTTTGGCCTCTTCTGTACCTGTTGACACTGGCCCCACCTGGGCCTCACCTGGAACTGGTGACTGTGCTTCCCACCGGGACCTCACCTGGACCTCATGTCTCTGGTCCCCACCTGGGTCTCACCTGGACCTGGTGTCTCTGGTACCCACCTGGGTAGCATCAGAACATGGTTACACTGTTCCCTAACAGGGACCCACCTGGACCTATTAACTCTGGTCTTCACCTGGGATACACCTGGACATGGTGACAGTGGTTCCCACCTGGGGCCCACCTGGACCTGGTCAATCTGGGCCCACCTGGACCTCACCTGTACCTGGTGACTCACGTTCCCACATGGACCTCATGTGGACCTGGTGGCTGTAGTGTTTCTAGCGTCTCATGTACCTGGTGACTCTGGTCACCTGGACCTGGTGAGTGTGGTTGCCACCTGCACATCACCTGGACCTGGTGATTCTTGTCCCCAATGGGGCCTCACCCGGACCTGGTGACTCTGGTCACCAACTGTGCCTCACCTGGCCCCGGTGACTCTGGTCCCCACCTGGACCTGGTGATAGTGGTCCCCACCTGGGCCTCACCTGGACCTGATGACTCTGATCCCCACCTGGGCCTCACCTGAGTCTTACTGGGACCTGGTGACTCTGGCCCTCAGCTTGGCTTCACCTGGATCTGGTAACTGGTCCCCCCCTGACCTCACCTGGACCTGGTGTCTCTGGTACCTATTTAGAAATCATCAGGACAGGGTTTCTCTGATCCCCATCTGGGACACACCTGGATCTGTTAACTTTGGTCCTCACCTGGCCTCACCTGCACCTGGTGGCTCTGGTTCCCACATGGACCTCACCTGGACCTTGTGTCTTTCATTTCCTTCTAGGCTCATCTGTACCTGGTGACTCCGGTCCCCACCTGGGCCTCACCTGGAACTGGTGACTCTAGTCTTCTGCTTGGCCTTACCTGGATCTGGTGACTGTATTCCCCACCTGGGCCTCACCCGGACCTGGTGAATCTGTTTCCCACCTGGGCTCACCTGGACCTGGTGATTCTGGTCCCATCCAGAGCCTCATCTGGATCTGGTTTCTGTGGTCCCCACATGGGCCTCACCTGGATATGGTGCCTCTCATTCTCACATCAGGTTCACCTGGACATGGTGACTGTGATCCCCTTCTTGGCCTCACCTAAACCTGGTGACTCTGAGCACCATCTGGGCCATACCTTGACTTGGTCGCTCTGGTCCTGACCTGGGTGTCTTGGGACCTGGTTAATCTGTTCTACACCTGGGCTTCACCTGGACCAGTGGATTCTGGTCCCCTTCTGGGCTGCTCCTTGACCTGGTGACTCTGGTCCCCTCCTGGGCCTCACCTGGACTGGTTGACTCTGGTCCTTAGCTTGGCCTCACCTGGACCGGCTGAGTGTGGTTACCACCTGGGTCTCACCCGGACCTGGCAACTCTGGTCCCCACCGGGGCCTCCCCCAGATCTGGTGAATCTGGTCCTTACCTGTTCCTTACCCAGACCTGGTGACTCTGGTCACCACCTGGGCCGCAAATGGACCTGGTGGCTCTGGTTCCCACATGGGGCTCACCTGGACCGGGGTCCTGTCGTCTCCTTCTAGGCCTCACCTGGACATGGTGACTCTGGTCACCAACTGTGCCTCACCTGGCCCCGGTGACTCTGATCCCCACCTGGACCTGGTGACGGTGGTCCCCATCTGGGCCTCACCTGGACCTGATGACTCTGATCCCCACCTGGGCCTCACCTGAGTCTTACTGGGACCTGGTGACTCTGGCCCTCAGCTTGGCCTCACCTGGATCTGGTAACTGGTCCCCACCTGGGCCTCACCTGGACCTGGTGTCTCTGGTACCTATCTAGGCATCATCAGGACAGGGTTTCTCTGATCCCCAACTGGGACACACCTGGATCTGTTAACTTTGGTCCTCACCTGGCCTCACCTGCACCTGGTGGCTCTGGTTCCCACATGGACCTCACCTGGACCTTGTGTCTCTCATTTCCTTCTAGGCTCATCTGTACCTGGTGACTCCGGTCCCCACCTGGGCCGACCTGGAACTGGTGACTCTGGTCCTCTGCTTTGCCTTACCTGGACCTGGTGACTGTGTTCCCCACCTGGGCCTCACCTGGATCTGGTGACTGTGTTCCCCACCTGGGCCTCACCTGGACCTGGTGAATCTGTTTCCCACCTGAGCTCACCTGGACCTGGTGACTCTGGTCCCATCCTGGGCCTCATCTGGCTCTGGTTTCTGTGGTCCCCACATGGGCCTCACCTGGATATTGTGCCTCTATATCCCACATCAGGTTCACCTGGACATGGTGACTGTGGTCCCCTTCTTGGCCTCACCTGAACCTGGTGACTCTGAGCACCATCTGGGCCATACCTTGACTTGGTTGCTCTGGTCCTCACCTGGATGTCTTTCGGACCTGGTTAATCTGTTCCACACCTGGGCTTCACCTGGGCCAGGGGATTCTGGTCCCCTTCTGGGCTGCTCCTTGACCTGGTGACTCTGGTCCCCTCCTGTGCCTCACCTGGACTGGGTGACTCTGGTTTGCACACGGACCTCACCTGGAGCTGGTACCTGTGGTGTCTTTCTGGCCTCACGTGGACATGGTGACTGGTCCCCACCTACCTCACCTGGCCCTGGTAACACTGGTCCTCAGCTTGGCCTCACGTGGACCTGCTGAGTGTGGTTGCCACCTGGGTCTCACCCGGGCCTGGCGACTCTGGTCCCCCTCGGGGCCTCCGCCAGACCTGGTGAATCTGGTCCTTACCTGTTCCTTAACCAGACCTGGTGACTCTGGTCACCACCTGGGCCTCACCTGATCTTGGTGAATCTGGTCCCCACCTGGGCTTCACCTGGACCTGGTGACTGTGGTCCACACCTGGGCCGCAAATGGACCTGGTGACTCTGGTTCCCACATGGGGCTCACCAGGACCTGGGTCCTGTGGTCTCCTTCTATGCCTCACCAGGACCTGGTAACTCTGATCCTCATCTGGGCTTCATCTGTACCTGTTGACTCTGGTCCCCTCTTGTGCCTCAGCTGGACCTGTTGGCTCTGGTCCTCAGTTTTGCCTCATCTGGACCTGGAGACTGTGTCCCCACCTGGGCCTCATCCAGACCTTGTGACTTTTGTCCCCACCTGGGCCTTACCTGGAGTTGGTGAATCTGGTACCGCCTGGGATTCACCTGGACCTGGTGCCTCTGGGCTCCACCTGGGCCTCAACCTGGACCTGGTCCTTTTGGTCCCCACCTGAGCCTCATCTGGTCCTGGTGGCTCTGGGTCCCACATGGGGGCTCACCTGTACTTGCTGACTGTGGTCCTCACATGGTCCTCACCCAGACCTTGTGACTGGTATGTGAGGAGTCTGTTCCAGATTCCCCCTATCCCTCCACCCCTCCCCACTGCACCCTCTCTCAAGTAAATCTGAAAATGCACATCAATACATGTGAGCATCTATATCCCCTCTTCAGAGGTGACTTCATATGTGTAATGACCATTTTAATGCCTTTCATGGACCCACCGTGACTCCCATCAGAAACCCCTTTTCTTTGATATTACTGAAGTACAGTCAACACACAATGTTACAGCAGTTTCAGGGCTATGACCTAGTGATTTGACAATTCTGTGCATACTCAGATCTCCCCACGGGAAGTGTCATCAGCATCTGTCCGTATACAAAGTTGTCACAATAGTACTGACTCTATTGTCTAGGCTGTACTTTCTAAATATCTGTGAATTATTTATTTGAGAACCAGATGATTATAGCTCTTAATATGCTTCATTTATATTGCCCAACTCCCACCGGTGTCCCCTCTGACTATCCTTCACCATGATCCATCACATTAACAAGAGAAAGGACATGGGGCAGCCCAGGGGGCTCAGCGGTTTAGCGCCGGCCTTTGGCCCAGGGCGTGAACCTGGATTCCTAGGGTTGAGTCCCATGTTGTGTTCCCTACATGGAGTCTGCTTCTCCCTCTATGTCTCTGACTGTGTCTCTGCATCTCTCTCTCTCTCGCTCTCGCTCTCTCACTCTCTGTCTCTCATGGGTGAATAAATAAAATCTTAAAAAAAAACAAGAGAAATTTCAAAGGCATACGATCCTCTCAAGTGTTGCAGAAGAAGCATTTGTCAAAATATAACATAAAAAGCATAGCGGGTTTTCTAAAAAAAAATTTTTTTGGCGTAGTGGGTTTTGAGGAAACATATATCAACAGAATAAAGGCCGTGTAGGAAGGCCCGCAGCTGACATCATCCTCAAGTGTGAAACCTTGAAATCGTCTTCCCTAAGAGCAGGAAGAAGCCAAGGAGGTCCCCTCTCAGCACTGCAAGTCCTACCGTAGTCAACAGACAGGAAACAGATAAGGTTCCACACCTGTAAGGGGGACGTCAAACTGTCCCTATTTGCTGAAGATGTGGCATTAGAAACAGGAAACCCGAAAGACTCCACCAAAAACTGTTAGAACTAATGAGTGAATTCAGTAAAGTGGGACACCAAATAAACAGAGATCAGTAGCCTTGCTGTGTCTCGACAATGAGCACTCAGAAAGGAAATTAAGGACATGACTCCCTTATCAGGAGCATCCAAAAGAACAAAATAATTAGACTGAACCAAGAGAGTGCAAGACTTGTACACTGAAAATTACAAGACTTTGGGAGGACATCCTGGGCTCGTGGGGTCGGAGCCTTCATCTTGTTAAAAGGTCCACAGTTCCAGAAGCCACCCGCAGTTCCAATGTCATTACTATCAAAATCATTGTGGTTGATTTTAGAAATACAAAAAGCACTCGTAACATTCCTCTGCCCCCACAAATGACCCTGGACAGCAAATCAGTATAGGAGAAGCAGGACAGAGCAAGACACTGCACTCTCCTATTTCAAACGATGTCACAGAGACACAGGAGAAAGCAGTGTGGTTCTCGGGCCCCCAGCTGTCTCCGTTGGTTACGCATCTGACTCCTGACCTCACCCCTGGTCTTGATCTCGGGGTCATGAGTTCTAGCCCTGTGCTGGGCTGTGGATGAGGCATGGAGCCTACTTAAACAACCAAACCCACAGCGGTGTGGTTCTGGCATAAGCTGAAGGAGCAGAATAGAGAGCCTGGAAGAAAATGCACTCTGATACAGTCAACTGATTTTTTAAGCTTAATTTAATTTAAACCCAATTAATTAGCAGTATAGTGTATTATACTTGCAGAGGTAGAATTCAGGGATTCACCAGTTGGAGATAACACCAGGGCTCATGACATCACTGCCCTCCTTAATGCCCATCTACCAGTTACCCTGTCCCTCCACTCCCCTCACCTCTAGCGACCCTCAGTTTGTTTCCTGTGATTGAGTCTCTGCTCCCTCCATCTCTGTTTTCATCTTATTTGTTTTTCCTTCTGTTCACAGATGCCCATCTGCTTTGCTTCTTTAATTTCACCTATGAATGAAACCATACAGTAATTTTGTTTCCTGACTGACTTATTTCACTTAACATGATCCCTTTAGTTCTTTCCACGTCATTGCAAACGGCAAGATTTCCTTCTCTTTAATAGCGGAGTACCATTCCTATCATCAATCTCTCTATAATCTATTACCATCATCTATCTCCCATCCTCTTTATCCATCATCTGCCCGAGGGCACCGAAGCTACTCCCACAGTGTGGCTACTGTGGACTCCCCTGCTGTGGACATTGGGGTGAAGGTGTCCCCGAGTCTCACTGCATCTTTATCTATGGAGTGTGCCCCAGACCATGCACCTGCCGGTCACAGGGCGGCTCTATTGGGAACTTCCTGAGGAGCCTCCACACTGTTTCCAGGGCAGCTGCACCAGCCCGCGGTCCCACCCACAGTGGAAGAGGGTTGAGTGAGTTTTGCAGGTCGTGATAATAGTCTGGTCCACATTTCATGTCGCGTCCCGTGGGCTCCAATTCATTGTCCTTAAGTATTTCTGGGGAAGCCGGGTGTTAGGCTCCATTTCAGTGAGACATTTCTGAAGCTCACAGGCCTCAGCTGGAGCCTGGAAGGAGGCAGGTGGGGCCCCAGTGCGGGCACCCTGCGCCCTGCACAGCCTTCTGCAGTACCTGAGCCTTCGGCAGAGGGCACCTGAGCCCAGGCCCCGGTCAGGGGTCACGCTTGCACAGTAGGCATCATTAGCCTGCACTAACAGGAGCCCGCCTGTGCTGGGGAGGCCTGAGGAGGACGTGGGGCCGCATCCACGCTGATGAGCCCCAGCCTCCTCAGGACCTCTGTGGAGGCTTCAGGAAGATGTGGGCCCGCATCCATGCTGACAGGAGCCCTTGGGCCACGTCAGGACCTGCGGGGAGGCTTCAGGAAGATGTGGCGCCGCGTCCACCCTGGCATGAGCTCCAGGGCCCCTCAGGACACACGTTCAGGCTTCTGGAAGCTGGGGACCTCATCCACGGTGACAGGAACCCCGGCCTCCTCAGAACCCACAGTTTCGCTTCTGGAGGACGTGAGGCCACGTCCACACAACAGGACTCTGACCTCCTCAAGACCCCCGGTGTAGACTTCAGGAATTATGGGGATGTGTCCATGCGGACAGAAGACCCCAGCCTTGTCTGGGCCCATGGTGAGGCCTACGAAAGATGTGGGGACCGCATCCACACTGACAGGAGCCCCCAACCCCCTCAGGTCTTATGGTGAGGCTTGAGGAAAATGTGGGGCCACGTCAACACTGACAGGACTCCCGTCCTCCTCAGGACCTGCACTTTGGTTTTGGGACATATGGGGCTTCGTCTATGTCTCCACATCTGGAGAGATGTGGCTCTGAGAAAAGGTGCACTAAGAAACATTAACACAGTTTCCGTATTCCCTCCCCACGATATGTGAGACCCAATTACTTCCAAACTCCTTTTTTCCTCCTTTCTGTTTTGGATGGCAGTGCTGCTCTGTGACTGACCTACACAATCAATGACTCAGTAAGTATCACAACAGTTCAACTCTGTGCAGAGAACCCAAGGGTCTTCTGGGGAAGTACGAAGGAGAACTGTGGACTTGCTTGTTTTGTTTTCAGAAATCAGCATTCAGGCTCCTGATAGGAAGTTCAAAAGATAGCAGGTAGTACTCTGGGGACATAGATTGAAACCTGGTGGGGACAGAGCCTGTCTCTGTGCCTACCATATCGAAGGCCGAATAGACATCTTTTTGGAATGAATGGGTGTTGAATAAATAGAATCTGTGTATGCTGGGTCTGTTTTAAGTCACTGATTCATACTTAGGGAGAGACTTTAATCCAGGGAATGGTTCTCTGAACAAGTCCTGGGAAAATGTATCTTATTTTTTTAAAGATTTATTTATTTATTCATTCAGAGAGAGCAAGAGAGAGGAAGAGACACAGGCAGAGGGAGAAGCAGGCTCCATGCAGGAAGCCCGATGTGGGACTCAATCCCAGTCTCCAGGATCACACCCTGGGCTGCAGGCGGCACTAAACCGCTGCACCACCACGGCTACCCTTTTTTTTTAATATTTATTTAGTATCCTAAGTTATTTGAAAAGGAGTAGTCAGATAAGGAGTTCAGAATTGAGAAAAATATTAAAATCATTTGAGGAAAGTAAAGGTGTTGATCACCAAAGTGGGTTTCTTGTAATTTACTCACTTATAGCTTGTATATTCTGAACAAAAAAAAAAGAAAGGGAAGGAACCCCATGTGCCTGAAGTCATCAATTTCATCTGTAAAAAGGAAATAATACCACTTGTCCCACAACACTGTTGTGAGGACTAGAAGTGATGGCTGTTGATGTAAAGAGTTGCTAGGTCCAGTCACCATAAATGTAAAAACAACACATTTTATTAATATAGCTACCAATATAGCTGCAAAATACTTTTTATTTTATTTATTTATTTATTTATTTATTTATTTATTTATTTATTTATTATTTATTTATTTATTTGTTCGTTTATTTATTTATTTATTCATTCATTCATTTGAGAGAGAGAGAGAAAAACAGAGAGAGAGGGAGAGAGGAAGAGACACAGGCAGAGGGAGAGGCAGGCTCTATGCAGAGAACCCAAAGTGGGACTCCATCCTGGGTCTCCAGCATCATGCCCTGGGAAGAAGGCAGTGCTAAACGGCTGAGCCACCCAGGCTGCCCTTTTTAAAGTCTTCTTAAAACACACAATTTGACTTCTTTCTAACAAAGTTTAATGTGAGTTGGTGTACCTATCAATTAAAAGCTATAGGGTATGGATCCCAGGCTGCCCCTAAGGTGCATGTTCAGAGCCCTTCCAACTCCTCAAAGTGCAGCCTGGAAACCACTGAGCTGGTCTGAGGCCACATCCACAGCTGTGGGAACCAAGTGCCAGAGGCAGTCAGGATTTACTGGATCAGAAACCCAGTTCTCTCCTGAAGCATCTGAGTCAGGGAATTGGTTTCTCTCAGGGCAGGGTGAAAAAACCTTATGCAATCAGATTTCTCTGATCCCAAGAAAAATGCTTAGCGTTTTTTTGTTGGTTTCTTTTTTCTCATGTTGCTTGGCTGTTTCTCTTGTCATATTGCCCTACTTCCTATGGGAATTAGTTTTGGAAAGAAATAACTCATGTAATGAAAATGATCTAGAAACTCAGGTTAACAAAATTTTCTAGCCAGTGTGGATATGTGTGATTCACAGTTGCTTTAGGCCGACAGAAGTTTGTTTGCATAAATCAATAACAACATTTAATAAACGGACTTTACTGTTCACTGCTAAAAATATTCCTGTCAGAGGGGCAAGATGGCCGAAGAGTAGGGTCCCCAAGTCACCTGTCCCCACCAAATGACCTAGCTAACTTTCAAATCACCTGAAAACCTATGAATTCGGCCTGAGATTTATATATTTTTTTTAATTTTTATTTATTTATGATATTCACAGAGAGAGAGAGAGAGAGGCGGAGACACAGGCAGAGAGAGAAGCAGGCTCCACACACCGGGAGCCCGACCTGGGACTCGATCCTGGGTCCCCAGGATCACGCCCTGGGCCAAAGGCAGGCGCCAAACCGCTGCGCCACCCAGGGATCCCCGGCCTGAGATTTATAGAGAGTACAGCTAGAGTTCGCATGTCTATCAAGGCGGTTCCCGCCTGGGCCTCACTTGGACCTGGTGACTGTGGTTCCCATCTGGGCCTCAGCCAGACCTGGTGACTACAGTCCCAAACTGGGCCTCACCTGTGCCTAGTGACTCTGGTCCCCTTCTTGGCCTCATGTGGACCTGGCAACTGTGGTCTCCACCTTGACCTCACCTGGACCTGGTGACTCTGGTCCCCACCTGGGCCTTGCCTGGACATGGTAGCTGTGGACTTCATCTGGACTTGGTGACTGTGGTCCCCGCCTGGGCCTCACCATACCTGGTGACTGGGCTCCTCAGCTACCAATGACTAGGATCCAGGATCGACCTTGTTGCTACTGATACCGGGACCATCCCCAGGGTCTCACTTGTTCCTGGTGACTATGGTCCTTGTCTGGGCTGACCTGGCTCATCCTTGGCTCTGATCCTCTCCTGGGCCTTCCCTGCTCTTGCAGGTATGGTCCCCCCTCTCATGGGTGTGTATTGTCTATGGTCCCTTCTGGGCCTCACCTGATGGTAGTGGGCCACGATATTGGCCCTTTGCAAGGCCAGCAGGGTCTCCGAGTCCTCCTGCATGGTGCTGGAAACCAAACACATCCAAGAATGATGGCGCATGAGAACATTCCGAAGACACATTCGTCAGTGTGCTCCCTGAGGACAGGTCCCCCGCCATCTGACTGGAGTGGGGACAACCCCATAGTCCTGAGGGGCACAGGCTGGGCTGGACCATCACACACGGGCCCTCACTGCGTGTCTGTCACTCGCACACCTACAGTCCACCTTCCCAGCCACTGTCCCAGGACACGCCGTCAGGCTGGGATGACAGAGTGCTCCCACCCTGGTATCAGGAGCACACGGGCGGGGGACCCCGGAGGCTCCGGGGAACTGCCGATCTGATGCTCAGGTGATGTGTCCCAGCCCAGGGGAGTTCGAAGGTTTCTCTTAGATTCCACAAGCACAAAGAACAAGGGGAGATAGCAACGGACTGGACTTCGTTAAAATTAAAACCTGATGCCAGCAAGAGTGCGAACCAACTCCCCACCCTGAGGGCAACGATGCGTGAATAGCCTGAGGGGGATCTGGGGGGAGCATGAGGGACTCCGCTTTACAGTGAGTGAAGAGCAAGCCTGCTCAGTGGCCAGGGGACCCAGCAGGCCCTGACCGTCCTTCTCTGACCACAGGGTGGGGCGGGGGAGTGTCATCCCTGTTGGGGTCCATGCACCTAGGATGGGCTAGAAAGGTCATGTATTGGGTCTCTCTGCACAGCACAAGGCTTAAAGGGGAGCGGGGGTCCTGGGGGAGCTGCCGAACTCCAACCGCACCCTCCTTCCCTGGACAGGGCCTAAGGGGGCCGCCCTCACACTGTGGGGCTGTGGAAGGGATGCAGCAGGTGCTCACAGTCATCGCATTGGGGTCGGCGTGTTTTGAACCCCAGCCCGGGAGGCCAGCGCCTGCACAGTAGGCCTCTTCCGCCTGCACTAACAGGAGCCCGCCTGTGCTAGGGAGGCCTGAGGAGGACATGGGGACGCGTCCACGTCCTTCAAAAGTCACTCAACCCTCTTCCACTGTGGGCGGGACCGTGGGCTGGTAGAGCAGCCTGGAAACAGTGTGGAGGCTCCTCAGGAAGTTACCAATAGAGCTGCCCTGCGACCAGCAGGTGCATGGCCTGGAGCTCACTCCGAAGATACAGATGCAGTGAGACTCAGGACTCCTGCACCCCAATGTCCACAGCAGCCGGGTCCACAGTAGCCACACTGTGGGAGGAGCCTCGGTGCCCTCCGGCAGATGATGGATAAAGAGGATGGGAGATACATGATGGTCATAGAGAGAGGAATGGTACTCAGCTATCAAAGAGAAGGAAATCTTGCCATTTGCAATGACTTGGATAGAACTAGAGGGATCATGTTAAGTGAAATAAGTCAGTCAGGAAAGAGAATGACCGTGTGGTGTCATTCATAGGTGCAATTAAAGAAGCAAAGCAGATGAACATCTGTGAAGGGAAGGAAAAACAAATAAAATGAAAACAGATGCAGGAAATACAGACTCTTAATGATAGGAAACAAACTGCCGGTCGCTGGAGGGGAGGAGAGGGGGGAGGGCATAACAGGGTACCGGCATGAAGGAGGGCAAGTTATGTCAAGAGCACTGCTGTTATCTCCAACTGGTGTATACCTGAATTCTTCCCCTGAAAGTATAATACACTATACATTAATTCATTGGGTTTAAATTAAATTAAGTTAAAAAAATCAGTTCAGCATGATTCATTTAAGTCAATTATTAAAATAAATGTTATTTATTAGAAAAAATAATCTTTATTCAAATTTCCTTAGTTTTTGCTAAGTTACCATCCCTTATATCACATTCCATTTGTCCTCATTTTTTTTTATGACAGGCACACAGTGAGAGAGAGAGAGGCAGAGAAACAGGCAGAGGTAGAATCAGGCTCCATGCACCAGGAACCCGATGTGGGATTCAATCCCGGATCTCCAGGATAGGGCCCTGGCCCAAAGGCAGGCGCGAAAACACTGCGCCACCCAGGGATCCTGTGTCCCCATGTTTTCTTAGGCTCCTCTGGATTGTGACAGTCTTTCAGCCTTTCCTTGTTGTTGTTGAACTGGAACACTTTGAGAAGTAGAATATTCTGTGAAATTTCCCTCAGCTGGGACATGTCGGTTGTTTATCTCATGATTGAACTGATTTTTTGGACTATATAGAGAGATATACTGCATTTTTATTATATCATATGAAGCATAGATGCTATCAGCATGATTCATCAGTCTTGGTATCGATCTGATCATCTTGCTGAGGTAGTGTTTGTCAGGTTTCTCCATAGTAAAGTGATTCTTATTATTATTATCATTATATTATTATTACTATCATTATTATTATTTTAACCCTTTCATAATATATTTTGTAGAAGGAAGTTACTATGTATATTCCACACATAAGAGTGAGAAGCTATGCTCATCAACTTGAGGGTGGAATGTCTGCACAAATTTTTGAAATTCTTCTAGATGGGAGATTTCTCTTCCTTCTGGGTTTGTTTGTTGTTTCTTTTTCAAAGATGGTATTTATTTATTTGAGAGATGGAAGAGAGAAAAAGCATGAGCGAGAGGAGCAGAGGGAGAGGGAGAGGCAGGTTCCCTGCTGAACAGGGAGCCTGCTGTGGGACCTGGATTATGATCTGAGAGTAAGGTAGAAGGTTCACTGACTGAGCCACCCAGGTGCCTGCTTGCTTGCTTGCTTTCTTTCTTTCTTTCTTTCTTTCTATCTCTTTCTTTCTTTTTCTTTTTTATTAATATATTTATTTTTTTAATGGTGTTCAATTTGCCAACATACAGAATAACACCAATTGCTCAACCCGTCAAGTGCCCCCCTTAGTGCCCATCACCCATTCACCCCCACGCCCCGCCCTCCTACCCTTCCATCACCCCTAGTACATTTCCCAGAAATAGGAGTCTTTGTGTTCTGTCTCCCTTTCTGATATTTCCCACACATTTCTTTCTCCCTTCTGTCATATTCACTTTCACTATTATTTATATTCCCAAATGAATGAGAACATACAATGTTTGTCCTTCTCCGATTGACTTACTTCACTCAGCATAATACCCTCCAGTTCCATTCACATTGAAGCAAATAGTGGGAATTTGTCTTTTTTAATGGCTGAGTAATATTCCATTATGTACGTAAACCACATCTTCTTTATCCATTCACCTTTCGATGGACACTGAGGCTCCTTCCACAGTTTGGCCATTTTGGACATTGCTGCCTTAATCATCAGAGAGCAGGTGTCCCGGCGTTTCAATGCATCTGAATCTTTTGGGGTAAATCCCCAACAGTGCAACTGCTGGTTCATAGGGCAATTCTATTTTTAACTATTTGAGGAACCTCCACACAGTTTTCCAGAGTGCCTGCACCAGTTCACATTCCCACCAGCAGTGTAAGAGGGTTCCCTTTTCTCCACATCCTCTCCAACATTTGTGGTTTCCTGCGCTGTTAATTTTCCCCATTCTCACTGGTGTGAGGTGGTATCTCATTGTGGTTTTGATTTGTATTTCCCTGATGGCAAGTGATGCAGAGCATTTTCTCATGTGTATGTTGGCCTTGTCTATGTCTTCCTCTGTGAGATTTCTGTTCATGTCTTTGGCACATTTCAAGATTGGATTGTTTGTTTCTTTGGTGTTGAGTTTAAGAAGTTCTTTATAGATCTTGGAAACTAGCCGTTTACCTGATACATCATTTTTAAATATCTTCTCCCATTGTGTAGGTTGTCTTTTAGTTTTGTTGACTCTGTCCTTTGCTGTGCAAAAGCTTCTTATCTCGATGAAGTCCCAGGAGTTCATTTTTGCTTTTGTTTCTTTTGCATTCATGGATGAATCTTGCAAGAAGTTACTGTGGTCGAGTTCAAAAAGGGAGTTGCCTATGTTCTCCTCTAGCATTTTGATGGACTTTTGTCTCACATTTAGATCTTTCATCCATGTTGAATTTATCTTTGTGTCTGGTGAAAGAGAGTGGTCTAGTTTCATTCTTCTGCATGTGGATGTCCAATTTTCCCAGCACCATCTCTTGAAGAGACTGAATTTCTTCCAGTGGATAATCTTTCCTCCTTTATCGAATATTTGTTGTCCATAAAGTTCAGGGTCCACTTCTGGGGTCTCTATTCTGTTCCATTGATCTATGTGTCTGTTTTTCTGCCAGTACCACACTGTCTTGATGACCACAGCTTTGTAGGTCAACCTGATATCTGGCATTGTGATGCTCCCAGATATGGTTTTCTTTTTTAAAATTGCCTGGGTATTCTTTTCTGATCTCACAAATCTTAAAATAATTTGTTCTAACTCTCTGAAGAAAGTCCACGGTATTTTGATAGGGATTGCATTAAATGTGTAAATTGCCCTGGGTAACATTGACAGTTTCACAATATTAATTCTGCCAATCCATGAGCATGGAATATTTTTCCATCTCTTTGTGCCTTCCTCAATTTCTTGCAGAAGCGATCTATACTTTTTAGGGTATAGATCCTTTACGAATTTGGATAGGTATATTCCCAGGTGTCTTATGTTTTTGGGTGCAATTTTAAATGGGATTGACTCCTTAATTTCTCTTTCTTCAGTCTCATTGTTAGTGTATAGAAATGCCATTGATTTCTGGGCATTGATTTTGTATTCTGCCAAGCTACCATATTGCTGTATGAGTTCTAGAAATCTTTGGGGGGAGGCTTTTGGATTTTCCATGTAGAGTATCATGTCATCAGTGAAGAGGGAGTGTGTGAATTCTTCTTTGCCAATTTGAATGTCTTTAATGTCTTTTTGATATCTCATTGCTGAGGCTAGGACTTCCAGTACTATGATGAATAGCAGTGGTGAGAGTGGACATCCCTGTCTTGTTCCTGATCCTAGGTGAAAGTCTCCCTGTGCTTTCCCATTGAGAACAATATTTGCTGTGGGCTTTTCGTAGATGGCTTTTAAGATGCTGAGGAATGTTCCCTCTATCCCTGCGCTCTGAAGAGTTTTGATCAGGAATGAATGCTGTATTTTGTCAAATGCTTTCTCTGCATCTAATGAGAGGATCATATGGTTCTTGGTTTTTCTCTTCCTCTTATGATGAATCACATGAGGATGGTTTTATGAGTGTTGAACCAGCCTTGTGACCTGGGGATAAATCCTACATGGTCATGGTGAAAAATTTTCCTAATGTACTGTTGGATCCTATTGTCTTGTATCTTGTTAAGAATTTTTGCATCCATGTTCATCAGGGATATTGGTCTATAATTCTCCTCTTTTTGGTGGGGTCTTTGTCTGGTTTTGGAATTAAGGTGATGCTGGCCTCAACGAACGAATTTGGAAGTACTCCATCTCTTTCTATCTTTCCAAACAGCTTTAGTAGAATAGGTATGATTTCTTCTTTAAACATTTGATAGAATTCCCCTGGGAAGCCATCTGGCCCTGTACTCTTGTGTCTTGGGAGGTTTTTGATGACTGCTTCAATTTCCTCCCTGATTATCGGCCTGTTCAGGTTTTCTATTTCTTCCTGATCCAGTTTTGGTAGTTTCTGGCTTTCCAGGAATGCATCCATTTCTTCTTGATTGCCTAATTTATTGGCATTTAACTGTTCATAATGTTTTCAAAATTGTTTTTATTTCCTTGCTGTTGGTAGTGATCTCCCTTTCTCACTCATGATTGTATTAATTAGAGTCTTCTCTGTCTTCTTTTTAATAAGGTTGGCTAATGGTTTATCTATCTTATTAAATTGTTCAAAGAACCAACTCCTGGTTCTGTTGATCTGTTCCACACTTCTTCTGGTCTCGATTTCATTGAGTTCTGCTCGAATCTTAATTAACTCTCTTCTGCTGGGTGTAGGGCTCATCTGTTGGATTTTCTCTAGCTCCTTTATGTGTAAGGTTAGCTTTTGTATTTGAGTTCTTTCCAGATTTTGAATGGATGCTTGTATTGCGATGTATTTCCCCCTTAGGACTGCTTTTGCTGCATCCCAAAGGTTTTGAACGGTTGTATCTTCATTCTCATTAGTTTCCATGAATCTTTCAAATTCTTCCTTAATTTCCTGGTTGACCCTTTCTTCTTTTAGTAGGATGGTCCTTAACCACCATGTGTTTGAGGTCCTTCCAAACTTTTTGTGATTTAGTTCTAATTTCAAGGCATTATGGTCTGAGAATATGCAGGGGATGATCCCAACCTTTGGTATCATTTCAGACCTGATTTGTGACCCAGTATTTGGTCTATTCTGGAGAAAGTTCCATGTGCACTTGAGAAGAATGTGTATTCAGTTGAGTTTGGATATAAAGTTCTGCAGGTATCTGTGAAATCCATCTGGTCCAGTGTATCATTTAAAGCTCTTGTTTCTTGGAGATGTTGTGCTTAGAAGACCTATCGAGGGTAGAAAGAGCTAGATTGAAGTCGCCAAGTATAAGTGTATTATTATCTAAGTATTTCTTCACTTTGGTTTTTAATTGGTTTCAATATTTGGCAGCTCCCACCCTCGGGGCATATATATTGAGGATTGTTAAGTCTTCTTGTTGGATAGATCCTTAAATATGAGATAGTGTCACTCTTCATCTCTCACTGCAGTCCTTGGGGTAAATTTTAGTTTATCTGATTTAAGGATGGCTACCCCTGCTTTATTTTGAGGACCATTTGAATGGTAAATGGTTCTCCAACCTTTTATGTTCAAATTGTACGTGTCCTTCTGTCTAAAATTCTGTAGATTTACAGCAAATCGATGGGTCCTGCTTTTTTATCCATTCTGAAACCCTGCGCCTTTTGATGGGGTCATTAAGTCCATTCACGTTCAGAGTTACTCTTAACAGATATGAGTTTAGTGTCATCATGATATGTATTCAGTCCTTATTTTTGTGGATTGTTCCACTGAACTTCTTCTTAAAGGGGAATTTTAAGAGTCCCCCTTAAAATGTCTTGCAGAGCTGGTTTGGAGGTCACATATTCTTTCAGTTCCTGCCTGTCTTGGAAGCTCTTTATCTCTCCTTCCATTTTGAATGAGAGCCTTGCTGGACAAAGTATTCTTGTTTGCATGTTCTTCTCATTTAGGACCCTGAATATATCCTGCCAGCCCTTTTTGGCCTGCCAGGACTCTGTAGACATGACTGCCATTACCCTAATTCTCCTCCCCATAAAGTTCAGGGATTCCTGTCCCTTGCTGCTTTAAGGATCTTCTCTTCATCTTTGGAATTTGCAAGCTTCACTATTAAATGTTGAGGTGTTGGATGGTTTTTATTGATTTTAGGGGGGGATCTCTCTATTTCCTGGATATGAATGCCTGCTTCCTTTCCTAGATTGGGAACGTTTTCAGCTATGATTTGCTCAAATACATATTCTGGCCCTCTGTCCCTTTCGGCGCCCTCGGGAACCCCAATTAAACATAGGATTTTCTTCCTCAGGCTCTCCTTTATTTCCCTTAATCCGTCTTCATGGTCTTTTAATTGTCTGTCTCTTTTTTCCTCAGTTTCCCTCTTTGCCAGCAACTTGTCTTCTATGTCATTCACTCTTCCACCTAGTTAACCCTGGTCGGTTGGACTACTAGTTTGGATTGCATCTCATTCAGTTGATTTTTAATTTCTGCCTGATTGGATCTAAATTCTGCAGTCATCAAGTCTCTTGAGTCCTTTATGCTTTTTACTAGAGCCACCTGTAGCTCTATAATAGTGCTTCTGAATTGGCTTTCTGACATTGAATTGTAATCCAGATTTTGTAACTCTGTGGGAGAGAGGACTGTTTCTGATTCTTTCTTTTGAGGTGAGGTTTTCCTTCTAGTCACTTTGCTCAGTGCAGAGTGGCCAAAAACACGTTGTATTGGGAAAAGGAGAAAAAGAGAGAGAGAGAAGGAAAGAAAAGAGAAAAAGAATAAAGAGGAAAGGAAGAAAAAGAAGAAGAAAGAGAAGAAAAAGGGAAAGAAAAAGGTGAAAAAAAGGTGGGGGAAACAATCAGAAATCAAAAAGAAAAAAAAAAGAACACACAGGGGAGTATCGTCTGATTCTCTATATGTTAAGGCCCTTGACTTCCTCTGGAACTTGTCCCTCTAGCTGGTCTTCTGGGCAAGGGGCCTGTTGTGCTGATTTTCATGTGTTAGTACTTGGGGTATCTGCTCTGACCCCGCCTGTCGGAGGGCTCAGTGGGGTTGTTTACCCCATGAGGCCCCTGGAGGAACAACCCCAGTGGCTGCAACAGCTCTGGCAACCTGGATTCAGCCCCCACAAATAACTATGGAGCTCTCTCTCTGTAGGGGTGTGGAGATTCCAGGGTGGGGCGCTGATCTGCTCAGTTCGGGGCAGGAGCATCCTTGCTGTCCTGGGCACTCCCGGCTTCTTCCTGTCCCGGAGGAGGCCGGATCTTGGGCTGTGTGCCAGCACCCTCTGCTCCCAGTCTGCGGTGTTGGATTTGCACTCATGGCCATGCAGGTGCCTCTCTGCAGAGCCGCCGCCTGAGCCCCTCCAAGCTGCTCAAGGCCGCGCAGCCCCCTCCAAAGAGCCGCACCTGAGCCCCTCAAAGTTGCTCCCGGAGCTGTGCAGCCCCCTCTGCACTGAGCCTCTTCCTCTGCCAGAGCCCCTGCCGCTGACCTGCTCCCTGGGCCGTGCAGACCCCTCCATGCAGAGCTGCCCCCCGAGCCCCTCCAAGCTGCTCCCAGGTCAATGCCTGCACGCTGCAGCTCGTAGGGAGCTCAGCGCACTCTCATGTGTGAGCAGGTGTCTGTTAGTGTCACAGGGAGCCCGAGGACATCTCCGCCTTCCTGGGGTCCTGCTCTACCTGCAGGCGCCATTCCACCCAGGACATTTGGTACAGCTCCTGCTACTCTGGCACAGAGCTCTCCTGTCCTGGAGGCACTTGCCCCGGACTTAGCCCAGCTCCTCACGGGGCTCCTCCCCATTGGATGCTTTTTGTATCTTTATTTCTTTTTCCCCATCTTCCTACCTTGATTGAAGTCCGAACTTTTCACAATGTAGCATTCCAGCTGGTCTCTCTTTAAATCTCAGGCCTAATTCGAAGATTTTCAGGATGATTTGAAGGTTATCTAGGTAATTTGGTGGGGACAGGTGATTTGGGGACCCTACTCTTCCACCATCTTGCCCCACCTCCTGTATGTTGCCCTTTAGCTTTGGTTGTTTCCTTCATTTTGCTGAAGGTTTTCAATTTGATGAAGTCCCAATAGTATTTTGCTTTTGTTTCCCTCACATTAGAGGCATATCTAGAAAGAACATCCAATGGCCAATGTCAATGATGTTCCTGCCTATCTTTCCTTCTTTTTATGGTTTCAGGTCTCACTTTTAGGTCTTTCATCCATTTTGAATTTATTTTTTTAAATGTGGTGTAAGAAAATGGTCGTGGTCCAAAAATGTACAGGGTGTGATATCAACCTTCTTGTACGTGTTGTACCTGTTGAGGGCTGATTTGTGGGCCGTGATATGATCTGTTCTGGAGAATGTCCCATGTGCACTTGAAAGGAATCTGTATTCTGCTCTAGGATGAAATGTTCTGACTATTTGTGTTGAGTCCCTGTGGTCCAGTGTGTCAAGGCTATTGTTCCCCTGTTGTTTTTCTGCATAGACGTTCGGTCCTTTGCCATAAGTGGGTGTTAAAATGCCCTGTCATTGTATTATTATAAGTGAGTTCCTGTACGTTTGTTGTTAATTGGTTTCTATATTTAGGTACCCCATGTTGGCAGCATAAATATTTAGTTGTTTGATCTTGATAGAGAGTCTTTTTAATTATGAAATAATGCCCTTCTTCAACTCTTCTTACAGTATTTGTTCTTTTTTGATATTTAATTAATTTATTTATTCATTCATGAGAGATGCACTGAGAAGCAGAGGCAGAAACATAGGCAGAGGGAGATGCAGGCTCCCCAAAGGGAGGCCGATGTGGGACTCGATCCTGGGATCCCATGATCACACCCTGAGCCGAAGGCAGATGCTCAGCCACTGAGCTACCAGGTGTGCCCCAGTGTTTGGTGTCAAATCTAGTTTGTCTGATATAAGTATGGGTCCTCCAGCTTTCCTTTGATATCCAGTAGCGTGATAGATGATTTTCCATCCCCCGACTTTCAATCTGTTGGTGTCTATAGGTCTAAGGTGAGCATCTTGTAGGCAGCATACAGATGGATCTTGTTTTTTTTATTAATGATTTTATTTATGAGAGAGAGAGAGAGATAGGCAGAATATTAGGCAGAGAGAGAAGCAGGCTCCCCACCAGAAGCCCAATATGAGACTCGATCCCAGACTCCAGTATCACTCCCTGAGTCAAAGGCAGAGGCTCAACCCCTGAGTCACCCAGGCTTCCGGGATCCTGTTTTTTAAGCCACTCTGATAGCGTATATCTTTTGATTGGAGGATTTAGTCCATCAGCATTCAGAGTGATTATTGAAAGATATGAACTTAGTGCCTCTGTGTTACCGGTAGAGTTTGTGTTTCTGGTGATGTTCTCTGGGATTTTCTAGTCTTTGTTGCTTTGGGTCTCTTTTTTCCTCTACTAGAAGAGTCCCCCTTAAAATTCTTTACTGGACTGGTTTAGTGGTCATGAACTCCCTTATATTTTGCCTGTCTGGGAAACTCTTTTTCTCTCCTTCTATCCTGAAGGACACCCTTGCTGAAGAAAGAACTCATACAAATTGGACTCCAATAACAAGAAATTAAAAGCATAAAATAAATTTTTGCTATTATGATTGAGGAAAATGGCATTTAGGTGGAAAACCAGAAGCTGAAAGAGAGGAGGACAGATTTCACCATGCGTAGCCTTCACAGGGACCTGGTGTCCTTTCCTAGGAAGGGCCCCCCCTCCGTAGGATGCTTCCTGCCCCTCTGCGCTCCTTGTTGGAACCCACCAGGCACATCTCCGTGCCTCTAGCACCTCTGCAGTTGTGGTTCATAGCGTCTTCCATGTATCCTATTAGGGACAAATGTGTCGTGTATGTAGCCATCAGGCTGCTGTTTGACAACATTGGGGTCTGACTTTTGTTGGCTTTGCAGTGTGTGTGTGTCTATCACATGCAGCTATCACATGCAGCTATCTGATCCTCTGGCTGGGTCACCCAACTGCTGATGTGGTTGTCACAATATCATTTCTGTTGGTGGCACTGGGCGGCTAGCTGTGCTCTCCTGGCTGACCCGGGGAACGATTGTGCAGTGACATTCCGCTGGAGGGTCAGCTGAGCTGGAAGGTCAGTCTCGGACACATTCCCAAGTCCCGCACTGGCTCCCGCCGAGCACCCCCTGCTTCTCTTCTCCCCGATGTCTCTCCAGCCAGGACCAGATCTCGGGGCCACCCTGGGGGGAGTTCCTGAGGAGCCACCTGCCCATGGCGGGGAGCCCTGGGGCTGCCTGTGTGTGGGAGTCAGGGTGGGGACGGGGCTTGGTTTCCTCAGTCACCTGTGCTGCCTGGCCTTCAGGCCGAGCCCCATGCTCACCCAGCCCCTACTCACTAGGGCGAGGAGGGTGCCCTCCACATGCTGGTGTGAGTGATCTAGCACCACATGGTGTGCATGCTGATTCCACCAGGTGAGGGTGGTCCAGGTGCAGGAGCTGCCAGTTTGGGACCCAGGAAATTTAACAAAAATCCCCTTCCCCTGGACAAGCAGAGCAGGACTGATTCCATTTTGTGCTACACCCGCCACCTCCCCTTTGACCCCCACAACCTGCTTATGGCTTAAGGCGCTGCCCCATCCTAGTCAGGCCGCTGGGCACACCGAAATCGGAAATCGGCTCATAACAATGAAATCTTGGTTTGTGACCACCAAAACTGAGTGCTGATTCTGACCAAAGTAATAGACCAGCTCAAGTGGATACTATAGGGTAAGGTATAATTCAATGGGCCACCTGTGTGTGGACCGACATGACTGTGCAACTTTCTGCATATCCCATGGGCCTCTGGCCCCTATAAAGCTGCTATGCCTCTTAGTCTCGGGATCCAAGTCCCTGCTCCGCTGTGTAGAGTGCACTTGGAACCAAGCTCCAGCTTGTAAATACAACCTCGGAGTTTGCATCGGTGTCGGCAACTTGATGGTTTCTAGGGCTCGCAATCTTGGGCAAAACACAAGGGCTTGCTGTCCTGACAACCCTTCTAGGGCCACGCTGACCGGCCCGCAGGCCCTCTGTGCCCCAGGCAAACAGGCACCATGATGCGGGAAGGGGAGGAAGTGCCCTGGAACAGGGCCAGCCCCGGCAACCTGGACAGAGGGAGCACAGAACTCCCAGGTCGCTTTGCACCGACTCTGGTGACCTGAGGCTCCCTGGCTGTCACTCTGTCCCAGCCCATTCTGGCCCATGGGGCAGAGGCTGAGTCCCCGTAAAGTCTGTAGGGTCCTGACCCTGGCGTCTGGCCGCCCATGGAAGGAATGTGGGGACATCAGCTGTGTGTGCCTGGCGGTGCCCCTGCAGGGGCTGGTTGGGGCCTGGGTGGTGCCCCCTTGTCCTCACTGGGGGTCTCTCCATGCCCCGTGCACAGAGTTCTGGGAGACACAAAAATGGGCTGGCTGTGCATTTTCGCTACACAACACTTTATTGACTTTCTACAGCAAACAGGCCCAGAGCCGACGGTGCGCGCTTTCCCCTGGGGAGGGAGACCTTTCTGTCCTTTAGGGGAGGACAAGAATCATTCGGGGTGGTATGCTGGTACAGGAGTCCCCCACCTGGGAGCATGTGTGGACTCCAGGTGGGGACGTATGTCCTGAGGTTTCAGCCTGATAGACGGTTCTGAGGACAGCAGTGCTGACTTGGACCTGAAGCTCATGGGCTCCTGCGCTGGGTCCCCGCAGGGCAGCTGGACCCCGGCTTCAGGCTCCCTGAGGCCCCAGGACCTGGAGGATCCTCCTGGTGTTTGTGCGGGTGGGGCCCACCGGCCTCCCACTGCTCTACCCACCCTGGGGTGTCCTGTGATCCCCAGGGCTGCCCTAGGTCAGCGACCTGGATCTGTGAGGCATGCCCAGTGCCCAGGAGGCCACATCCAGCCATGATAGGGCTCGCTCAGCACGGGGCCAGAATCCAGGCATGCCAGGGCCATGGGGGCCTGGATCCCATTAGTCCTTGTGTTGGGCCTGAGGTGGGTGCTCAAATCACACCAACCCCCACAGAGCCTGGGGCCAGGCCAGCCCAGGTCCCTCTGGGTTAGGGCTGGTGTCCTGTGCCAGGTGTGCCACCCTCCAGGAGGGACAGTGGGAGAAGGCCGGGCACAGTGCGTCCTCTACTTCACCCAACCTCCACCCACGCTGTCGGGAGCTCCCTGCCTCCCATCTTCCCTGCAACCCCTGGGTACTTTATAGAACACCCGTGCTTCTGATGGTAGCAGGGTATCCAGAGAACCCCAGGGAGGCTGAGCATGTCCCACAAGGGGCAGCTGCACCGGGCCCATGCTGGGGGAAAATGGTGTGGGGATGGATGGTGTGGGGCAGGGGTTGATGGTGGTGGAGTGTGAGGGATGGTGTAGGGGGGACGGTGTTGGAGTATAGTTTGGATGGGGATTGTGTGGGGCTGTGTGGGGTGAGGGGGATGGTGTAGGGGGGATGCCATGGGGGGTGATGATGTAGGGGGATGGTGTGGGGTGGGGAATGAGGGGGATGGCATGGGGTGGGGAATGAGGGGGATGGCATGGGGGAGCTGCAGACACAGGGCATCCCCTTTCTCTAAGATGCACACGGAGACGTCTACAGAGAAAGGCCACCCCAGTCTGGGGTTTTCTTGAAACCTGCCCCTGGGGCCCCATGTTGTCTGTGCAGGGCCCTGGCTGGAAGTTTGCTAACGCTGAACTTAAATTGGAACGGTCTTAATTTTCACGGCCTCCACGCGTCCAGTCCCATCCTATCTAGCTCCTTCCCCCTTCCCCGGAGCTCCAAAGAGAGCAATTGCAAAGGACCGCAGCATGGCAGCCTGTGTTGGGGGACAGGACCAGGGATTTGGGATCAGGAAGACATGGAGCACAGGCGACCCAGCTATGCAGCGGGATTCCATGCTGCAGACTCTTATTCCCTAAGGCTATCTTGAAAACTGACTTTGTACATAGAAAAGCTCTTCTTTGTCTTTAAAAGATGGAGAGCGAGTCAATGCCTTTTTCTCTGCCCATCTGATTGCTCAGATTCCAATCTGAGATGTATGTCCTGTTAATAAGGATAATTTCCTATCTGTAGTACTATGGTTAAAATATTCTGACACAGGTAATTCAGAGGGATGAGGTTTTCTCATCTCTTTCTTCACAGCTCAGTCACTCATCAGGAAATGCATCTTTATGGATTTGGAAAGAACTGAGAGACATTACTTCCAATGGTCCTATTACTATCTGAAGGATTCTTCCCTGAGGTTCTTCCCCTGCTTCAAGTGACAGTGAAACTGTGAACTCTTTGGAAGACAAATGTCAAGGAAATAAATGTTATGCATTGCTAATTTTAAATGCACTTGCAATATGGTGTCTATTATAATAGAAGTATTTTTATCTGATTTTTCTATTTATTATCGTTTCCTGCTTCCCAGGTTGAGGAGGCATTATACGTGTTCATAAGTGTTTTTCTTTCCTTCTGATAGAAAATCCTTACATTGTTCACATTGAGGGAACTCTTTAAGAATGAGACAAAAGTTAATTAAACTATTCTTAAAATGTCTTCACACTTGGAGCCTGATTCATTTAGTCAATTTTCAAAATAAATCTTATTGATTAGAAAAAAAAACAAAGATTTATTGGGAAATTGAGAAGATAGTACAGAGAATTCTCATGCACTTGCACTCAACTTCTCCAATTCTTGATATATTATATTAGTACGGTACAAACATTAGCTAATGAATCAATATTAAAATACTCGCATTAACGAAAGACCATACTTTATTCAGATTTCCTTAGTTTTTGCTAAGTTACCATCTCTCATATCACATTGCATTTGTCCTCATGTTTTCTTAGGCTCCTCTGGATTGTGACAGTCTTTCAGCCTTTCCTTGTTGTTGTTGAACTGGAACACTTTGAGACATAGTGTATTTTGTAAAATTTCTCTCCGTTGGGACAAGTCTGTTGTTTATCTCATGATTGAACTGTTTTTGTGGATGGTATACACAATATACTGCCATTTTTATTATATCATAAAAAGGATGGATACTATCAGCATGATTTATCAGTCTTTGTATCGATCTGATCATCTTGCTGAGGTAGTGTTTGTCAGCTTTCTCCATAGAAAAGTGATTCTTTATTATTATTATTATTATTATTATTATTATTATTATATTATTATTATCATTATTATTTTAACTTTTTCATAATATATTTTGTAGAAGGAAGTTACTATGTGTATTCCACACATAAGAGTGGGAAGCTATGCTCATCAACTTGAGGGTGGAATGTCTGCACAAATTGTTAGAAATTCTTCAACATGGGAGATTTTTCTTCCTTCTGGGTTTGATTGTTTGTCTCTCTTGCAAAGATGTTATTTATTTATTTGACAGAGAGAGGAGAGAAAAAGCATGAGCAAGTGGGGCAGAGGGAGAGGGAGAAGCAGGTTCCCTGCTGAACAGGGAGCCTGCCTTGCAACCAGGATCATGATCTGAGCCTAAGACAGAAGCTTAACTGACTGAGCCACCCAGGTGCCACTCTTTCTTCTTTCTTTCTTTCTTTCTTTCTTTCTTTCTTTCTTTCTTTCTTTCTTTCTTTCTTTCTTTCTCTCTTTTCTTCTTCTTTTTGATAATAATTTTATTTTTATTGGTGTTCAATTTGCCAACATACAGAATAACACCCAGTGCTCATCCTGTCAAGTGCCCCCTCAGTGCCCGTCACTCATTCACCCCCACCCTGTGCCTTCCTCCACTTCCACCACCCCTGGTTCATTTCCTAGAGTTGAGTCTTTTTGTTCTGTCTCCATTTATGATATTTCTCACACATTTCTTCTCCCTTCCCTTATATTCCCTATCACTATTATATATATTCCCCAAATGAATGAGAACATACACTGTTAGTCCTTCTCCGATTGACTTACTTCACTCAGCATAATACCCTCCAGTTCCATCCACGTTGAAGCAAATGGTGGGTATTTGTCATTTGTAATGGCTGAGCAAGACCCACCTTTTCTCTCTCTTCATCTTCTGAGTCTCTTATGATATGAATGGTATTGTTTTAATAAGTGGCTGAGTTCCCTAAGTCTGCCTCTGTGGTCCATAACCTTTCTTGTTTGTAAGGCTTCCACTTGGGACTGCATCTCAGTTATAGCATTTTTAACATTGGCCTGTCTAGATTTAAGTTCTTTTATATTTACAGTAAGGGATTCTCTAGTTTTCTTCTGTCCTCATTTTCCAGCCAAGCTGCTATCTTTATTATCATTGTTTTAAACTGTAGTTAGATATCATATATGTTTATCGATGAACTTCCTGGCTGTGAGTACTACCTCATGTTATTTTATGGAGATGAATTTCTCCATCTCATTTTTTTTTCCAGAAAAGAAAGAAGGAAGAAAAAGAAAAACAATAACAACTCCCCTCCCGATAAAAACCCAGATTATTTTAGCCTGCTTTTTAAAAGAATTTAAATCCAAAATAAGAAACACAATTAAAGTACCATGAAAGTAAAAATAAGAAATATATAAGGTACATACATAAAAATTAAAATAAGATAATTAATAAGAACGATTCAAAGAAAAAAATGAAAAAGAAGCACAAAGTACAAAGGAAGCTAGACCCTACTTTGCAGGCAGAGCTGATGCTCTGCAGCCTCTGTGGTCTGACAAGTTGGTGGCAGCGAGTGGACTGTGCGGGGTTTAGGGATGGGCCATGTCGCTGATTGTCAGGTGCACATCTGCCTGGGAAATGCAGCTGCAGGTCACAGGCTTGATGGGCGTCAGCGCCTCTGGCATCCAGTGGGCAGCGCTGTGCTGCTCCCTGAGACTCAGTGCTGATGGGAGGGATGCGGATAGGGATGCTGGGTCCTCTGGCTCTGGGGCTTAGCATCCCGCCCCCAGTCTGCAGTGGCCTCCACAGAAGAGCCCCCAAGCCCCTGGGTTTCCGCCACTCCTCTCAGAACCCTGCGTTCACTCTGCCTGCCTCCCATCTTCTTTTGTCTTTGTTTTTTTCTTATCTCAGACAGCTGTGCCCAAGATTGGGAATCCGAGAAACCACTGAGAAGCCAACACTGATGCAAACACACGAGGGTTTCTTTACAAGCTCGAGCTTGTGTCCAAGTATACCCGACACAGAAGAGCAGGCACTTGGAACCCGAGGTGTGGATTAGCTTAGTTTTAAGGACTGGTTTTGGGGACCTCCAGAAAGTCTGGAGCAATTCCTCAAGTTCTGTTTACATTTTGATATGGCGCCTTCAAGGGCAATGAGCTCTATTCTCATTCTAATAGGGGCTTCCTGCCCTTGGGCAGGACTCAGTTTTTATTGTTTTGTGGGGTTTTCTAGGACATTATGCTGTAAACAGCAAAGGTTCCACACCTGGAAGGGGGACGTCACACTGTCCCTATTTGCTGAAGACACGGTACTAGAAACAGGGAACCTGAGAGCCAGGGATCCTTGGGTGGCACAGTGGTTTAGAGCCTAACTTTCGCCCAGGGCATGATCCTGGAGAACGAGGATTGAATCCCACATCAGGCTCCCGGTGCATGAAGCCTGCTTCCCTCTCTGCCTATGTCTCTGCCTCTCTCTCTCTCCCTCTCTCTCTCTCTTTCTCAATCTCTGTGTGTGTGTGTGTGTGTGTGTGACTATCATAAATAAATTAAAAATTTTAAAATAAGGAAACAGTACAGCCTCCACCAAAACCTGTTAGAAATAAGGAGTGAGTTCAGTAAAGTCATGGGACACAAACTGACTCTACAGAGCAGAGTAGTCTTGCTGTGTCCTGACAATGAGCACTCAGGAAGGAAATGAAGGAGGTGACTCCCTTCTCAGGAGCAACACAGAGAATAATGAGACTGAACCGAAGGAGCACAAGACTTGTGCACTGAGCAATACCAGGCTCTGGGAGGCCGTCCTGGGCTCATGGGGTGCGAGCCTCATCTTGTGAAAATGTCCGCAGTTCCTGAAGCCACCCTCAGTTTCAATGTCATTCCTATAAAAATCATGGTGACAGATCTTAGAAATAGGAAAAGAAAACCCATAACATCCATCCGCCCCCACAAATGACCCCGGACAGCAAATCAGTATAGGAGAAGCAAGACAGAGTGGGACGCAGCACTTTCCTATTTCAAAGGATGTCACAGAGACACAGGATAAAGCAGTGTGGTTCTCGGGCCCCCAGGTGGCTGCATCAGTTAAGCAGCTGACTCCAGACCTCACCTCCGGTCCTGGTCTCAGGATCGTGAATTCCAGCCCTGGCCTGGGCCATGGATGAGGCGTGGTGCCTACTTAAACAAACCAGACCCATGGGGGGTGGTCCTGCCATAAGCTGAAGGAGGAGATCAGAGAGTTCAGAAAGAAATGTGCTCTGACACAACTGATTTTTTTAACTTACTTTAATTTAAACCCAATTAATTAACGTATAGTGTATTATACTTTCAGGGGAAGAATTCAGGAATTCACCAGTTGGAGATAGCAGTGCTTGTGACATCATGTGCCCTCCTTCATGCTGGTCCTCTGTTATCCCCTCCCCCGCCTCAAGCGACCCTCAGTTTGTTTCCTATCATTAAGAGTCTGTATTTCCTGCATCTTTTTTCATTTTATTTGTTTTTCCTTCCCTTCACAAATGTTCATCTGCTTTACTTCTTAAATTCCACCTATGAATGACACCACACAGTCATTCTCTTTCCCGACTGACTTATTTCACTTAAGATGATCCCTCCAGTTCTATCCATGTCATTGCAAATGGCAAGATTTCCTTCTCCTTGATAGCTGAGTACCATTCCTCTCTCTATGACCATCATCTATCTCCCATCCTCTTTATCTATCATCTGCCTAAGGGCACTGAGGCTCCTCCCACAGTGTGGGTACTGTGGACATGGCTGCTGTGGACATTGGGGCGCAGGTGTCCCGAGTCTCACTGCATCTGTATCTTCGGAGTGAGCTCCAGGGCATGCACCTGCTGGTCGCAGGGCGGCTCTATTGGTAACTTCCTGAGGAGCCTCCACACTGTTTCCAGGGCAGATGCACCAGCCCGCAGTCCCGCCCACAGTGGAAGAGAGTTGAGTGAGTTTTGAAGGACGTGGTAAAAGTCTGGTCCACATTTCATTTCGCATCCTGTGGGCTCCTATTCATTGTCCTTAAGAATTTCTGGGGAAGCTGGGTGTTGGGCTCCATTTCAGTGAGACGTTTCTGAAGCGAACAGGCCACAGCTGAGGCCTGGAAGGAGGCAGCTGCGGCCCTGGCAGGGGCAGGCCACCTCCTGAGGGCCTCCTGCAGTGCCTGAGCTTCCAGCAGGGAGAGCCCGAGCCCAGGCCCCGCCCAGGTGGCACGCATACACAGTAGGCCTCTTCCGCCTGCACTAACTGCAACCCGCCTGTGTTGGCCAGGCCTGAGGAGGATATGGGGACACATCCACGCTGATGACCCACAGCCTCCACAGGACCCGCGCTGAGTCCTCAGGGGGACATTGGGCCACGTTCATGCTGACAGGAGCCCCGGTCTCTTCAGGACCCGCAGTGAGGCTTCAGGAAGATGTGGGACATCATCCACTCTGACAGGAGCTCCTGGGCCACCTCAGAACCCACGGTGAAGCTTCAGGAAGATGTGGGCCCGCATCCACTCTGATAGGAGCCCCTGGCCTGCCTCAGGACCAGCGGGGAGGCTTAAGGAAATTGTGGGCCCGATCCACACTGACAGGAGCACCTGGACTGCCTCAGCACAAGCGGGGAGGCTTCAGGAAGATGTGGGCCCGCATCCATGCTGACAGGAGCCCCTAGGCCACCTCAGGACACGCGGGGAGGCTTCCGGAAGATGTGGGCCAGCATGCACACTGACAGGAGCCCCTCGGCTGCCTCAGGACCCGTGGGGAGACTTCAGGAAGATGTGGCAACGCGTCCACTCTGGCAGGAGCTCCCAGGCCCCTCAGGACATAAGTTGAGCCTTCTGGAAGCTGGGGGTCGCATTCACGGTGACTGGAACCCTGGCCTCCTCAGGACCCATGGTTACACTTCGGGAGGACATGGGGCCAGGTCCACACAACCGGACACAGACTTCCTCGGGTCCCCCGGTGTAGACATTGGGAAATATGGGAATGCATCCGTGTGGACAGAAGCCCCCAGCCTTGTCAGGACCTATGGCGAGGCCAAAGAAAGATGCCGGTGCCGCATCCACACTGACAGGAGTCTCCGGCCTCCTCAAGACCCACTGTGAAGGTTTGGGAAGATTTGGGGCCACGTCCATACTGACAGGAGTCCCCAGCCTCCTCAGATCTTATGGTGAGGCTTGAGGAACATGTGGGGCCACATCAACACTGACAGGATCCCCGTCCTCCTCAGGACCTGCACTTTGGCTTCGTGACATATGGGGCTGCGTCTATGCTGACAGGAGCCCACAGCCTCCTCAGGACCCGTGGTGAGATTTCGGGGGTACGAGAGGCCATGTCCAGGCTGACAGGAGCCCCTGGCCTACTGAAGACCTGCTGTGAGGCTCCCAGACGATGTGAGGCCTTGCCATAGACCCAGGACACCCAGCGTCCTCAGGACCCACCGATTATGACTCAGGTACACGTGGGGCCACGTCCACACTCACAGGAGCCTGGCTTCCTCAGGACCCCCTGGAGGATTGTGGAGGCGCCGTTGGGGACCACGTCCACATCAGAAGGGACTCCTCAGAACCACAGGGTAAGTGAATGGGTGGAATGAATGGTAGGGTCGGGCGGGGGCAGTTGGTGTTTAGGCTTAGGTTAGATGTTAGGGTTTAGTGATTATGCTTATGGTTACGGAATAGAGGTTAGGGTGAGGGATAAGGGTAGGTGTCAGTGGTTAGGAGTTAGGATGGGGTTTTGGGGATTAGGGAACGGGGTTAGGGTTTGGGATAGGATTTAGAGTTATGGTTAGGGTTTAGGCTTTAAGGATTAGGGCAGGAGGTTAAGAGTTGGGGTTAGGGTTATGGATAGAGTTAGGTTTGGGCTTAGGTTTGCAGTTAGGGTTAGGGGTTAGGGTGGGCCTTAGGGTTAGGGGTTAGGGTTAGGGGTTAGGGTTAAAGGGCTAGGTTTAGGGTTAGGGCTAGGTTTAGGTTTAGGGCTGGGTTAGAGTTAGTGTTTGGTTATTGGTTAGGGTTAGGGTCAGCTCAGGGTCAGGTCAGGGTACGGTTTTGGAAAAGGGTAAGAGATAGGGTTAGGGAGTGCATTAGGGGCTAGTTTTAGGGTATGGGTAATAGTACAGTTTGGGGTATGTATAGGATTAGTATTAGAGGGTTAGGTTTAGGGAACAGGTTAAGATTAGGAAGAGGATTTGAGTACATTAAGTTGTTAGGGTTAGGGTTAGATTTAAGGTAGGGGTCAGGGTTAAGGGTTAAGAATAGGTTTAGGAGTTAGGGTGAGGCTTGGCAGGAAGGTTCAGTGAATGTGTTTCGGTCTTGGGGTTTGTGTTTGGTTTTTGATTAGTGATAGGTCTTGTTTAAGGGTTAGGTTTACATTAGGATTAAGTGTAGGGTTAGGGTTATGTCTGTGTACGGCTCGAGTTTGGGTCATGGCTTGTGGCTGCACTGGGACTCCTAGTATCTTGGGCACTTTAGTTTTATGCACTCTATTTGGGTTTTGGGTTCAAAGGTAGCCTGACTCCACCAAGTCAGTGGTCTCCCCAGAGAATCAAAATCCAGGCACCTGCTGTGGTCAGAATACACATGGCAGGCTTCTCCTGAGCTGAGCTAAGGGGGGTATTTGTGGCTCTAAATACTCTTTATTTGGATTTTTAGTTGCCTTTCTGATTTAATCTCTTGTGCACACATGTTTCATCAATACGACCAATTATTATTTTAAAGTTTTACTAGAATTCCTGTTTGTAAACACAATGTGATATAGTCTCAGGTTTACCACATAGTGATTCAACCCTTGGATACAATGCCTGGTACTGGTCACAGGTGCCCTCCACTAACCCCATCCCCTGATTCCCCATTCCCCCCACCTTCCTCTGGTATTTATTATTTTATTCTATGTGGTTAGAGTGTGTTTCTTGGTTTGCATCTCTCATCCCCCCCTCCGCGCCTTTGCCAGTTTGGTTTCTTAAAATTCACATGTGAATGCAATTGTATGGTATTTGGCATCTGTCTTTCTTTGACTGGGTTCATTTAGGATAAGTCCTTTCCACTTCTCCCACATCATTGTAAATGGCTTTATTTCATCCCTTCTGATGACTGAATGATATTACTCGTGTGTATATTTACCACATCGTCTCTGCCCGTTCATCTGTCGATGAACATCTGGGCTGTATCCACAGTTTGGCTGTTGTTGACAACGCTGCTACAAACACCGGGCGGCGTGTCTCTCTTCAAATCTACTAAACTACTTTTGTATCCTTGGGGTAAATACCTAGCTGTGCAATTTTGGAATCGAAAAATAGCTCTATTTTTAACTTCTTTTTTTTATAATTTTTTTGTGATAGTCAGAGGGGCGGGGGGAGCAGAGACACAGGCAGAGGGAGAAGCAGGCTCCATGCACCGGGAGCCCGACGTGAGATTCGATCCCGAGTCTCCAGGATCGCGCCCTGGGCCAAAGGCAGGCAAGAAAGTGCTGCACCACCCTAGGATCCCCTATTTTTAACTTCCCGAGGACCCTCCACACTGTTTTCCGCCATGACTGCACCTGATCGCATGCCCACCAGGAGTGTAAGGGGGCTCCCCCTTCTCCATAGCCTCACCAACACCTGTTGTTTCTTGTGTTGTTAATTTTAGTCATTCTGACAGCTGTCAGGTGACATCTCATAGTGGTTTTCGTTTACATTTCCCTGATGGTGTGTGTCACTGAGTGTCTTTCCGTGTGTCTGGCAGGCATCTGGATGTCTTATCAGAGACAAAATCCATTCATGTCTTCTGCCAATCTGCGGTTGGATAATTTGTGTTTAGGATGCTGAGATTTATGTTTGCTTTATGTGTTTTGAATACTAACTCTTTATTGGATGTGTTGTTTACAAATATCTCCTCTCATTTTGTTTTTTTTTAAATAAGATTTTATTTATTTATTCATAGAGATGCAGAGAGAGAGAGAGGCAGAGACACAGGCAGAGGGAGAAGCAGGCTCCATGCAGAGAGCCTGACGTGGGACTCGATCCCGGGTCTCCAGGATCACGCCCTGGGCTGCAGGCGGCGCTAAACCGCTGCGCCACTGGGGTTGCCCTCTCCTCTCATTTTGTATGTTGCCTTTTAGCGTTGGTTGTTTCCTTCACTTTGTGGAAGCTCTTCAATTTGATGAGGTCCCAATAGTATTTTTGCTTTTCTTTCCCTCGCCTCAGAGGCATAACTAAAATGATGATACAATGGCCAATGTCAAAGACGTTGCTCCCCATCTTTTCTTCCTTTTATGGATTCAGGTCTCACATTTAGGTCTTTCATCCATTTTGAATTTATTTTTTATATATATGATGTAAGAAAGTGGTCTAGTTTCATTCTTCTGCATGTGGCTGCCTGGTTTTCCCAACACCATTTGTTCTTATCATGGGGTCAGGGTTAGCGTTTGTTGAAGAGACTGTCTTGGTGCCATTGGATATTCCTTCCTGCCTTGTTGTTGATTAATGGATCATAGAGTTACAGGTTTGTATCTGGTTTCGGCTTTCCATTCTGTTCTATTGATCTATGCGACTCCTGTTGGGAGATTCTTGATTGCTGATTCAATTTCTTTGCTGCTTATCAGTCTGTTCAAGTTTCTTATTTCTTCCTTTTCATTCTTGCAATGCTATATATGTCCATGAATAGATCTATTTCTTCCCGGTTCTAGGTTGCTGGCATATAATTTTTCATAATGTTCTCTTATAATCGTTTGTATTTCTCTAGTGTTGGTTGTTATTTCTCTTTTCTCATTTGTGATTTTATTTGGGTCCTTTCTCATCTTTTTATCTTTTTTCTTTTTTAAATATTTTATTTATGTTTTCATGAGAAATACAGAGAGGCAGAGGTATAGGCAGAAGGAAAATGAGGCTCCATGCGGGGAGCCTGATGTGGGACTTGATCCCCCAGGGCCCCGGGATCATGACCTGAGCCAAAGCAGATACTCAACCCATGAGGCACCCAGGCATCCAGGATCCTGTTTTTTAAGCCACTCTGATACCCTAGATTTTTGATTGAAGCATTCAGTCTATCAGCATTCAGAGTGATTATTGAAAGATGTGAACTCAGTGCCCTTGTGTTACGGGTAGAGATTATGTTTCTGGTGATGTTCTCGGGTCCTTTCTAGTCTCTGTTGCTTTTGGTCTCTTTTTTCCCCCACAAAAAGAGTCCGTCTTAATATTCCTAACTGGACTGGTTTAGTGGTCATGAACTCCTTTATATTTTGCCTGTCTGGGAAACTCTTTATCTCTCCTTCTATCCTGATGGACACCCTTGCTGAAGAAAGAACTCATACAAATTGGACTCCAATAAAAGGAAAATTAAAAAGATAAAATTAAATTTTGCTATTATGATTGAGGAAAAAGGCATTTAGGAGGAAAACCAGAAGCTGAAAGAGAAGCGGACAGATTTCACCATCAGTAGCCTTCACAGGGACTTGGTATCCTTTCCTAGGAGGGCCCCCACCTCCGTAGGATGCTTCCTGCCCCTCTGCGCTCCTTGCTGGAACCCAGCAGGCACATCGCCGTGCCTCCAGGACCTCTGCAGTCGTGGTTTACAGCGTCTTCCATGTATCCTATTGGGGACCACAGCGTCGTGTATGTAAGCATCTGGGTGCTGTTTGACAACACTGGGGGGATTCCGACTTTTGTTGGTTTTGGGGTGTGTGTGTGTCCATCACATGCAGCTATCACGTGCAGCAATCTGATTCTCTGGTTGGGTCACTCAAACGCCCCAATTGTTGGAACATCATCATTTCTGGTGCTGGCACTGGGCAGCTAGCTGGGCTCTCCTGGTCGACCCGGGGCTCGCTCGTGCAGTGACTTTCCGCTGGAGGGTCAGCTGAGCTGGAAGGTCCAGCTTGGCCACATTCCCATGTCTGGCAGTGGGTCCCGCCAAGCCCAGGCTGCTTCTCTTCTCCGGGATGCCTCTCCAGCAGGGAGCCAGAACTCGGGGCCTCCCTGGGGGTAGCTCCTGAGGAGCCAGTTGTCCATGGCGAGGAGACCTGTGGCTTCCTGTGTGTGGGAGTTGGGGTGGGGACGGGGCTGGGGTTCCTCGGTCCCCTGTGCTGCTTGGCCTTCAGGCCGAGCCCAATGCTCACCCAGCCCCTAATCACTAGGACGAGGAGGGTGCCCGCCACACGCTGGTGTGAGAGATCAAGCACCACAAGGTGTGCACGATGAATCCACCTGGTGGGCATGGCCCAGGTGCATGACCTGCAGTGTGGGACCCAGGAAATTTAACAAAAATCCCCTACCCCTGGACAAGCAGAGCAGGACTGCTTCCATTTTGTGCTACACCCACCCCCGCCCCTATGACCCACACATGTCCTGCTAAAGGCGCTGCCCTGCCCTACTCAAGGCACTGGGCACACCCTAATCGGAAATTGGCTCATAACATTGTAACCCTGCTTTGTGCCCCCAGAACTGCGTGCAGATTCTGATCATAGTAATAGGCCAGCTCAAGTGAATACTATATGGTAAGGTGTAATTCAATTGGCCACCTGCGTGTGGACCCACATGACTTTACAACTTTCTGCATATCACGTGGGCCACTGGCCCCTATAAAGCTGCTATGCCTCTTAGTCTCGGGGTCCAAGTCCATGCTCCACTGTGTTGGGTGCACTTGGACCCAATCCCGGGCTTGTCAACAAACCTTCGTGTGTTTGCATCGGTGTCGGCTCCTCGGTGGTTTCTTGGATTCGCGATCTTGGGCACAACACAAGGGCCAGCTGTCCTGACATCCCTTCTAGGGCCATGCTGTCTGCCCGGCAGGCCCTCTGTGCCCCAGGCACACAGGCACGGGGATGCGTGGAGGGGAGGAAGTGCCCCGGAACCCAGCCAGCCCAGCCCATGGATAGAGGGAGCACAGGCCTTCCAGGTGGCTTTGCACAGACCCTGGTGACCTGAGGCTCCCTGGCTGTCACTCTGTCCCAGCCCCTCCTGCCCCACGGGGTACAGGCTGAGTTCAGTAAAGTTTGTGGGGTCCTGACCCTGGCGTCTAGCCGCTCCTTGAATGCATGTGGGATGTCAGTCGTGCATGCCTGGCGGAGCCCCTACAGAGGCTGGTAGGGGCCTAGGTGTTTCCCCCTCCTCCTGTCTGGGGGTCTCTCCACACCCCGTGCACAGTGTTGTGGTAGGCACAGAAACAGGCTTGCTGTGCATTTTCACACCACAACACTTTATTGACTTTCTACAGCAAACAGTCTCAGAGCCCAGTGTGTGCACCTTCCCTTGGGTAGGGAGACCTTTGTGTCCTTTAGGGGAGGGCCAGAATCACACGGGGTGGAGGGGGCCGGTGCTGGAATACCCCACCTGGGAGCATGTGTGACCTCCTGGTGGGGGCGTGTGTCCCGAGGTTTCAGCCTGAGAGACGGTTCTGAGAGCAGCAGAGCTGACCTGGACCTGCAGCTCATGGGCTCCTGTACTGGGTCCCCGCAGTGCCGCTGGACCCCCGCCTCGTGCCCCCTGGTGCTCCAGCACCTGGAGGACCCTGCCTCCTGGTGTGGGTGTGTATGTGGTCCACTGGCCTACCCCTGCTCTCCCCAACCTGGGGTGTCCTGGGATCCCTGGGGCTTCCCTAGTTCAGTGACCTAGATCTGTGGGGCACGCCCAGGGCCCAGGAGGCCACATCCAGCTGTGAGAGGGCTCGCTCAGCCCGGGGTCAGAATCCAGGCCTGGAAAGGGCCATGGGGGGTTGGATCCCATTAGTCCTTGTGTTGGGCCTGGGGAGGGGCTCAAATGACCCCAGCCCCCACAGAACACAGGACCAGGCCAGCCCAGGTCCCTGTGGGTTAGGGGCTGGTGTCCTGTGCAGTGTGTACCGCCCTCTAGGAGGGACCGTTGGAGAAGGCAGGGCACAGTGTGTCCTCTGCTCCACCCACCTGCACCCACCCTGTCAGGGGCTCCCTGTCTCCCCTCCTCCCTGCAACCCCTGGGTACTCTATGGGACACCCATGCTTCCGATGGGCACAGGGTATCCAGAAAACCCCGGGGAGCCTGAGCTTGTCTCACAGGGAGCAGCTGCCCTGGGTCCATGCTGGGGGACGATAGTGTGGGGGTGGATGTTGTGGGGCAGGGGTTTGATGGTGGTGGAGTGTGAGGCATGGGGTAGGGGGGATGGTGTTGGAGTATAGTTTGGATGAGGATTGTGTGGGGCTGTGTGGGTGTGAGGGGGATGGTGTAGGGGGGATGCCATGGGGAATGATGATGTAGGGGGATGGTGTTGGGGTGGGGAATGAGGGGGATGGCTTGGGGTGCCTGCGGATAAAGGGCATCCCCTTTCTCTAACATGCACACGGAGACGTGTACACATAAAGGCGACCCCAGTCTGGTTTTGCTCTGACACCTGCCCCTGGGGCCCCATGTGGTCAGAGCAGGGCCCTGGCTGGACCCGGGGCATTATATGGGCTCATCAAACTATGGATGTTTACAAATTGCAAATTGTCTCAAATTAAAAGCATAGAATTCAGAAATATATAAAGCACCAAGGGTGGGTGTCACCCTGATCTGTCCGACCCTCATCAGATCGATATGTGTCCTGCCCCAGCCACGGCCATGCCACCTGGCCCCCAGGTCCTCTTACTGCCCCCATGGCCCCCACCGCAGCCCCCTGCTTCTCAGGGGCCATCTCTCACCCCTTTGCGGTTCAGCTCCCATGACACTCCCTGGAGGCCCCATCCTAATGGCCTCCTCATCCTCGAGGCCCCGGGTGTGGGGGCACGGGGTCATCCCCCACACCCTACCATGCAGTGGTGTGTTATTGGCTCTTTTTGCTCCCCCCAGCCTCAGAAGCCCCGTGTTCCCTATGCAGAACCCCATCGGGCCTTCCCTGGGGCTCCAAACCCCCCAGGCCCAGCAGCCTCACCTGACCCCCTAGCAGTCCCAAAATATTATGTGGCTGCCAAACATCCTGGTGACATCCAGGTCTACCTGCGTGAGGTCCCTGGAGTTGACCAGGGCCTCCTCCTTCATTTCTTGTGGGAAAACCTGGGAGGAGGAGCCGGTGTCAGGGACACAGACCCAGACCTCTCACAAACTGTCATCCTGGGCAGGGAGCCCGGGAGCCACCATGGGAGTATGTCCTGCCGAAACTTCCTACCTTCCCCTGGGAGGCCAGAGATGGCGGGAGTGCCCATCGTCCCCGTGGGACCTGTGTGAGGGCCTGTGCCCAGCTGTTGTGGGTGGGGAGGTGACTGAGGGTCAGCCGGGGTGGGAGGGGACAGGGGGTCAGCCCAAGGGGGAGGGGACATGGGGGTGTTTTGCCCAAGATTGCGAAACCGAGAATCCACTAAGGAGCGGACACCGATGCAAACACAGGAGGGGTGATTTACAAACCCAAGCTTGCATCCAAGTACACCTGACACAGCGGAGCAGGGACTTGGACCCCGAGGTGCGTTTTAGCTCAGTTTTAAGGGCTGGTCTCAGGGACATCCAGAAGTGCTGGAGCAATTCCTCAAGTTCTGTTTACATTTTGATATAGGGCCTTCAAGGGCATTGAGCTCTGTTCTCATTCTAATATGGGGCTTTCTGGGACCTTAAGCTGTAAGCTGGTTTTTCATTTTTTCCTGTAACTGAAGTAATGTAAATTTTAGCTCTTATTCACAGGGGCCTGGCATGGCAGTACTTGTGCTAACACTGAACTTAAAGTGGAACGGCCTTAATTTTTTTAATTTTTTTATTTATGATAGTCACACAGAGAGAGAGAGAGAGAGAGAGAGAGGAAGAGACACAGGCAGAGGGAGAAGCAGGCTCCATGCACCAGGAGCCCGATGTGGGATTCCATCCCGGGTCTCCAGGATCACACCCTGGGCCAAAGGCAGGCGCCAAACCATTGTGCAACCCAGGGATCCCCGTCTTTCTTCTTTTTTTAATAATAAATTTATTTTTTATTGGTGTTCAATTTGCCAACATGCAGAATAACACCCAGTGCTGATCTGGTCAAGTGTCCCCCTCAGTGCCCGTCACCCATTCACCCCCACCCCCCGCTCTCCTTCCCCTCCATCACCCCTAGTTCATTTCCCAGATTTAGGAGTCTTTATGCTCTGTCTCCCTTTCTGATATTTCTCACACATTCCTTCTCCCTTCCCTTATATTCCCTTTCACTATTCTTTATATTCCCCAAATGAATGAGAACATACAATGTTTGTCCTTCTCCGATTGACTTACTTCACTCAGCATAATACCTTCCAGTTCCATCCACGTTGAAGCAAATGGTGGGTATTTGTCATTTATAATGGCTGAGCAAGGCCCATATTCTCTCTCTTCATCTTCTGAGTCTCCTATGATATGAATGTTATTGTTTAAATAAGTGGCTGAGTTCCCTAAGTCTGCCTCTGTGGTCCATAAACTTTCTTTTTTTAAGGCTTCCACTGGGGACTGCATCTCAGTTATAGCATTTTTAACGTTGGCCTGCCTAGATTTTAGTTCTTTTATTTGTACAGTAAGGGATTCTCTAGTTTTCTTCTGTGTTCTTTTTCCAGCCCAGCTGCTATCTTTATAATCATTGTTTTAAACTGTAGTTAGACATCATATATGTGTATTGATAAACTTCCTGGCTGTGAGTACTATCTCATGTTATTTTATGGAGGTGCATATCTCCATCTCATTTTTCTCTCCAGAAAAGAAAGAAGAAAAAGAAAAACCAAGAAAACAATAACAACTGCCCTCCCATAAAAAACACCAGATAATTTTTGCCTGCTTGTTAAAATATTCTAAATCCCAAAATAAGAAACACAATTAAAGTACCATGAAGGTAAAAATAGGAAATATATAAGGTACATACATAAAAATTAAAATAAGGCAATCAATAAAAACAAGCAAAGAAAATAAATGAAAATAAAGCACAAAGTACAAAGGAAGCTAGACCCCACTTTCTAGGCAGAGCTGAAGCTCTGCAGCCTCTGTGATCCGACAACTTGGTGGCAGCGAGTGGTCTGTGCGGGGTCTGGGGATGGGCCTTGGTGCTGATTGTCAGGTTCACATCTGCCTGGCAGATGAACCTGCGGGGTCAGAGGTGGGGTGGGCGTCAGCGCCTCTGGCCTCCAGCGGGCGGCGCTGTGCTGCTCCCTGAGACTGTCCCTTGATGGGTGGGATGCAGGTGGGGATGCTGTATCCTCTGGCTCTGGGGCTTAGCATCCAGCCCCCCAGTCTTCATGGGCCTCCACAGAAGAGCCCCCAAGCCCCCGGGTCTCCGCCACTTCTCTCAGGACGCTGCGTACACTCTGCCTGCGTCCGAGTTTCTTTTGGTTTTGTTTTTTTTATCTGAGACTGTTGTGCCCAAGATTGCAAATCCGAGAAACCACCAAGAAGCCGACACTGATGCAAACACAGGAGGGTTTATTTACAAGCTCGAGCGTGGGTCCAAGTATACCCGACACAGTGGAGCATGGACTTGGACACAGAGGTGGGTTTTAGCTTAGTTTTTAGGACTGGTCTCGGGGACCTCCAGAAGGGCTGGAGCAATTCCTCAAGTTCTGTTTACATTTTGATGTGGGGCCTACAAGGGCATTGAGCTCTGTTCTCATTTTAATGGGGGCTTCCTGCCCTTGGCCTGGGCTCAGATTTTATTCTATTCTGGGGCTTTCTAGGACATTAAGCTATAAAGTTTTGTTTTTTCCCTGTAACTGAAGTAATGAAAATTTCAGCTCTTCTTTGCTGGGGCCTGGGTTGGCTGGACTTGTGCTAACGCTGAACTTAAAGTGGAATGGCCTTAATTTTCTGGACCTCCACGCATCCCGTCCCATCCTATCTGGCTCCTTCCCCCTTCCCTGGAGCTCCTAAGAGAGCAATTGCAAATGACCTCAGCGTGGCAGCCTGTGTTGGGACACAGGACCAGGGGTTTGGGATCAGGAAGACCTGGAGCAGGGGCCTCCCGGCTGTGCAGCTGGATTCCATGCTGCAGACTTTTATTCCCTAAGGCTATCTTGACAACTGACTTTGTACATAGAAAAGCTCTCCTTTGTCTTTAAAAGATGAAGGGCTAGTCAAAGCTTTTTTCTCTGCCCGTCTGATTGCTCAGGTTCCAATCTGAGATGTATTTCCTGTTAATAAGGATAATTTACTATCCGTAGTACTATGGTTAAAATATACTGACACAAGTAATTCAGAGGGATGAGGGTTTCTCATCTCTTTCTTCACAGCTCAGTCACTCATCAGGAAATGCATCTTTATGCATTTGGAAAGAACTGAGAGACATTATTACCAATGGTCCTATTATGATGTGAAGGATTCTTCCCTGAGATTCTTCTCCTGTTTCAACTGACACTGAAACACTGTGAACTCTTTGGAAGATATATGTCAAGGAAATAAATGTTATGCATTGGTAATTTTAAATGCACTTGCAATATGGTGTCTATTGCAGTAGAAGTATTTAATCTGATTTTTTTAATAATAAATTTATTTTTTATTAGTGTTCAATTTACCAACATACAGAATAACACCCAGTGCTCATCCCATCAAGTGCCCCCTCAGTGCCCTTCACCCATTCACCCGACCCCATGCTTTCCTCCCCTTCTATCACCCCTAACTTGTTTCCAAGTGTTATGAATCTTTATGTTATGATTTTTGCTATTTAGTATCCTTTCCTGCTTTTCAGGTTCAGGAGGCATTATACGTGTTCATAAGTGTTTCTCTTTCCTTCTGATGAAATTCTTACTTTGTTCTCATTGACAGAACTCTTTAAGAAAAGGGCAAAAATTAATTAAACTATTCTTAAAATGTCTTCACACTTGAAGCCTAATCCATTGAAGTCATTTTTCAAAATAAATCTTATTGATTAGAAGAAAACCAAAGATTTATTGGGAGATTGAGAAGATATTACAGAGATTTCTCATGCACTCGCCCTCAATTTCTCCAATTATTGATATATTGTATTAGTACGGTACAAATATTAGCTAATGAATCAATATTAAAATATTTGCATTAACCAAATACCATACTTTATTCAGATTTCCTTTGTTTTTGCTAAGTTACCATCCCTCATATCACATTCCATTTGTCCTCATGTTTTCTTAGGCTCCTCTGGATTGTGACAGTCTTTCAGCCTTTCCTTATTGTTGTTGAACTGGAACACTTTGAGAAGTAGAGTATTTTGTAAAATTTCCCTCAGTTGGGACATGTCTGTTGTTTATATCATGATTGAACTGTGATTGTGGATGATATACAGAAATATATTGCCATTTTTACTGTATCATATAATGGATAGATACTATCAACATGATTTATCAGTCTTGGTATCGATCTGATCATCTTGCTGAGGTAGTGTTTGTCAGCTTTCTCCATAGTAAAGTGATTCTTTATTATTATTTTTTATTATAACTTTTTCATAATCTATTTTGTAGAGGGAAGTCAGTATGTGTAATCCTCACATAAGAGTGGGAAGCTGTGTTCATCAACTTGCGGGTGGAATATCTGCACAAATTGTTGATCTTCTTCTACATGGGAGATTTCTCGTCCTTCTGGGTTTGTTTGTTTCTTTTTCAAGGATGTTATTTATTTATTTGAGAGAGAGAGAGGAAAGAAAAAGCATAAGGAAGAGGGGCAGAGGGAGAGGAAAAGCAGATTCCCTGCTGAACAGGGAGCCTGCCTTGGGACCTGGATCATGATGTGAGCCTAAGGCAGAAGCTTAACTGACTGAGCCACCCAGGTGCCCCTCTTTCTTTCTTTCACCATTTTTAATATTAGTATAGATTCATGGATATTTATTTTACGCTTTGGGTTATAATCCAGCGATACTTAATCAGGGCTGATGGTTGTTCTGATACACAAATTTATTATTTCTAATGGCTTGGACCCATATACCCACCGCTTGTGATATAAAGGGATATAGATTTGGGGATTTTCTTTTCTTTTATTAATTAATTTTTTATTGGTGTTCAATTTACCAACATACAGAATAACACCCAGTGCTCATCCCGTCAAGTGTTTCCCTCAGTGTGCATCACCCATTCAGCCCCACCCCCCACCCATCTCCCCTTCAACAACCCTTAGTTCATTTCCCAGAGTTAGGAGTCTTTATGTTCTGTCTCCCTTGCTGATATTTCCCACACATTTCTTCTCCATTCCCTTATATTCCCTTTTGCTATAGATTTGGGGATTTTCTATCGCCATAGGAAAGAACCCTAAAATACTCAGGATCTATGCTCAGAGTTAGTTTTATATTTTAGCAGTTGAGTATATATAAGATCCCCCATCTTTTTGTGCTCAGTATAGAGTGTCTAGGACCCCACAGCAGCATTTCAGGTCTGAGAGGGAACTGAGGGATCATCAGCTCTGGTCCTCTCTTCTGAGGCACAGGAAAGAAACTGAGAGTTCCAGAGGATTGGATTGTCCAAGTTCACATGCTTATTGGTGGTGGAGCTATGTCTGAAAAAGGTCTTCCTAGAGGTGGTTCCATCAAGACAGACACCATTGAACATAATTAGTTTAGATAGGCTTTTGTGAAATAGACAATTTTGGGTTACTCATTCTGCTTTTATACTTTCATATAAAGGTACGACTGTGTGGGACCCAGGAAATTTAACAAAAATCCCCAACCCCTGGACAAGCAGAGCAGGACAGATTCCATTTTGTGCAACACCCACCACCTAGAGTATTACCCCACATAACCTGCTTATTGCTTAAGGCGCTGCCCCACCCTAGCAAAGCCGCTGGGCACACCCTAATCAGAAATCGGGTCCTAACAATGTAACCCTGCTTTGTGTCCACCAAAACTGCGCGCCAATTCTGACCAAAGTAATAGGCCAGCTCAAGTGGATACGATAGGGTAAGATGTAATTCAATCCGCCACTTGCATGTGGACCGAAATGACAGTGCAACTTTCTGTGTATCCCATGGGCCACTGGCCCCTATAAAGCTGCTATGCCTCTTCATCTCAGAGTCCAAGACCCTGCTGCGCTGTGTCGGGTACACTTGGACCCAAGCTCGAACATGTAAATATTCCCTCGTGTGTTTGCATCGGTGTCGGCTCCTCAGTGGTTTCTCGAATTTGCAATCTTGGGCACAATAAAACTCTCCCTCTTCACCGATGACATGATACTCTACATAGAAAACCCAAAGCCTCCACCCCAAGATTCCTAGAACTCAGAGAGCAATATGGCAGTGGGGCAGGATACAAAATCAATGCCCAGAAGTCAGTGGCATTTCTATACACTGAGACTGAAGAAAGAGAAATTAAGGAGTCAATCCCATTTACTATTGAACCCAAAAGCATCAGATAACTAGGAATCAGGCTAACCAAACAGGTAAAGGATCTATACACTACAAACGATAGAACACTTCTGAAAGAAATGGAGGAAGACACAAAAAGATGGAAAAATATTCCATGCTCATGGATTGGCAGAATTAATATTGTGAAAATGTCAATGTTACCCAGGGCAATGTACATGTTTAATGCAATCCCTATCAAAATACCATGGATTTTCTTCAGATAGAACAAATTATTTTAAGATTTGTGGGGAATCACAAAAGACTCTGAATAGCCAGGGAAATTTTAAAAAGAAACCATAGCTGGGGCCTCACAATGCCAGATTTCAGGTTGTACTACAAAGCTGTGGTCATCAAGACAGTGTGGTAGTGGCAGAAAAACAGACACATAGATCAATGGAACAGAATAGAGAATCCAGAAGTGGAACCTCAACTTTATGGTCAACTAAAATTCAATAACGGTGGAAAGACTATCCACTGGAAGAAAGACAGCCTCTTCAATAAATGGTGCTGGGAAAATGGGACATCCACATGCAGAAGAATGAAACTAGACCACTCTCTTGCACCAGACACAAAGATATACTCAAAATGGATGAAAGATCCAAATATGAGACAAGAGTCCATCAAAATCCTAGAGCAGAACACAGGCAACAGCCTTTTAGAACTCGACCACAGTAACTTCTTGCAAGATACATCCACGAAGGCAAAAGAAACAAAAGCAAAAATGAACTATTGGTTCTTCATCCAGATAAGAAGCTTTTGCACAGCAAAGGATACAGTCAACAAAATAAAAGACAACCTACAGAATGGGAGAAGATATTTGCAAATGATGTACCAGATAAAGGGCTAGATTCCAAGATCTATAAAGAACTTCTTAAACTCAACACCAAAGAAACAAACAATCCAATCATTAAATGGGCAAAAGACATGAACGGAAATCTCACTCAGGAAGACGTAGACATGGCCAACACGCACATGAGAAAATGCTCTGCATCACTTGCCATCAGGGAAATGCAAATCCAAACTACAATGAGATACCACCTCACACCAGTGAGAATGGCGAAATTAACAAGGCAGGAAACTGCAAATGTTGGAGAGGACGCAGAGAAAAGGGAACCCTCCTACACTGTTGGTTGGAATGTGAACTGGTGTAGCCACTCTGGAAAACTGTGTGGAGGTTCCTCAAAGAGTTAAAATTGGACCTGCCCTATGACCCAGAAATTGCACTGTTGGGGATTTATCCCAAAGATACAGATGCAATGAAATGCCGAGACACCTGCACCCCGATGTTTATAGCAGCAATATCCACAATAGCCAAACTGTGGAAAAAGCCTCAATGTTCATCAAATGGTGAATGGATAAAGAAGATGTGGTTTATGTATACAATGGAATATTACTCAGTCATTAGAAAGGACAAATACCCACCATTTGCTTCAACATGGATGGAACTGGAGGGTATTATGCTGAGTGAAATGAGTCAATCAGTGAAGGACAAACATTATATGTTCTCATTCATTTGGGGAATATAAATAATAGTGAAAGGGAATAGAAGGGAAGGGAGAAGAAATGGGTAGGAAATATCAGAAAGGGAGACAGAACGTAAAGACTGCTAACTCTGGGAAATGAAGTAGGTGTGGTGGAAGGGGCAGAGGGTGGGGGTGGGGGTGAATGGGCACTCAGGGGGGCACTTAATGGGATGAGCATCGGGTGTTATTCTGTATGTTGGCAAATTGAACACCAAAATATTAATTTATTATTAAAAAATATTCCATCTGCAAGCAGTATGGAACTGAGAGGGACTGCATGTGAGCTCAACTCGCAGAAGAATGTTCCCCAGGGAGACAGCTTTCATCTCCTACTCAGGTATGGAAGTTAATATGTCGCTCCAATCTACGGGAGGAAGGAATTCCTCAGAAGTTGCTGGACTGAGCTAAGAGACACTTGCCTCTCTCAAAACTTGTGTCCCGCATCGAACGAAATCCTGTGGAAGCGATCCGTACAGGCAGTCAGGATGGGGGAGCCACTGGCCAAAAGCTCAACTCTCAGAAGTGTGTATATCTTGGAGGCTGATGTCTGCTACAAACTCATTTACAGGACTTAGAACCTAGCACCTCTCTAATTGAACAAAGCCATTGGCAATCATTGCATTGAACAGAGATACACGTGAGTATAGGCCTGACACTTCCACATGCTTTTCACACAACCTCTTCCAGCATGTTACATAAGGAGGTTAGGAGCTATGTCTACAGACAGTCAGGATGCAGGAGGGTCCTGCCCTGAGCTCAGCGCTCACAAGGAAGCATGCTTAGAAGCCAGCTTTCTGGCTGCATTCGTATTGTAGTGAGAAGAGAGCGGCAATCTAAGTGAGGATGTTCCGTGTATACCGCACTACTGCACCTGGAGACACACCTTCCAAGCCTGCAATTTTCCACTTGCATCACATGAGCTTCTGACAAACATCTCTAGTGAGGTTATTCGAAACTTCATCTGCAAGCAGTGTGGAACTGTGAGGAACTGTGTGTGGGCTCACCTCTCAGAAGGAAGTTCCCTTGGACACTGCATTCCACTCACTTCTCATGTATGGAAGTTCGTATGTACCGCCAATTATGAGAGGAATTCCTCGGAAATCGCTGGATTGAGCTTAGAGACAGTAGTCTTGTGGGTCTTCACCTTCCACTTACCTCTCACACTACTTTTGTCACTCATCGAACCTAGGCCTCTTAGGAGTGAAGACATGCATTCAGGATGTGGCAGGTACATGTTATAAGCTCAACTCTCAGAAGTGTGTTTGCCTTGGGGGCAGATGTCTACTCGCCACTCATTTATGGGAGTTAGAACCTAGCTGCACTCTAATTGAACAAGGCTGTTGGAAATCGCTGTATTGGACTCAGATACACGTGAGTACAGGCCTGACACTTCTACATGTTTTTCACACAACCTCTTCCAGCACCTCATTTAAGGATGATAGGAGCTATGTCTACAGGCAGTCAGGATGCAGGATGGTCCTGCCCTGAGCTCAGCTCTCACAAGGAAGCATCCCTAGAAGCCAGCTTTCAACCAACTGTGTTCTTATGACTGTGGTGTCCTTCTAATGTAACCTATACTTGGTCACTCCAGTCTCCTCCTGGACCTGGTGCCTCTGGTACTTAGCTTGGCCTCACTTGGACCGGGTGACTGTGTTCCCACCTGGGCCTCAACTGGTCTTATGACATTTGTCCCCACCTGGGCCTCACCCAGACCAGGTGACTCTGTTCCACCTGGGCCTCACCTGGACCTGGTGAATCTGGCCCCCTCCTGGGTATGACCTGGTGACTCTGGTCCTCACGTGTGCCTCACCTGGACTTGGTGACTCTTGTACCCACCTGGGAATCATTGGGATATGGTTACTCTGTTTCCCAAGTGAGACTCTGGAACATTTAACTTTGGTCCTCACCTGGGCCTCACCTGGACCTGGTGACTCCAGTCCACCCCCCCACCCCAGGCCTCACCTGGATTTGGTGACTCTGGTCCTCAGCTTGGTTTCACCTGGATGTGGTGACTGTGGTCCCCACCTTGGCCTCACCCGGACCTGCTGACTCTGGTTCCCACCTGGGCCTCACCTGTACCTGGTGATCTGGTTCTCACATGGACCACACCTAGACCTGGTGACCACATTGTCCTTCTAGACTCACCTTTCACTGGTAACTCTGGTCTGACCTGGGCCTCCCCTGGACCTGGTGATTCTGGTCTGCACCTGAGACTCACCTGGATCTGGTGACTGTGGTCCCCCCCTGGGCCTCACTTGGACTGGTGACTCTGATACCCATCTGGGCCTCACCTGACCCTGTTGACTCTGGTCCTCAACTGGGCATAATTCGGACCCAGTTACTGTGCTCCACAACTGGGCCTCACCTGAACCAGGTGACTCTGGTCCCACTCTGGTTCTGACCCTGCCCTGGTGACTGTGAACCCCACTTTGGCTTGATTTGGACCTGCTGACTCTGGTTGCAACGTGTGCCTCACCTTGAACTGTTGACTCTGGTTCTTTCAAGGACTTCCCCTGTACCTGGTGATTCTGGTCCCCACCTGGGCCTCACCTGGGCATGGTGACTGTTGTCACCACCTGGGACTCACCTGGACCTGGTTACTGTGTTCCACACCTGGGCCTCACATAGACCTGGTGACCATGGTCCCCAGGCAGCCTCACACAGACCTGTTGCCTCTGGTCCCCACCTGGGCCTCATGTATACCTGGTAACTCTGGTCCTCACCTGGGCCTCGCCTGGACATGGTAGCAGTGGACTTCATCTGGACCTGGTGACTGTGGTCCCCACCTGGGTCTCACCGTACCTGGTGACTGGGCTCCTAAGCTACCAATGACTAGGATGCAAGATGGACCCTTAGTTGCTACTGATACCGGGACCATCCCCAGGGTCTCACTTGTTCCTGGTGACTATGGTCCTTGTCTGGGCTGACCTGACTCATCCTTGGCTCCGATCCTCTCCTGGGCCTCACCTGCCCTTGCAGGTAGGGTCACCTCTGTCGTGGGTGTCTATTGTCTATGGTCCCTTCTGGGCCTCACCTGATGGTAGTGGGCCATGATATTGGCCCTTTGCAAGGCCAGCAGGATCTCCGAGTCCTCCTGCATGGTCCTGGAATCCAAACACATCCAAGAATGATGGCGCATGAGAACCTTCCAAGGACACATGCGTCAGGCTGCTCCCCGAGGGAAGGTCCCCCACCATCTAACTGGAGCCAGAGACAACCCCATAGCCCTAAGGGGCACAGGCTGGGCTGGACCATCACACACGGTCCCTCACTGCCTGTCTGTCGCTCGCGCACCTACAGTCCACCTTCCCAACCACTGTCCCAGGACATGCCATCATGCTGGGATCACAAAGCGCTCCCACCCCGGTATCAGGATCACACGGGCGGGGGACCCAGGAGGCTCTGGGGAAGGGCCGATCTGATGCTCAGGGTGATGTCTCCCAGCCCAGGGGAGATCGAAGGTTTCTCTTAGATTCCACAAGCACAACGAACAAGGGGAGAAAGCAACGGACTGGACTTCATCAAAATTCAAACCTGATGCCAGCAAGAGTGCAACCAAACTCCCCACCCTGAGGGCAACGATGCGTGAATAGCCTGAGAGGGGGTCTGGGGAGAGCACGAGGGACTCCACTTTCCAGTGAGTGAAGAGCAAGCGTGCTCACCAGCCAGGGAGACCCAGCAGGCATTGACCGTCCTTCTCTGACCACAGGGTGGGGCGGGAGTGTGTCATCCCTGTCGGGGTCCATGCACCTAGGATGGGCTAGAAAGGTCATGTATTGGGTCTCCCCGCACAGCACAGGGCTTACAGGGGAGCGAGGGTCCTTGAGGAGCTGCCAAACTCTAACTGCAGCCTCCTTCCCTGGACAGGGCCTAAGGGGGCAGCCCTCCCCCTGTGGGGCTGTGGAAGGGTTGCAGGAGCTGTTCACAGTCATCGCATTGGGGTTGGGGTGTTTTGGATCACAGCCCAGGAGGCCAGCATCCCCACCTGGACCCACAGGCCCCAGAGAGGCCTGCAGGGAGCAGGCATCAACGTCCACTCACCTGTGACCCTTTGCTGTGTGAATGCCTCCTCTTTATGCACCGGGGTACTGGGGAGAGTGGGAGAGTTGGGGAACTGGGGAGAGTGGGAGTAATGGGGTATTGGGGAGAGTGGGAGTGTTGGAGAACTTGGGAGTGTGGGAGTTCTGGGGTACTGGGGAGAGTGGGAGAGTTGGTGTACTGAGGAGAGTGGGAGTACTGAGCTACTGGGGGAGCAGGAGAGTTGCGTCGCTGTGAGCCAGATCTGGAGCACGAGTGCTTCCAAAGTTCTGCGGATGCACAGTGAGTGCCAGGCATCAGTGGAACTCAGGGCCAGCACAGTTCCACCCACAGTAGGGTCCCACATCATGACTGTGGGCAGGCAGGGTCCATTCAGCACTTAGCCCTTTACGCTGAAGGCTGAGGGTCCCGGGGCAGGGTCCCGTCCCATCTCCGGGTGGGAAGGGGATGCAGGCACCCTCTCACATCCTCAGTTCCCATACTCGGGCCCTGCGGGCCTTCCGCCCTTCTAGGCAGACTGGGGGTCAAAGATGTCCCACCGACCCCCAGAGTTCAGAACATTGGGTTGCACTTAAGAACATTTGAGGGGCTCCTGGGTGGTTCAGTCGGTTCCACGTTGACTCTTTAGTTTGGTTCAAGTCAGGATTTCGAGGTGTGGCGTGGAGCCTTGGGTGGGGCTTGGGCTCCGGTGGCTGAGGAGTCTGTCCGGGTTCCCCCTCTCCCTCCGCCCCTCCCCACTGCACCCTCTCTCAAGTAAATCTTCTCAAAATTAACATGAAGACATGTGAGCATCTTTATCCCCTCTGCAGAGGTGCTTTCCTGTGTGTAACCACCGTGGAAGTGCCTTTCACGGATCCACCGGGAGTCCTACCAGAAACCCCTATTCCTTGATATTTATTGAAGTACAGTCGACACACAAGGTGACAGTAGTTTCAGGGCTACAACTAGTGACTTGACAATTCTGTGCCTTACTCAGCTCTCCCCACAAGAAGTGGCGTCACTGACTGTCCCCGTACAAAGTTGTCACAACGGTACTGACTCTATTCCCTAGGCTGTACTTTCTAAATTTCTGTGACTTATTTATTTGAGAACCAGACGCTTATAGCTGTTACTATTGTTCATCAATGTTGCCCGTATCTTACCCATGGCCCCTCTGTCGATCAGTCAGCAGGATCCATCACATTAACCAGAGAAAGGACATGGGGCAGCCCAGGAGGTACAGCAGGTTAGCACCTGCCTTCGGCCCAGGGCATGACCCTGGAGTCCTGGTATCCAGTCCCATGTCAGGTTCCCTACATGGAGCCGCCTTCTCCCTCTGCCTGTGTCTCTGCCTCTCTCTCTCTCTGCCTCTCTCTCTCTCTCTGTCTCTCAAGGATATGTAAATTAAATCTTTTTACAAAAGAAAAGAAGAGAAAGGACAAAAAGCAAAGGATCCTCTCAAGAGTTGCAGAAAATGCATTTGACAAAATACAACATCAAAAGCATAGTGGGTTTTGAGGAAATGTCTATCAACAGAATTAAGGCCACTAGGAAGGCCCAAAATTGTCGTCATCCTCAAGTGTGAAAACCTGAAATCATCTCCCTTGAGCAAGAACAAGCCAAGGAGGACCCCTCTCAGCGCTGGAAGTCCTAATGTAGTCAACAGACAGGAAACAGCAAAGGTTCCACACCTGGACGGGGGACGTCACACTGTCCCCATTTGCTGAAGACACAGTGCTAGAAACAGAAAACCCGAGAGCCTCCACCAAATCCTGTTAGAACTAAGGAGTGAGTTCAGTAAAGTCACGGGACATAAACTGACCCTACAGAGCTCAGTAGCCTTGCTGTGTCCCGACAATGAGCACTCAGGAAGGAAATGAAGGACTTGACTCGCTTCTCAGGAGCATCACAGAGATGAAATAGTGAGACTGAACCGAAGGATCACAAGACTTGTTCACTGAGCCATACCAGGCTCTGGGAGGTGGTCCTGGGCTCATGGGGTGCGAGCCTCATCTTGTGACAATGTCCGCAGTTCCTGAAGCCACCCTCAGTTTCAATGACATTCCAATCAAAATGATGGTGGCAGATCTTAAAAATAGGAAAAAAAAACCCCATAACATCCCTCCGCCCCCACAAATGACCCCAGACAGCAAATCAGAATAGGAGAAGCAAGACAGAGTGGGATGCAGCACTTTTCTATTTCAAAGGATGTCACAGAGACACAGGATAAAGCAGTGTGGTTCTCGGGCCCCTGGCTGGCTCCGTCGGTTAAGCAGCTGACACTTGACCTCACCTCCAGTCCTGATCTCAGAGTCGTGATTTCTAGCCCTGGCCTGGGCCATGGACGAGGCATGGCGCCTATTGAAACAAACCAGACCCATGGGGGCTGGTCCCGGCATAAGCTGAAGGAGGAGAACAGAGAGTTCAGAAGGAAATGTGCTCTGATACAACTGATTTTTTTAACTTACTTTAATTTAAATCCAATGAATTAACATATAGTGTATTATACTTTTAGGGGAAGAATTCAGGGATTCACCAGTTGGAGATAACAGAAGTTCTCATGAAATCACGTGCCCTCCTTCATGCTGGTGCCCTGTAATCCCTTCCCCCCCCTCCAGTGACACTGTTTGTTTTCTATGATAAGAGTCTGTATTTCCTGTATCTGGTTTCATCTTATTTGTTTTTCCTTCCCTTCACAGATGTTCATCTGCTTTGCTTCTTAAATTCCACCTATGAATGACACCACACAGTCGTTCTCTTTCCCGACTGACTTATTTCACTTAACATGATCCTTCTAGTTCTAGCCACGTCATTGCAAATGGCAAGATTTCCTTCTCCTTGATAGCTGAGTACCATCCCTCTCTCTATGACCATCATGTATCTCCCATCCTCTTTATCCATCATCTGCCCGAGGGCACCAATGCTCCTCCCACAGTGTGCTACTGTGAACCCAGCTGCTGTGGATATTTGGGTGCAGGTGTCCCGAGTCTCACTGCATCTGTATCTTTGGTGTGAGCTCTAGGCCATGCACTTGCTGGTCGCACGGCGGCTCTATTCGTAACTTCCTGAGGAGCCTCCACACTGTTTCCAGGGTGGATGCACCAGCCCTCCGTCCCGCCCACAGTGGAAGAGGGTTGAGTGAGTTTTAAAGGATGTGGTAAAAGTCTGGTCCACATTCGTTTCGCGTTCTGTGGGCTCCAATTCATTGTCCTTAAGTATTTCTGGGGAAGCCGGGTGTTGGGCTCCATTTCAGTGAGACATTTCCAAAGCTAACAGGCCACAGCTGGAACCAGGAAGGAGGCAGGTGCGGTCTGGCAGTGGCACTCCGCCTCCTGAGGGTCTCCTGTAGTGCCTGAGCATCCAGCAGGGAGCGCCCTAGACAAGGCCCCATCAAGCAGGCCCTTATGCACAGTAGGCCGCTTCTGCCTACACTAACAGCAGCCCGCCTTTGTTGGAGAGGCCTGAGAAGGACATGGGGATGTATCCAAGCTGATGACTGGCAGCCCACTCAGGACCCGCGGTGAGTCCTCAGGGGGACATTGGGCTACGTTCATGCTGATAGGAGTCCCAGTCTCCTCAGGACCCGCGGTGAGGCTTCAGGAAGATGTGGGCCCTCATCCATGCTGACAGGAGCCCCTGGGCCACCTCAGAATCCACGGTGAGGATTCAGGAAGATTTGGGCCCCCATCGACTCTTATAGGAGCCCCAAGGCCGCCTCAGGACCTGCGGGCAGGCTTTAGGAAATTATGGGCCCGAATCCCCACTGACAGGAGCACCTGGGCCGCCTCAGCATGAGCGGTGAGGCTTCAGGAAGATGTGGGCCTGCATCCATGCTGACAGGAGCCCCTGGGCTGCCTCAGGACACTTGGGGAGGCTTCTGGAAGATGTGGGCCAGCATGCACACTGATAGGAGCCCCTGGGCCACCTCAGGACCCGCAGGGAGGCTTCTGGAAGATGTGGCGCCACGTCCACTCTGGCAGGAGCTCCTAGGCCTCTCCAGACATAAGTTGAGGCTTCTGGAAGCTGGGTGCCACATTCCCAGTGAAGGAATCCCGGCCTCCTCAGAACCTGTGGTTACGCTTTGGGAGGACATGGGGCCACGTCCACACAACCGGATGGTGACTTCCTCAAGACACCTGGTGTAGATTTTGGGAAATATGGGGATGCATCAATGCGGACAGAAGACACCAGCCTTCTCAGGGCCTGTGGTGAGGCCAAAGAAAGATGCCGGTGCCGCATCCACACTGACAGGAGTCTCCAGCCTCCTCAAGACCCTCTGTGAAGGTTTGGGAAGAAATGGGGCCATGTCCAGGCTGACAGGAGCCCCCAGCCTCCTCAGGTCTTATGGTGAAGCTTGAGGAAAATGTGGGGCCACATCAACACTGACAGGACCCCATCCTCCTCAGGACCTGCACTTTGGCTTCGGGACATATGGGGCTGCATCTATGCTCACAGGAGCCCACAGCCTCCTCAGGACCCATGGTGAGTTTTCAGGGGGACGTGGGGCCATGTCCAGGCTGACAGGAGCCCCCGGCCTCCTGAAGACCTGCTGTGAGGCTCCCAGTGGATGTGAGGCCTTGTCCACAGTGACAGGAAACCCAGCGTCCTCAGGACCCACCGACTATGACTCAGGAACACGTGGGGCCACGTCCACACTCACAGGAGCTTGGATTCCTCAGGACCCCCTGGAGGACTGTGGATCACCGTTGGGGGCAACGTCCACATCAGAAGGTACTCCTCAGTACCACAGGGTAAGCGAATGGGTAGAATGAATGGTTGGGTCAGGAGAAGGGTGGCAGTTGGTGGTTAGGCTTAGGATAGATGTTATGGGTTAGTGATTATGCTTACGGTTACGGATTAGAGGTTAGAGTGAAGGATAAGGGTAAGGGTCAGTGGTTAGGAGTTAGGATGGGGTTTAGGGATTAGGGAATGGGGTTAGGGTTAGGGTTAGGGTTTAGGTTTAGGGATTAGGGCAGGAGGTTAGGAGTTGGGGTTAGGGTTATGGTTATGCTTAGAGTTAGGCTTGTGCTGAGGTTTGCAGTTAGAGTTAGGGATTAGGGTGGGACTGAGGGTTAGGGGTTAGGGTTAGGGGATAGAGTTAAAGTTAGGGCTAGGTTTAGGGTTAGGGTGAGGGTTAGGGTTTGTGTTTGGTTATTGGTTAGGGTCAGCTGAGGGTCAGGGTCAGGGAACAGTTTTGGAAAAGAGTAAGAGATAGGGTTAGGGATTGCATTAGGGGCTAGTTTTAGGGTACGGGTAATGGTACAGTTTGGGGTATGTATAGGATTAGTATTAGAGGGTTAGGGTTAGGGAACAGGTTAAGATTAGGAAGAGGATTTGAGTACATTAAGTTGTTAGGGTTAGGGTTAGATTTAAGGTAGGGGTCAGGGTTAAGGGTTAAGAATAGGTTTAGGAGTTAGGGGTGAGGGTTGGCAGGAAGGTTCAGTGAATGTGCTTCGGTCTTGGGGTTTGTGTTTGGTTTTTGATTAGTGATAGGTCTTGTTTAAGGGTTAGGTTAACATTAGGATTAAGTGTAGGGTTAGGGTTATGTCTGTGTATGGTTACAGTTTGGGTCGTGGCTTGTGCCTGCACTGGGACTCCTAGTATCTTCGGCAGTTTAGTTTTATGCACTCTATGTAGGTTTTGGGTTCAGAGATAGCCTGACTCCACCAAGTCAGTGGCCTCCCCAGAGAATCAAATTCCAGGCATCTGCTGGGGTCAGAATAGACATGGCAGGCTTCTCCTGAGCTGAGCTAAGGAGGGGATTTGTGGCTCTAAATACTCTTTCTTTGGATTTTCAGTTGCCTTTCTGATTTTATCTCTTGTGCACACATGTTTCAACAATACTACCAATTATTATTTTAAAGTTTTACTTGAATTCCTGTTTGTAAACACAGTATGATATAGTCTCAGGTTTACCACATAGTGATTCAAGCCTTGGATACAATGCCTAGTACTGGTCACAGGTACCCTCCACTATCCCCATCCCCTGATTCCCCCCACCTTCCTCTGGTATTTATTAGTTTATTCTCTGTGGTTAAGAGTGTGTTTCTTGGTTTGCTTCTCTCTTCCACCCTCCGCGCCTTTGCCAGTTTGTTTGATTTCTTAAAATTCACATGTAAATGCAATTGTATGGTATTTCGTATCTGTCTTTCTCTGATTGAGTTCATTTAGGATAAGTCCTTTCCACTTCTCCCACGTCATTGTAAATGGCTTGATTTCATCCCTTCTGATGACCGATTGATGTCGCAGTGTGTATATTTACCACATTGTCTCTGCCCATTCATCTGTCGATGAATATCTGGGCTGTATCCACAGTTTAGCTGTTGTGTACTCCACTGTTACAAACACTGGGTGGCGTGTCTCTCTTCGAATCTACTAAACTACTTTTGTATCCTCAGAGTAAAATCTACTAAACTACTTTGGTATCCCGCCAATCTGCGGTTGGATAATTTGTGTTTAGGATGCTGAGATTTATGTTTGCTTTATGTATTTTGAATACTAACTCTGTATTGGATGTGTTGTTTATAAAATATCTCCTCTCATTTTGTATGTTGCCATTTAGCGTTGGTTGTTTCCTTCACTTTGTGGAAACTTTTCAATTTGATGAAGTCCCAACAGTATTTTGCTTTTGTTTCCCTCGCCTCAGGTAAATACCGAGCTGTGCAATTTTGGAATCGTAGTGTAGCTCTATATTTAACTTCTATTTTAAAAAAATTTTTATGATAGTCACAGAGAGAGAGAGAGAGAGAGAGAGAGAGAGGCCAAGACAAAGGCAGAGGGAGAAGCAGCCTCCATGCACTGGGAGCCTGACGTGAGATTCAATCCTGAGTCTCCAGGATCGCGCCCTGGGCCAAAGGCAGGCACCAAACCACTGCGCCACCCAGGGATCCCCTATTTTTAACTTCTCGAGGACCCTCCACACTGTTTTTTACCATGGCTGCACCTGATCGCATGCCCAACAGGAGTATAAGGGGGCTCCCCCTTCTCCATAGCCTCACCAACACCTGTTGTTTCTTGTGTTGTTAATTTTAGTCATTCTGACGGCTGTCAGATGACATCTCATTGTGTTTGTGGTGTGTATTTCCCTGATGATGGGTGACGCTGAGTGTCTTTCCGTGTGTCTGGCAGCCATCTGGATGTCTTGTCAGAGACAAAATCCATTCATGTCTTCTGCCAATCTGTGGTTGGATAATTTGTGTTTAGGATGCTGAGATTTATGTTTGCTTTATGTATTTTGAATACTAACTCCTTATTGGATGTGTTGTTTACAAATATCTGCTCTCATTTTGTATGTTGCCTTTATGCGTTGGTTGTTTCCTTCACTTTGTGGAAGCTTTTCAATTTGATGCAGTCCTAAAAGTATTTTTGCTTTTGTTTCCCTCACCTCAGAGGCATATCTAGAATTAAGATCAAATGGCCAATGTCAAAGAGGCTGCTGCCCATCTTTTCTTCTTTTTATGGTTTCAGGTCTCACATTTAGGTCTTTCATCCATTTTGAATTTATTTTTATATATATGGTGTAAGAAAGTGGTCCAGTTTCATTCTTCTACATGTGGCTGCCTGGTTTTCCCAACATCATTTATTCTTATCCTGGGGTCAGGGTTAGCGTTTGTTGAAGAGACTGTCTTTGTGCCATTGGATATTCCTTCCTGCCTTGTTGTTGATTAATGGATCATAGAGTTACAGGTTTGTATCTGGTTTCAGCTTTCCATTCTGTTCTATTGATCTAAGCATCTCCTTTTGGGAGATTCTTGATTGCTGATTCCATTTTTTTGCTGGTTATCTGTCTGTTCAAGTTTCTTATTTCCTCCTTTTTCATTTTTGCTATGTTATATATTTCTAGGAATTGATCTATTTCTTCCAGGTTCTAGGTGGCTGGCATATAATTTTTCATATTGTTCTCTTATAATCACTTGTATTTCTCTAGTGTTGGTTGTTATTTCTCTTTTCTCATTTGTGATTTTATTTGGGTCCTTTCTCATCTTTTTATCTTTTTTCTTTTTTAAATCTTTTATTTATGTACTCATGAGAGACACAGAGAGGCAGAGGCATAGGTAGAGGGAAAATGAGGCTTCATTCGGGGCACCTTATGTGGGACTTGATCCTCGAGGACCCCAGGATCATGACCTGAGCCAAAGCAGATATTCAACCACTGAGGCACCCAGGCATCCGGGATCCTGTTTTTTAAGCCACTCTGATACCCTATATTTTTGATTGGAGCATTCAGTCTATCAGCATTCAGAGTGATTATTGAAAGATATGAACTTAGTGCCCTCGTGTTACCGGTAGAGTTAGTGTTTCTGATGACGTTCTCGGGTCCTTTCTAGTCTTTGTTGCTTTGGGTCTCTTTCTTTCCCCCACTAGTAGAGTCCCTCCTAAAACTCCTAACTGGACTGGTTTAGTGGTCATGAACTCCTTTATATTTTGCCTGTCTGGGAAACTATTTATGTCTCCTTTTATCCTGATGGACACCCTTGCTGAAGAAAGAACTCATACAAATTGGACTCCAATAAAAAGAAAATTAAAAACATAAAATAAATTTTTGCTATTATCATTGAGGAAAAAGGCATTTAGGCATAAAACCAGAAGCTGAAACAGAGGAGGACAGATTTCACCATCTGTAGCCTTCAAGGGACCTGGTGTCCTTTCCTAGGAGGGCCCCCACCTCCGTAGGATGCTTCCTGCCCCTCTGCGCTCCTTGCTGGAACTCAGAAGGCACATCGCCATGCCTCCAGCACCTCTGCAGTCGTGGTTTATAACGTCTTCCATGTATCCTAATGGGGACCACAGTGTCATGTATGTAGCTATCCGGCTGCTGTTTGACAACATTGGGGGGATTCCGACTTTTGTTGGTTTTGGGGTGTGTGTGTGTCTATCACATGTGGCTATCACGTTCAGCGATCTGATCCTCTGGCTGGGTCACCAAACGCCGCAATGGTTGGAAAAACATCAATTCTTGTGCTGGCGCTGGGCGGCTAGCTGGGCTCTCCTGGACAACCTGGGGCTCGCTCATGCAGTGACTTTCCACTGGAGGGTCAGCTGAACTTGAAGGTCCAGCTTGGCACATTCACATGTCCAGCAGTGGGTCCCTCCAAGCGCAGGTTGCTTCTCTTCTCGGGGGTTCCTCTCCAGCAGGGAGCCAGACCTCGGGGCCACCCTGGTGGGAGCTCCTGAAGAGCCGGTTGTCCATGGCGAGGAGACATGGGGCTGCCTGTGTGTGGGAGTCTGGGTGGGGATAGGGCTGGGGTTCCTCGGTCCCCTGTGCTGCCTGGCCTTCAGGCCAAGCCCAATGCTCACGCAGCCCCTACTCACTAGGGCGAGGAGGGTGCCCTCCACACGCTGGTGTGAGAGATCCAGCACCACAAGGTGTGCACACTGAGTCCACCTAGTGAGAGTGGCCCAGGTGCATGAGCTGCAAGTGTGGGACCCAGAAAATTTAACAAAAATCTCCAACCCCTGGACAAGCAGAGCAGGACTGCTTCCATTTTGTGCTACACCCACCACCGCCCCTATGACCCCCACGTGACCTTCTTAAAGGCGCTGCACTGCCCTTCTCAAGGCACTGGGCACACCCTAATCCATAATTGGCTCATAAAAATGTAACCCTGCTTTGTGCCTGCCAAAGCTGCGCACTGATTCTGATCAAAGTAATAGGCCAGCTTAAGTGGATACTATAAGGTAAGGTGTAATTCAATCAGCCACCTGAGTGTGGACCCACATGACTGTGCAACTTTCTGCGTATCTGATGGGACACTGGCCCCTCTAAAGCTCTATACCTCTTAGTCTTGGGGTCCAAGTCCTTGCTCCACTGTGTAGGGTGCACTTGGACGCAAGCTCGTGCTTGTAAAGAAACCCTGGTGTGTTTGCATCAGTGTTGGCTCCTCGTGGGGTTGCCAGATTCGCAATCTTGGGCATAACACAAGGGCCTGCTCCCTGACATCCTTCCAGGGCCCCGCTGACCACCCCACATGCCCTCTGTGACCCAGGCACACAGGCACAGGGATACGGGGAGGGGAGTAAGTGCCCTGGAACCTGGCCAACCCGGCCCCCTTGACAGAGGGAGCACAGACCTCCCAGGTCACTTTGCACAGACCCTGGTGACCTGAGGCTCCCTGGCTGTCACTCTGTCCCAGCCCCTACTGGCCCGCGGGGCACAGACTGAGTCCCAGTAAACTCTGTGGGGTCCTGACCCTGACATCTGGCCGCCCCTGGAATGCACGTGGGGACGTCAGCTGTGTGTGCCTGGTGGCACCCCTGCAGGGGCTGGTTGGGGCCTGGGTGGTGCCCCCTCCTCCTCTCTGGGGGTCTCTCCACGCCCCATGCACAGTGATCTGGGAGACACAGAAACAGGCTGGCTGTGCATTTTCGCAACACACCACTTTATTGACTTTCTACAGCAAAGGGGCTCAGAGCCGAGGGTGTGCGCCTTCCCCTGGGGAGGGAGACCTTTCTGTCCTTTAGTGGAGGGTAAGAATCACACGGGGTTGGGGGGCGGGTGCTGTAGTCCCCCACCTGGGATCATGTGTGGACTCTGGATTGGGGCATATGTCCTGAGGTTTCAGCCTGATAGACGGTTCTGAGAACAGCAGTGCTGACCTGGACCTGCAGCTCGTGGGCTACTGCGATGGGTCCCTGCAAGGCACCTGGACCCCGGCCTCAGGGCCCCTGGGGCCCCAACACCTGGAGGAGCCTGCCTCCTGGTGTGGGTGCGAGTGAGACCGACTAGCCTACCCCTGCTCTCCCCACCCTGGGGTGGTCCGGGATCTCTAGGGCTGCCCTAGTTCAAAGACCTGGATCTGTGGGGCATGCCCAGGGCCCTGGAGGCCACATCCAGCTGGGAGAGTGCTCACTCAGCACGGGGCCAGTATCCAGGGATGGCCAGAGCCATGGGGGGCTGGATCCCATTAGTGTTTGTGTTGGGCCTTGGGGGGGCTCAAAACACCCCGGCACCCACAGAGCCTGAGGCCAGGCCAGCCCTGGTCCCTCTGGGTTAGCAGCTGGTGTCCTGTGCAGGGTGTGCCACCCTCAAGGAGGGACAATGGCCTTAGGCAGGGCACAGTGGGTCCTCTGCAGCACTCACCTGCACCCACCCTCTCAGGGGCTCATTGTTTCCCCCCTCCCTGCAACCCCTGTGTACTCTAGGGGTCACCGTGCTTCTGATGGGAGCAGGGTATCTAGAGAACGCAGGAGAGGCTGAGCATGTCCCACCAGGTCCTTGCTGGGGTCCGATGGTGTGGGGGTTGATGGTGTGGGGGCAGGGTTATGAGATTGGTGGAATGTGGGGGATGATGTAGGGAGGATGGTGTTGGGGTATAGTGTGGGTGGGGATTTTGTGGGTTATGTGGGTGTGAGGGGGATGGTGTAAGGGGATGCCATGGGGATGATGATGTAGGGGGATGCTGTGGGGGTGGGGAACGAGGGCATGGCATGGGTGGTCTGCGGACACAGGGCATCCCCTTTGTCTAAGATGCACATGGAGACATCAACAGATAAATGCGACCCCAGTCTGGGGTTTGCTGTGACTCCTGCCCCTGGGGCTCTGAGTGGTCAGTGCAGGGCCCTAGATGGACATGTGCTAACGCTGAGCTAAAATTGGAATGGTCTTAATTTTCACGGCCTCCACGCATCCCATCCCGTCCTACCTAGCTCCTTCCCCCTTCCTTAGAGCTACTATTAGAGCAATTGCAAATGTGCAGCATGGCAGCCTGTGTTGGGGGACAGGGCCAGGGATTTGGGATCAGGAAGACCTGGAGCGCGGGCATCTCGGATATGTAGGAGGATTCGATGCTGCAGACTCTGATTCCCTAAGACTATCTTGACAACTGACTTTGTACATAGACAAGCTATTCTTTGTCTTTAGAAGATGAAGAGCGAGTCAAAGCGTTTTTTCTCTGCCCATCTGATTGCTCAGATTCCAATCTGATGCGTATTTCCTGTTAATAAGGATAATTTACTATCCATAGTACTATGGTTAAAATATACTGACACAAGTAATTCAGAGAGGGTTTCTCATCTCTTTCTTCACAGCTCAGTCACTCATCAGGAAATGCATCTTTATGGATTTGGAAAGATCTGAAAAACATTACTACCAATGGTCCTATTATTATGTGAAGGATTCTTCCCTGAGATTCTTCCCCTGTTTCAACTGACACTGAAACACTGTGAACTCTTTGCAAGACAAATGTCAAGGAAATAAATGTTATGCATTGCTAATATTAAATGCACTTGCAGTATAGTGTCTTTTATAATAGAAGTATTTTTATCTGATTTTTGTTATTTATTCTCTTTTCCTGCTTTTCTGGTTTAGGAGTCATTATACGTGTTCATAAGTGTTTTTCTTTCCTTCTGATATAAAATCCTTACTTTGTTCCCAACGAGGGAACTCTTTAAGAATGAGACAAAGTTAATTAAACTATTCTTAAAGTGTCTTCACACTTGGAGCCTGATTCATTTAAGTCAATTTTCAAAATAAATCTTATTGACTAGAAAAAAACAAAGATTTATAGGGAAATTAAAAGATAGTACAGAGAATACTCTTGCACTTCCACTCAATTTCTCCAATTATTGATATCTTATTTTAGTATGGTACAAATATTAGCTAATGAATCAATATTAAAATATTTACATTCACCAAAGACCATACTTAATTCACATTTACTTAGTTTTTGCTAAGTTACCATCCCTCATGTCACATTCCATTTGTCCTCATTTTCTTAGGCTCCTCTGGATTGTGACAGTCTTTCAGCCTTTCCTTGTTGTTGTTGAACTGGAACACTTTGAGAAGTAGAGTATTTTGTAAAATTTCCTTCAGTTGGGACATGTCTGTTGTTTATCTCATGATTGAACTGTTTCTGTGGATTATATACAGAGATATACTGCCATTTTTATTATATCATATAAAGGATAGATACTATGAGCCTGATTTATCAGTCTTGGTATCGATCTGATCATCTTAATGAGATAGTGTTTGTCAGCTTTCTCCATAGTAAAGTGATTCATCATTATTATTATCATTATTATTATTAATAATAATAATAATATTTTAACTTTTTCATAATATATTTTGTGGAAGGAAGTTACTATGTGTATTCCACACATACGAGTGGGAAGCTATGCTCATCAACTTGAGGGTGGAATGTCTGCACAAATTGTTTGAAATTCTTCTATATGGGAGACTTCTCTTTCATCTGGGTTTCTTTGTTTCTTTCTCAAAGATGTTATTTATTTATTTGAGAGAGAGAGAAGATAAAAAGCATTAGTGAGAGGGGCAGAGGGAGAAGGAGAAGCAGGTTCCCTGCTGAACAGGGAGCCTGCCTTGGGACCTGGATCATGATGTGAGCCTAAGGCAGAAGCTCAACTGGCTGAGCCACCCAGGTGCCACTCTTTCCTTCGTTCTTTCTACTTATTTAAATAACAAATTTATTTTTTGTTGGTGTTCAATTTACGACATACAGAATAACACCAATTGCTCATCCTGTCAAGTGCCCCCCTCAGTGACCGTCACCCACTCACCCCACCCCCCACCCTCCTCCCCTTCCATCACCCCTAGTTCATTTCCCAGATTTAGGAGTCTTTATGTTCTGTCTCCCTTTCTGATATTTCACACACATTTCTTCTCCTTCCCTTATATTCCCTTTCGCTATTATTTATATTGCCCACATGAATAGGAACATACAATGTTTGTCCTTCTCCAATTGACTTACTTCACTCAGCATAATACCCTCCAGTTCCATCCACGTTGAAGCAAATGGTGGGTACTTGTCGTTTCTAATGGCTGAGTAATATTCCATTGTATACATAAACCAGATCTTCTTTATCCATTCATCTTTCGATGGACCAAGGCTCCTTCCACAGTTTGCCCATTGTGGACATTGCTGCTGGAGACATCGGGGTGCAGGTGTCCCAGCGTTTCATTGCATCTGAATCTTTGGGGTAAATCCACAACAGTGCAACAGCTGGGTCGTAATGCAGGTCTATTTTTAACTCTTTGAGGACCCTCCACACAGTTTTCCATAGTGGCTGCACCAGTTCACATTCCCACCAAGGGTGAAAGAGGGTTCCCTTTTCAACGCATCCTCTCCAATATTTGTGGTTTCCTGCCTTGTTAATTTTCCCCATTCTCACTGGAATGAGGTCATATCTCATTGTGGCGTTGATTTATATTTACCTGATGGCAAGTGATGCAGAGCATTTTCTCATGTGTATGTTGGCCTTGTCTATGTCTTCCTCTGTGAGATTTCTGTTCATGTCTTTTGTCCATTTCATGATTGGATTGTTTGTTTCTTTGGTGTTGAGTTTAAGAAGTTCTTTATAGATCTTGGAAACTAGCCCTTTATCTGATACGTCATTTGCAAATATCTTCTCCCATGCTGTAGGTTGTCTTTTAGTTTTGTTGACTGTATCCTTTGCTGTGCAAAAGCTTCTTATCTCAATGAAGTCCGAGTAGTTCATTTTTGCTTTTGTTTCTTTTGCCTTCGTGGATGTATCTTGCAAGAAGTTACTGTGGTCGAGTTCCAAAAGGGTGTTGCCTATGTTCTCCTCTAGCATTTTGATGGACTTTTGTCTCACATTTAGATCTTTCATCCATGTTGAGTTCATGTTCATCCATCTTTGTGTATGGTGAAAGAGAGTGGTCTAGTTTCATTCTTCTGCATGTGGATGTCCAATTTTCCCAGCACCATCTCTTGAAGAGACTGAATTTCTTCCAGTGGATAATCTTTCCTCCTTTATCGAATATTTGTTGTCCATAAAGTTCAGGGTCCACTTCTGGGGTCTCTATTCTGTTCCATTGATCTATGTGTCTGTTTTTCTGCCAGTACCACACTGTCTTGATGACCACAGCTTTGTAGGTCAACCTGATATCTGGCATTGTGATGCTCCCAGATATGGTTTTCTTTTTTAAAATTGCCTGGGTATTCTTTTCTGATCCCACAAATCTTAAAATAATTTGTTCTAACTCTCTGAAGAAAGTCCATGGTATTTTGATAGGGATTGCATTAAACGTGTAAATTGCCCTGGGTAACATTGACAGTTTCACAATATTAATTCTGCCAATCCATGAGCATGGAATATTTTTCCATCTCTTTGTGCCTTCCTCAATTTCTTGCAGAAGCGATCTATACTTTTTAGGGTATAGATCCTTTACGAATTTGGATAGGTGTATTCCCAGGTATCTTATGCTGTTGGGTGCAATTCTAAATGGGATTGACTCCTTCATTTCTCTTTCGTCAGTCTCATTGTTAGTGTATAGAAATGCCATTGATTTCTGGGCATTGATTTGTATCCTGCCATGCTATCATATTGCTGTATGAGTTCTAGCAATCTTGGGGTGGAGGCTTTTGGGTTTTCTATGTAGAGTATCATGTCATCAGTGAAGAGGGAGAGTGTGACTTCTTCTTTGACAGTTTGAAAGCCTTTAATGTCTTTTTGATGTCAGATTGCTGAGGCTAGGACTTCCAGTAGTACGTTGAATAGCAGTGGTGAGAGTGGACATCCCTGTCTTGTTCCTGATCTTAGGGGAAAGGCTCCCAGTGCTTCCCCAGTGAGAATGATATTTGCTGTGGGCTTTTTGTAGATGGCTTTTAAGATGCTGAGGAATGTTCCCTCTATCCCTGCGCTCTGAAGAGTTTTGATCAGGAATGGATGCTGTGTTTTGTCAAATGCTTTCTCTGCATCCAGTGAGAGGATCATATGGTTCTTGGTTTTTCTCTTGCTGATATGATGAATCACATTGATGGTTTTACGAGTGTTGAACCAGCCTTGTGTCCTGGGGATAAATCTTACATGGTCATGGTGAATAATTTTCTTAATGTACTGTTGGATCCTATTGGCTTGTATCTTGTTGAGAATTTTTGCATCCATGTTCATCAGTGATATTGGTCTGTAATTCTCTTTTTTGTGGGATCTTTGTCTGGTTTTGGAGTTAATGTGATGCTGGCCTCAAAGAACGAATTTGGAAGTACTCCATTTCTTTCTATCTTTCCAAACAGCTTTAGTAGAATAGGTTTGATTTCTTCTTTAAACGTTTGATAGAATTCTCCTGGGAAGTCATCTGGCCCTGGACTCTTGTGTCTTGGGAGGTTTTTGATGACTGCTTCAATTTCCTCCCTGGTTATTGCCCTCTTCAGGTTTTCCATTTCTTCCTGTTCCAGTTTTGGTAGTTTCTGACTTTCCAGGAATGCGTCCATTTCCTCTCAATTGCTAATTTATTGTCGTTTAGCTGTTCATAATATGTTTTTAAAATCGTTTGTATTTCCTTGGTGTTGGTAGTGATCTCTCCTTTCTGATTCATGATTTTATTAATTTGAATCCTCTCTCTCTTCTTTTTAATAAGGTTGGCTAATGGTTTATTTATGTTATTAATTCTTTCAAAGAACCAACTCCTGGTTCTGTTGATCTGTTCCACACTTCTTCTGGTCTCCATTTCGTTGAGTTCTGCTCGAATCTTAATTAACTCTCTTCTGCTGGGTGTAGGGTCCATCTGCTGTTATTTCTCTAGCTCCTTCATGTGTAAGGTTAGGTTTTGTATTTCACTTCTTTCCCATTTTTGAATTAATGGTTGTATTGGGATGTTTTTCCCCCTTAGCACTGATTGTGCTGCATCCCAAAGATTTTGAACGGTTGTGTCTTCATTATCATTAGTTTTCATGAATCTCTTTATTTCTTCCTTAATTTCCTGATTGACCTTTCATCTTTTAGCAGGATGGTCCTTAACCTCCATGTGTTTGAGGTCCTTCCAGACTTCTTGTTGTGATTTAGTTCTAATTTCAAGGCATTATAAAAAAAAATTTCAAGACATTATGGTCTGAGTGTATGCAGGGGATGATCCCCATCCTTTGGTATCAGTTCAGACCCAATTTTTGACCCAGTATGTGGTCTATTCTGGAGAAAGTTCCATGTGCACTTGAGAAGAATGTGTATTCAGTTGAGTTTGGATATAAAGTTCTATAGATATCTGTGAAATCCATCTGGTCAAATGCATCACTTAAAGCTCTCCTTTCTTCGGATATGTTGTGCTTCGAAGACCTATCGAGTGTAGAAACAGCTAGATTGAAGTCACCAAGTATAAGTGTATTATTATCTAAGTATTTCTTCACTTTGGTTATTAATTGGTTTCAATATTTGGCAGCTCCCACCTTCAGGGCATATATATTGAGGATTGTTAAGTCCTCTTATTGGATGAGAACCATACTCATACTTAAGTATGAGATAGTGTCCCTCTTCATCTCTCACTACAGTCTTCGGGGTAAATTTTAGTTTATCTGATATAAGGATGGCTACCCCTGCTTTCTTTTGAGGATCATTTGAATGGTAAATGGTTCTCCAACCTTTTATTTTCACGTTGTAGGTGTCTTCTGTCTAAAATGCATCTCTTGTAGACAGCAAATAGATGGGTCCTGCTCTTTTATCCAGTCTGAAACCCTGCACCTTTTGATGGTGTCATTAAGCCCGTTCACATTCAGAGTTACTCTTGACAGATATGAGTTTAGTGTCATCATGTTATCTATTCAGTCCTTGTTTTTGTGGATTGTTCCACTGAACTTCTTCTTAAAGGGGAATTTTAAGAGTCCCCCTTAAAATGTCTTGCTGAGCTGGTTTGAACGTCACATATTCTTTCAGTTCCTGCCTGTCTTGGAAGCTCTTTATCTCTCCTTCCATTTTGAATGAGAGCCTTGCTGGATAAAGTATTCTTGGTTGCATGTTCTTCTCATGTAGGACCCTGAATATATCCTGCCAGCCCTTTCTGGCCTGCCATGTCTCTGTGGAGAGGTCTGCTCTTACCTCAATGCTCCTCCCCATAAATGTCAGGGATTTCTTGTCTCTTGCTGCTTTAAGGATCTTCTCTTAATCTTTGGAATTTGCAAGCTTCACTATTAAATGTCGAGGTGTTGGACGGTTTTTATTGATTTTAGGGGGGGATCTCTCTATTTCCTGGAACTGAATGCCTGTTTCCCTTCCCATATTAAGAATCTTTTCAGCTATGATTTGTTCACATACATACTCTGGCCTTCTGGCCCTTTCGGCACCCTCGGGAATCCCAATGAAACGTAGGATTTTCTTCCTCAGGCTGTCGTTTATTTCCCTTAATCTGTATTCATGGTCTTTTAATTCTCTGTCTCTTTCTTTCAGTTTCCCTCTTTGCCATCAACTTGTCTTGTATGTCACTCACTCGTTCTTCCACCTAATTAATGCTCGTCGTTAGGACATCTAGTTTGGATTGCATCTCATTCAATTGATTTTTAATTTCTGCCTGATTGGATCTAATTTCTGCAGTCATGACGTCTCTTGAGGCATTTATTCTTTTTTTCTGGAGCCACCAGTAGCTCTATAATAGTGCTTCTTATTTGGCTCTCTGACATTGAATTGTAATCCAGATTTTGTAACTCTGTTGGAGACAGGACTGTTTCTGATTCTTTCTTTTGAGGTGAAGTTTTCCTTCTAGTCATTTTGCTCTGTGCAGTGTGGCCAAAAACACGTTGTACTGGGAGAAGGAGAAAAAGAGAGAGAGAAGGAAGGAAAAGAGATAAAGAATAAAGAAGAAAGGAAAAAAAGGAACAAAGAGTAGAAAAACAGAAAGAAAAAGAAAGAAAGGTGAAAAAAAGGTGGGGGAAGCAATCAGAAATCAAAAAGAACAACAACAACAACAAAAAAGAACACACGGGGAGTATCTTCTGATTCTGTATACTTTAAGGCCCTTGACTTCCCCTGGAACTTATCCCTCTAGTGGTCTTCTGTGGGAGGGGCCTGTGGTGCTGATTTTCAGGTGTTAGCACTTGGGGGAGCTGCTCTGCCCCCTGCCTGGGGGAGGGCTCAGTGGGGGTTGTTTACCCTGTGAGGCTACTGGAGGAACAACTCCAGTGGCTGTGGCAGCTCTGGAAACCTGGATTCATCCCCCACAGTAACTGTGGAGCTCTCTGTCTGCAGGGGCATGGAAGCTCCACGGAGGGGCCGCTGATCTGCTCAGCTTGGGGCAGGAGCGTCCTCACTGTCCTGGGCCCTCCTGGCCTCTGACTGTCCCGGGGAGGATGGATCCTGGGCTGTGGCCCATCGCCCTCTGCTCCTGGTCTGTGCTGTTGGATTCGCGCTCTTGGCCACGCAGCCACCTCTCCACAGAGCCTCCACCCGAGCCCCTCTGAGCTGCTCCTGGAGCCGCCCAGCCCCCTCCGCACTGTGCCTCTTCCTCTGCCAGAGCCACCGCCGTGGAACTCTTCCCAGAACCGGGCAGCACCCTCCGCGGAGCCACCGCCCATGCCCCTCTGATCTGCTCCCACATCAATGTGTGCCCACTGCAGCATTTAGGGAGCTCATCGCACGCTTCTGTTTGAATGGCAGGTGTCTGTTAGTGTCCCAGGGAGCCCGAGAGCACCCCCGCCCTTCAGGGGTCCTGCTCTAACTCCCTGTGCGCCAGGAAGATTGGTGCAGCTCCTGCTTCTCTGGGACAGAGCCTCCTGTCCTGGGAACACTCGCCCCAGACTTAGCCCAGCTCCTCGTGGGACCCCTCCGCTTTGGATGCCATTTGTTTCTTTATTTCTTTTTCCCCCGTCTTCCTACCTTGATTGAAGCGTGAACTTTTCTCCATGTAGCATTCCAGCTGGTCTCTGTTTTTTTTTTTTTTTTTTTGTATTACTGGTGTTTTTTTTTTTTTTTTTTAATTTTTTAGTGGTGTTCAATTTATCAACATACAGAATAACTCCCAGTGCTCATCCCATCAAGTATCCCCATCAGTGCCCGCCACCCACTCAGGCCCACTCCCCACCCCCCTCCCCTTCAACCATCCCCAGTTCGTCTCCCAGAGTTAGGAGTCTTTATGTTCTGTCTCCCTTGCTGATATTTCCCGCATATTTCTTCTCCCTTCCCTTATATTCCCTTTCGCTATTATTTATATTCCCCAAATGAATGAGAACATACACTGTTTGTCCTTCTCCGATTGACTTACTTCACTCAGCATAATACCCTCCAGTTCCATCCACGTTGAAGCAAATGGTCGGTATTTGTCGTTTCTAATGGCTGAGTAATATTCCATTGTGTACATAAACCACATCTTCTTTATCCATTCATCTTTCGATGGACACCTAGGCTCCTTCCACAGTTTGGCTATTGTGGACATTGCTGCTAGAAACATTGGGGTGCAGGTGTCCCGGCGTTTCATTGCATCTGAGTCTCTGGGGTAAATCCCCAACAGTGCAATTGCTGGGTCATAGGGCAGGTCTATTTTTAACTCTTTGAGGAACCTCCACACAGTTTTCCAGAGTGGCTGCACCAGTTCACATTCCCACCAACAGTGTAAGAGTGTTCCCTTTTCTCCGCATCCTCTCCAACATTTGTGGTTTCCTGCCTTGTTGATTTTCCCCATTCTCACTGGTGTGAGGTGGTATCTCATTGTGGTTTTGATTTGTATTTCCCTGATGGCCAGTGATGCAGAGCATTTTCTCATGTGCATGTTGGCCATGTCTATGTCTTCCTCTGTGAGATTTTTCTTCATGTCTTTTGCCCATTTCATGATTGGATTGTTTGTTTCTTTGGTGTTGAGTTTAAGAAGCTCTTTATAGATCTTGGAAACTAGTCCTTTATCTGATACGTCATTTGCAAATATCTTCTCCCATTCTGTAGGTTGTCTTTTAGTTTTGTTGACTGTATCCTTTGCTGTGCAAAAGCTTCTTATCTTGATGAAGTCCCAATAGTTCATTTTTGCTTTTGTTTCTTTTGCCTTCATGGATGTATCTTGCAAGAAGTTACTGTGGCCAAGTTCAAAAAGGGTGTTGCCTGTGTTCTCCTCTAGGATTTTGATGGAATCTTGTCTCACATTTAGATCTTTCATCCATTTTGAGTTTATCTTTGTGTATGGTGAAAGAGAGTGGTCTAGTTTCATTCTTCTGCATGTGGATGTCCAATTTTCCCAGCACCATTTATTGAAGAGACTGTCTTTCTTCCAATGGATAGTCTTTCCTCCTTTATCAAATATTAGTTGACCATAAACTTGAGGGTCCACTTCTGGATTTTCTATTCTGTTCCATTGATCTATGTGTCTGTTTTTGTGCCAGTACCACACTGTCTTGATGACCACAGCTTTGTAGTACAACCTGAAATCTGGCATTGTGATGCCCCCAGATATGGTTTTCTTTTTTAAAATTCCCCTGGCTATTCGGGGTCTTTTTTGATTCTACACAAATCTTAAAATAATTTGTTCTAACTCTCTGAAGAAAGTCCATGGTATTTTGATAGGGATTGCATTAAACGTGTAAATTGCCCTGGGTAACATTGACATTTTCACGATATTAATTCTGCCAATCCATGAGCATGGAATATTTTTCTATCTCTTTGTGTCTTCCTCAAATTCTTTCAGAAGTGTTCTATAATTTTTAGGGTATAAATCCTTTACTTCTTTGGTTAGGTTTATTCCTAGGTATCTTATGCTTTTGGGTGCAATTGTAAATGGGATTGATTCCTTAATTTCTCTTTCTTCAGTCTCATTGTTAGTGTATAGAAATGCCATTGATTTCTGGGTGTTGATTTTGTATCCTGCCACACTACCAAATTGTTGTATGAGTTCTAACAATCTTGGGGTGGAGGCTTTTGGGTTTTCTATGTAGAGTATCATGTCATCGGCGAAGAGGGAGAGTTTGACTTCTTCTTTGCCAATTTGAATGCCTTTAATGTCTTTTTGTTGTCTGATTGCTGAGGCTAGGACTTCCAATACTATGTTGAAAAGCAGTGGTGAGAGTGGACATCCCTGTCTTGTTCCTGATCGTAGGGGAAAGGCTCCCAATGCTTCCCCATTGAGAATGATATTTGCTGTTGGCTTTTCGTAGATACCTTTTAAGATGTCGAGGAAAGTTCCCTCTATCCCTACACTCTGAAGAGTTTTGATCAGGAATGGATGCTGTATTTTGTCAAATGCTTTCTCCGCATCCAGTGAGAGGATCATATGGTTCTTGGTTTTTCTCTTGCTGATATGATGAATCACATTGATTGTTTTACGAGTGTTGAACCAGCCTTGTGTCCCGGGGATAAATCCTACTTGGTCATGGTGAATAATTTTCTTAATGTGTTGTTGGATCCTGTTGGCTAGTATCTTGTTGAGAATTTTTGCATCCATGTTCATCAGGGATATTGGTCTGTAATTCTCCTTTTTGGTGGGGTCTTTGTCTGGTTTTGGAATTAAGGTGATGCTGGCCTCATAGAACGAATTTGGAAGTACTCCATCTCCTTCTATCTTTCCAAACAGCTTTAGTAGAATAGGTATGATTTCTTCTTTAAACGTTTGATAGAATTCCCCTGGGAAGCCATCTGGTCCTGGACTCTTGTGTCTTGGGAGGTTTTTGATGACCGCTTCAATTTCCTCCCTGGTTATTGGTCTGTTCAGGTTTTCTATTTCTTCCTTTTCCAGTTTTGGTAGTTTGTGGCCTTCCAGGAATGCGTCCATTTCTTCTAGATTGCCTAATTTATTGGCATATAGCTGTTCATAATATGTTTTTAAAATCGTTTGTATTTCCTTGGTGTTGGTAGTGATCTCTCCTTTCTCATTCATGATTTTATTAATTTGAGTCTTCTCTCTCTTCTTTTTAATAAGGTTGGCTAATGGTTTATCTATCTTATTAATTCTTTCAAAGAACCAACTCCTGGTTCTGTTGATCTGTTCCACAGTTCTTCTGGTCTCGATTTCATTCAGTTCTGCCCGAATTTTAATTAACTCTCTTCTTCTGCTGGGGGTAGGGTCCATCTTTTGTTTTTCCTCTAGCTCCTTTATGTGTGAGGTTAGCTTTTGTATTTGAGTTCTTTCCATGTTTTGAATGGCTGCTTGTATTGCGATGTATTTCCCCCTTAGGACTGCTTTTGCTGCATCCCAAAGATTTTGAACAGTTGTATCTTCATTCTCATTAGTTTCCATGAATCTTTTTAATTCTTCCTTAATTTCCTGGTTGACCCTTTCGTCTTTTAGTAGGATGGTCCTTAATCTCCATGTGTTTGAGGTCCTTCCAAACTTCTTGTTGTGATTTAGTTCTAATTTCAAGGCATTATGGTCTGAGAATATGCAGGGGACGATCCCAATCTTTTGGTATCGGTTCAGACACGATTTGTGACCCAGTATGGGGTCTATTCTGGAGAAAGTTCCATGTGCACTTGAGAAGAATGTGTATTCAGTTGAGTTTGGATGTAAAGTTCTGTAGATGTCTGTGAAGTCCATCTGGTCCAGTATATCATTTAAAGCTCTCGTTTCTTTGGAGATATTGTGCTTAGCAGATCTATCTAGTATTGAAAGAGCTAGATTAAAGTCCCCAAGTATAATTGAATTAATATCCAAGTATTTAGTTACTTTGGTTAATAATTGGTTTAAATATTTGGCAGCTCCCACATTCGGGGCATATATATTGAGGATTGTTAAGTCCTCTTGTTGAATAGATCCTTTAAGTATGATATAGTGTCCCTCTTCATCTCTCACTATGGTCTTCGGGGTAAATTTTAGTTTATCTGATATAAGGATGGCTACCCCTGCTTTCTTTTGAGGACCATTCGAATGGTAAATGGTTTTCCAGCCTTTTATTTTCAGACTGTAGGTGTCCTTCTGTCTAAAATGAGTCTCTTGTAGACAGCAAATAGATGGGTCCTGATTCTTTATCCAGTCTGAAACCCTGCGCCTTTTGATGGGGTCATTAAGCCCGTTCACATTCAGAGTTACTATCGAAAGATATGAGTTTAGTGTCATCATGATGTCTATTTAGTCCTTGTTTTTGTGGATTGTTCCACTGAACTTCTTTTTAAAGGGGAATTTTAAGAGTCCCCCTTAAAATTTCTTGCAGAGCTGGTTTGGAGGTCACATATTCTTTCAGTTCCTGCCTGTCTTGGAAGCTCTTTATCTCTCCTTCCATTTTAAATGAGAGCCTTGCTGGATAAAGTATTCTTGGTTGCATGTTCTTCTCATGTAGGACCCTGAATATATCCTGCCAGCCCTTTCTGGCCTGCCAGGTCTCTGTGGAGAGGTCTGCTGTTACCCTAATACTCCTCCCCATAAAAGTCAGGGATTTCTTGTCTCTTGCTGCTTTAAGGATCTTCTCTTTATCTTTGGAATTTGCAAGCTTAACTATTAGATGTCGAGGTGTTGAACGGGTTTTGTTGATTTTAGGGGGGGATCTCTCTATTTCCTGGATCTGAATGCCTGTTTCCCTTCCCAGATTAGGAAAGTTTTCAGCTAGGATTTGTTCAAATACATATTCTGGCCCTCTGTCCCTTTCGGTGCCCTCGGGAAACCCAATTAAACGTAGGTTTTTCTTCCTCAGGCTGTCGTTTATTTCCCTTAATCTGTCTTCATGGTCTCTTAATTGCCTGTCTCTTTTTTCCTCAGTTTCCCTCTTTGCCATCAACTTGTCTTCTATGTCACTCACTCGTTCTTCCACCTCGTTAACCCTCGTCGTTAGGGCTTCTAGTTTGGATTGCATCTCGTTTAATTGATTTTTAATTTCTGCCTGATTTGATCTAAATTCTGCAGTCATAAAGTCTCTTGAGTCCTTTATGCTTTTTTCTAGAGAGACCAATAGCTGTATAATAGTGCTTCTGAATTGGCTTTCTGACATTGAATTGTAATCCAGATTTTGTAACTCTGTGGGAGAGATGACTGTTTCTGATTCTTTCTTTGGAGGTGAGGTTTTCCTTCTAGTCATTTTGTTCAGTGCAGAGTGGCCAAAAGCAAGTTGTATTAGGAAAAGAAAAAAAGAGAGAGGGAGAAGGAAAGAAAAGAGAAAAAGAAGAGGAAACAAGAGAAAAGGAAGAAAGAATGAAAGAAGAGAAGAGAAGGAAAAAGAAAGGTGAAAAAAAAAGGGGGTGGGGGAAGCAATCAGAAATCAAAAGGAAAAAGAAAAAACAAAAACTAAAACAAAAAAGAACTCAAAAGACAAAAAACAAAAAAAAACCCAAAAATACAAAACACACGGGGGAGTATCTTCTGATTCCGTCTTCTTTAAGTTCCTTGACTTCCCCTGGACCTTGTCTGTCCAGCTGGTCTTCTGGGGGAGCTGTTCTCGGAGCCGCGCAGCTCCCTCCCCGCGGAGCCTCTTCCTCTGCGGGAGCTGCCGCCTCGGAGCTGTCCTCGGAGCCGGGCAGCCCCCTCCCTGCAGAGCCTCTTCCTCTGCGGGAGCCGCCACCGCGGAGCTGTTCCCAGAGCCTCGCAGCCCCCTCCGCGGAGCCTCTTCCTCTGCGGGAGCTGCCGCCGTGGAGCTGTTCCCGGGGCCGCGCAGCTCCCTCCCCGCGGAGCCTCTTCCTCTGCGGGAGCTGCAGCCTCGGAGCTGTTCCCGGAGCTGCGCAGCCCCCTCCCCGCGGAGCCTCTTCCTCTGCGGGAGCCGCTGCCACGGAGCTGTTCCCAGAGCCCCGCAGCCCCCTCCGTGGAGCCGGAGCCGGAGCCGCCGCCCGAGCCCCTCCGAGCTGCTCTGGGTCCCGCTGTGCGCGCTGCAGCCCTTAGGGAGCTCGGTGCACTCTCCTGGGCGTGCAGCAGGTGTCTGTTAGTGTCCCCGGGAGCCCGAGGGCATCCCCGCCCTCCTGGGTCCTGCTCTAACTCCCTGCGGGCCCCTCTCCGCCCGGGAAGGTCGGTGCAGCTCCTGCTCCTCCGGGACGGGGACGGGGCTCTCCTGTCCTGGGGACACTCGCCCCGGCCTCAGCCCGGCTCCTCGCGGGGCTCTCCCCCTGGGAGGCCTTTTGTGTCTTTATTTCTTTTTCCCCGTCTTCCTACCTTGCTAGAAGCGTGAACTCTTCTCACTGTAGCATTCCAACTGGTCTCTCTTTAAACCTCAGGGCGAATTCGTAGATTTTCAGGATGATTTGAAGGTTATCTAGGTAATTTGGTGCGGACAGGTGATTTGGGGATCCTACTCTTCCGCCATCTTGCCCCTCCTCCTGGTCTCTGTTTAAATCTCAGGCCGAATTCGAAGATTTTCAGGATGATTTGAAGGTTATCTAGGTAATTTGGTGGAGACAGGTGATTTGATTTTGAAGACCCTATTCTTCTGTCATCTTGCCCCTCCTCCTGTATGTTGCCTTTTAGTGTTGTTTCTTTCCTTCATTATGTGGAAGCTTTTCAATTTGATGAAGTCCCAATAGTATTTTTGCTTTTGTTTCCCTCAACTCAGAGGTATATCTAGAAAGAATATCCAATGGCCAATGTCAAAGACGTTGCTGCCCATCTTTTCTTCTTTTTATGGTTTCAGGTCTCACTTTTAGGTCTTTCACACATTTTGAGTTTATTTTTTATATATATGGTGTAAGAAAATGTTCCAGTTTCATTCTTCTGCATGTGGCTGCCTGGTTTTCCCAACACCATTTATTCTTATCCTGGGGTCAGGGTTAGGGTTTGTTGAAGAGACTGTCTTGGTGCCATTGGATATTCCTTCCTGCCTTGTTGTTGATTAATGGATCATAGAGTTACAGGTTTGTATCTTGTTTCGGCTTTCCATTCTGTTCTATTGATCTAAGCGTCTCCTGTTGGGAGATTCTTGATTGCTGATTCAATTTCTTTGCTGGTTATCTCTCTGTTCAAGTTTCTTATTTCTTCCTTTTTCATTTTTGCTTTGTTATATATTTCCAGGAATTGATTTATTTCTTCCAGGTTCTAGGTTGCTGGCATATCATTTTTCATAATGTTCTCTTATAATCATTTGTATTTCTCTAGTGTTGGTTGTTATTTCTCTTTTCTCATTTGTGATTTTATTTGGGTCCTTTCTCATCTTTTTATCTTTTTTCTTTTTTAAAGATTTTATTTATGTATTCACGAGAGGCACAGAGAGACAGAGGTATAGGCAGAAGGAAAATAAGCCTCCATGCGGGGAGCCTGATGTGGGACTTGATCCCCAGGACCCAGGGAACATGACATGAGCCAAAGCAGATACTCAACCACTGAGGCACCCAGGTGCCTTGCTGATTCAATTCCTTTGCTAGTTATGGGTCTGTTCATATTTTCTATTTCTTCCTATATCAGTTTTCCTTGTTTGCACATTTCTAGGTATTTGTCCATTTCTTCCAGGTCTCCCAGTTTGTTATCGAATAATCTTTCATAGTATTCCTTATAATTGTCTTATTTTTCTGGTGTTGATTGTGATCTCTCTTCTCTCATTTGTGATTTAATTTATTTAGGTCTTTTCTCTTTTCTTGGTGATAAGGCTGGCTAGGGCTTGATCCATTTTATTAATTATTTTGAAGAACCAGCTCTTAGGTTTGTTATTCCATTCTACTGTTTTGTTGTTTCTGTATTGTTTCTTTCTGCTCTAATCTTTATTTTTTTCCCATCTTCTGTAGGCTTGAGGCTTTGTTTGCTATTCCTTTTCCAGCTCCTTTAGTTGTAGGGTTAGGTTGTGTATTGGAGACTTCTTGTTTCTTGAGGTAGGCCTATATTGCTCTGGACTTCCCTCTTTGGACTGCCTTTGCTACATCCCAGAGGTTTGGAGAAACATGGTTTATTTTCATCTGTTTTAAATTTCCTCTTTAATTTCCTGGTTTCTCCATTCATTCTCTTGTAGATTTTCCATAATCTCCATGTATTTTTGGTCTGTCCAAATTTTTTCTTACGGTCGACTTCGAGTTTCATAGTGTCGTGGTCTGAAAATGTACAGGGTGTGATATCAACCGTCTTGTACGTGTTGTACCTGTTAAGGGCTGATTTGTGGGCCATGATATGATCTGTTCTGGAGAATGTCCCATGTGCACTTGAAAGGAATGTGTATTCTGCTATAGGATGAAATGTTCTGACTATATGTGTTGAGTCCCTATAGTACAGTGTGTCAAGGCTATTGTTTCCCTGTTGATTTTCTGCATAGATGATCGGTCCATTGCCATAAGTGGGTGTTAAAACCACTGTCATTGTATTATTATCAGTGAGTTCCTGTACGTTTGTTGTTAATTGGTTTCTATATTTAGGTACTCCCATGTTGGCAGCATAAATATTTAGTTGTTTGATCTTGATAGAGAGTCTTTTTAATAATGAAATAATGCCCTTCTTCAACTCTTCTTACAGTATTTGTTCTTTTTTGAAATTTAAATAATTTATTTATTCATTCATGAGAGATACACTGAGAAGCAGAGGCAGAAACATAGGCAGAGGGAGATGCAGGCTCCACAAAGGGAGGCCGATGTGGGACTCGATCCTGGGATGCCAGGATGACACCCTGAGCCAAAGGCAGATGCTCAACCACTGAGCCACCAGGTGTTCCCCAGGGTTTGGTGTCAAATCTAGTTTGTCTGATATAAGTATGGGTCCTCCAGCTTTCCTTTGATATCCATTAGTGTGATAGATGATTTTCCATCCCCTGACTTTCAATCTGTTGGTGTCTATAGGTTTAAGGTGAGCATCTTGTGGGCAGCATACAGATGGATCTTCTTTTTTAAATAAAGATTGTATTTATGAGACAGTGAGAGAGAGAGAGAGAGAGAGAGAGAGAGAGAGAGAGAGAGAGAGAGAGAGGTAGAGAGGTAGAAAATTATGCAGAGAGAGAAGCAGGCTCCCAACCAGGAGCCCAATATGAGACTCGATTCCAGACTCCAGGATCACACCCTGATTCAAAGGCAGAGGCTCAACCCCTGAGCCACCCAGGCATTCCGGATCCTGTTTTTTAAGCCACTCTGATACCCTAGATCTTTAGTTTGGAGCATGAGGTCTATCAGCATTCAGAGTGATTATTGAAAGATATCAACTTAGTGCCTTTGTTTTACCAGTAGAGTTTGTGTTTCTGGTGATGTTCTCGGGTCCTTTCTAGTCCTTGTTGCTTTAGGTCTCATTTTTCCCCCACTAGAAGTGTCCCTCTACAAATTCCTTACTGGACTGTTTTAGTGGTCATGATCTCCTTTATATTTTGCCTGTCTGGGAAACTCTTTATCTCTCCTTCTATCCTGAAGGACACCCTTGCTGAAGAAAGAACTCATACAAATTTAGCTCCAATTAGAAGAAATTTAAAAACATAAAATAAATTTTTGCTATTATGATTGAGGAAAATGGCATTTTCCTCAGGAGGAAAACCAGAAGCTGAAAGAGAGTAGGACAGATATCATCATCCGTAGCCTTACAGGGACCTGGTGTCCTTTCCAAGAGGGTCCCCCCCTCTGTAGGATGCTTCCTGATCCTCTGTGCTCCTTGTTGGAACCCAGCAGGCACATCTTCATGCCTCCATCACCTCTGCAGTCGTGGTTTGTAGCGTCTTCCATGAATCCCGTTGGGGACCAGAGCGTCGTGTACGTAACCATCCAGCTGCTGTCTGACAACATTGGGGGGATTCCGAATTTTGTTGGTTTTGGGGTGTGTGTGTGTCTATCACATGCAGCTCTCACCTGCAGCTATCTGATTCTCTGGCTCTGGGGATGAGCATTTTGCACCCCAGTCTGCTGGGGCCTCCACAGAAGTGACCCTAAGCCCCCTGGTCTCTGCAGCTTCTCTCAGAACCATGCGTTCACTCTGCCTGTGGCCGAGCTTTTTTGGTTTTGTTTTTTTACCTCAGACTCCTGTGCCTAAGATTGCGACTCCGAGAAACCACTGAGGAGCCAACACTGATGAAAACACAGGAGGGTTTATTTACAAGCTCGAGCTTATGTCCAAGTATACCTGACACAGTGGAGGAGGGACTTGGACCCCGAGGTGGGTTTTAGCTTAGTTTTAAGGGCTGGTCTCAGGGACCTCCAGAAGGGCTGGAGCAATTCTTCAAGTTCTCTTTACATTTTGATATGGGGCCTTCAAGGGCGTTGAGCTCTGTTCTCATTCTAACACGGGACATTCTGGGACCTTAAGGTGTAAGCTGTTTTCTTCTTTTTTTCCTGTAACTGAAGTAATGTAAATTTTAGCTCTTATTCAAAGGGGCCTGGGATGGCTGTACTTGTGCTAGCACTGAACTTAATGTGGAACGGCCTTAATTTTCTCAGCCTCCACACAGACAAGTGACTGAAGTTTAAAACTCCTAATTTTAGGGGCTGCCCTGGTGGAGACCTGTGCTCTTCCTGCCTGGGATTGTGTCCTCCCACTCCTGGCCTTTGCTGGCCTGCTCCAGGAACGCGGTCCCGTGACTGCACAGGGGTTTGCAGCTTATGGCCACACAGAGCAGACAGCTGGCACGAGTCCCGCTAATCTCAGCCGGGTTCCCGCTCCTGTGCCTGGGAACAGTTGGCGCCACCGTCCTTGGGACCCCTGGGATCCTGAGTCCACCCTGTCACTCCAGGGATGGCCCCCTACTTCTCCACCTGAACACCTTAAGTCTAGTGTGTCCCCCACTCTAGCAGACTTCTGAAAGTTTGATTTTGTACTCTGCTGCTTATAATATTGTGCATAGACCCATCAGCTGGCTCCCTGCCCTTGTGGGATCCGGGCCTCTGTCTCCCCAAGACCAACTGATTGATTTTCTTTAACATTTTCTTTTTCTGTTATCTCTACACCCAACATGGGGCTTGAACTTGCTACCCGAAGAACAAGAGTCCCATGTTCTTACGAGCCGCACCAAGCCGGTCAGTCTCCCTTTGATTGATAGATACATGTTAATTGAAGCAGAAGTGTTGCATGTGTCAGGGCAGAAACTGACCCCACGCATTGAAGTGTGGTGGAGTCATTTGGACGTTGATCAATGTTCAGGAAACCATAGCTTCCCTGGGAGCCCAGGGAGCAGGGGCCACACACATGAAAAGTTGATAATTTCCTTTACCGTAGTAGATATTTTACTGATTATTTATTTAAAGTCCTATCCAATGGTAAATGTCAATCTAGGATTGGGATACAGTGAGAACGTTCTAGGAGTCGGAGGTAACTCAAGCTCCCTGTCAAGGGCTAAATGTTCCAGTTCGATGTAGAGATAGGCAAGGAAGCAAAGAGTTATGAAACATGGCACGGGGGTGCCTGGCTGGCCTGTTTGGGGGATCTTGATCTCAGGGTGGTGAGTTTGAACTCCATGTTGGGTATAGAGAGGACATAAAATTAAAATATTTAACAAATAATAAATGGATGAACAAATAAAGCATGACATCAAAGGTAAGTGCTTGCTTATGTCTCACCTGCGACCTATTCTTGATCTCCCCACTTGCAATACTTGGCCCAGATGACGTCCTCCACAAAGGACAGTCCCACCCAAGTGGAAGTTGGCGTCTTTCAGTGTAAGACCTGTGGTCCCCCTCATTCTGCAGGGAGAGACGAGCTGGGAAGGCACAAGTTCAGTGGATCAGCATTCACCTAGGCCGTGATCATTTCCAATCATGGTAGCCAGAGTTCGGCCCCCTTTTAGGACCAGATGTCATAAGGACGCCTCTTTGGTCATTGGCTTGGATGCAAGGTGGAGGCTAAACAACAATTAGGAAGAACAAAAGAGGATGAAAACCAGAAGCTGAATGAGTGGAGGACAGATTTCACCATCTGTAGCCTTCACAGGGACCTGGTGTCCTTTCCTAGGAGGGCCTCCCCCTCGTAGGATGCTTCCTGCCCCTCTGCACTCCTTGTTGGAACCCAGTAGGCACATATCCGTTTCTCCAGCACCTGTGCTTTCATGGTTTATAGCATCTTCCATATATCCTATTGGGGACCACAGCGTCATGTATGTAACCATCGAGCTGCTGTTTGACAACATTGGAGGGATTCCAGCTTTTGTTGGTTTTGGGGTGTGTGTGTGTCTCTCACATGCAGCTATCATGTGCCACTATCTGATCCTCTGGCTAGGAAACCCAAACGCCAAAATGGTTGGCACAACATCATTTCTGGTGCTGGTGCTGGGCGGTTAACTGGGCTCTCCTGGCTGACCCGGGGCTCCCTCATGCAGTGACTTTCCGCTGGAGGGTCAGCTGAGCTGGAAGATCAGGCTCGACCACATTTCCATGTCTGACAGTGGGTCGCGCTGAGCCCCAGCTGCTTCTCTTCTCCCTGATGCCTCTCCAGCAGGGAGCCAGACCTTGGGGCTGCCCTGGTGGGAGCTCCTGAGGAACCACCTGCCCATGGCGGGGAGCCATGGGGCTGCCTGTGTTTGGGAGTCAGGGTGGGGACGGGGATGGGGTTCCTTGGTTCCATGTGCTGCCTGGCCTTCAGGCCGAGCCCCATGCTAACCCAGCCCCTACTCACTAGGGCGAGGAGGGTATCCTCCACACGCTGGTGTGAGAGATCCAGCACCACAAGGTGTGTGCGCTGAGTCCACCTGGTGAGATTGGCCCAGGTGCCTGAGCTGCAAGTGTGGGACCCAGAAATTTAACAAAATCCCCTACCCCTGGACAGGGAGAGCAGGACTGATTCCATTTTGTGCTACACCCGCCACTTCCCCTATGACCCCCACATGAACTACTTATTGCTTAAGGTGCTGCCCCACCTAAATCCAGCTGCTGGGCACACCCTATTCGGAAATGGGTGGACCTGTGATCACTCTGAACTTAAATTGGAATGGACTTAATTTTCATGGACTCCATGAGTCCTGTCTCATCTAATCTCCCCCTTCCCAGGAGCTCCCAAGAGAGCAACTGCAAATGACCTCACCATGGCAGCCTGTGTTGGGGGACAGGCCCAGGGAATTGGGATCAGGAAGATCTGGAGCGCGGGCGTCCCGGCTGTGCAGTGGGATTTGATGCTGCAGACTCTTATTCCCTAAGGCTGTCTTGACAACTGACTTTGTACATAGAAAAGCTCTCCTTTGTCTTTAAAAGATGAAGGGCTAGTCAAAGCCTTTTCCTCTGCCTGTCTGATTGCTCAGGTTCCAATCTGAGATGTATTTCCTGTTAATAAGGATAATTTACTAACTGTAGTACTATGGTTAAAATATTCTGACACAAGTAATTCAGAGGGGTGGGGTTTCTCATCTCTTCACAGCTCAGTCAGTCATCAGGAAATGCATGTTTATGCATTTGGAAAGAACTGAGAGACATTATTACCAATGGTCCTATTATGATGTGAAGGATTCTTCCCTGAGATTCTTCCCCTGTTTCAACTGACACTGAAACACTGTGAACTCTTTGGAAGACAAATGTCAAGGAAATAAATGTTATGCATTGGTAATTTTAAATGCACTTGCAATATGGTGTCTATTATAATAGAAGTATTTTTATCTTATTTTTTGAATAATAAATTTATTTTTTATTAGTGTTCAATTTACCAACATACAGAATAACACCCAGTGCTCATCCCGTCAAGTGCCCCCTTAGTGCCTGTCACCCATTCACCCCACCCTGATTTCCTCCCCTTTCATCACCCCTAATTTGTTTCCCAAAGTAAGGAGTCTTTATGTTCTTATCTTTGCTATTTATTATCCCTTCCATCTCTTCAGGTTGAGGAGGCATTGTACGTGTTCATAAGTGTTTTTCTTTCCTTCTGATATAAAATTCTTACCTTGTTCCATCGATGGAACTCTTTAAGAAAATGGGAAAAATTAATTAAACTATTCTTAAAATGTCTTCACATTTGGAGCCTGATTCATTTAACTCAATTTTCAAAATAAATCTTATTGAATAGAGAAAAACAAAGATTTATTGAGAAATTGACAAGATAGTATAGAGAATTCTCATGCACTCGTACTCAATTTCTACAATTTGATATCTTATAATAGTACAGTACAAATATTAGCTAATGAATCAATATTAAAATATTCCCATTAACCAAAGACCATACTTTATTCAGATTTCCTTCCTTTTTGCTAAGTTACCATCCCTCATATCACATTCCATCTGTCCTCATGTTTTCTTAGGCTCCTCTGGATTGTGACAGTCTTTCAGCCTTTCCTTGTTGTTGTTGAACTGGAACACTTTGAAAAGGAGAGTATTTTGTAAAATTTCCCTCAGTTGGGACATGTCTGTTGTTTATCTCATGACTGAACTGTGATTGTGGATGATATAGAGAGATATACTGCCATTTTTATTATATCATATAAAGGAGAGATACTATCAACATGATTTATCAGTCTTGGTATCGATCTGATCATCTTGCTGAGGTTGTGTTTGTCAGCTTTCTCCATAGTAAAGTGATTCATTATTATTATTATTATCATTATTATTATTATTATTTTAACATTTTCATAATCTATTTTGTAGAGGGAAGTCAGTATGTGTATTCCACACATACGAATGGGAAGCTATGCTCTTCAACTTGCGGGTGGAATGTCTGCACAAATTGTTTGAAATTCTTCTACATGGGAGTTTCTCATCCTTCTGGGTTTGTTTGTTTGTTTCTCTTTCAAGGATGTTATTTATTTATTTGAGAGAGAGAGGTGAGAAAAGGCATGAGCGAGAGAGGCAGAGGGAGAGGGAGTAGCAGGTTCCCTTCTGAACAAGGAGCCTGCCTTGGGACCTGGATCATGATCTTAGCCTATGGCTGAAGTTTAACTGACTGAGCCACCCAGGTGCCCCTCTTTCTTTCTTTCACTATTTTTAATATTAATATAGATTCATGGATATTTATTTTACGCTTTGGGTTGTAATCCAGCGCTACTTATTTTGTTGCTTATATTGTATCCGCTCTGGCCCTGGGAGCTCTTTCAGTTCACACCTGTGTCCCTTTAACATATTTCCATCAGTGTGGAGTCTTTTGTCTGTTCATAAATTTTTAAAAGACAAACTTTATGTAAATCTCATTTTTGATTGGCACATTGTTTCTGTCCCCATCCCTATCTTTGCCTCCTTCCCTCTCTCTTGACTGTTTCATTTCTTTATTTATTATGATCTGAAAATAGGAAAGGACATAGGATCTCAAATTTTGCTATTTTACGGTAAATCAATTCTCCTTGGTGCCTAGCCAGTGGTTCTCGAATGTTAGTGTACAAAAGAATAACCTGGAGACCTTGTTAATATGGCCAGCCAGCATTTTAATTTTTTTAAGTTAAAGGAAGGGGCAGCTTAGGATTCTGCATGTTAACTGGTTTGCTCAGAAAATAATAATGGAGTTCCTTGAGGGCTTTGCTTTGAAAAGCAGTGACCATGGGGGCAGATGACTATTCTGATACACATATTTATGATTTCTAGTGGCTTGGACCCATATACCTACCGCTTGTGATAAAAAGGGATATAGATTTGGGATTTTCTATCGCCATAGGAAAAACCCTAAAATACTCAGGATCTATGCTCAGAGTTAGTTTCATATTTTAGCATTGGAGTATATATAAGATCCCCCATCTTTTTGTGCTCATTATAGAGGGTTGAGGACCCCACAGCAGCATTTCAGGTCTGAGAGGGAACAGAGGAATCATCAGCTCTGGTCCTCACTTCTGAGGCACAGGAATGAAACTGAGAGTTCCAGAGGATTTGATTGTCCAAGTTTACGTGCTTATTGGTGATGGAGCTAGGTCTGAAAAAGGCCTTCCTAGAGATGGTTCCATGAAGACAGACACCATTGAACATAACTAGTTTAGATAGGCTTTTGTGAAATAGACAATTTTGGGTTACTCTTTCTCCTTTTATAATTTCATATAAAGGTACGACTGTGTGGGACACAGGAAATTTAACAAAAATCCGCTACCCCTGGACAAGCAGAGCAGGACTGATTCCATTTTCTGCTACACCCGCCACCTCCCATATGACCCCCACAATACCTGCTTATTGCTTAAGGTGCTGCCCCACCCTAGCAAAACCGCTGTGCACACCCTAGTCAGAAATCGGCTCCTAACAATGAAACCCTGCTTTGTGCCCACCAAAAGTGTGTGCCGATCCTGACCAAAGTAATAGGCCAACTCAAGTGAATACTATAGGGTAAGGTGGTGTAATTCAATCGGTCACCTGCCTGTGGACCAAAATGACTGTGCAACTTTCTGTGTATCCCATGTGCCACTGGCCCCTATAACGCTGCTATGCCTCTTAGTCTCAGGGTCCAAACCCTGCTCCACTGTGTCGGGTACACTTGGACCCAAGCTCAAACTTGTAAATAAACCCTCGTGTGTTTGCATCGGTGTCGGCTCCTCGGTGGTTTCACAGATGCACAATCTTGGGCACAACAAAACTCTCCCTCTTCGACAATGACATGATACTTGAAGTAGAAAACCCAAAAGCCTCGACCCCAAGATTGCTAGAACACATACAGCAATATGGCAGCGTGGCAGGATACAAAATCAATGCCCAGAAGTCAGTGGCATTTCTATACACTGAAGAAAGAGAAATTAAGGAGTCAATCCCATTTACAATTGCACCCAAAAGCATCAGATACCTAGGAATAAGGCTAACCAAACAGGTAAAGGATCTATACACTACAAACGATAGAACACTTCTGAAAGAAATGGAGGAAGACACAAAAAGATGGAAAAATATTCCATGCTCATGGATTGGCAGAATTAATATTGTGAAAACATCGTTACCCAGGGCAATGTACATGTTTAATGCAATCCCTATCAAAATACCATGGATTTTCTTCAGAGAGTTAGAACAAATTATTTTAAGATTTGTGTGGAATCAGAAAAGACCCCGAATAGCCAGGGGAATTTTAAAAAAGAAAACCATATCTGGGGGAATCACAATGCCAGATTTCACGTTGTACTACAAAGCTGTGGTCATCAAGACAGTGTGGTACTGGCACAAAAACAGACACATAGATCAATGGAGCAGAAGAGAGAATCCAGATGTGGAACCTCAACCTTATGGTCAACTAATATTCAATAACAGTGGAAAGAGTATCCACTGGAAGAAAGATGGCCCCTTCAATAAATGGTACTGGGAAAACTGGACATCCACATGAGGAAGAATGAAACTAGACCACTCTCTTGCACCAGACAAAGATGACCTCAATATGGCTGAAAGATCTAAATGTGAGACAAGAGTCCATCAAAATCCTAAAGGAGGACACAGGCAACACCCTCTTTGAACTTGGACACAGTAACTTCTTGCAATATACATCCACGAAGGCAAAAGAAACAAAAGCAAAAATGAACTATTGGGACTTCATTCCCATAAGAAGCTTTTGCACAGAAAAGGATACAGTCAACAAAACTAAAAGAAAACCTACAGAATGGGAGAAGATATTTGCAAATGACGTATCAGATAAAAGGCTAGTTTCTAAGATCTATAAAGAACTTCTTAAACTCCACAGCAAAGAAACAAAGAATCCAATCATGAAATGGGCAAAAGACATGAACAGAAATCTCACAGAGGACGACATAGACATGGCCAACATGCACATGAGAAAATGCTCTGCATCACTTGCCATCAGGGAAATACAAATCCAAACCCCAATGAGGTACCACCTCACACCAGTGTGAATGGCGAAAATTAACAAGGCAGAAAACTGCAAATATTGGAGAGGATGCGGAGAATAGTGAATCCTCGTGCACTGTTGGTGGGATTGTGAACTGGTGCAGGTACTAGGGAAAACTGGAGGTTCCTCAAAGAGTTAAAATTGGACCTGCCCTACGACCCAACAATTGCACTGTTGGGGATTTACCCCAAAGATACAGATGCAATGAAATGCTGAGACACCTGCACCCCGATGTTTAGAGCAGCAATATCCACAACAGCCAAACTGTGAAAAAGCCTCAGTGTTCATCAAAAGGTGAATGGATAAAGAAGATGTTGTTTATGCATACAATAGAATGTTACTCAGTCATTAGAAATTACAAATACCCACCATTTGCTTCAACATGGATGGAACTGGAGGGTATTATGCTGAGTGAAATGAGTCAATCAGTGAAGGACAAACATTATATGTTCTCATTCATTTGGGGAATATAAATAATAGTGAAAGGGAATAGAAGGGAAGGGAGAAGAAATGGGTAGGAAATATCAGAAAGGGAGACAGAACGTAAAGACTCCTAACTCTGGGAAATGAACTAGGCGTGCTGGAAGGGGAGGAGGGTGGGGGTGGGTGTGAATGGGTGATGGGCACTCAGGGGGGCACTTCTGGGATGAGCATTGGGGCCTCAACTGGACCTAGTGACTCTAGTCCCCCTCTGGGCCTCACCCTGATGTGGTGACTCTGGTCCCCACGTGAATGTCACCAGGACCGAGTGACTCTCGTCCCCCTCTGGGCCTCACCTGGAGCTGGGGACTCTGGGCCTCAACTGGGCCTCAACTGGACCTGGTCAATCTACTCCTCACTAAGGCCTCAACTGGACCTTGGAACTCTGGTCCTACCTGGGCATCCCAGGGACATTATTACTCTGATCCCCACCTGGGCCTCACCTGAGTCTTACTGGGACCTGGTGACTCTGGTCCTCAGCTTAGCCTCACCTGGATCTGGTAACTGGTCCCCACCTGGGCATCCCCTTACCTGGTGGCTCTGGTTCCCACATGGACCTCACCTGGTCCTTGTGTCTCTCGTTTCCTTCTAGGCTCATCTGTACCTGGTGAATCCGGTCCCCACCTGGGCCTCACCTGGAACTGGTGACTCTGGTCCTCTGCTTGGCCATACCTGGACCTGGTGACTGTGTTCCCCACCTGGGCCTCACCTGGACCTGGTGAATCTGTTTCCCACCTGGGCTCACCTGGCCCTGGTGACTCTGATCCCATCCTGGGCCTCATCTGGGTCTGGTTTCTGTGGTCCCCACATGGGCCTCAACTGGATATGGTGGCTCTAGTTCTCACATCAGGTTCACCTGGACATGGTGACTGTGGTCCCCTTCTTGGCCTCACCTGAACCTGGTGACTCTGAGCACCATCTGGGCCATACCTTGACTTGGTCACTCTGGTCCTCACTTGGGTGTCTTTCGGACCTGGTTAATCTGTTCCACACCTGGGCTTCACCTGGACCAGGGGATTCTGGTCCCCTTCTGGGCTGCTCCTTGACCTGGTGACTCTGGTCCCCTCCTGGGCCTCACCTGGACCGGGTGACTCTGGTTTGCACATGGACCTCACCTGGAGCTGGTACGTGTGGTGTCCTTCTGGCCTCACCTGGACATGGTGACTCTGATCCCCATCTAGGCCTCACCTGGCCCTGGTGACACTGGTCCTCAGCTTGGCCTCACCTGGACCTGCTGAGTGTGGTTGCCACCAGGGTCTCACCCGGGCCTGGAGACTCTGGTCTCCACTGGGGTCTTCCCTATACCTGGTGAATCTGATCCTTACCTGTTCCTTAACCAGACCTGGTGACTCTGGTCACCACCTGGGCCACAAATGGACCTAGTGGCTCTGGTTTCCACATGGGGCTCCCCTGGACCTGGGTCCTGTCGTCTCCTTCTAGGCCTCACCTGGACCTGGTAACTCTGATCCTCATCTGGGCCTTACCTTAAGTTGGTGACTCTGGTCCCCTCTTGTGCCTCAGCTGGACCTGTTGACTCTAGTCCTCAGTTTTGCCTCACCTGGACCTGGAGACTGTGTCCCCACCTGGGCCTCATCCAGACCTTGTGACTTTGGTCCCCACCTGGGCCTTACCTTGAGTTGGTGAATCTGGTCCCCCCTGGGATTCACCTGGACCTGGTGAATCTGGTTGCCACCTGGGCCTCACCTGGACCTGGTGCCTCTGGGCTCCACCTGGGCCTCAACCTGGACCTGGTCTTTTTGGTTCCCACCTGAGCCTCATCTGGTCCTGGTGGCTCTGGGTCCCACATGGGGCTCACCTGTACCTGCTGACTGTGGTCCTCACGTGGTCCTCACCCAGAGCTGGTGACTGGTATGTGAGGAGTCTGCTCCAGATTCACCCTCTCCCTCCACCCCTCCCCACTGCACCCTCTCTCAAGTAAATCTCCTGAAAATGCACATCAAGGCATGTGAGCATCTTTATCCCCTCTTCAGAGGTGACTTCATATGTGTAATGACCATTTTAATGCCTTTCATGGACCCACCGTGACTCCCATCAGAAACCCCTTTTCTTTGATATTACTGAAGTACAGTCAACACACAATGTTATGGCAGTTTCGGGGCTACGACCTAGTGATTTGACAATTCTCTGCATACTCAGATCTCCCCACGAGAAGTGTCATCAGCATCTGTCCCCATACAAAGTTGTCACAATAGTACTGACTCTATTGTCCAAGATGTACTTTATAAATATCTGTGAATTATTTATTTGAGAACCAGATGATTATAGCTCTTAATATGCTTCGTCTATATTGCCCAACTCCCACTGGCATCCCCTCTGGCTATCCATCAAAATGATCCATCATATTAAGAAGAACAAGGACATGGGGCAGCCCAAGGGGCTCAGCAGTTTAGCGCCTGTCTTTGGCCCAGGGCGTGATCCTGGATTCCTAGGATTGAGTCCCATGTCGGGTTCCCTACATGGAGGGAGTCTCTGCATCTCTCTCTCTCTCTCTCTTTCTCTCTCTCTCTCTCTCACTCTCTCGATCTCTGTCTCTCATGGGTAAATAAATAAAATCTTTAAAAAAAAACAAGAGAAATTTCAAAGGCATACAATCATCTCAAGTGTTGCAGAAAAAGCATTTGACAAAATACAACATAAAAACCATAGCGGGTTTTTAAAAATTTTTTTTGGCGTAGTGGGTTTTGAGGAAATGTATATCAACAGAATGAAGGCCATGTAGGAAGGCCCTCAGCTGACATCATCCTCAAGGCTGAAATCATGAAATCGTCTCCCCTAAGAGCAGGAACAAGCCAAGGACGTCCCCTCTCAGCACTGCAAGTCCAACCATAGTCAACAGACAGGAAACAGAAAAGGTTCCACACCTGTAAGGGGGACGTCAAAATGTCCCTATTTGCCGAAGATTTGACATTAGAAACATGAAACCCGAGAGACTCCACCAAAAACTGTTAGAACTAATGAGTGAATTCAGTAAAGTTGTGGGACACCAAATAAACAGAGATCAGTAGCCTTGCTGTGTCTCGACAATGAGCACTCAGAAAGGAAATTAAGGACATGACTCCCTTATCAGGAGCATCCAAAAGAACAAAATAATTAGACTGAACCAAGAGAGTGCAAGACTTGTACACTGAAAATTACAATACTTTGGGAGGACAACCTGGGCTTGTGGGGTCGGAGGCTTCATCTTGTTAAAATGTCCACAGTTCCAGAAGCCACTCTCAGTTCCAATGTCATTCCTATCAAAATCATGGTGGCCGATTTTAGAAATAGAAAAAGCCCTCGTAGCATTCATCTGGCCCCACAAATGACCCTGGACAGCAAATCAGTATAGGAGAAGCGGGACAGAGCAAAACACTGTACTCTTCTATTTCAAACGATGTCACAGAGACACAGGAGAAAGCAGTGTGGATCTCGGGCCCCCAGTTGGTTAAGCATCCGACTCCTGACCTCACCCCTGGTCTTCATCTCGGGGTCATGAGTTCTAGCCCTGTGCTGGGCTGTGGATGAGACATGGAGCCTACTTAAACAAACCAAACCCACAGGGGTGTGGTTCTGGCATAAGCGGAAGGAGCAGAATAGAGAGCCTGGACGAAAATGCACTCTGATACAGTCAACTGATTTTTTAAGCTTAATTTAATTTAAACCCAATTAATTAGCAGTATAGTGTATTATACTTGCAGAGGTAGAATTCAGGGATTCACCAGTTGGAGATAACACCAGGGCTCATGAAATCACGTCTCCTCCTTCATGCCCGTCTAAGAGTTACCCTGTCCTTCCACTCCACTCCCCTCCAGCGACCCTCAGTTTGTTTCCTGTGATTGAGTCTCTTTTTCCTCCATCTCTGTTTTCATCTTGTTTTTCCTTTCCTTCACAGATGCCCATCTGCTTGCTTCTTTAATTTCACCTATGAATGAAATCATACAGTAATTTTGTTTCCTGACTGACTTATTTCACTTAACATAATCCCATTAATTCTATCCACGTCATTGCAAATGGCAGGATTTCCTTCTCTTTGATAGCTTAGTACCATTCCTATAATCTATCTATCTATAATCTATTACCATCATCTATCTCCCATCATCTTTATCCATCATCTGCCCGAGGACACCGAGGCTCCTCCCACAGTGTGGCTACTGTGGACCCGGCTGCTGTGGACATTGGGGTGCAGGTGTCCCCGAGTCTCACTGCTTCTGTATCTTTGGAGAGTGCCCCAGGCCATTCACCTGCCGGTCGCAAGGCGGCTCTATTGGTAACTTCCTGAGGAGCCTCTACACTGTTTCCAGGGCGGCTGCACCAGCCTGCGGTCCCATCCACAGTGGAAGAGGGTTGAGTGAGTTTTGAGGGATGTGTTAAAGTCTGGTCCACATTTCATGTCGCGTCCCGTGGGCTCCAATTCATTGTCCTTATGTATTTCTGGGGAAGCTGGGTATTGGGCTCTGTTTCAGTGAGACATTTCCGAAGCTCACAGGCCTCAACTGGAGTCTGGAAGGAGGCCGGTGGGGCCCCAGTGCAGGCACACTGCTCCCTGCACGTCCTCCTGCAGTGCATGAGCATCCCACAGGGAGCGCCTGACCCCTGGCCCCTCCCAGAGGGCACACATGTTCAGTAGGCATCATCAGCCTGCACGAACAGGAGCCCGCCTGTGCTGGGGAGGCCTGAGGAGGACGTGGGGCCACATCCACGCTGATGAGCCCCAGCCTCCTCAGGACCTGCAGTGAGGCTTCAAGGCGACATTGGGCTGCGTTCACGCCGACAGTAGCACGGGTCACCTCAGGACCTGCATGTAAGCTTCAGGAAGATGTGGGCCCTCATCCATGCTGACAGGAGTCCCTGGGCCATGTCAGGACCTGCAGGGAGGCTTCAGGAAGATGTGGCGCTGCGGCCACTCTGGCAGGAGCTTCCGGGCCCCTCAGGACCCACGTTGAGGTGTCTGGTAGCTGGGGGCCACATCCACAGTGACAGGAGCCCCGGCGTCCTCAGAACCCGCAGTTTCGCTTCGGGAGGACGTGAGGCAACATCCACACAACAGGACGCTGACCTCCTCAGGACCCCCGGTGTAGACTTCGGGAATTATGGGGATGTGTCCATGAGGACAGAAGATCCCAGCCTTGTCTGGGCCCATGGTGAGGCCTACGAAAGATGTGGGGACCTCATCCACACTGACAGGAGTCTCCGGCCTCCTCAGGGCCCATTATGAAGGTTAGGGATGATTTAGGGCCGTGTCCATGCTGACAGGAGCCCCCAGACTCCTCAGGTCTTATGGTGAGGCTTGAGGAAAATGTGGGGCCACGTCAACACTGACAGGACCCCCGTCCTCCTCATGACCTGCACTTTGGTTTCAGGACATATGGGGCTTCTTCTAGTTCTCCACATCTGGAGAGATGTGGCTCTGAGAAAATTTGCACTAAGAAACATTGTCACAGTTTCAGTATTCCCTCCCCACGATTTGTGAGACCCAATTACTTCCAAACTCCTTTTTCCTCCTTTTGGTTTTGGATGGCAATGCTGCTCTGAGACTGACCTACACAATCAATGACACAGTAAGTATCACAACAGTTCAACTCTGTGGAGAGATCCCAAGGGTCTGCTGGAGAAGTATGAAGGAGAACTGTGGACTTGCTTGTTTTGCTTTCAGAAATCAGCATTCAGGCTCCTGATAGGAAGTTCAAAAGACTGCAGGTGGTACTCTGGGGACATAGTTCGAAACCCGGTGGGGTCAGAGCCTGTCTCTGTACCTGCCATATAGAAGGCTGAATAGACATCTTTTTGGAATGAATGCATGTTGAATAAATAGGAGAATCTGTGTATGCTGGGTCTGTTTTAGGTCACTGATTTATACTTAGGGAGAGACATTCATCCAGGGAATGGTTCTCTGAACAAGTCCTGGGAAAATGTATGCTAAGTTATTTTTTTAAAGATTTATTTATTTATTCATTCAGGGAGAGCAAGAGAGAGGCAGAGACACAGGCAGAGGGAGAAGCAGGCTCCATGCAGGAAGCCTGATGTGGGACTCGATCCCGGTCTCCAGGATCACACCCTGGGCTGCAGGTGGCGCTACCGCTGCGCCACCAGGGCTACCTTTTTTTTTTAAAAGATTTATTTAGTATCCTAAGTTATTTGAAAAGGAGTACTAAGATAGATAAGGAGTTCAGAATTGAGAAAAAAATTAAAATCATTTAAGGAAAATAAAGGTGTTGATCACAGAAGTGGGTTTCTGGCAATTTACTCACTTATAGCTTGTATATTCTGAACAGAAAAAAAGAAAGGGAAGGAACCCCATGTGCTTGAGGTCATCAATTTCATCTGTAAAAAGAAAATAATACTGCCTGTCCCACAACACTGTTGTGAGGACAAGAAGTGATGGCTGTTGATGTAAAGAGTTGCTAGGTCCAGTCACCACAAAATGTAAAAACAACACATTTTATTAATATAGCTACCAATATAGCTGCAATATACTTTTTATTTTATTTCCTTATTATTTATGTATTTATTCATTTGAGAGAGAGAGAGAAAGAGAGAGAGAGGGAGAGAGGCAGAGACACAGACAGAGGGAGAAACAGGCTCCATGCAGGGAGCCTGACATGGGACTCGATCCTGCGTCTCCAGCATCACACACTGGGCTGAAGGCAGCACTAAATCATTGAGCCACCGGGGCTGCTCTGCAATATACTTTTAAAAAATATATTTTAATTTTTTATTCGAGAGAGAGAGAGAAGCAGAGACACAGGCAGAGGGAGAGGGAGGCTCTATGCAGGGAGCCCAAAGTGGGACTCCATCCTGGGTCTCCAGCATCATGCTCTGGGAAGAAGACAGTGCTAAACGGCTGAGCCACCCAGGCTGCCCTTTTTAGAGTCTTCTTAAAACACACAATTTGACTTCTTTCTAACAAAGTTTAATGTGAGTTGGTGTACCTATCAATTAAAAGCTGTAGGGTATGGATCCCAGGCTGCCCCTAAGGTGCATGTTCAGAGCCCTTCCAACTCATCCAAGTGCAGCCTGGAAAGCACCGAGCTGGCCTGAGGCCACATCCATAGCTGTGGGAACCAAGTGCCAGAGGCAGTCATGATTTACTGGATCTGAAACCCAGTTCTCTCCAGAAGCATCTGAGTCAGGGAATTGGTTTTTCTCAGGACAGGGTGAAAAATCCTTACACGATCAGGATTTCTCTGATCCCAAGAAAAATGCTTAGCGTTTTTCTTGTTGGTTGTTTTTTTCTCATGTTGCTTGGCTGTTTCTCTGGTCACATTGCCCTACTTCCTATGGGAATTAGTTTTGGAAAGAAATCACTCACATAATGAAAATGATCTAGAAACTCAGGTTAACAAAATTTTCTAGCCAGTGTGGATATGTGTGATTCGCAGTGCTTTAAGCTGACAGAAATCTGTTTGCACAAATTAATAACAACTTTTAATAAACAGACTTTACTGTTCACTGCTAAAAATATTCCTGTCAGAGGGGCAAGATGGCCGAAGAGTAGGGTCCCCAAGTCACCTGTCCCCAACCAAATGACCTAGCTAACTTTCAAATCATCCTGAAAACCTATGAATTCAGCCTGAGATTTAAAGAGAGTACAGCTAGAGTTTACATTTCTATCAAGGCAGTTCCCACCTGTGCCTCACTTGGACCTGGTGACTGTGGTTCCCATCTGGGCCTCAGCCAGACCTGGTGACTACAGTCCCCAACTGGGCCTCACCTGGGCCTAGTGACTCTGGTCCCCTTCTTGGCCTCATGTGGACCTGGCGACTGTGGTCTCCACCTTGACCTCACCTGGACCTGGTGACTCTGGTCCCCACCTGGGCCTCGCCTGGACATGGTAACTGTGGATTTCATCTGGACCTGGTGACTGCGGTCCCCACCTGGGCCTCACCATACCTGGTGACTGGGCTCCTCAGCTACCAATGCCTAGGATCCAGGATGGACCATTAGTTGCTACTGATACCGGGACCATCCCCAGGGTCTCACTTATTCCTGGTGACTATGGTCCTTGTCTGGGCTGACCTGGCTCATCCTTGGTTCTGATCCTCTCCTGGGCCTCCCCTGCTCTTGCAGGTATAGTCTGCCCTCTTGTGGGTGTGTATTGTCTATGGTCCCTTCTGGGCCTCACCTGATGGTACTGGGCCACGATATTGGCCCTTTGCAAGGCCAGCAGGGTCTCCGAGTCCTCCTGCATGGTGCTGGAATCCAAACACATCCAAGAATGATGGCGCATGAGAACCTTCCGAGGACACATGCATCAGGGTGCTCCTGAGGACAGGTCTGACCAGGGCTGGCGACAACCCCATAGCCCTGATGGGCACAGGCTGGGCTGGACCATCACACACGGGCCCTCACTGCCTGTCTGTCACTCGCCCACCTACAGTCCACCTTCCCAGCCACTGTCCCAGGACACGCCATCATGCTGGGATCACAGAGCGCTCCCACCCCGGTATCAGGAGCACACGGATGGGGGACTCAGGAGGCTCCGGGAAACTGCCGATCTGATGTTCGGGGTGATGTCTCCCAGCCTGGGGGAGATCGAAGGTTTCTCTTAGATTCCACAAGCACAACAACCAAGGGGAGAAAGCAATGGACTGCACTTCATCAAAATTCAAACCTGATGCCAGCAAGAGTGCGACCAAACTCCCCACCCTGAGGGCAATGATGTGTGAATAGCCTGAGGGGGGTTTGGGGGGAGCACGAGGGACTCTGCATTCCAGTAAGTAAAGAGCAAGCCTGCTCACTGGCCAGGGGGACCCAGCAGGCCCTGACCGTCCTTCTCTGACCACAGGGTGGGGCGGGGGGGTGTCATCCCTGTCGGGATCCATGCATCTAGGATGGGCTAGAAAGGTCATGTATTGGGTCTTTCTGCACAGCACAGGGCTTACAGGGAATCAGGGGTCCTGGGGGAGCTGTAGAACTCCAACTGCAGCCTCTTTCCCTGGACAGGGACTTAGGGTGCCGCCCTCACCCTGTGGGGCTGTGGAAGGGATGCAGGAGCTGCCCACGATCATCGCATTGGGGTTGGGGTGTTTTGGACCCCAGCCCTGGAGGCCAGCGCCCACACACAGCCCCACAAGCCCCATAATGGCCCGTGGGCAGCAGGCATCAGTGGCCACTCACCTGTGACCTGTCGCTCTGTGAGTGCCTCCTCTTTATGCACCGGGGTACTGGGGAGAGTGGGAGAGTTGGGGAACTTGGGAGAGTGGGAGTTCTGGGGTACTGGGGAGAGTGGGAGAGTTGGGGAACTTGGGAGAGCAGGAGTTCTGGGGTACTTGGGAGAGTGGGAGAGGCGGGGTACTGTGGAGAGTGGGAGTCCTGAGGTACTGGGGAGAGCGGGAGAGTTGGGTCGCTGTGAGCCAGATCCATAGCACGAGGGCTTCTGAAAGTCTGTGGACACACAGTGAGCTCCAGGCAGCAGTGGTACCCGGGGGCAGCACAGTTCCGCCCACAGTGGGGTCCCGCATCATGACTGTGGGCAGGCAGGGTCCAATCAGCACTTAGCCCTTCACCCTGAAGGCTGAGGGTCCCGGGGGAGGGTTCTGTCCCCACGCCGGGTGGGAAGGGGATGCAGGCACCCTCCCACAGCCTCAGTTCCCATCCTTGGGCCCTGCAGGCCTTCTGCCCTTCTAGGGAGACTGGGGGTCACAGACGTTCCCCTGACCTCCAGAGTTCACAGCATGGGGTTGCACTTAAGAACATTTAAAGGGTTCCTGGGTGGTTCAGTCGGTTCCACGTCGACTCTTTAGTTTGGTTCAGGTCAGGATCTCGAGGTTGTGGTGTGGAGCCTCGCGTGGGGCTTGGGCTCCGTTGGGTGAGGAGTCTGCTCCAGGTTCCCCCTCTCCCTCCGCCCCTCCCCACTGCACCCTCTCTCAAATAAATCTTCTAAAAATCTACATGAAGACATGTGAGCATCTTTATCCCCTCTGCAGAGGTGCCTTCATGTGTTTAACGACCGTGTAAATGCCTTTCACGGACCCACCGGGAGTCCTACCAGAAAACCCTTTTCCTTGATATTTATTGATGTACAGTGGACACACAATGTGACAGTAGTTTCAGGGGTAGAACTAGTGACTTGACAATTCTGTGCCTTACTCAGCTCTCCCCATGAGAAGTGGCATCACCGTCTGTCCCCGTACAAAGTTGTCACAACGGTACTGACTCTATTCCCTAGGCTGTACTTTCTAAATTTCTGTGACTTATTTATTTGAGAACCAGATGCTTATAGCTGTTACTATTGTTCATCTATGTTGCCCATGTCCTACCCATGATCCTCTGTCCATCAGTCAGCAGGATCCATCACATTAACCAGAGAAAAGACATGGGGCAGCCCGGGTGATTCAGGAGGTGAGCACCTGCCTTCAGCGCAGGGAGTGATCCTGGAGTCCTGAGATCGAGTCCCACGTCGTGTTCGCTACATGGAGCCGCCTTCTCCCTCTGCCTGTGTCTCTGCCTCTCTCTCTCTCTCTCTGCTTCTCTCTCTCTCTCTGTCTTTCAAGGATATGTAAATAAATCTTTTTAAAAAAGAAAAACAAGAGAAAGGACAAAAAGCATACAATCCTCTCAAGAGTTGCAGAAAAGCATTTGACAAAACACAACATCAAAAGCATAGTGAGTTTTGATGAAATGTCTATCAACAGAATAAAGGCCACTAGGAAGGCCGCAGCTGACATCATCCTCAAGGGTGAAAACCTGAAATCATCTCCCCTGAGCAGTAACAAGCCAAGGAGTTCCCCTCTCAGCGCTGGAAGTCCTAATGTAGTCAACAGACAGGAAACAGCAAAGGTTCCACACCTGGAAGGGGGATGTCACACTGTCCCTATTTGCTGAAGACGCGGTACTAGAAACAGGAAACCCAAGAGCCTCCACCAAAACCTGTTAGAACTAAGGAGTTCAGTAAAGTCAGGGACACAAACTGACCCTACAGAGCTCAGTAGCCTTGCTGTGTCCCGACAATGAACACTCAGGAAGGAAATGAAGGACGTGAATCCCTTCTCAGGAGTATGACAGAGAATAAATAAAGAGACTGAACCAAAGAAGCAAAAGACTTGTTCACTGAGCCATACCAGGCTCTGGGAGGCCATCCTGGGCTCGTGGGGTGGGACCTCATCTTGTGAAAATGTCCGCACCTCCTGAAGCCACCCTCAGTTTCAATGTCATTCCTATCAAAATCATGGTGGCAGATCTTAGAAATAGGAAAAAAAACCCCATAAGATCCATCCACCCCCACAAATGACCCTGGACAGCAAATCAGTATAGGAGAAGCAAGACAGAGTGGGATGCAGCACTTTCCTTTCAAAGGATGTCACAGAGACACAGGATAAAGCAGTGTGGTTCTCGGGCCCCCGGCTGGCTCCGTCGGTTAAGCATCTGACTCCTGATCTCACCTCCCGTCCTGATCTTGGAGTCGTGAGTTCTTGCCCTGGGCTTCGCCATGGACGAGGCGTGGCACCTACTTAAACAAACCAGACCCACGTGGGGGTGGTCCAGGCATAAGCTGAAGGAGCAGAACAGAGAGTCCAGAAGGAAATGTGCTCTGATACAACTGATATTTTTAACTTAATTTAATTTAAACTCAATTAATTAACGTATAGTGTATTGTACTTTCAGGGGAAGAATTCAGGGATTCACCAGTTGGAGATAACAGCAGTGCTTGTGACATCACGTGCCCTCCTTCATGCCGGTCCCCTGTTATCCCCTCCCCATTCCCCTCCCCTTCAGCGACACTCAGTTTGTTTCCTATGATTACGAGTCTGTATTTCCTGCATCTGTTTTCATCTTATTTGTATTTCCTTCCCTTCACAAATGTTCATCTGCTTTGCTTCTTAAATTCCACCTATGAATGACACCACATGGTCATTCTCTTTCCCGACTGACTTATTTCACTTAAGATGATCCCTCTAGTTCTATCCACGTCATTGCAAATGGCAAGATTTCCTTCTCCTTGATAGCTGAGTACCATTCCTCTCTCTATGACCATCATCTATCTCCCATCCTCTTTATCCATCATCTGCCCGAGGGCACCGAGGCTCTTCTCACAGTGTGGCTACTGTGGACTCAGCTGCTATGGACATTGCGGTGCAGGTGTCCTGAGTCTCACTGCAGTCTCTATCTTCGGAGTGAGCTCCAGGATGTGCACCTGCTGGTTGCAGGCCGACACTATTGGTAACTTCCTGAGGAGCCTCCACACTGTTTCCAGGGTGGCTGCACCAGCCCGCAATCCCGCCCACAGTGGAAGAGGGTTGATTGAGTTTTGCAGGATGTGGTAAATGTCTGGTCCACATTTCATTTCCCGTCCCTTGTGCTCTAATTCCTTGTCCTTAAGTATTTCTGGGGAAGCCGGGTGTTGGGCTGCATTTCAGTGAGATGTTTCTGAAGCTAACAGGCCACAGCTGGAGCCTGGAGGGAGGCATGTGCATCCCGGGTGGGTCACGGCACCTCCTGCATGGCCTCCTGCAGTGCCTGAGCATCCCGCAGGGGGCACCTGAGCTCAGGCCCCACCCAGGGAGCCCGCATGCACAGTAGGCCTTGTCTGACTGCACTAACGAGAGCCCGCCTGTGCTGGAGAGGCCTGAGGAGGACCTGGGGATGGGTCCATGCTGATGAGCTGCAGCCTCCTCAGGACCCGTGGTGAGTCTTCAGGGGGACATTGTCCACGTTCACGCTGACAGGAGCCCCGGTCTCCGCAGGACCCAGGGTGAGATTTCAGGAAGATGTGGGCCTGCATCCACACAGACAGGAGCCCCTGGGCCGCCTCTGGACCCACAGGGCAGCTTCAGGAAGATGTGGGCCCGCATCCATGCTGATAGGAGACCCTGTGCCGCCTCTGGACCTGTGGAGAGGCTTCAGGAAGATGTAGGCCTGTATCCACACTTACAGGAGTCCCTGGGCTGCCTCAGGACCCATGGGGAGGCTTCAGGAAGTTGTGAGCCCACAGTGACAGGAGACCCGGCATCCTCAGAACCCACCAACAATGACTCAGGAACACGTGGGGCCACGTCCACAATCACAGGAGCCCAGCTTCCTCAGGACACCCTGGAGGACTCTGGAGGCACCATTGGGGGCAACGTCCACATCAGAAGGGACTCCTCAGAACCACAGGGTAAGCGAATGTGTAGAATGAATGGTAGGGTCAGGGGCGGGGAGGCAGTTGGTGGTTAGGCTTAGGTTAGATGTTAGGGGTTAGTGATTATGCTTATGGTTATGGATTAGAGGTTAGGGTGAGGGATAAGTTTAAGGGTCAGTGGTTAGGAGTTAGGATGGGGGTTAGGGATTAGGGAAAGGGGTTAGGGTTAGGGGCAGGATTTAGAGTTAGGGTTAGGGTTTAGGCATTAGGGATTAGGGCAGGAGGTTATGAGTTGGGGTTAGGGTTATGGTTAGAGTCAGGGTTGGGCTTAGGTTTCCAGTTATGGTTAGGGGTTAGGGTGTGAGTTAGGGTTAGGGGTTAGGGTTAAATTTAGGGCTAGGTTTAGTGTTAGGGTGAGGGTTACTGTTAGGATAGGGGGTGCTAGGTTTAGGGGTAGTGTTTGGTTAGAGGTTAGGGTTAGGGTCAGCTCAGGGTCAGGGTCAGGGTAAGGTTTTGGAAAAGGGTAAGAGATAGGGTTAGGGAGTGGGTTAGGGGTTAGTTTTAGGGTATGGGTTAGGGTACAGTTTGGGGTATGAGATAGGATTAGTATTAGAGGGTTAGGGTTAGAGTACAGGTTAAGGTTAGGAATAGGATTTGAGTACATTAAGTTAAGGTTAGGATTAGAGGTTAGGGTTAGGGTTAGATTTAAGGTAAGGGTCAGGGTTAAGGGTTTAGAATAGGTTTAGGAGTTAGGGTGAGGGTTGGCAGGAAGGTTTATTGAATGTGTTTCGGTCTTGGGGTTTGTGTTTGGTTTTCAATTAGTGATAGGTCTTGTTTAAGGGTTAGGTTAACATTCGGATTAAGTGTAGGGTTAGGGTTATGTCTGTGTATGGTTAGAGTTTGGGTCGTGGCTTGTGGCTGCACTGGGACTCCTAGTATCTTGGGCAGTTTAGTTTTATGCACTCTAGGTAGGTTTTGGATTCAAAGATAGCCTGACTTCACCACGTCAGTGGCCTCCCCTGAGAATCAAAATCCAGGCTTCTGCTGGGTCAGAATAGACATGGCAGGCTTCTCCTGAGCTGAGCTAAGGAGGCGATTTGTGGTTCTAAATACTCTTTATCAATTCTTTTCAATTAGATTCTTTTCGATTCGATTCGATTATTTTCTATTCGATTCGAATCCTTTCGATTCTTTTTGATTCGATTCGATTCTTTTCGATTCGATTCGATTCTTTTCGATTCGTTTCAATTCGATTCTTTTCAAAACGATTCTATTATTTTCAATTCGATTCAATTATTTTCAATTCAATTTGATTCCATTCGATTATTTTTGATATGATTCGATTATTTCCGATTTGGTTAGATTCTTTTTGATTCGATTCGATTCTTTTCGATTCAACTTGATTATTTTCGATTCGATTCTATTCTTCTCAATTTGATTCGATTCTTTTTGATTCAATTCGAGTATTTTCAATTTGATTTGATTCAATTGTTTTCGATTCGATTCGATTCAATTATTTTCAATGTTTTCGATTCAATTCGATTCATTTTGATCATTTTCAATTCAAATCAATTCTTTTCGATTTGATTTGATTCTTTCAATTCGATTCGATTTGATTCGATTATTTTTGATTCTTTTCGATTCGATTCAATTCGATTGAATTCGAACATTTTCGATTCGATTCAATTGTTTTTGATTCGATTAGATTCGATTCTTTTCAATTCGATTCAATTCGATTCGATTATTTGTGATTCGAGTTGATTGTTTTTGATTTGATTTGATTGTTTTTGATTCATTTCAATTATTATCGATTCCATTCGATTATTTTCAATTCAATTCGATTATTTTCAACGTGATTCGATTACTTTCAATTCGATTCGATTCAATTCACTTATTTTCAATTCGATTCGATTATTTTCAATTTGATTTGATTCTTTTTGATTCTTTTAGATTCTTTTTGATTCGATTTGATTATGTTCGATTCGAATATTTTCGATTCGTTTATTATTTCGATTCTTCTCGATTTGATTTGATTCGATTTGATCATTTTCAATTCGATTCGACTCTTTCCTATTCGATTCGATTTGATTTGATTCAATTCGATCATTTTTGATTCGATTCGATTCTTTTTGATTCGATTCTTTTCGAATTGATTCGATTCTTTTCGATTCTTTTCGATGTGTTTCGATTATTTTCAATTCAATTCGATTCTTTTTGAATTGATTCGATTATTTTTTATTCTTTTCGATGCGATTCGATTCTTTGCGAATTGATTTGATTATTTTTGATTCTTTTCGATTTGATTCGATTCGATTCTTTTTGATTTGATTCAATTATTTTCGATTCAATTTGATTCGACTCGATTATTTTCAATTCGATTCAATTATTTTCGATTCAATTTGATTCTTTCCGAATCGATTCGATTGTTTTTGATTCTTTTAGATTCGATACTTTTCGATTTGATTCTTTTCGATTTGATTCGATTCTTTTTGATTCAATTTGATTCGATTCGATTATTTTTGATTCGATTTGATTATTTTCAATTTGATTTGATTCTTTTCAAATCGATTTGATTGCTTTCGATTCAATTCGATTCGATTCTTTTCGATTCTATTCAATTCTTTTCGATTCAATTCGATTCTTTTCGATTCAATTCAATTATTTTCTATTTGATTCGATTCTTCTCGAATCGATTCTTTGTGATTTGATTCTTTGCAATTCGATTCTTTTCAAATTGATTTGATTATTTTCGATTATTTTTTATTCTTTTCGATGCGATTATTTTCTTTTTTATATTTATTTATTTATTTATTTATTTATTTATTTATTTATTTATGATAGTCACACAGAGAGAGAGAGAGAGAGGCAGAGACATAGGCAGAGGGAGAAGCAGGCTCCATGCACCGGGAGCCCGACGTGGGATTTGATCCCAGGTCTCCAGGATCACGCCCTGGGCCAAAGGTAGTCACTAAATTGCTGCGCCACCCAGGATCCCTCGATGCGATTATTTTTGATATTTTTCGATTCGATTCTATTCAATTTAATTCGATCATTTTCGATTTGATTTGTTTCTTTACGATTTGATTCGATTCTTTTCAATTATTTTCGATTCTTTTCGATTCGATTCGATTTTTGTTTCAATTCTTTTCGATTCAATTATTTTTGATTCTTTTCGATTTGATTTGATTTGATTTGATGATTTTCGGTTGGATTCGATTCTTTTCTATTCGATTCCTTTCAAATTGATTCGATTATTTTCGATTATTTTCAATTCTTTTCGATGTGATTCAATTATTTTAAATTCAATTTGATTCTTTTCGATGCGATTCGATTTTTTTCAATTATTTTCTATATGATTTGTTTTGATTCTTTTCAAATCGATTCGATTTTTTTATTCAATTTGATTTGATTCCATTGTTTTTGATTCGATTCAATTCTTTTCGATTCGATTCTTTATGTTTTGAGTCGAATATTTTTGATTATTTTCGTTTCATTTCGATTATTTTCTTTTTTTAATTAATTTTTGTTGGTGTTCAATTTACCAACAAACAGAATAACACCCAGTGCTCAATCCATCAAGTGTCCCCCTCAGTGCCTGTCAAACAACCACCCCCACCCCCTGCCCTCCTACCCTTCCACCAATCCTAGTTCTTTTCCCAAAGTTAGGAGTCTTTATATACTGTCTCCCATGCTGATATTTTAACACATTTCTTCTCCCTTCCCTTATATTCCCTTTCGCTATTATTTATATTCCCCAAATGAATGAGAACATACAGCTTTTGTCCTTCTCCGATTGACTTACTTCACTCAGCATAATACCCTCCAGTTCCATCCACGTTGAAGCAAATGGTGGGTATTTGTCATTTCTAATGGCTGAGTAATATTCTATTGTGTACATAAACCACATCTTCTTTATCCATTCATCTTTCGTTGGACACCGAGGCTCCTTCCACAGTTTGGCTATTGTGGACATTGCTGCTAGAAACATCGGCGTGCAGGTGACCCAGCATCTCATTGCATCTGAATCTGGGGTAAATCCCCAACAGTGCAATTGCTGGTTCGTAGGGCAGGTCTATTTTTAACTCTTTGAGGATCCTCCACAGAGTTTTCCAGAGTGGCTGCACCAGTTCACATTCCCACCAATAGTCTAAGAAGGTTCCCTTTTCTCCGCATCCTCTCCAACATTTGTGTTTTCCTGCCTTGTTAATTTTCCCCATTCTCACTGGTGTGAGGTGGTATCTCATTGGGGTTTTGATTTGTATTTCCCTGATGGCCAGTGATGCAGAGCATTTTCTCATGTGCATGTTGGCCATGTCTATGTCTTCCTCTGTGAGATTTATCTTCATGTCTTTTGCCCATTTCATGATTGGATTATTTGATTCATTGGTGTTGAGTTTAAGAAGTTCTTTATAGATCTTGGAAACTAGCCCTTTACCTGATACATCATTTGCAAATATCTTCTCCCATTCTGTAGGTTGTCTTTTAGTTTTGTTGACTGTATCCTTTGCTGTGCAAAAGCTTCTTATCTTGATGAAGTCCCAATAGTTCATTTTTGCTTTTGTTTCTTTTGCCTTCATGGATGTATCTTGCAAGAAGTTCCTGTGGCCAAGTTCAAAAAGGGTGTTGCCTGTGTTCTCCTCTAGGATTTTGATGGAGTCTTGTCTCACATTTTAGATCTTTCATCCATTTTGAGTTTATCTTTGTGTATGGTGAAAGAGAGTGGTCTAGTTTCATTCTTCTGCATGTGGATGTCCAATTTTCCCAGCACCATTTATTGAAGAGACTGTCTTTCTTCCAATGGATAGTCTTTCCTTTATCGAATATTAGTTGACAGAAAGTTGAGGGTCCACTTCTGGATTCTCTATTCTGTTCCATTGATCTATGTGTCTGTTTTTGTGCCAGTACCACACTGTCTTGATGACCACAGCTTTGTAGTACAACCTGAAATCTGGCATTGTGATGCCCCCAGATATGGTTTTCTTTTTTAAAATTCGCCTGGCTATTCGGGGTCTTTTCTGATTCCACACGAATCTTAAAATAATTTGTTCCAACTCTCTGAAAAAAGTCCATGTATTTTGATAGGGTTTGCATTAAACGTGTAAATTGCCCTGGGTAACGTTGATATTTTCACAATATTAATTCTGCCAATCCATGAGCATGGAATATTTTTCCATCTCTTTGTGTCGTCCTCCATTTCTTTCAGAAGTGTTCTATAGTTTTTAGGATATAGATCCTTTACCTCTTTGGTTAGGTTTATTCCTAGGTATCTTATGCTTTTGGGTGCAATTGTAAATGGGATTGACTCCTTAATTTCTCTTTCTTCAGTCTCATTGTTAGTGTATAGGAATGCCATTGATTTCTGGGCATTGATTTTGTATCCTGCCATGCTACTAAATTGCTGTATGAGTTCTAGCAATCTTGGGGTGGAGGCTTTTGGGTTTTCTATGTAGAGTATCATGTCATCAGCGAAGAGGGAGAATTTGACTTCTTCTTTGCCAATTTGAATGCCTTTAATGTCTTTTTGTTGTCTGATCGCTGAGGCTAGGACTTCCAATACTATGTTAAATAGCAGTGGTGAGAGGGGACATCCCTGTCTTGTTCCTGATCTTAGGGGAAAGGCTCCCAGTGCTTCCCCATTGAGAATGAAATTTTCTGTGGTCTTTTCATAGATAGCTTTTAAGATGTCGAGGAAAGTTCCCTCTATCCCTACACTCTGAAGAGTTTTGATCAGGAATGGATGCTGTATTTTGTAAAATTCTTTCTCTGCATCCTGTGAAAGGATCATATGGTTCTTGGTTTTTCTCTTGCTGATATGATGAATCACATTGATTGTTTTACGAGTGTTGAACCAGCCTGGTGTCCCGGGGATAAATCCTACTTGGTCATGGTGAATAATTTTCTTAATGTGTTGTTGGATCCTGTTGGCTAGTATCTTGTTGAGCATTTTTGCATCCATGTTCATCAGGGATATTGGTCTCTAATTCTCCTTTTTGGTGGTGTCTTTTTCTGGTTTTGGAATTAAGGTGATGCTGGCCTCATAGAACGAGGCTATCTCTTTCTATCTTTCCAAACAGCTTTAGTAGAATAGGTATGATTTCTTCTTTAAACGTTTGTTAGAATTCTCCTGGGAAGCCATCTGGTCCTGGACTCTTGTGTCTTGGGAGGTTTTTGATGACTGCTTCAATTTCCTCCTTGGTATTGGCCTGTTCAGGTTTTCTATTTCTTTCTGTTCCAGTTTTGGTAGTTTGTGGCCTTCCAGGAATGCGTCCATTTCTTCTAGATTGCCTAATTTATTGGCATATAGCTGTTCATAATGTGTTTTTAAAATCGTTTGTATTTCCTTCATGTTGGGAGTGATCCCTCTTTTCTCATTCATGGTTTTATTAATTTGAGTCTTCTCTCTCTTCTTTTTAATAAGGTTGGCTAATGGTTTATCTATGTTATTAATTCTTTCAAAGAACCAACTCCTGGTTCTGTTGATCTGTTCCACAGTTCTTCTGGTCTCAATTTCATTCAGTTCTGCCCGAATTTTAATTAACTCTCTCCTCCTGCTGTGCGTAGGGTCCATCTTTTCTTTTCCCTCTATCTCCTTTATGTGTAAGGTTAGGTTTTGTATTTGAGTTCTTTCCAGTTTTTGAATGGCTGCTTGCATTGCGATGTATTTCCCCCTTAGGACTGCTTGTGCTGCATACCAAAGATTTTGAACGGTTGTATCTTCATTCTCATTAGTTTCCATGAATCTTTCAAATTATTCCTTAATATCCTGGTTGACCCTTTCATCTTTTAGTAGGATGGTCCTTAACCTCCACGTGTTTGAGGTCCTTCCAAACTTCTTGTTGTGATTTAGTTCTAATTTCAAGGCATTATGGTCTGAGAATATGCAGGGGATGATCCCAATACTTTGGTATCAGTTCAGACAATATTTGTGACCCAGCATGTGATCTATTCTGGAGAAAGTTCCATGTGCCCTTGAGAGCAATGTGTATTCAGTTGACTTTGGATGTAAAATTCTTTAGATATCTGTGAAATCCATCTGGTCCAGTGTATCATTTAAAGCTCTCGTTTCTTTGGAGATGTTGTGCTTAGAAGACCTATCTAGTATAGAAAGAGCTAGATTGAAGTCACCAAGTACAAGTGTATTATTATCTAAGTATTTTTTCACTTTGGTTATAAATTGGTTTCAATATTTGGCAGCTCCCACACCTGGGGCATATTTATTGAGGATTGTTAAGTCCTCTTGTTGGATAGATCCTTTAAGTATGATATAGTGTCCTTCTTCATCTCTCACTACAGTCTTCGGGGTAGATTTTAGTTTATCTGATATAAGGATGGCTACCCCTGCTTTCTTTTGAGGACCATTCGAATGGTAAATGGTTCTCCAACCTTGTATTTTCAGGCTGTAGGTGTCCTTCTGTCTAAAATGAGTCTCTTGTAGACAGCAAATAGATGGGTCCTGCTTTTTTATCCAGTTTGAAACCCTGCAGCTTTTGATGGGGTCATTAAGCCCGTTCACGTTCAGAGTTACTATTGAAAGTTATGAGTTTAGTGTCATCATGATGTTTATTTAGTCCTTGTTTTTGTGGATTGTTCCACCTAACTTCTTTTTAAAGGGGTATTTTAAGGGTCCCCCTTAAAATTTTTTGCAGAGCTGGTTTGGAGGTCACATATTCTTTCAGTTTCAGTCTTGGAAGCTCTTTATCTCTCCTTCCATTTTGAATGAAAGCCTTGCTGGATAAAGTATTCTTGGTTGCATATTCTTCTCCTTTAGGACCCTGAATATATCCTGCCAGCCATTTCTTTCCTGCCCGGTCTCTGTGGAGAGGTCTGCTGTTACCCTAATACTCCTCCCCATAAATGTCAGGGATTTCTTTTCCTTTGCTGCTTTAAAGATCTTTTCTTTATCTTTGGAATTTGCAAGCTTAACTATTAGATGTCGAGGTGTTGAATGGTTTTTATTGTTTTTAGGGGGGATCTCTCTATTTCCTGGGTCTGAATGCCTGTTTCCCTTCCCAGATTAGGAAGGTTTTCAGCTAGCATTTGTTCAAATACATATTCTGGTCCTCTGTCTCTTCCAGCACCCTGGAACCCCAATTAAAAATAAGTTTTTCTTCCTCAGGCTGTCATTTATTTCCCTTAATCTGTCTTCATGGTCTTTTAATTGTCTGTCTCTTTTTTCCTCAGTTTCCTTCTTTACCTTCAGCTTGTTTTCTATGTCACTCACTCTTTCTTCCACCTCGTTAACCCTCGTCATTAGGACTTCTAGTTTGGATTACATCTCATTCAATTGATTTTTAATTTCTGCCTGATTTGGTCTAAATTCTGCAGGCATGAAGTCTCTTGAGTTCTTTATGCTTTTTTCTAGAGCCACCAGTAGCTGTATAATAGTGCTTCTGAATTGGCTTTCTGACATTGAATTGTAATCCAGATTTTGTAACTCTGTGGGAGAGACGACTGTTTCTGATTCTTTCTTTTGAGGTGAGGTTTTCCTTCTAGTCATTTTGCTAGTGCAGAGTGCCTAAAAACAAGTTGTATTAGGAAAAGGAGAAAAAGAGAGAGTGAGAAGGAAAGAAAAGAGAAAAAGAAAAAAGAAAAAAGGAAGAAAGAAGGAAAAAAGAGAAGAGAAAGAAAAAGAAAGGTGAAATTAAAGGGTGGGGGAAGCAATCAGAAATCAAAAGAAAAAAAAAACAAAAGACAAAAAAACCAAAAAAACAAAATAACAAAAATACAAAATACACAGGGGAGTATCTTCTGTTTCTGTATACTTTAAGTCCCTTGACTTCATCTGAAACTTGTCTGTCTAGCTGGTCTTCTGGGAGAGGGCCCTGTTGTGCTGATTTTCAGGTGTTAGCACTTGGGGGAGCTGCTCTGCCCCCTGCCTGGTGCAGGTCTCAGTGGGGGTTGTTTACCCCGTGAGGCCCCTGGAGGAAGAACCCAGTGGCTGCTCTGGAGCCTTGGATTCAGCCCCTGCAGTAACTCTGGAGCTCTTGGTCCCCAGGGCCTGGAGCCTCTGGGGCGTGGCCGCTGATCTGCTTAGCAACAGGCAGGAGTGTCCTTGCTGTCCTGGGCCCTCCTGGCCTCTGCCTGTCCCAGGGGGAGGCCGGATCCTGTGCTGTGTCCAGGCGCCCTTTCTTCCCAGCCTGCCCTGTTGGATTCGTGCTCCAGGCCACACAGCCCCCTCCGTGGAGCCACCGCCCGAGCCTCTCCGAGCTGCTCCGGATCCTGCCATGCCCACTGCAGCCCTTAGGGAAATCAGTGCACTCTCCTGGGTGCGCAGGTGTCTGTTAGTGTCCCAGGGAGCCTGAGGGCCTCCCCGTCCTCTGGGGGTCCTGCTCTAACTCCCTGCAGGCGCCTTTCCACCTAGAAAGGTTGGTGCAGCCCCTGCTTCTCCGGGACGGGGCTCTCCTGTCCTGGGGACCCTCGCCCCAGCCTTATCCTGGCTCCTCGCGGGGCTCCTCCCCCTTGGATGCCTTTTGTTTATTTCTTTTTTCCCATCTTCCTACCTTGATAGAAGCGTGAACTCCTCACTGTAGCGTTTCAGCTGGTCTCTCTTTAAATCTCAGGCCGAATTCGTAGATTTTCAGGATGATTTGAAGGTTATCTAGGTAATTTGGTGGGGACAGGTGACCTGGGGACCCCACTCTTCTGCCATCTTTGTCTTTTCCTCGAATATTTTCGATTATTTTCGATTCGATTCGATTACTTTCAATTCTTTTTGATTCGATTTGATTCTTTTCTATACAAATCGGTTATTTTCATTTCGGTTCGATTATTTTCTATTCAATTTGATTATTTTCGTTTTGGTTCGATTATTTTTGATTTGTTTTGATTATCTTCGATTCTTTTTTATTCTTTTTGATTCGATTCAATTTGATTCTTTTTGATTCGATTCGATTCTTTTTGATTCGAATCGATTATTTTCGTTTCATTTTGATTCGATTATTTTCGATTCTTTGCGATTATTTTCGATTCGATTCGATTCGATTCTTTTCAATTCGATTCGATTCTTTTCTATTCGAATCGATTATTTTTGATTCGATTCTTTTCAATTCGATTCAATTATTTCTATTCTTTTAGATTCGATTCTTTTCTAATCGAATCGATTATTTTCATTTCGGTTCGATTATTTTCGATTCAATTTGATTCTTCTTGATTCAAATCGATTATTTTCGTTTCGTTTTGATTATCCTCAATTCTTTTCGATTCGATTCGGTTCGATTCTTTTCAAGTCGATTCGATTCTTTTCTATTCGAATTCATTATTTTCGATTCGATTATTTTCGATTCGATTCAGTTATTTCAATTCTTTTTGATTCTATTTGATTTGATTGTTTTAGATTTGATTCGATTGTTTTTGATTCAATTCGCTTATTTTCGATTCTTTTCGATTCGATTAGATTCTTTTCAAGTCGTTTCGATTCTTTTCGATTCAAATCGATTATTTTTGATTATTTTCATTTTGTTTTGATTATTTTCAATTCTTTTCGATTCGTTTCAATTCCTTTCGATTCCTTTCGATTTGAATTGATTATTTTCGAATCTTTTCGATTCGTTTCGATTACTTTTGATTCTTTTCGATTCGATTTGATTCTTTCCCATTCAACTGTTTTCGATTCGATTTGATTGTTTTTGATTATTTTCAATTCGATTCGATTCTCTTTGATTCGATTCAATTCTTTTTGATTTGATTGGCTTCTTTTTTATTCGATTTGATGCTTTTCGATTTGATTCGATTCTTTCCTTTCAAATCGATTATTTTCGATTATTTTCATTTCATTTTGATTATTTTCAATTCGTTTCGATTACTTTCGATTCTTTTCGATTTGATTTGATTTGTATTGATTCGAATCGATTATTTTCCTTTCGGTTCGATTATTTTCGATTCGATTTCATTATTTTCGATTGGTTTCAATTATTTTCGTTTCGGTTCAATTATTTTCGATTCGGTTTGATTATTTTCGATTCTTTTCATTTCGATTCGATTCTTTTCAAATCGAATCGATTATTTTCATTTCATTTCGATTATTTTTGATTATTTTCGTTTCTATTCGAGTCGATTCAATTATTTTCGATTCTTTTCGAGTCGATTCGACTATTTTCGATTCTTTTCGATTTGATTGATCTGATTCGATTTGATTCTTTTCGATTCGATTCGATTCCTTTCGATTCGATTCGAATCAATTATTTTCGATTCTTTTCGATTCGATTCCATTTGATACAATTTGATTATCTTTGATTCAATTCGATTATTTTCAATTTGATTCGAGTTGATTCGGTTATTTTTGCATCTTTTCAATTTGATTCAAATCAATTTGATTATTTTCAATTCGATTTGATTCCTTTCAATTCAATTTGATTCGATTATTTTCGATTCGATTCGATTCAATTCGATCATATTCAATTCGATTCGATTCTTTTCGATTCGATTCGATTATTTTCTAATCGTTTCGATTATTTTCGATTCTTCTCGATTCGATTCGATTCAATTCTAATATGTTCAATTCAATTCGATTCTTTTCGATTCGATTATTTTCAAATCGATTCGATAATTTTCAATTATTTTCGATTCGATTCAATTCGATCATTTTCGATTCGATTCGATTATTTTCTATTCTTTTCGATTTGATTCGATTCAATTCGATCATTTTCAATTCGATTCCATTCGTTTTGAATATTTTGGATTCTTTTCGATTCAATTCGAGTATATTCTATACGATTCAATTCTCTTCGATTCGATTCGATTCTTTCAATTTGATTATTTTTGAGTCGATTGGATTATTTTCAATTCGATTCGATTCTTTTCGATTCGATTCCATTCAACTCAATTATTTTCAATTCAATTCGATTCTTTTTGAGTCGATTCAATTATTTTCGATTCTTTTCGATTTGATTTCATTCTTTTCGATTCGATTCGATTCGATTTCTTTCGATTCAATTCTAATCGATTTTTTTCGATTCTTTTCAATTCGATTTGATTCCATTCGATACAATTCGATATCTTCGATTCGATTATTTTCAATTCAATTCGAGGCGATTTGGTTATTTTTGATTATTTTCGATTTGATTTGAATCGATTTGATTATTTTCAATTCTATTCGATTCCTTTCAATTCATTTTGATTCGATTATTTTCCAATCTTTTCGATTCGATTCTATTCAATTCGATCATTTTCGATTCGATTTGATTCTTTTCGATTCGATTCGATTATTTTCGAATCGATTCGATTATTTTTGATTCTTTTCGATTCGATTAGATTCAATTCGATTATTTTCGATTCAATTCAATTCTTTTCAATTCGATTCGATTACTTTCAAATCGATTCTATTATTTTCGATTCTTTTCTATTCGATTCGATTCAATTCGATTGTTTTCGATTCAATTCGATTCTTGTCGATTCGATTCGAATATTTTCAAATCGATTCGATTATTTTCGATTCTTTTCGATTTGATTCGATTCAATTCGAACATTATCGATTCGATTCGATTCTTTTCAATTCGATGCAGTTGTTTTTGAATCGATTCGATTGTTTTCAATTCTTTTCAATTCGATTCGATTCAATTCGATCATATTTGATTGGATTCGATTCAATTATTTTCGCTTCGATTCCATTTGTTTCGAATATTTTGGATTCTTTTTGATTCGGTTCGAGTATTTTCTATACGATTCAATTCTCTTCCATTCAATTTGATTCAATTCGATTATTTTCGATTCGATTCGATTCTTTTCAATTCCATTCAATTCGATTCAATTCGATTTTTTTGATTCTATTTGATTATTTTCAAATCGATTCTATTATTTTCGATTCTTTTCATTCGATTCGATTCAATTTGATCATTTTCGATTCGATTCGATTCTTTTCGATTCGATTCAATTATTTTCAAATCTATTCGATTCTTTTTGATTCTTTTCGAATCGATTCAGTTCAATTCAAACAATTTTGATTCATTTTGATTCTTTTCGATTCGATTCGATTGTTTTCAAATCGATTCGTTTATTTTTGATTCTTTTCGATTCGATTCGATCGAATTCGATCATTTTCGATTCGATTCATTCTTCTTGATTCAATTAGATTATTTTCGAATCGATTCGATCATTTTCGAATCGATTCGATTCGATTCAATTATTTTCAATTCAATTCCATTCTTTTTAAATATTTTGGATTATTTCGATTCGATTCGAGTATTTTCTATATGATTCAAGTCTTTTCGATTCGATTTGATTCTTTCGATTCGATTATTTTCGATTCTTTTCATTCGTTTAGTTTCAATTCGATCATTTTCGATTCGATTCGATTCTTTTCGATTCGATTCAATTTTTTTCAAATCGATTCGATTCTTTCCGATTCAATTCGATCATTTTCGATTCGATTTGATTCGATTCGATTATTTTCAATTCGATTCCATTCGTTTCGAATATTTTGGATTCTTTTCGATTCGATTCGAGTATTTTCTATACGATTCAAGTCTTTTCAATTCGATTTGATTCTTTCGATTCGATTCCATTCATTTTGAATATTTTGGATTCTTTTTGATTCGATTCGAGTAGTTTCTATACGATTCAATTCTCTTCAATTTGATTCGATTCGAGTCAATTCGATTATTTTTTATTCTTTTCGAGTTGATTTGATTATTTTCGATTCTTTTCGATTCGATTCGATTCAATTCGATTGTTTTCGATTCAATTCGATTCTTTTCGATTCGCTTCAATTATTTTCAAATCGAATCGTTTATTTTCCATTCTTTTCGATTCGATTCGATTCAATTCGATTATTTTTGATTCGATTTGATTCTTTTCAATTCCATTCCATTCGATTCAATTCGACTTTTTTCAATTCGATTCAATTATTTTCGATTCGATTCATGTCAATTCAGTTATTTTCGATTCTTTTCGAGTCGATTCAATTATTTTCGATTCTCTTCGATTTGATTTGATTCGATTTGATTCTTTTCGATTCAATTCGATTCTTTTCGATTCAATTCGATTCTTTTCAAATCGATTCGATTATTTTCGATTCTTTTCGATTCGATTCGATTCAATTAGATTATTTTCAATTCGATTCGATTCTTTTCAATTCCATTCGATTCGATTCAATTCAACTTTTTTGGATTCGATTCGATTATTTTCGATTCGATTCATGTCAATTCAATTATTTTCAATTCTTTTCGAGTCGATTCGATTATTTTCGATTCTCTTCGATTTGATTTGATTCGATTTGATTCTTTTCGATTCAATTCGATTCTTTTCGATTCAATTCGATTCTTTTCAAATCGATTTGATTATTTTTGATTCTTTTCGATTCGATTCGATTCAATTAGATTATTTTCGATTCGATTCGATTCTTTTCAATTCCATTCCATTCGATTCAATTCGACTTTTTTGGATTCAATTCGATTATTTTCGATTCGATTCATGTCAATTCAATTATTTTCAATTCTTTTCGAATCGATTCATTTATTTTCGATTCTTTTCGAAACGATTCTAATCAATTTGATCAATTTCAATTCGTTTCAATTCTTTTCATTTCGATTAGATTATTTTTGAATCGATTCGATTATTTTCGATTATTTTCAATTCGATTTGATTCAATTCGATCAATTTTGATTCGTTTCGATTCTTTTTGATTCAATTCGATTCAATTCAGTCATTTTCTATTCGATTCGATTCTTTGCGATGCGATTCAATCATTTTCAAATCGATTCGATTATTTTCGATTCTTTTCGATTCAATTCGATCCAATTCGATCATTTTCGATTCGATTTGTTCTTTTCGATTCAATTCGATTATTTTCGAATCGATTCGATTATTTTCGATTCTTTTCGATTCGATTAGTTTCTTTTGGATTCGATTCGATTTTTTTCGAATCGATTCGATTACTTTCAATTCTTTTCGATTTGATTCATTCAATTCGATTGTTTTTGATTCAATTTGATTTTTTTGATTCCCTCGATTATTTTCAAATCGATTCGATCCTTTTCCATTCTTTTCGATTCGATTCCATTCAATTCGATTATTTTCGATTCGATTTGATTCTTTTCAATTCCATTCCATTCGATTCAATTCGAGTTTTTTCGAGTCGATTCGTTTATTTTCGATTCTCTTCGATTTGATTTGATTCGATTTGATTCTTTTCGATTCAATTCGATTCTTTTCGATTCGGTTCGATTATTTTCAAATCGATTCGATTATTTTCCATTCTTTTCATTTGATTCGATTCAATTCGATCATTTTCGATTCGATTCGATTCTTTTCAATTCAATTCCATTTGATTCAATTCGACTTTTTTAGATTCGATTCGATTATTTTCGATTCGATTCATGTCAATTCAATTATTTTCGATTCTATTCGAGTCGATTCGATTATTTTCGATTCTTTTCAATTTGATTTTATTGGATTCAATTCTTGTCGATTCGATTCGATTGTTTCCGAATCGATTCGATTATTTTTGATTCTTTTCCATTCGATTCGATTCAATTCATTGTTTTTGATTCGATTTGATTCTTTTCGATTCGATTCGATTATTTTCAAATTGATTTGATTATTGTCGATTCTTTTCGATTCGATTCGATTCAATCCGATCATTTTCGATTCGATTCAATTTTTGCGATTTGATTCGATTGTTTTCGAATCGATTCATTTATTTTCGATTCTTTTCGAATCGATTCTAATCAATTTGATCAATTTCAATTCGTTTCAATTCTTTTCATTTCGATTAGATTATTTTTTAATCGATTCGTTTATTTTCGATTATTTTCGATTCGATTTGATTCAATTTGATCATTTTTGATTTGATTCATTCTTTTCGATTCGATTATTTTCGAATCGATTAGATTATTTTCGATTGTTTTTGATTCGATTAGATTCTTTTCGATTCGATTCAATTTTTTTCAAATTGATTCGTTTATTTTCGATTCTTTTCGATTCGATTCGATTCAATTCGATTGTTTTCGATTCAATTCGATTCTTTTCGATTCGGTTCAATTATTTTCTAATCGATTCGATCATTTTCCATTCTTTTTGATTCGATTCAATTCAATTAGATTATTTTCGATTCGATTTGATTCTTTTCAATTCCATTCCAGTCGATTCAATTCGAGTTTTTTCGAGTCGATTCGATTATTTTCAATTCTCTTCGATTTGATTCGATTTGATTATTTCGATTCAATTCGATTCTTTTCGATTCGATTCGATTCTTTTCAAATCGATTCGATTATTTTCGATTTTTTCCGATTCGATTCGATTCAATTAGAGTATTTTCGATTCGATTCGATTCTTTTCAATTCCATTCCATTTGATTGAATTCGACTTTTTTCGATTCGATTCAATTATTTTTGATTAGATTCATGTCAATTCACTTATTTTCGATTCTATTGGAGTAGATTCGATTATTTTTGATTCTTTTTGATTAGATAAGATTCATTTAGAGTATTTTCGATTCGATTCGATTCTTTTCAATTCCATTCCATTTGATTCAATTCGACTTTTTTTGGTTCAATTCAATTATTTTCGATTCGATTCATGTCAATTCAATTATTTTCGATTCAATTCGAGTCGATTCGATTATTTTCGATTTTTTTCGATTTGATTTTATTCGATTCGATTCTTGTCGATTCGATTCGATTTTTTTCGAATCGATTCGTTTATTTTCGATTCTTTTCCATTCGATTCGATTCATTGTTTTCAATTCGATTCTATTCTTTTCGATTCGATTCGAATATTTTCAAATCGATTTGATTATTGTCGATTGTTTTCAATTCGATTCGATTCAATTCGATCATTTTCGATTCGATTCGATTCTTTGCGATCGATTCGATTGTTTTTGAATCGATTCGTTTATTTTTGAATCTTTTCGATTCGATTCGATTCAATTCGATCATTTTCGATTCGATTAGATTCTTTTCGATTCAATTCTATTTTTTCGAATCGATTCGATTATTTTCAATTCTTTTCGATTCGATTCAATTAAATTCGATATTTTTTGATTCAATTCGATTCTTTTCGATTCTATTCGATTATTTTCAAATCGATTTGATTATTATCGATTCTTTTCGATTCGATTCGATTCAATTCGATCATTATCGATTCGATTCGATTCTTTTCGATTCGATTCAGTTGTTTTCAAATCGATTCGATTGTTTTCGATTCTTTTCGTTACGATTCGATTCAATTCGATCATTTTTGATTCGATTCGATTTGATTATTTTCGCTTCGATTCCATTCGTTTCGAATATTTTGTATTTTTTTTGATTCGGTTCGAGCATTTTCTATACGATTCAATTCTCTTCCATTCAATTCGATTCAAGTCAATTATTTTCGTTTCGATTCGATTCTTTTCAAATCAATTTGAATATTTTCGATTCTTTTCATTCGATTCAATTGAATTTGATCATTTTTGATTCGATTCTTTTAGATTCGATTCGATTATTTTCGTTTCTTTTCATTCGATTCGATTAAATTTGATCATTTTCGATTCGATTCGATTCTTTTTGATTCGATTCAATTATTTTCAAATCGATTCGATTCTTTTCGATTCTTTTAGAATCGATTCAATTCAATTCGATTAATTTTGATTCGTTTCGATTCTTTTTGATTCGATTCGATTCAATTCAATCATTTTCGATTCGATTCGATTCTTTGCGATTCGATTCAATTATTTTCAAATCGATTCGATTATTTTTGATTCTTTTCGATTCGATTCGATCCAATTCGATCATTTTCGATTCGATTCATTCTTTTCGATTCAATTCGATTATTTTCAAATGGATTCGTTTATTTTCCATTCTTTTCGATTCGATTCGATTCAATTTGATTATTTTCGATTCGATTTGATTCTTTTCAATTCCATTCCATTCTATTCAATTCGAGTTTTTTCGAGTCAATTCGATTATTTTCGATTCGATTCATGTCAGTTCAATTATTTTCGATTCTTTTCGAGTCGATTCGATTATTTTCGATTCTCTTCGATTTGATTTGATTCGATTTGATTATTTTCGATTCAATTCGATTCTTTTCGATTCGATTCAATTATTTTCAAATCGATTCTATTATTTTCAATTTTTTCGATTCGATTCGATTCAATTAGAGTATTTCCGATTCGATTCAATTTTTTCAATTCCATTCCATTTGATTCAATTCGACTTTTTTCGATTTGATTCGATTATTTTCGATTGGATTCATGGCAATTCAATTATTTTCGATTCTATTCTATTCGATTTGATTATTTTCGATTCTTTTCGATATGATTTTATTCGAATTGAATCTTTTCGATTCAGTTCGATTCTTTCGATTTGGTTCGATTATTTTCAAATCGATTTGATTATTGTCGATTCTTTTCAATTTGATTCGATTCAATTCGATCATTTTCGATTCGATTCGATTCTTTGCGATTTGATTCAATTGTTTTCGAATCAATTCGTTTATTTTTGAATCTTTTCGATTCGATTCGATTCAATTCGATCATTTTCGATTCGATTAGATTCTTTTCGATTCCATTCAATTTTTTTCGAATTGATTCGATTATTTTCAATTCTTTTCGATTCGATTCAATGAAATTCGATTTTTTTCGATTCAATTCGATTCTTTTCGATTCGATTCATTTATTTTCAAATCGATTTGATTATTATCGATTCTTTTCGATTCGATTCGATTCAATTCATTCATTATCAATTCGATTCGATTCTTTTCGATTCGATTCAGTTGTTTTCAAATCGATTCGATTGTTTTCGTTTCGTTTCGATTTGATTCGATTCAATTCGATCATTTTTGTTTCGATTCTATTCGATTATTTTCGCTTCGATTACATTCGTTTCGAATATTGTGTATTGTTTTCGATTCGGTTCGAGTTTTTCTACACGATTCTATTGTCTTCCATTCAATTCAATTCAATTCGATTATTTTCGATTCGATTCGATTCTCTTCAAATCGATTCGAATATTTTCGAATCTTTTCATTCAATTTGATTCAATTTGATCATTTTCAATTCGAATCGATTCTTTTAGATTCGATTCGATCATTTTCAAATCGATTCGATTATTTTCGATTCTTTTCATTCGATTCGATTCAATTTGATCATTTTCGATTCGATTCTTTTCGATTCAATTCAATTATTTCAAATCGATTCGATTCTTTTCGATTCTTTTCGAATCGATTCAATTGAATTCGATCAATTTTGATTCATTTCTATTCTTTTCGATTCGATGCGTTTCAATTCAATCATTTTCGATTCGATTCGATTCTTTGCAATTCGATTCGATTTTTTTCGAATCGATTCGATTATTTTTGATTCTTTTCGATTCGATTTGATTCTTCTCGGTTTGATTCGATTTTTTTCGAATCGATTCGATTATTTTCGATTCTTTTCGATTCCATTCGATTCAATTCGATTGTTTTCGATTCAATTCAATTCGATTCGATTATTTTCTAATCGATTTGATTATTTTTCATTCTTTTCGATTTGATTCAATTCAATTCGATCATTATCGATTCGATTTGATTGTTTTCGATTCGTTTCAGTTGTTTTCGAATCGATTCGATTGTTTTCGATTCTTTCGATTCGATTTGATTCAATTCGATCATTTTTGATTGGATTCGATTCGATTATTTTCACGTCGATTCCATTCATTTCGAATATTTTGGATTCCTTTCGATGCGGTTCGAGTATTTTCTATAGGATTCAATTCTCTTCCATTCAATTCGATTCAATTCGATTATTTTCGATTCGATTCGATTCTTTTCAATTCCATTCCTTCGATTCAATTCGATTGTTTTCGATTCGATTCGATTCGCTTTGATTGTTTTCAAATCGATTCGATTATTTTCCATTCTTTTCGATTCGATTCGATTCAATTCGATTATTTTCGATTCGATTTGATTCTTTCAATTCCATTCCATTCGATTCAATTCGACTTTTTTCGATTTGATTCAATTATATTCGATTCGATTCATGTCAATTCAATTATTTTTTATTCTTTTTGAGTCGATTTGATTATTTTCGATTCTCTTCGATTTGATTTATTTCGATTTGATTCTTTTCGATTCAATTCAATTCTTTTCGATTCGATTCTATTATTTTCCAATCGATTCGATTATTTTCGATTTTTTTCGATTCGATTCGATTCAATTACAGTATTTTCGATTCGATTTGATTCTTTTCAATTCCATTCCATTCGATTCAATTCGACTTTTTTGGATTCGATTCGATTATTTTCGATTCGATTCATGTCAATTCAATTATTTTCGATTCTATTCGAGTCGATTTGATTATTTTCAATTCTTTTCGATTTGATTTTATTTGATTCGATTCTTGTCGATTCGATTCGATTATTTTCAAATCGATTCGATTATTTTCAATTCTTTTCATTTGATTCGATTCAATTTCATCATTTTTCATTCGATTCGATTCTTTTCGATTCAATTATTTTCAAATCGATTCGATTCTTTTCGATTCTTTTCGAATCGATTCAATTCAATTCGAAAAATTTTGATTCGTTTCGATTCTTTTCGATTCGATTCGATTCAGTTCAATCATTTTCGATTCGATTCAATTCTTTGTGATTTGTTTCGATTGTTTTCGAATCGATTCGATTATTTTTTATTCTTTTCGATTCGATTTGATTCTTCTCAATTCGATTCGATTTTTTTCGAATTGATTCGATTATTTTCGATTCTTTTCGATTCGATTCGATTTGATTCAATTCGATTGTTTTCGATTCAATTCGATTCTTTTCGATTCTTTCGATTATTTTCTAATTGATTTGATTATTTTTCATTCTTTTCGATTCGATTCGACTCAATCGATCATTATCGATTTGATTCTTTTTGATTCGATTCAGTTGTTTTCGAATCGATTCAATTGTTTTCGATTCTTTCAATTCGATTCGATTCAATTCGATCATTTCTGATTGGATTCGATTCGATTATTTTCGCTTCGATTCCATTCGTTTCGAATATTTTGGATTCTTTTCGATTCGGTTCGAGTATCTTCTATACGATTCAATTCTCTTCCATTCAATTCGATTCAATTCGATTATTTTCGATTCGATTCGATTCTTTTCAATTCCATTCCTTCGATTCAATTCGATTTTTTTCGATTCAATTAGATTATTTTCAAATCGATTCAATTATTTTTGATTCTTTTCATTCAATTCGATTCAATTCAATCATTTTCGATTCGATTAGATTCTATTCGATTCGATTTAATTTTTTTCGAATCGATTCGAGAATTTTCGAATCGATTCTAATGAATTCGATCATATTCGATTCATTTCAATTCTTTTAGATTCGATTAGATTATTTTCGAATTGATTCAATTATTTTCGATTATTTTCGATTCGATTTGCTTCAATTCGATCATTTTCGATTCGATTCAATTCGATTCGATTATTTTCATTTCGATTCCATTCGTTTCGAATATTTTGGATTCTTTTCGATTCAATTCGAGTATTTTCTATACGATTCAATTCTCTTCAATTCGATTCGATTCGAGACGATTCGATTATTTTTGATTCTTTTCGAGTTGATTTGATTATTTTCTATTTTTTGATTCGATTTGATTTTCTTCTTTTCGATTCGATTCGAATCGGTTCTTTTCGATTCGATTCAAATCAATTATTTTCGAATCTTTTCGAGTCGATTCGATTATTTTCGATTCTTTTCGATTTGATTTGATTCGATTTGATTCTTTTCGATTCAATTCGATTCTTTTCGATTCGATTTGATTATTTTCAAATCGATTCGATTCTTTTCGATTCTTTTCGATTCAATTAGATTAAATTCGATTATTTTCGATTCCTTTCAAATTGATTCGATTATTTTCGATTCTTTTCCTTCAATTCGATTAAATTTGATCATTTTCAATTCGATTCTTTTCGATTCGATTCAATTATTTTCAAATCGATTCGATTCTTTTCGATTCTTTTCGAATCAATTCAATTCAATTTGATCAATTTTGATTCGTTTCGATTCTTTTTGATTCGATTCGATTAAATTCAATCATTTTCGATTCGATTCGATTCTTTGCGATTCGATTCAATTATTTTCAAATGGATTCGATTATTTTCGATTCTTTTCGATTCGACTCGATCCAATTCGATCATTTTCGATTCAATTCGTTCTTTTCGATTCAATTCGATTATTTTCGAGTCGATTCGATTATTTTCGATTTTTTTCGATTCGATTAGATTCTTTTGGATTCGATTCGATTATTTTCAAATCGATTCGATCATTTTCCCTTCTTTTCGATTCGATTCAATTCAATTAGATTATTTTCGATTCGATTTGATTCTTTTCAATTCCATTCCATTCGATTCATTTCAAGTTTTTTCGTGTCGATTCGATTATTTTCGATTCGATTCATGTCAATTCAATTATTTTCGATTCTTTTTGAGTCAATTCGATTATTTTCGATTCTCTTCGATTTGATTTGATTCGATTTGATTCTTTTCGATTCAATTCGATTCTTTTCGATTCGGTTCGATTATTTTCAAATCGATTCAATTATTTTCCATTCTTTTCATTTGATTCGATTCAATTCGATCATTTTCGATTTGATTCGATTCTTTTCAATTCAATTCCATTTGATTCAATTCGACTTTTTTCCATTCGATTCGATTATTTTCGATTCGATTCATGTCAATTCAATTATTTTTGATTCTATTCGAGTTGATTCGATTATTTTCGATTCGTTTCAATTTGATTTTATTTGATTCAATTATTGTCGATTCGAATCGATTTTTTTCGAATCGATTCGATTATTTTTGATTCTTTTCCATTCGATTCGATTCAATTCATTGTTTTTGATTCGATTTGATTCTTTTCGATTCGATTTGATTATTTTCAAATCGATTTGATTATTGTCGATTCTTTTCGATTCGATTCGATTCAATCCGATCATTTTCGATTCGATTCAATTTTTGCGATTTGATTCGATTGTTTTCGAATCGATTCGTTTATTTTCGATTCTTTTCGAATCGATTCTAATCAATTTGATCAATTTGAATTCGTTTCAATTCTTTTCATTTCGATTAGATTATTTTTGATTCGATTCGATTCAATTCGATTGTTTTCGATTCGCTTCGGTTGTTTTCAAATCGATTCGATTATTTTCCATTCTTTTCGATTCGATTCGATTCAATTCGATTATTTTCGATTCGATTTGATTCTTATCAATTCCATTCCATTCGATTCAATTCGACTTTTTTCAATTTGATTCAATTATTTTCGATTCGATTCATGTCAATTTAATTATTTTTGATTCTTTTTGAGTCGATTCGATTATTTTCGATTCTCTTCGATTTGATTTATTTCGATTTGATTCTTTTCGATTCAATTCGATTTTTTTTCGATTCGATTCGATTATTTTCAAATCGATTCGAATATTTTCGATTTTTTTCGGTTCGATTCGATTCAATTAGAGTATTTTCGATTCGATTGGATTCTTTTCAATTCCATTCCATTCGATTCAATTCGACTTTTTTGGATTCGATTCGATTATTTTCCATTTGATTCATGTCAATTCAATTATTTTCGAATCTATTCGAGTCGATTCGATTATTTTCGATTCTTTTCAATTTGATTTTATTTGATTAGATTCTTGTCGATTCGATTCAATTATTTTCAAATCAATTCGATTATTTTTGATTCTTTTCATTCGATTCGATTCAATTTGATCACTTTTTATTCGATTCGATTGTATTCGATTCAATTATTTTCAAATCGATTCGATTCTTTTCGATTCTTTTTTAATCGATTCAATTCAATTCGATAAATTTTGATTCGTTTCGATTCTTTTCGATTCAATTTGATTCAATTCAATCATTTTCGATTCGATTCGATTCTTTGTGATTTGATTCGATTGTTTTCGAATCGATTCGATTATTTTTGATTCTTTTCGATTCGATTTGATTCTTCTCGATTCGATTCGATATTTTTGAATCGATTCGATTATTTTCGATTCTTTTCCATTCGATTCGATTCAATTCGATTGTTTTCGATTCAATTCAATTCTTTTCGATTCGATTCAATTATTTTCTAATCGATTTGATTATTTTTCATTCTTTTCGATTCGATTAGTTTTAATTCGATCATTATCAATTCGATTCGATTGTTTTTGATTCGATTCAGTTGTTTTCGAATCGATTCAATTGTTTTCGATTCTTTCGATTCGATTGGATTCAATTCGATCATTTTTGATTGGATTCGATTCGATTATTTTCGCTTCGATTCCATTCGTTTTGAATATGTTGGATTCTTTTCGATTCGGTTCGAGTATCTTCTATACGATTCAATTCTCTTCCCTTCAATTCGATTCAATTTGATTATTTTCGATTCGATTCGATTCTTTTCAATTCCATTCCTTCAATTCAATTCGACTTTTTTCGATTCGATTCGATTATTTTCAAATTGATTCAATTATTTTCGATTCTTTTCATTCAATTTGATTCAATTTGATCATTTTCGATTCGATTCGTTCTTTTCGATCCAATTCGATTATTTTCAAATCGATTCGATTATTTTCGATTCTTTTCAATTCGATTAGATTCTTTTCGATTCGATTCAATTTTTTTCGAATCGATTTGAGTATTTTCGATTCTTTTCGATTCGATTCGATTCAATTCGATTGTTTTCGATTCAATTCGATTCTTTTCGATTCGCTTCGATTTTTTTCAAATCGATTCGATTATTTTCGATTCTTCTCGATTCGATTCAATTCGATTATTTTCGATTCGATTTGATTCTTTTCCATTCCATTCCATTCGATTCAATTCGACTTTTTTTGATTCGATTCAATTATTTTCGATTCGATTCATGTCAATTCAATTATTTTCGATTCTCTTCGATTTGATTTGATTCGTTTTGATTCTTTTCTATTCAATTCGATTCTTTTCGATTCGATTCGATTATTTTCAATTCGATTCTATTATTTTCGATTCTTTTCGATTCGATTCGATTCAATTAGAGTATTTTCGATTCGATTCGATTCTTTTCAATTCCATTCCATTCGATTGAATTTGACTTTTTTGGATTCGATTCGATTATTTTCGATTCGATTCATGTCAATTCAATTATTTTCGATTCTTTTCGATTCGATTCGATTATTTTCGATTCTATTCGATTTGATTTTATTCGATTCGATTCTTGTCGATTCGATTCGATTATTTTCAAATCGATTCGATTATTTTCGATTCTTTTCGTTAGATTCGATTCAATTCGATCATTTTCGATTCGATTCGATTCTTTTCGATTCGATTCAATTATTTTCAAATCGATTCGATTCTTTTCGATTCTTTTCGAATTGATTCTAATCAATTCGATCAATTTCGATTCGTTTCAATTCTTTTAGATTCGATTAGATTATTTTCGAATTGATTTGATTATTTTCGATTATTTTCGATTCGATTTGCTTCAATTCGATCATTTTTGATTCGATTCGATTTGATTCGATTATTTTCAATTCGATTCCATTTGTTTCGAATATTTTGGATTCTTTTCGATTCGATTCGAGTATTTTCTATACGATTCAATTCTCTTCAATTCGATTCGATTCGAGTCGATTCGATTTTTTTGATTCTTTTCGATTCGATTTGATTCTTCTCGATTCGATTCGATTTTTTTTGAATCGATTCGATTATTTTCGATTCTTTTCGATTCGATTCGATTCAATTCGATTGTTTTCGATTCAGTTCAATTCTTTTCGATTCGATTCGATTATTTTCTAATCGATTTGATTATTTTTCATTCTTCGATTCGATTCGATTCAATTTGATCATTATCGATTCGATTCGATTCTTTTCGATTCAGTTGTTTTCGAATCGATTCAATTGTTTTCAATTCTTTCGATTCGATTCGATTTAATTCAATCATTTTTGATTGGTTTCGATTCGATTATTTTCACTTCGATTCCATTCGTTTCGAATATTTTGGATTCTTTTCGATTTGGTTCGAGTATTTTCTATACGATTCAATTCTCTTCCATTCAATTCGATTCAGTTCGATTATTTTTGATTCAATTCGATTCTTTTCAATTCCATTCCTTTGATTCAATTCGATTTTTTTCGATTCGATTCAATTATTTTCAAATCGATTCAATTATTTTCGATTCATTCAATCTGATTCAATTTGATCATTTTCGATTCGATTCGATTCTTTTCGATTCAATTCAATTATTTTCAAATCGATTCGATTCTTTTCGATTCTTTTCGAATCGATTCATTTCTATTCGATCAACTTTGATTCGTTTTGATTCTTTTCGATTCGATTCAATTCAATCATTTTCGATTCGATTCGATTCTTTACGATTCGATTCGATTGTTTTCGAAATGATTCGATTATTTTTTATTCTTTTCGATTCGATTCCATCCAATTCGATCATTTTCGATTCGATTCGTTCTTTTCAATTCAATTCTATTATTTTCAAAACGATTCGATTATTTTTGATTCTTTTCAATTCGATTAGATTCTTTTCGAATCGATTAGATTTTTTTGGAATCGATTCGAGTATTTTCGATTCTTTTCGATTTGATTCGATTCAATTCGATTGTTTTCTATTCAATTTGATTCTTTTCAATTCGATTCAGTTGTTTTCAAATCGATTCGATGATTTTCGATTCTTTTCGATTCCATTCCATTTGATTCAATTCGCTTTTTTTTGATTCGATTCGATTATTTTCGAATCGATTCATGTCAATTCAATTATTTTCGATTCTTTTCACATCGATTCGATTATTTTCGATTCTATGCGATTTGATTTTATTCGATTCAATTCTTGTCGATTCGATTCAATTATTTTCAAATCGATTCATTTATTTTCGATTCTTTTCATTAGATTCGAATCAATTCGATCATTTTCGATTCGATTTGATTCTTTTCGATTCGATTCAATTATTTTCAAATTGATTCGATTCTTTTCGATTCTTTTCGAATCGATTCTAATCGATTCTATCAATTTTGATTCGTTTCAATTCTTTTAGATTCGATTAGATTCTTTTCGAATTGATTCGATTATTCTCGCTTATTTTCGATTCGATTTGCTTCAATTCGATCATTTTCAATCTGATTCGATTCGATTATTTTCAATTCGATTCCATTCGTTTCAAATATTTCTATACGATTCAATTCTCTTCAAATCGTTTCGATTCGAGTAGATTCGATTATTTTTGATTCTTTTTGAGTTGATTTGATTCTAATTGAATCGAAGATAATCGAAATAATCGAATCGATTCGAAAATAATCATATTGAATCGAAAAGAATGAATCGAATTGAAAATGATTGAATTGGATCTAATCGAATCGAAAAGAATAAAAATAATCGAATCGATTAGAAAATAATCGAATCGAATCGAAAAGAATCGAAACGACTCAAAATTGATCGAATTGAATTGAATCAATTCGAAAAGAATCGAAAAGAATCGAATTGAAAATAATTGAATCGAATCGAAAAGAAATGAATCGAATCGAAATGATCAAATTGAATCGAATGAAAGGAATCAAAAATAATCGAATCGATTTAAAAATAATCTAATCGAATAAAAAAAAATTGAATTGAATCAAATTGAATGGAAGAGAATTGAATCGTATAGAAAATACTCGAACCGAATCAAAAAGAATACAAAATATTCGAAAGGAATGGAATCGAAGCGAAAATAATTGAAACGAATCCAATCAAAAATGATCGAATTGAATCAAATCGAATCGAAAAGAATCGATGACAATCGAATCGATTCGAAAACAACTGAATTGAATCGAAAGAATCGAATCGAATATGAATCGATAATGTTCGAATTGATTTAAAAATAATCGAATCGAATCGAAAAGAATTGAATTGAATTGAAAAGAATCAAATCGAATCAAAAATGATCGAGTTGAGGGATCCCTGGGTGGCGCAGCGGTTTGGCGCCTGCCTTTGGCCCAGGGCGCGATCCTGGAGACCCAGGATCGAATCCCACGTCGGGCTCCCGGTGCATGGAACCTGCTTCTCCCTCTGCCTGTGTCTCTGCCTCTCTCTCTCTCTCTGTGTGTGACTATCATAAATAAATAAAAATTAAAAAAAATTTTATAAAAAAAATAAAAATGATCGAGTTGAATTGAATCAAATCGAAAATAATCGAATCAAATTGAATTGAAAGGAATCAAATCGAATTGAAAAAATCAAATTGAAAAGAATCAAAAATAACCGAATCGACTGGAATCAAATTGAAACTAATCGAATAGAAATAATCGAATTGTATCGAATGGAATCGAATGGACTCAAAAAGAATCGAAAATAATTGATTCGAATCGAATCGAAAAGAAGCGATTCGAATCGAATCAAAAAGAAGAAAATCAAATCGAATCAAAAAGAATAAAAAATAATCAAATCAACTCGAAAAGAATCAAAAATAATCGAATCGACTCGAATCGAATCGAATTGAAGAGAGTTGAATCGTATAGAAACTACTCGAATCGAGTCAAAAAGAATCCAAAATATTCGAAATGAATGGAATAGAATCGAAAGAATCAAATGAAACCAAAAAGACTTGAATCGTATAGAAAATACTCGAATCGAATCGAAAAGAATCCAAAATATTCGAAACGAATGGAATCGAATTGAAAATATTCGAATCGGATCGAATCGAATCGAAAATGATCGAATTGAATCAAATTGAATCGAAAATAATCGAATCAATTTGAAAATAATCGAATCGAAATGAAAAGAATCGAAACGAATCGAAATTGATCGAATTGATTAGAATCGATTCGAAAAGAATTGAAAAGAATCGAATCGATTTGAAAATAATTGAATCGAATTGAAAAGAATAGAATCGAATCGAAAATGATCGAATTGAATCGAATCTAATGAAAAGAATCGAAAATAATCGAATTGATTTGAAAATAATCGAATCGAATCGAAAAATATCGAATTGAATCGAATGGAATGGAATTGAAAAGATTCGAATCGAATCGAAAATAATCGAATTGATTCGAATTGAATGGAAGAGAATTGAATCGTATAAAAAATACTCGAACCGAATAGAAAAGAATCCAAAATATTCTAAACGAATGGAATCGAAGCGAAAATAATCAAATCGAATCCAATCAAAAATGATCGAATTGAATCGAATCGAATCAAAAAGAATCGAAATTAATCGAATCGATTTGAAAATAATCGAAGCGAATCGAAAAGAATCGAATTGAATTGAAAATGATCGAATTGAATCGAATCGAATCGAAAAGAATCGAAAATAATGAAATCGATTTGAAAATAATCTAATCGAATCGAAAAGAATCGAATTGAATCGAATGGAATGGAATTGAAAAGAATCGAATTGAATTGAAAATAATCAAATTGAATCGAATTGAATGGAAGAGAATTGAATCGTATAAAAAGTACTCGAACCGAATAGAAAAGAATCCAAAATATTCGAAACGAATGGAATCGAATCGAAAATAATCGAATTGACTAAAAAAAAATCGAAAATAATTGAATTGACATGAATCGAATTGAAAATAATCGAATCGAATCGAAAAATGTCGAATTGAATCGAATGGATTGGAATTGAAAAGAATTGAATGGAATGGAAAATAATCAAATTGAATTGAATCGAATCGAAAAGAATCGAATCGAATTGAAAATAATCGAATCGACTCAAAAATAATTGAATCGAATGAATCGAATCGAAGAGAAATGAATCGTATAGAAAATACTCGAATCGAATCGAAAAGAATCCAAAATATTCGAAACGAATGGAATCGAATCGAAAATAATCGAATCGAATCGAATAAAAAATGATCGAATTGAATCAAATCGAATCGAAAAGAATCGAAAATAATGGAAAAGAATAGAATCGAATAGAAAATAATCGAATCGATTAGAAAAGAATTGAATCGAAAAGGATCGAATCGATGGGATCCCTGGGTGGCACAGCGGTTTAGCGCCTGCCTTTGGCCCAGGGCGCGATCCTGGAGACCCAGGATCAAATCCCATGTCGGGCTCCCAGGGCATGGCATGGAGCCTGCTTCTCCCTCTGCCTGTGTCTCTGTCTCTCTCTCTCTCTCTCTCTGTGACTATCATATATAAATAAATAAAAATTAAAAAAAAGAGAATCGAATCGAAAATAATTGAATCGAATCGAAAATAATCGAATCGAATTGAAATAATCGAATCGACTCAAAAATAATCAAATCGAAAGAATCGAATTGAATCAAAGAGAATTGAATCGTATAGAAAATACTCAAATTGAATCAAAAAGAATCCAAACTATTCGAAACGAATGGAATGGAATTGAAAATAATCGAATCGAACCTAATCAAATCAAAAATGATCGAATTGAATCGAATCGAATCGAAAAGAATCGAATCAAATCAAAAATGATTGAATTGGATCAAATTGAATCGAAAAGAATAAAAAATAATCGAATCGATTAGAAAATAATTGATTCGAATCGAAAAGAATCGAAACGAATCAAAATTGATCGAATTGAATTGAATCGATTCAAAATGAATCGAAAAGAATCGAATCGATTTGAAAATAATTGAATCGAATCGAAAAGAATCGAATCAAATCGAAAAGAATCGAAACTAATCATAATTGATTGAATTGAATTGAATTGATTCTAAATGAATCGAAAAGAATCGAATATAATCGAATCGATTTGAAAATAATCGAATTGAATCGAAAAGAATCGAATCGAATCGAAAATGATCAAATTGAATCGAATCGAATGAAAAGAATCGAAAATAATCGAATCTATTTGAAAATAATCGAATTGAATTGAAAAAGTCGAATCGAATCGAAAAGAATAGAATCGAATCGAAAAGAATCGAAAATAATCGACTCGATTCGAAAACAATCGAATCGAATCGAAAAGAATTGAATCCAATCGAAAATGATCAAATTGAATCAAATCGAATCGAAAAGAATCGAAAATAATTGAAAGGATTTGAAAGAAATCGAATCGAATCAAAAAGAATCAAATTGAATCAAAATTAATCGAATTGAATCGAATCGAATCGAAAAGAATCGAATTGAATTGAAAATAATCGAATCGACTCAAAAATAATCGAATCGAAAGAATCGAATCGAAGAGAAATGAATCGTATAGAAAATACTCGAATCGAATCTAAAAGAATCCAAAATTTTCGAAACGAATGGAATCGAATCGAAAATAATCGAATCGAATCGAATAAAAAATGATCGAATTGAATCAAATCGAATCGAAAAGAATCGAAAATAATGGAAAAGAATAGAATCGAATAGAAAATAATCGAATCGATTAGAAAAGAATTGAATCGAAAAGAATCGAATCGATGGGATCCCTGGGTGGCACAGCGGTTTAGCGCCTGCCTTTGGCCCAGGGCGCGATCCTGGAGACCCAGGATCAAATCCCATGTCGGGCTCCCAGGGCATGGAGCCTGCTTCTCCCTCTGCCTGTGTCTCTGTCTCTCTCTCTCTCTCTCTCTCTGTGATTATCATATATAAATAAATAAAAATTAAAAAAAAGTGAATCAAATCGAAAATAATTGAATCGAGTCGAAAAGAATCGAATCGAATTGAAATAATCGAATCGACTCAAAAATAATCGAATCGAAAGAATCGAATTGAATCGAAGAGAATTGAATCGTATAGAAAATACTCGAATCGAATCAAAAAGAATCCAAAATATTCGAAACGAATGGAATGGAATTGAAAATAATCGAATCGAATCTAATCAAATCGAAAATGATCGAATTGAATCGAATCGAATCGAAAATGATTGAATTGGATCAAATCGAATTGAAAAGAATCAAAAATAATCGAATCGATTAGAAAATAATCGAATCGAATTGAAAAGAATCGAAACGAATCAAAATTGATCGAATTGAATTGAATCAATTCAAAATGAATCGAAAAGAATTGAATCGATTTGAAAATAATTGAATCGAATCAAAAAGAATCGAATCGAATCGAAAAGAATCGAAACTAATCATAATTGATCGAATTGAATTGAATCGATTCTAAATGAATCGAAAAGAATCGAAAATAATCGAATCGATTTGAAAATAATCACATCGAATCAAAAAGAATCGAATCGAATCGAAAATGATCAAATTGAATCGAATCAAATGAAAAGAATCGAAAATAATCGAATCTGTTTGAAAATAATCGAATCGAATCGAAAAAGTCGAATCGAATCGAAAAGAATAGAATCGAATCGAAAAGAATCGAAAATAATCGACTCGATTCGAAAACAATCGAATCGAATCGAAAAGAATCGAATCCAATCGAAAATGATCAAATTGAATCAAATCGAATAGAAAAGAATCGAAAATAAATGAAAGGATTTGAAAAAAATCGAATCGAATCGAAAAGAATCAAATTGAATCAAAATTAATCGAATTGAATCGAATCGAATCGAAAAGAATCGAATCGAATTGAAAATAATCGAATCGACTCATAAATAATTGAATCAAAAGAATCGAATTGAATTGAAGAGAATTGAATCGTATAGAAAATACTCGAATCGAAAGGAATCCAAAATATTCGAAATGAATGGAATGGAATGGAAAATAATCGAATCTAATCGAATCAAATCGAAAATGATCAAATTGAATTGAATCGAATCGAAAAGAATAGAAAAGAATCGAATCTATTCGAAAAAAATCGAATCGAATCGAATCGAATGAAATCGAAAATGATCGATTTGAATAGAAAAGAATAAAAAATAATCGAACCAATTCGAAAATAATCGAATCGAATCGAAAAGAATCGAATCGAATCGAAAATGATTTAATTGAATCGAATCGAATCAAAAAGAATCGAAAATAATCGAATCAAATTGAATTGAAAGGAATTGAATCGAATTGAAAATATCAAATCGATTCGAATCAAATCGAAAAGAATCAAAAATAACCGAATCGACTCGAATCGAATTGAAAATAATCGAATCGACTCAAAAATAATTGAATTGAAAAAATCGAATCAAATCGAAGAGAATTGCATCGTATAAAAAATACTCGAATTGAATCGAAAAGAATCCAAAATATTCGAAATGAATGGAATCGAGTCAAAAATAATCGAATCGAATTGAATCGAATCGAGTCAAAAAGAATCGAAAATATTCGAATTGATTCGAAAACAATCGATTCGAATTGAAAAGAATTGAATCAAATCGAAAATGATGGAATTGAATCAAATTGAATCGAAAAGTATCGAAAATAATTGAATCGATTTGAAAATAATTGAATCGAATCGAAAATAAATGAATCGAATCGAAATTGATCGAATTGAATCGATTTGAATTGAAAAGAATCGAAAATAATTGAATCGATTTGAAAATAATCGAATCGAATCAAAAACAATCGCATCAAATCGAAAATGATCGAATTGAATCGAATCAAATCAAAAATAATGGAAAATAATCGAATCGAATCGAAAACAATCGAATCGAATCGAAAACAATCGAATCGAATCGAAAATAATTGAATCGACTCGAAAATGATTGAATTAAATCGAATCGAACCAAAAATAATGGAAAATAATTGAATCGATTTGAAAACAATCGAATCGAATAGAAAATGATCGAATTGAATTGAATCGAATTGAAAATAATTGAATTGACTAGAAAAGAATCGAAAATAATCGAATCGACTCGAATCGAATTGAAAATAATCAAATCGAACCAAAAAAATTGAATTGAATTGAATGGAATGGAATTGAAAAGAATCTAAACGAATCGAAAAAAATTGAGTTGAATCGACTGGAATGGAATTGAAAAGAATCGAATCGAATTGAAAATAATCGAATCAACTCAAAAATAATCGAATCAAAAGAATCAAATCGAATCGAAGAGATTTGAATCGTATATAAAATACTCGAATCGAATCCAACAGAATCCAAAATATTCGAAACGAATGGAATCGAATAGGAAATGATCGAATTGAATCGATCGAATCGAAAAGAATCGTAAATAATCGAATAGATTTGAAAATAATCGAATCGAAAAGAATTGAATTGAATAGAAAATATTCGAATTGAATCGAATCGAATCAAAATGAATCGAAAATAATCAAATCGATTCGAAAATAATCGAATCGAATCGAAAAGAATTGAATCAAATAGAAGATGATCGAACTGAATTGAATCGAATCGAAAATAATCGAATCAAATTGAATTGAAAGGAAATGATTCGAATTGAAAATAATCAAATCGATTCGAATCAAATTGAAAAGAATCAAAAATAACCGAATTGACTGGAATCGAACTGAAAATAATCCAATCGAAAACAATCGAATAATATCGAATGGAATCGAATCGAATCGAAAAGAATTGAAAATAATTGATTCGAAATGAATCAGAAGGAATCGAATCGAATCGAATCGAAAAGAATCAAATCAAATCTAATTGAAAAGAATCGAAAAGAATCGAATCGAAAAGAATCGAATCGAAAAGAATCGAATCGAATAAAAAATGATTGAATGGAATAGATTAGAATCGAAAAGAATCGAAAATATTCGAAACAAATCAAAACCAAAGGAATTGAATCGAATTGAAAATAAACAAATCAATTCGAATCAAATCGAAATGAATCAAAACTATTCGAATGGATGCGAATCGAATCGAAAAGAATCGAATCGAATCGAAAATGATCGAATTGAATCGATCTAATGAAAAGAATCGAAAATAATCGAATCGATTTGAAAATAATCGAATCGAATCGACAGGAATCGAATCGAATAAAATCAAATCGAAAGAATCGGAAATAATCATATCGACTCGAATAGAATAAAATATAATTGAATTGACAGGAATCGAATCAAAAATAATCCAATCGAATCCTAAAAAGTCGAATTGAATCGAATGGAATGGAATTGAAAAGAATCGAATCGAATCGAAAATACTCTAATTGAATTGAATCAAATGGAAAAGAATCAAAAATAATCGAATCGATTTGAAAATAATCGAATCGAATCGAAAAGAATCGAATTGAATCGAAAAGAATCAAATCAAATCAAATCGAAGAAAATCGAAAATAATCGAATCAACTCGAAAAGAATCGAATCGAATGAAATCAAACCGAAAAGAATCGAAAAGAATCAAATCGATTTGAAAATAATTGAATCGAATCAAATCGAAAATGATCGAATTGAATCGAATCGAATGAAAAGAATCGAAAATAATCGAATCAACTTGAATATAATCGAATCGAATTGAAAGAATCGAATCGAATGAAATCAAATCAAAAAGAATCGAAAATAATTGAATAGACTCGAAAAGAATTGAAAATAATTGAATTGACATGAATCGAATCGAAAATAATCAAATCGAATCCAAAAACGTAGAATTGAATCGAATGAAATGGAATTGAAAAGAATCAAATCGAACCGAAAATAATAGAATTGAATCGAATCGAATCGAAAAGAACGGAAAATAATCAAATCGATTTGAAAATAATTGAAGCGAATCGAAAAGAATCAGATTGAATCAAAAACAATCGAATTGAATCGAATCTAATCGAAAAGAATCGAAAATAATTGAATCAATTCGAAAAAAATCGAATCGAATCGAAAAGAATCTAATCGAAACAAAGATAATCGAAAATAATCGAATCGAATCGAAAATAATCGAATTGAATCGAAAAGAATGAATCGAATCGAAAATGATTGAATTGGATCGAATCGAATCGAAAAGAATCAAAAATAATTGAATCGATTAGAAAATAATCGAATCGAATCAAAAAGAATCGAAACGAATCGAAAATGATCGAATTGAATTGAATCGATTGAAAATGAATCGAAAATAATTGAATCGATTAGATAATAATCGAATCGAATTGAAAAGAATCGAAACAACTCAAAATTGATCGAATTGAATTGAATCAATTCGAAAAGAATCGAAAAGAATCGAATCGATTTGAAAATAATTGAATCGAATCGAAAAGAAATGAATCGAATCGAAAATGATCAAATTGAATCGAATCGAATGAAAGGAATCGAAAATAATCGAATCGATTCAAAAATAATCGAATCAAATCGAAAAAATTGAATTGAATCGAATTGAATGGAAGAGAAATTCATCGTATAGAAAATACTCGAACCGAATCAAAAAGAATACAAAATATTCGAAATGAATGGAATCGAAGCAAAAATAATCGAATCGAATCGAATCAAAAATGATCGAATTGAATCGAATCGAATCGAAAACAATCGAATCAATTCGAAAAAAACTGAATCGAATCGAAAAGAATCAAATCGAATCGATAATGATCGAATTGAAGCGAATCGAATCGAAAAGAATGAAAAATAATCGAATCGATTTGAAAATAATCGAATCGAATCGAAAAGAATTGAATTTAATCGAAAAGAATCAAATCAAATCAAAAATGATCGAGTTGAATTGAATCGAATCGAAAAGAATCGAAAATAATCGAATCAAATTGAATTGATTGGAATCGAATCCAATTGAAAATACTCAAATTCAAAAGAATCAAATATAACCGAATCTTCTTGAATCAAATTGAAAATAATCGAATAGAAATAATCGAATTGTAACGAATGGAATCGAATCGACTCAAAAAGAATCAAAAATAATTGATTCGAATCGAATCGAAAAAAACCGATTCGAATCGAATCGAAAAGAAGAAAATCAAATCGAATCAAAAAGAATAAAAAATAATCAAATCAACTCGAAAAGAATCAAAAATAATCGAATAGACTCGAATCGAATCGAATTGAAGAGAGTTGAATCGTATAGAAAATACTCGAATCGAGTCGAAAAGAATCCAAAATATTCGAAATGAATGGAATAGAATCGAAAGAATCAAATGAAATCAAAAAGACTTGAATCGTGTAGAAAATACTCGAATCGAATCGAAAAGACTCCAAAATATTCGAAACGAATGGAATCGAATTGAAAATAATCGAATCGGATCGAATCAAATCTAAAATGATCGAATTGAATCAAATCGAAATGAAAATAATCGAACCGATTTGAAAATAATCGAATCGAAACGAAAAGAATCGAAACGAATCGAAATTGATCGAATTGATTAGAATCGATTCGAAAAGAATTGAAAAGAATCGAATCGATTTGAAAATAATTGAATCGAATCGAAAAGAATCGAATTGAATCGAAAATGATCGAATTGAATCGAATCTAATGAAAAGAATCAAAAATAATCCAATCGATTTGAAAATAATCGAATCGAATAGAAAAAAATCGAATTGAATCGAATGGAATGGAATTGAAAAGAATTGAACGGAATCGAAAATAATCGAATTGATTCGAATTGAATGGAAGAGAATTGAATCGTATAGAAAATACTCGAACCAAATCAGAAAGAATCCAAAATATTCGAAACGAATGGAATCGAAGCGAAAATAATCGAATCGAATACAATCAAAAATGATCGAATTCAATCGAATCGAATCGAAAAGAATCGAAAAAAATCGAATCGATTTGAAAACAACTGAATCGAATCAAAAAGTATCGAATCGAATCGATAATCGAATTGAATTAAATCGAATGAAAAGAATCGAAAATAATCAAATCTATTTGAAAATAATCGAATCGAATCTACAAGAATCGAATCAAATAAAATCAAATCGAAAAGAATTGAAAATAATCGAATCGACTCGAAAAGAATCGAAAATAATTGAATTGACATGAATCGAATCGAAAATAATCAAATCGAATCCAAAAAGTCGAATTGAATCGAATGGAATGGAATTGAAAAGAATCAAATCGAATCGAAAATAATCGAATCGAATCGAAAAGAATCGAAAATAATCGAATCGATTTGAAAACAATCGAAGCGAATCGAAAAGAATCGAATTGAATCGAAAACAATCGAATTGAATCGAATCGAATCGAAGAGAATCGAAAATAATCGAATCTATTCGAAAAAAATTGAATCGAATTGGAAAGAATCTAATCGAATTAAAAAGAATTGACAATAATCAAATCGATTCAAAAATAATCAAATTGAATCGAAAAGAATGAATCGAATCGAAAATGCTCGAATTGAATCAAATCGAATCAAAAATAATCGAAAATAATCGAATCGATTCGAAAATCATCTAATCGAAATGAAAAGAATTGAAACGAATTGAAATTGATCGAATTGATTGGATCGCTTCGAAAAGAATCGAAAAGAATAGAATCGATTTGAAAATAATTGAATCGATTCGGAAAGAATTGAATCGAATCGAAAATGATCAAATTGGATCGAATCAAATGAAAAGAATCGAAAATAATCAAATCGATTTGAAAATAATCGAATCGAATCGACAGGAATTGAATCTAATAAAATCAAATAGAAAAGAATCGGAAATAATCGTATCGACTCGAATAGAATCAAAAATAATTGAATTGACATGAATCGAATCGAAAATAATCGAATCGAATCCAAAAAAGTCGAATTAATCGAATGGAATGGAATTGAGAAGAATCGAATCGAATCGAAAATAATCTAATTGAATCGAATCATATCGAAAAGAATAAAAAATAATAGAATCGATTTGAAACTAATCGAATCGAATCGAAAAGAATCGAATTGAATCAAAAAGAATCAAATCGAATCAAATCAAATCAAAGAAAATCGAAAATACTCTAATCGACTCGAAAAGAATCGAATTGAATGAAATCAAATCGAAAAGAATCGAAAAGAATTGAAACGATTTGAAAATAATTGAATCGAATCAAAAAGAATCGAATCGAATCGAAAATGATCGAATTGAATCGAATCGAATGAAAAGAAACGAAAATAATCGAGTCAATTTGAATATAATCGAATCGAATAGACAAGAATCGAATCGAATGAAATCAAATCGAAAAGAATCGAAAATAATCAAATCGATTCAAAAATAATCTAATCGAAATGAAAAGAACCAAAACGAATCGAAATTGATCGAATTGATTAGAATCGATTTGAAAAGAAACGAAAAGAATCGAATCGATTTGAAAATAATAAAATCGAATCGAAAAGAATCGAATTCAATCGAATGGAATGGAATTGAAAAGAATCAAATCGAATCGAAAATAATCAAATTGAATAGAATCGAATCGAAAAGTGGAAAATAATCGAATCGATTTGAAAATAATTGAAGCGAATCGTTTTCGATTCGATTCATTCTTTTCAATTCAATTCGATTATTTTTGAATCGATTCGATTTTTGTCGATTCTTTTTGATTCGTTTCGATTCTTTCCGATTCGATTCGATTTTTTTCGAATCGATTCGATTATTTTTGATTCTCTTCGATTCGATTTGATTCAATTCGATTGTTTTTAATTCAATTCATTCTTTTCGAAAATAATCGAATTGAATCGAAAAGAACGAATAGAATCGAAAATGATTGAATTGGGTCGAATCGAAACAAAAAGAATCAAAAATAATCGAATCGATTAGAAAATAATCGAATCGAATCGAAAAGAAGCGAAACGAATCAAAATTGATCGAATTGAATCGAATCGAATCGAAAAGAATCGAAAATAATCGAATCGATTCGAAAAGAAATGAATCGAATCGAAAAGAATCGAATCGAATCGAAAAGAATCGAAAATAATTGAATCGATTTGAAAATAATCGAATTGAATTGAAAAGAACGAATCGAATCGAAGATGATCGAATTGGATCGAATCGAATCGAAAAGAATCAAAAATAATCGAATCGACTAGAAAATAATCGAATCGAATCGAAAAGAATCGAAACGAATCAAAATTGATCGAATTGAATTGAATCGATCCAAAATGAATCGAAAAGAATTGAATCGATATGAAAATAATTGAATCGAATTGAAAAGAATCGAATCGAATCGAAAAGAATCGAAACGAATCAAAATTGAACGAATTGAATTGAATCGATTCAAAATGAATCAAAAAGAATCGAATCGATTTGAAAATAATTAAATCGAATCGAAAATAATCGAATTGAATCGAAAACAATCGAATTGAATCGAATCGAATTGAAAAGAATCGAAAATAATCGAATCGATTTGAAAAAAATCGAATCGAATCGAAAAGAATCGAATCGAATCAAAAAGAATCCAAAATATTTGAAATGAATGGAATCGAAGCGAAAATAATCGAATCGAATCCAATCAAAAATGATCGAATTGAATCGAATCGAATCGAAAACAATTGAAAATAATCGAATCGATTTGAAAATAATCGAAGCGAATCGAAAAGAATCGAATTGAATTGAAAACGATCGACTTGAATCGAATCGAATCGAAAAGAATCGAAAATAATCAAATCGATTTGAAAATAATCGGATCGAATCGAAAAGAATCGAAACGAATCGAAATTGATCAAAGTGATTTGTATCGATTCGAAAAGAATCGAATCGATTTGAAAATAATTGAATCGAATCGAAAAGAGAGAATCGAATCAAAAATGATCAAATTGAATTGAATCGAAGGAAAAGAATCGAAAAGAATCGAATGGATTTGAAAATAATCGAATCGACTCGAAAAGAATCGAAAATAATTGAATTGACATGAATTGAATCGAAAATAATCGAATGGAATCGAAAAAAGTCAAATTGAATCAAATGGAATGGAATTGAAAAGAATCGAATCGAATCGAAAATACTCTAATTGAATTGAATCGAAAAGAAACGAAAATAATCAAATCGATTCGAAAATAATCTAATCGAAACGAAAAGAACCAAAACGAATCGAAATTGATCGAATTGATTAGAATCGATTTGAAAAGAAACGAAAAGAATCGAATCGATTTGAAAATAATCAAATCGAATCGAAAAGAATCGAATTCAATCGAATGGAATGGAATTGAAAAGAATCAAATCGAATCGAAAATAATCGAATTGAATAGAATCGAATCAAAAAGAATGGAAAATAATCGAATCGATTTGAAAATAATCGAAGCGAATCGAAAGGAATCGAATTGAAGAAAAACAATCGAATTGAATCGAATCGAATCGAAAAGAATCGAAAATAATCGAATGGATTCGAAAAAAATCGAATCGAATCGAAAAGAATCTAATCGAATCGAAGATAATCGAAAATAATCGAATCGATTCCAAAAGCAATCGAATTGCATCGAAAAGAAGGAATCGAATCGAAAATGATTGAATTGGATCGAATCAAATCGAAAAGATTCAAAAATAATTGACTCGATTAGAAAATAATCGAATCGAATTGAAAAGAATTGAAATGAATCAAAATTGATCGAATTGAATTGAATCGATTAAAAATGAATCGAAAAGAATCGAATCGATTTGAAAATAATTGAATCGAGTCGAAAAGAATCGAATTGAATCGACAATGATCAAATTGAATCGAATCAAATGAAAAGAATCGAAAAGAATCGAATCGATTTAAAAATGATCGAATCAAATTGAAAATAATCGAATTGAATCGAATTGAATGGAAGAGAATTGAATCGTATAGAAAATACTGGAACCGAATCGAAAAGAATACAAAATATTCGAAACGAATGTAATCGAAGCGAAAATAATCGAATCGAATCGAATCAAAAATGATCGAATTGAATCGAATCCAATCGAAAAGAATCGAAAACAATCGAATCGATTCGAAAACAACTGAATCGAATCGAAAAGAATCGAATCGAATCGATAATGATCGAATTGAATCGAATCGAACTGAAAAGAATGGAAAATAATCGAATCGATTTGAAAATAATCGAATCAAATCGAAAGTTCATCGAATTGAATCGAAAAGAATCAAATCGAATCAAAAATGATCAAGTTGAATTGAATCGAATCGAAAAGAATTGAAAATAATCGAATCAAATTGAATTGAAAGGAATCAAATCGAATTGAAAATAATCAAATTGAAAAGAATCAAAAATAACCGAATCGACGTGAATCAAATTGAAAATAATCGAATAGAAATAATCGAATTGTATCGAATGGAATCGAATTGACTCAAAAAGAATCGAAAATCGTTGATTTGAATCAAATCGAAAAGAACCGATTCGAATCGAATCGAAAAGAAGAAAATCAAATCGAATCAAAAAGAATAAAAAATAATCAAATCAACTCGAAAAGAATCAAAAATAATCGAATCGACTCGAATCGAATCGAGTTGAAGACAGTTGAATCGTATAGAAACTACTCGAATCGAGTCGAAAAGAATCCAAAATATTCGAAATGAATGGAATCGAATCGAAAGAATCAAATGAAATAAAAAAATTGAATCATAGAAAATAGTCGAATTGAATCAAAAAGAAAGAATCGAATCGAAAATGATCGAATTGGATCGAATCGAAACAAAAAGAATCAAAAATAATCGAATCGATTAGAAAATAATCGAATCGAATCGAAAAGAAGCGAAACGAATCAAAATTGATCGAATTGAATCGAATCGAATCGAAAAGAATTGAAAATAATCGAATCGATTCGAAAAGATATGAATCGAATCGAAAAGAATCGAATCGAATCGAAAAGAATCGAAAATAATTGAATCGATTCGAAAATAATCGAATTGAATTGAAAAGAACGAATCGAATCGAAAATGATCGAATTGGATCGAATCGAATCGAAAAGAATCAAAAATAATCGAATCGACTAGAAAATAATCGAATCGAATCGAAAAGAATCGAAACGAATCAAAATTGATCGAATTGAATTGAATCGATTCAAAATGAATCGAAAAGAATCGAATCGATATGAAAATAATTGAATCGAATCGAAAAGAATCGAATCGAATCGAAAAGAATCGAAACGAATCAAAATTGAACGAATTGAATTGAATCAATTCAAAATGAATCAAAAAGAAACGAATCGATTTGAAAATAATTAAATCGAATCGAAAATAATCGAATTGAATCGAAAACAATCGAATTGAATCGAATCGAATTGAAAAAATCGAAAATAATCAAATCGATTTGAAAAAAATCGAATCGAATCGAAAAGAATCGAATCGAATCAAAAAGAATCCAAAATATTTGAAATGAATGGAATCGAAGCGAAAATAATCGAATCGAATCCAATCAAAAATGATCGAATTGAATCGAATCGAAAACAATTGAAAATAATCGAATCGATTTGAAAATAATCGAAGCGAATCGAAAAGAATCGAATTGAATTGAAAACGATTGACTTGAATCGAATCGAATCGAAAAGAATTGAAACGAATCGAAATTGATCAAAGTGATTTGTATCGATTCGAAAAGAATCGAATCGATTTGAAAATAATTGAATCGAATCGAAAAGAGAGAATCGAATCGAAAATGATCAAATTGAATTGAATCGAATGAAAAGAATCGAAAAGAATCGAATGGATTTGAAAATAATCGAATCGACTCGAAAAGAATCGAAAATAATTGAAATGACATGAATTGAATCCAAAATAATCGAATGGAATCGAAAAAAGTCAAATTGAATCAAATGGAATGGAATTGAAAAGAATCGAATCGAATCGAAAATACTCTAATTGAATTGAATCGAAAAGAATCGAAAATAATCAAATCGATTCGAAAATAATCTAATTGAAACGAAAAGAACCAAAACGAATCGAAATTGATCGAATTGATTAGAATCGATTTGAAAAGAAACGAAAAGAATCGAATCGATTTGAAAATAATCAAATCGAATCGAAAAGAATCGAATTCAATCGAATGGAATGGAATTGAAAAGAATCGAATCGAAAAAAATTAAATTGAATCGAATTGAATGGAAGAGAATTGAATCGTATAAAAAATACTCGAACCGAATCGAAAAAATCCAAAATATTCGAAATGAATGAAATCGAATCAAAAATATTCGAATCGACTCGAAAAAAATCGAAAATAATTAAATTGACATGAATCGAATCGAAAATAATCAAATCGAATCGAAAAAAGTCTAATTGAATCTAAAGGAATGGAATTGAAAAGAATCGAATCGAATTGAAAAACTCTAATTGAATCGAATTGAATCGAATTGAATCGAAAAGAATCGAAAAGAATCAAATCGATTCGAAAATAATCTAATCGAAAAGAAAAGAACCGAAACGAATTGAAATTGATCGAATTGATTAGAATCGATTTGAAAAGAATCGAAAAGAATCGAATCGATTTGAAAATAATTGAATCGATTCGAAAAGAATCGAATCGAATCGAAAATGATCGAATTGAATCGAATCAAATGAAAAGAATCGAAAATAATCGAATCGATTTGAAAATAATCAAATCGAATCGAAAAGAATCGAATCGAATTGAAAATGATCGAATTGAATCGAATCCAAGGAAAAGAATCGAAAATAATCGAATCGATTTGAAAATAATCGAATCGAATCGACAAGAATCGAATCGAATGAAATCAAATCGAAAAGAATCAAAAATAATCAAATCGACTCGAAAAGAATCGAAAATAATTGAATTGACATGAATCGAATCGAAAATAATCGAATCAAATCCATAAAAGTCGAATTGAATCGAATGGAATGGAATTGAAAAGAATCGAATCGAATCGAAAATACTCTAATTGAATCAAATTGAATCGAAAACAATCGAAAATAATCAAATCGATTCGAAAATAATCTAATCGAAACGAAAAGAACTGAAACGAATCAAAATTGATCGAATTGATTAGAATCGATTTGAAAAGAATCGAAAATAATCGAATCGATTTGAAAATAATCGACTTGAATCGACAAGAATTGAATCGAATAAAATCAAATCGAAAAGAATCGAAAATAATCGAATCGACTCGAAAAGAAGCGAAAATAATTGAATAGACATGAATCGAATAGAAAATAATCGAATCGAATCGAAAAAAGTCGAATTGAATCGAATGGAATGGAATTGAAAAGAATCGAATTGAATCGAAAATAATCGAATTGAATCGAATCAAATGGAAAAGAATGGAAAATAATCGAATCGATTTGAAAATAATCGAAACGAATCGAAAAGAATCGAATTGAATCGAAAACAATCAAATTGAATCGAATCGAATCAAAAAGAATCAAAAACAATCAAATCGATTCGAAAATAATCGAATTGAATTTAAAAGAAAGAAGCGAATCGAAAATGATCGAATTGGAACGAATCAAATCAAAAAGAATAAAAAATAATCGAATCAATTCGAAAACAATCGACTCGAATCGCAAAGAATCATATCGAATCGAAAATAATCGAATTGAATTGAATTGATTGGAAGAGAATCGAATCGTATAGAAAATACTCGAACTGAATTGAAAAGAATCCAAAATATTCGAAACAAATGGAATCGAAGCGAATATAATTGAATCGAATTGAATCAAAAATGATCGAATTGAATCGAATCGAATCAAAAAGAATCGAAAACAATCGCATCGATTCGAAAACAACTGAATCGAATCTAAAAGAATCGAAACGAATCGATAATGATCGAATTGAATCGAATCGAATCGAAAAGATTCGAAAATAATCAAATCGATTAGAAAATAATCGAATCGAATTGAAAAGAATGGAAAATAATCGAATCGATTTGAAAATAATCGAAGCGAATCAAAAAGAATCGAATCGAATCGAAAATGATCGAATTGAATCGAATCGAATCGAAAATAATCAAAAATAATCGAATCGATTCGAAAGAAATTGAATCAAATCGAAAAGAATCTAATCGAATCGAAAAGAATCGAAAATAATCGAATCGATTCGGAAATAATCGAATTGAATTGAAAAGAACGAATCAAATTGAAAATGATCGAATTGGATCGAATCGAATCGAAATGAATCAAAAATAATCAAATCGATTCGAAAACAATCGAATCGAATCGCAAAGAATCGAATCGAAATGAAAATGAATGAATTGAATCGAACCAAATCGAAAAGAATGGAAAATAATCAAATCGATTAGAAAATAATTGAATCGAATCGAAAAGAATCGAAACGAATCAAAATTATTCGAACTAATTGAATCGATTCGAAAAGAATCGAAAAGAATTGAATCGATTTGAAAATAATTGAATCGAATCGAAAAGAATCGAATCGAATCGAAAATGATCAAATTGAATCAAATCGAAAGAAAAGAATCGAAAATAATCGAATCGATTTGAAAATAATCGACTTGAATCGACAAGAATTGAATCGAATAAAATCAAATCGAAAAGAATCGAAAATAATCGAATCGACTCGAAAAGAAGCGAAAATAATTGAATAGACATGAATCGAATAGAAAATAATCGAATCGAATCGAAAAAAGTCGAATTGAATCGAATGGAATGGAATTGAAAAGAATCGAATTGAATCGAAAATAATCGAATTGAATCGAATCAAATGGAAAAGAATGGAAAATAATCGAATCGATTTGAAAATAATCGAAACGAATCGAAAAGAATCGAATTGAATCGAAAACAATCAAATTGAATCGAATCGAATCAAAAAGAATCAAAAACAATCAAATCGATTCGAAAATAATCGAATTGAATTTAAAAGAAAGAAGCGAATCGAAAATGATCGAATTGGAACGAATCAAATCAAAAAGAATAAAAAATAATCGAATCAATTCGAAAACAATCGAATCGAATCGCAAAGAATCATATCGAATCGAAAATAATCGAATTGAATTGAATTGAATGGAAGAGAATCGAATCGTATAGAAAATACTCGAACTGAATCGAAAAGAATCCAAAATATTCGAAACAAATGGAATCGAAGCGAATATAATCGAATCGAATCGAATCAAAAATGATCGAATTGAATCGAATCGAATCAAAAAGAATCGAAAACAATCGCATCGATTCGAAAACAACTGAATCGAATCTAAAAGAATCGAAACGAATCGATAATGATCGAATTGAATCGAATCGAATCGAAAAGATTCGAAAATAATCAAATCGATTAGAAAATAATCGAATCGAATTGAAAAGAATGGAAAATAATCGAATCGATTTGAAAATAATCGAAGCGAATCAAAAAGAATCGAATCGAATCGAAAATGATCGAATTGAATCGAATCGAATCGAAAATAATCAAAAATAATCGAATCGATTCGAAAGAAATTGAATCAAATCGAAAAGAATCTAATCGAATCGAAAAGAATCGAAAATAATCGAATCGATTCGGAAATAATCGAATTGAATTGAAAAGAACGAATCAAATTGAAAATGATCGAATTGGATCGAATCGAATCGAAATGAATCAAAAATAATCAAATCGATTCGAAAACAATCGAATCGAATCGCAAAGAATCGAATCGAATTGAAAATGAATGAATTGAATCGAACCAAATCGAAAAGAATGGAAAATAATCGAATCGATTAGAAAATAATTGAATCGAATCGAAAAGAATCGAAACGAATCAAAATTAATCGAACTAATTGAATCGATTCGAAAAGAATCGAAAAGAATCGAATCGATTTGAAAATAATTGAATCGAATCGAAAAGAATCGAATCGAATCGAAAATGATCAAATTGAATCAAATCGAAAGAAAAGAATCGAAAATAATCGAATCGATTTGAAAATAATCGAATCGAATTGAAAAAAATCGAATTGAATCGAATGGGATGGAAGAGATTTGAATCATACAGAACATACTCGAATCGAATCGAAAAGAATCCAAAATATTCGAAACGAATGGAATCGAAGCGAAAATAATCGAATAAATCGAATGAAAAATGATCGAATAGAATCGAATCGAATCGAAAAGAATCGAAAACAATCGAATCAATTCGAAAACAACTGAATCGAATCGAAAATAATCAAATCGAATCAAATCAAATCGAAAAGAATCGAAAATATTCGAATCGACTAGAAAAGAATCGAAAATAATTGATTCGAGTAGAATCGAAAAGAACCGATTCGAATCGAATCGAAAAGAAGAAAATCAAATCGAATCAAAAAGAATAAAAAATAATCAAATCAACTCGAAAAGAATCAAAAATAATCGAATCGACTCGAATCGAATAGAATTGAAGAGAATTGAATCGTATAGAAACTACTCGAATCGAATCGAAAAGAATCCAAAATATTCGAAACGAATGGAATCGAATTGAAAATAATCGAATCGAATCGAATCGAAAATGATCAAATTGAATCAAATCGAATTGAAAATAATCGAAAATAATCGAATCGATTCGAAAATAATCTAATTGAATCGAAGAGAATCGAAAAGAATCGAATCGATTTGAAAATAATTGAATCGAATCGAAAAGGATCGAATCGAATCGAAAATGATCGAATTGAATCGAATCGAATGAAAAGAATTGAAAATAATTGAATCGATTTGAAAATAATCGAATCGAATCGACAGGAATCGAATCGAATAAAATCAAATCGAAAAGAATCGAAAATAATCGAATCGACTTGAAAAGAATCGAAAATAATTGAATTGACATGAATCGAATCGAAAATAATCGAATCGATCTGAAAATAATCGAATCGAATCGAAAAGAATCGAATTGAATCGAAAAGAATCAAATCGAATCAAATTAAATCGAAAAGAATCAAAAATAATCGAATTGACTCAAAAAGAATTGAAAATAATTGATTCGAATCGAATCGAAAAGAACCGATTCGAGTCGAATCGAAAAGAAGAAAATCAAATCGAATCAAAAAGAATAAAAAATAATCAAATCAACTCAAAAAGAATCAAAAATAATCGAATCGACTCGAATCGAATCGAATTGAAGAGAATTGAATCGTATAGAAACTCCTCGAATCAAATCAAAAAGAATCCAAAATATTCGAAAGGATTGGAATCGAATCGAAAGAATAAAATCGAATCAAAAAGACTTAAATTTTATAGAAAATACTCGAATCGAATCGAAAAGACTCCAAAATATTCAAAACAAATGGAATCGAATTGAAAATAATCGAATCGAATCGAATCGAAAATGATCGAATTGAATAAAATCGAAAATAATCGAAAATAATTGAATCGATTCGAAAATAATCTAATCGAATCGAAAAGAATCGAAACGAATCGAAATTGATCGAATTGAATAGAATCGATTCGAAAAGAATCGAAAAGAATTGAATCGATTTAAAAATAATTGAATCGAATCAAAAAGAATAGAATCGAATCGAAAATGATGGAATTGATTCGAAGAGAATGATAAGAATCGAAAATAATCGAATCGATTTGAAAATTATCGAATCGAATTGACAAGAATCTAATTGATTAAAATCAAATCAAAAAGAATCGAAAATAATCAAATCGACTCGAAAAGAATAGAAAATAATTGAATTGACATGAATGGAACTGAAAATAATCGAATCGAATAGAAAAAAATTGAATTGAATTGAATGGAGGAGAATTGAATCGTATAGAAAATACTCGAACCGAATTGAAAAGAATCCAAAATATTCGAAATGAATGGAATCGAACTGAAAATAATCGAAGGAATCAAAAATGATCGAATTGGATCAAATCGAATCGAAAGGAATCGAAAATAATCTAATCGATTCGAAAACAATGGAATTGAATCGAAAAGTATCGAATCGAATCGATAATGATCGAATTAAATCGAATCGAATCGAAAAGAATCGAATATAATTGAATTGATTTGAACATAATCAAATTGAATTGAAAAGAATCGAATCGAATCGAAAATACTCGAATTGAATCTAATCGAATCAAAAAGAATCGAAAATAATCGAATCGATTCGAAAATAATCGAATCGAAAAGAATCAAATCGAATAAAAAATGATCGAGTTGAATTGAATCGAATCGAAAAGAATCGAAAATAATCGAATCAAATTGAATTGAAAGGAATCGAATCGAATTGAAAATAATCAAATTGAAAAGAATCAAAAATAACCGAATCTTCTTGAATCAAATTGAAAATAATCGAATAGAAATAATCGAATTGTATCGAATGGAATCGAATCGACTCAAAAAGAATCGAAAATAATTGATTCGAGTCGAATCGAAAAGAACCGATTCAAATCAAATCGAAAAGAAGAAAATCAAATTGAATCAAAAAGAATAAAAAATAATCAAATCAACTCAAAAAGAATAAAAAATAATCAAATCGACTCGAATCGAATCGAATTGAAGAGAATTGAATCGTATAGAAACTACTCGAATCGAATCAAAAAGAATCCAAAATATCCGAAATGAATGGAATCGAATCGAAAGAATCAAATCGAATCGAAAAGACTTGAATCGTATAGAAAATACTCGAATCGAAGCGAAAAGAATCCAAAATATTCGAAACAAATGGAATCGAATTGGAAATAATCGAATCGAATCGAATCGAAAATGATCGAATTGATTCAAATCGATTTGAAAATAATCGAATCGAATCGAAAAGAATCGAATTGAATCGAAAACAATCAAACTGAATCATATCGAATCGAAGAGAATTGAAAAGAATCGAATCGATTTGAAAATAATCGAATTGAATCGAATAGAATGAATCGAATCGAAAATGATTGAATTGGATCGAATCGAATCGAAAAGAATCGAAAATAATCGAATCGATTAGAAAATAATCGAATAGAATAGAAAAGAATCGAAACGAATCAAAATTGATCGAATTGAATTGAATCGATTCAAAATAAATTGAAAAGAATCGAATCGATTTGAAAATAATTGAATCGAATCGAAAAGAATCGAATCGAATTGAAAACGATGAAATTGAATCGAATCGAATGAAAGGAATCGAAAATAATTGAATCGATTTGAAAATAATCGAATTGATTCGAAAAAAATCGAATTGAATCGAATGGAATGAAATTGAAAATAATCGAATCGAACCGAAAATAATCGAACTGAATCGAATTGAATGGAAGAGAATTGAATCGTATAGAAAAAACTTGAACCGAATCGAAAAGAATCCAAAATATTCTAAACGAATGGAATCGAAGCGAAAATAATCGAATCGAATCCAATCAAAGATGATCGAATTGAATCAAATTGAATCGAAAAGAATCGAAAACAATCGAATCGATTCGAAAACAAATGAATCGAATCGAAAAGAATCAAAAATAATCGAATCGATATGAAAATAATCGAATCGAATTGAAAAGAATCGAATCGAATCGAAAATAATCAAATTGAATCTAATCGAATCGAGAAGAATCGAAAATAATCGAATCGATTTGAAAATAATCGAATCGAATCGAAAAGAATCAAATCAAATAAAAAATGATCGATTTCAATTGAATCGATTCGAAAAGAATCGAAAAGAATCGAATCAAATTGAATTGAAAGGAATCGAATCGAATTGAAAATAACCAAATTGAAAAGAATGAAAAATAACCGAATCGACTTGAATCAAATTGAAAATAATCGAATAGAAATTATCGAATTGCATCGAATGGAATCGAATTGACTCAAAAAGAATCGAAAATAATTAATTCGAATTGAAAAGAACCGATTCGAATCGAATCAAAAAGAAGAAAATCAAATCGAATCAAAAAGAATAAAATATAATCAAATCAACTCGAAAAGAATCAAAAATAATCGAATCGACTCGATCGAATCGAACTGAAGAGAATTGAATCGTATAGAAACTACTCGAATCGAATTGAAAAGAATCCAAAATATCCTAAATGAATGGAATCGAATTGAAAGAATCAAATCGAATCGAAAAGACTTGAATCGTATAGAAAATACTCTAATCGAAGCGAAAAGAATCCAAAATATTCGAAACGAATGGAATCGAATTGAAAATAATCGAATTGAATCTAATCGAAAATGATCAAATTGAATCAAATCGAATAGAAAATAATCGAAAATAATCGAATCGATTTGAAAATAATCTAATCAAATCGAAAGAATTGAAGCGAATCGAAATTGATCGAATTGATTAGAATCGATTTGAAAAGAATTGAAAAGAATCAAATCGATTTGAAAATAATTGAATCGAATCGAAAAGAATCGAATCGAATAGAAAATGATCGAATTGAATCGAATCTATTAAAAGAATCGAAAATAATCGAATCGAATCGAAAAGAATCGAAAATAATTGAATTGACATGAATCGAATCGAAAATAATCGAATCGAATCGAAAAAAGTCGAATTGAATCGAATGGAATGGAATTGAAAAGAATCGAATCGAATCAAAAATACTCTAATTGAATCGAATCGAATATAATAGAAAATAATAATTAGAAATAATAATAATAAGCTGTGCGGCTCCCGGAACAGCTCGGTGGCGGCAGGTCCCGCAGAGGAAGAGGCTCCACGGGGAGGGGGCTGCGCGGCTCCGAGAACTGCTCCCCCAGAAGACCAGCTGGACAGACAAGTTCCAGGGGAAGTCAAGGGACTTAAAGAAGACGGAATCAGAAGATACTCCCCCGTGTGTTTTGTATTTTTCGGGTTTTTTTTGTTTTTTGTCTTTTGAGTTCTTTTTTGTTTTTGTCTTTGTTTTTTCTTTTTCCTTTTGATTTCTGATTGCTTCCCCCACCCCTTTTTTTTTCCTTTCTTTTTCCTCCTCTTCTCTTTTTTCATTCTTTTTTCCTTTTTTCTTGTTTCCTCTTCTTTTTCTCTTTTCTTTCCTTCTCCCTCTCTCTTTTTTCCTTTTCCTAATACAACTTGCTTTTGGCCACTTTGCACTGAACAAAATGACTAGAAGGAAAACCTCACCTCCAAAGAAAGAATCACAAACAGTCCTCTCTCCCACAGAGTTACAAAATCTGGATTACAATTCAATGTCAGAAAGCCAATTCAGAAGCACTATTATACAGCTACTGGTGTCTCTAGAAAAAAGCATAAAGGTCTCAATAGACTTCATGACTGCAGAATTTAGATCCAAACAGGCAGAAATTAAAAATCAATTAAACGAGATGCAATCCAAACTAGAAGTCCTAACGACGAGGGTTAACGAGATGGAAGAACGAGTGAGTGACATAGAAGACAAGTTGATGGCAAAGAGGGAAACTGAGGACCAAAGAGACAGGAAATTAAGAGACCATGAAGACAGATTAAGGGAAATAAACGACAGCCTGTGGAAGAAAAACCTACATTTAATTGGGGTTCCCGAGGGCGCCGAAAGGGACAGAGGGCCAGAATATGTATTTGAACAAATCCTAGCTGAAAACTTTCCTAATCTGGGAAGGGAAACAGGCATTCAGATCCAGGAAATAGAGAGATCCCCCCCTAAAATCAATAAAACCCGTTCAACACCTCGACATCTAATAGTTAAGCTTGCAAATTCCAAAGATAAAGAGAAGATCCTTAAAGCAGCAAGAGACAAGAAATCCCTGACTTTTATGGGGAGGAGTATTAGGGTAACAGCAGACCTCTCCACAGAGACCTGGCAGGCCAGAAAGGGCTGGCAGGATATATTCAGGGTCCTACATGAGAAGAACATGCAACCAAGAATACTTTATCCAGCAAGGCTCTCATTTAAAATGGAAGGAGAGATAAAGAGCTTCCAAAACAGGCAGGAACTGAAAGAATATGTGACCTCCAAACCAGCTCTGCAAGAAATTTTAAGGGGGACTCTGAAAATTCCCCTTTAAAAAGAAGTTCAGTGGAACAATCCACAAAAACAAGGACTAAATAGACATCATGATGACACTAAACTCATATCTTTCAATAGTAACTCTGAACGTGAACGGGCTTAATGACCCCATCAAAAGGCGCAGGGTTTCAGACTGGATAAAGAAGCAGGACCCATCTATTTGCTGTCTACAAGAGACTCATTTTAGACAGAAGGACACCTACAGTCTGAAAATAAAAGGCTGGAAAACCATTTACCATTCGAATGGTCCTCAAAAGAAAGCAGGGGTAGCCATCCTTATATCAGATAAACTAAAATTTACCCCGAAGACCATAGTGAGAGATGAAGAGGGACACTATATCATACTTAAAGGATCTATTCAACAAGAGGACTTAACAATCCTCAATATATATGCCCCGAATGTGGGAGCTGCCAAATATTTAAACCAATTATAAACCAAAGTAAATAAATACTTGGATATTAATTCAATTATACTTGGGGACTTTAATCTAGCTCTTTCCATACTAGATAGATCTGCTAAGCACAATATCTCCAAAGAAACAAGAGCTTTAAATGATACACTGGACCAGATGGACTTCACAGACATCTACAGAACTTTACATCCAAACTCAACTGAATACACATTCTTCTCAAGTGCACATGGAACTTTCTCCAGAATAGACCACATACTGGGTCACAAATCATGTCTGAACTGATACCAAAAGATTGGGATCGTCCCTGCATATTCTCAGACCATAATGCCTTGAAATTAGAACTAAATCACAACAAGAAGTTTGGAAGGACCTCAAACACATGGAGGTTAAGGACCATCCTACTAAAAGACGAAAGGGTCAACCAGGAAATTAAGGAAGAATTAAAAAGATTCATGGAAACTAATGAGAATGAAGATACAACTGTTCAAAATCTTTGGGATGCAGCAAAAGCAGTCCTAAGGGGGAAATACATCACAATACAAGCAGCCATTCAAAAAATGGAAAGAACTCAAATACAAAAGCTAACCTCAAACATAAAGGAGCTAGAGGGAAAACAAAAGATGGACCCTACCCCCAGCAGAAGAAGAGAGTTAATTAAAATTCGGGCAGAACTGAATGAAATCGAGACCAGAAGAACTGTGGAACAGATCAACAGAACCAGGAGTTGGTTCTTTGAAAGAATTAATAAGATAGATAAACCATTAGCCAACCTTATTAAAAAGAAGAGAGAGAAGACTCAAATTAATAAAACCATGAATGAGAAAGGAGAGATCACTACCAACACCAAGGAAATACAAACGATTTTAAAAAACATATTATGAACAGCTATATGCCAATAAATTAGGCAACCTAGAAGAAATGGACGCATTCCTGGAAGGCCATAAACTACCAAAACTGGAACAGGAAGAAATAGAAACCCTGAACAGACCAATAACCAGGGAGGAAATTGAAGCGGTCATCAAAAACCTCCCAAGACACAAGAGTCCAGGACCAGATGGCTTCCCAGGGGAATTCTATCAAACGTTTAAAGAAGAAATCATACCTATTCTACTAAAGCTGTTTGGAAAGATAGAAGGAGATGGAGTACTTCCAAATTCGTTCTATGAGGCCAGCATCACTTTAATTCCAAAACCAGACAAAGACCCCACCAAAAATGAGAATTACAGACCAATATCCCTGATGAACATGGATGCAAAAGTTCTCAACAAGATACTAGCCAACAGGATCCAACAACACATTAAAAAATTATTCACCATGACCAAGTAGGATTTATCCCCGGGACACAAGGCTGGTTCAACACTCGTAAAACAATCAATGTGATTCATCATATCAGCAAGAGAAAAACCAAGAACCATATGATCCTCTCACTGGATGCGGAGAAAGCATTTGACAAAATACAGCATCCATTCCTGATCAAAACTCTTCAGAGTGTAGGGATAGAGGGAACTTTCCTCGACATCTTAAAAGCTATCTACGAAAAGCCAACAGCAAATATCATTCTCAATGGGGAAGCATTGGGAGCCTTTCCCCTACGATCAGGAACAAGACAGGGATGTCCACTCTCACCACTGCTTTTCAACATAGTATTGGAAGTCCTAGCCTCAGCAATCAGACAACAAAAAGACATTAAAGGCATTCAAATTAGGAAAGAAGAAGTCAAACTCTCCCTCTTCGCCGATGACATGATACTCTACATAGAAAACCCAAAAGCCTCCACCCCAAGATTGTTAGAACTCATACAGCAATTTGGTAGCGTGGCAGGATACAAAATCAATGCCCAGAAATCAATGGCATTTCTATACACTAACAATGAGACTGAAGAAAGAGAAATTAAGGAATCAATCCCATTTACAATTGCACCCAAAAGCATAAGATACCTAGGAATAAACCTAACCAAAGAGGTAAAGGATCTATACCCTAAAAACTATAGAACACCTCTGAAAGAAATTGAGGAAGACACAAAGAGATGGAAAAATATTCCATGCTCATGGATTGGCAGAATTAATATCCTGAAAATGTCAATGTTACCCAGGGCAATTTACAAGTTTAATGCAATCCCTATCAAAATACCATGGACTTTCATCAGAGAGTTAGAACAAATTATTTTAAGATTTGTGTGGAATCAAAAAAGACCCCGAATAGCCAGGGGAATTTTAAAAAAGAAAACCATATCTGGGGGCATCACAATGCCAGATTTCAGGTTGTACTACAAAGCTGTGGTCATCAAGACAGTGTGGTACTGGCACAAAAACAGACACATAGATCAATGGAACAGAATAGAAAATCCAGAAGTGGACCCTCAAGTTTATGGTCAACTAATATTTGATAAAGGAGGAAAGACTATCCATTGGAAGAAAGACAGTCTCTTCAATAAATGGTGCTGGGAAAATTGGACATCCACATGCAGAAGAATGAAACTAGACCCACTCTCTTTCACCATACACAAAGATAAACTCAAAATGGATGAAAGATCTAAATGTGAGACAAGATTCCATCAAAATCCTAGAGGAGAACACAGGCAACACCCTTTTTGAACTTGGCCACAGGAACTTCTTGCAAGATACATCCATGAAGGCAAAAGAAACAAAAGCAAAAATGAACTATTGGGACTTCATCAAGATAAGAAGCTTTTGCACAGCAAAGGATACAGTCAACAAAACTAAAAGACAACCTACAGAATGGGAGAAGATATTGGCAAATGACGGATCAGATAAAGGACTAGTTTCCAAGATCTATAAAGAGCTTCTTAAACTCAACACCAAAGAAACAAACAATCCAAACATGAAATGGGCAAAAGACATGAAGAAAAATCTCACAGAGGAAGACATAGCCATGGCCAACATGCACATGAGAAAATGTTCTGCATCACTGGCCATCAGGGAAATACAAATCAAAACCACAATGAGATACCACCTCACACCAGTGAGAATGGGGAAAATTAACAAGGCAGGAAACCACAAATGTTGGAGAGCATGCGGAGAAAAGGGAACCCTCTTACACTGTTGGTGGGAATGTGAACTGGTGCAGCCACTCTGGAAAACTGTGTGGAGGTTCCTCAAAGAGTTAAAAATAGACCTGTCCTACGACCCATCAATTGCACTGTTGGGGATTTACCCCAGAGACTCAGATGCAATGAAATGCCGGGACACCTGCACCCCAATGTTTCTAGCAGCAATGTCCACAATAGCCAAACTGTGGAAGGAGCCTAGGTGTCCATCGAAAGATGAATGGATAAAGAAGATGTGGTTTATGTACACAATGGAATATTACTCAGCCATTAGAAACGACAAATACCCACCATTTGCTTCAACGTGGATGGAACTGGAGGGTATTATGCTGAGTGAAGTAAGTCAATCGGAGAAGTACAAACAGTGTATGTTCTCATTCATTTGGGGAATATAAATAATAGCAAAAGGGAATATAAGGGAAGGGAGAAGAAATATGCGGGAAATATCAGCAAGGGAGACAGAACATAAAGACTCCTAACTCTGGGAGACGAACTGGGGATGGTTGAAGGGGAGGAGGGCAGGGGTGGGCCTGAGTTGGTGGCGGGCACTGACGTGGATACTTGATGGGATGAGCACTGGGAGATATTCTGTATGTTGATAAATTGAACACCAGTAAAAAATTAGAAAACAAAAAGGAATAAAGAAATAAAATCTTTAAAAAAAAAAGAAAATAATCGAATCGAAAGAATCATATCGAATCGAAAAGACTTGAATCGTATAGAAAATATTCGAATCGAATTGAAAAGAATCCAAAATATTCGAAACGAATGGAATCGAATTGAAAATAATCGAATCGAATCGAATCGAAAATGATCGAATTGAATCAAATCGAATCGAAAATAATCGAAAATAATCGAATCGATTCAAAAATAATCTAATCGAATTGAAAAGAATCGAAACGAATCGAAATTGATCGAATTGATTAGAATCGATTTGAAAAGAATCGAAAAGAATCGAATCGATTTGAAAATAATTGAATCGAATCGAAAAGAATCGAATGGAATCGAAAATGATCGAATTGATCGAATCTAATGAAAAGAATCGAAAAGAATCGAATCGATTTGAAAATAATCGAATCGAATCTACACGAATCGAATCAAATAAAATCAAATCGAAAAGAATCGAAAAGAATCGAATTGACTCGAAAAGAATCGAAAATAATTGAATTGACATGAATCGAATCGAAAATAATCGAATCCGATCGAAAAAATTCGAATTGAATCGAATGGAATGGGATTGGAAAGAATCAAATCGAATCTAAAATACTCTAATTGAATCGAATCGAATCGAAAAGAATGGAAAATAATCGAATCGATTTGAAAATAATCGATGCGAATCGAAAAGAATTGAATTGAATCGAAAACAATCGAATTAAATCGAATCGAATCGAAGAGAATCGAAAATAGTCGAATCAATTCGAAAAAAATCGAATCGAATCGAAAAGAATCTAATCGAATCAAAAAGAATCGAAATAATCGAATCGATTTGAAAATAATCGCATTCAATCGAAAAGAACGAATCGAATCGAAAATGATCGAATTGGATCGAAAAGAATCGAATCGATTTGAAAAAAATTGAATCGAATCGAAAAGAATCGAATCGAATCGAAAATGATCGAATTGAATCGAATCGAATGAAAAGAATCGTAAATAATTGATTCGATTTGAAAAGAATCGAATCGAATCGAAAAGAATCGAATTGAATCGAAAAGAATCAAATCGAATCAAATCAAATCGAAGAGAATCGAAAAGAATCGAATCGACTCGAAAAGAATCGAAAATAATTGAATTGACATGAATCGAATCAAAAATAATCGAATCGAATTGAAAAAAGTCAAATTGAATCAAATGGAATGGAATTGAAAAGAATCAAATCGAATCGAAAATAATCGAATTGAATCGAATCGAATCGAAAAGAATGGAAAATAAACGACTCGATTTGAAAATAATAAAAGTGAATCGAAAAGAACGAATTGAATCGAAAACAATCGAACTGAATCGAATCGAAAATAATCAAATCAACTCGAAAAGAATAAAAAATAATCGAATCGACTCGAATCGAATCGAATTGAAGAGAATTGAACCGTATAGAAACTACTCGAATCGAATCAAAAAGAATCCAAAATATTCGAAATAAATGGAATCAAATCGAAAGAATCAAATCGAATTGAAAAGACTTGAATCGTATAGAAAATACTCGAATCAAATCGAAAAGAATCCAAAATATTCGAAACGAATGGAATCGAATTGAAAATAATCGAATCGAATCAAATCGAATCGAAAATGATCAAATTGAAGCGAAAAGAATCGAATCGATTTGAAAAAAATTGAATCGAATCGAAAAGAATCCAATCGATTCGAAAATGATCGAATTGAATCGAATGAAAAGAATCGAGATTAATTGAATTGATCTGAAAATAATCAAATCGAATCAAAAAGAATCAAATCGAATCAAATCAAATCGAAGAGAATGGAAATAATCGAATCAACTCGAAAAGAATCGAAAATAATTGAATTGACATGAATCGAATCAAAAATAAACGAATCGAATCCAAAAAAGTCGAATTGAATCGAATGGAATGGAATTGAAAAGAATTGAATCGAATCGAAAATACTCTAATTGAATCGAATCGAATCGAAAAGAATCGAAAAGAATTGAATCGATTTGAAAAGAATCGAATCGAATCGAAAAGAATCGAATTGAATCGAAAAGAATCAAATCGAATCAAATCAAATCGAAGAGAATCGAAAAGAATCGAATCGACTCGAAAAGAATCGAAAATAATTGAATTGACATGAATCGAATCAAAAATAATCGAATCGAATCGAAAAAAGTCGAATTGAATCAAATGGAATGGAATTGAAAAGAATCAAATTGAATCGAAAATAATCGAATTGAATCGAATCGAATCGAAAAGACTGGAAAATCATCGACTCGATTTGAAAATAATTGAAGTGAATCGAAAAGAATCGAATTGAATCGAAAACAATCGAACTGAATCGAATCGAATCGAAAAGAATCGAAAATAATCAAATCAACTCGAAAAGAATAAAAAATAATCGAATCGACTCGAATCGAATCGAATTGAAGAGAATTGAATCGTATAGAAACTACTCGAATCGAATCAAAAAGAATCCAAAATATTCGAAATGAATGGAATCGAATCGAAAGAATCAAATCGAATCGAAAAGACTTGAATCGTATAGAAAATACTCGAATCAAATCGAAACGAATCCAAAATATTCGAAATGAATGGAATCGAATTGAAAATAATCGAATCGAATCAAATCGAATCGAAAATGATCAAATTGAAGCGAAAAGAATCGAGTCGATTTGAAAAAAATTGAATCGAATCGAAAAGAATCCAATCGATTCGAAAATGATCGAATTGAATCGAATCGAATGAAAAGAATCGAGATTAATTGAATTGATCTGAAAATAATCAAATCAAATCGAAAAGAATCAAATCGAATCAAATCAAATCGAAGAGAATCGAAAATAATCGAATCGAATCCAAAAAAGTCGAATTGAATCGAATGGAATGGAATTGAAAAGAATCAAATCAAAAATAATCGAATTGAATCGAATTGAATGGAAGAGAATTGAATCGTATAGAAAATACTCGAACCAAATCGAAAAGAATCCAAAATATTCGAAATGAATGGAATCGAAGTGAAAATAATCAAATCGAATCGAATCAAAAATGATCGAATTGGATCAAATCGAATCGAAAATAATCGAATCGATTCGAAAACAACGGAATCGAATTGAAAAGAATCAAATCGAATCGATAATGATCGAATTGAATCGAATCAAATCGAAAAGAATCGAGAATAATCAAATCGTTTTTAAAATAATCGAATCGAATTGAAAAGAATCGAATCGAATCAATAATAATCGAATTGAATCTAATCGACTCGAAAAGAATCGAAAATAATCGAATCGATTCGAAAATCATCGAATCAAATCGAAAAGAATCAAATCGAATCAAAAATGATCGAGTTGAATTGAATCGAATCGAAAAGAATCGAAAATAATCGAATCAAATTGAATTGAAAGGAATCGAATCGAATTGAAAATAATCAAATTGAAAAGAATCAAAAATAACCGAATCGACTTGAATCAAATTGAAACTAATCGAATAGAAATAATCGAATTGTATCGAATGGAATCGAATCGACTCAAAAAGAATCGAAAATAATTGATTCGAATCGAATCGAAAAGAACCGATTCGAATCGAATCGAAAAGAAGAAAATCAAATCGAATCAAAAAAATAAAAAATAATCAAATCAACTCGAAAAGAATCAAAAATAATCGAATCGACTCGAATCGAATCGAATTAAAGAGAATTGAATCGTATAGAAACTACTCGAATCGAATCGAAAAGAATCCAAAATATTCTAAATGAATGGAATAGAATCGAAAGAATCAAATCGAATCGAAAAGACTTGAATCGTATAGAAAATACTCTAATCGAAGCGAAAAGAATCCAAAATATTGGAAACGAATGGAATCGAATTGAAAATAATGGAATCGAATTGAATCCAATCGAAAATGATCGAATTGAATCAAATCGAATCGAAAATTATCAAATCGATTCGAAAATAATCTAATCGAAATGAAAAGAATCGAAACGAATGGAAATTTTTTGAATTGATTAGAATCGATTCGAAAAGAATCGAAAAGAATCGAATCGATTTGAAAATAATTGAATAGAATCGAAAAGAATCGAATCGAATCGAAAATGATCGAATTGAATTGAATCTAATGAAAAGAATCGAAACTACTCGAATCGATTCGAAAATAATCGAATCGACTCTATCGAATCGAATTGAAGAGAATTGAATCGTATAGAAACTACTCGAATCGAATCGAAAAGAATCCAAAATATCCGAAATGAATGGAATCTAATTGAAAAAATCAAATTGAATCGAAAAAACTTGAATCGTATAGAAAATACTCGAATCGAATCGAAAAGAATCCAAAATATTCGAAACGAATGGAATCGAATTGAAAATAATTGAATCGAATTGAATCGAAAATGATCGAATTGAATCAAATCGAATCGAAAATAATCGAAAATAATCGAATCGATTCGAAAATAATCTAATCGAATTGAAAAGAATCGAAACGAATCGAAATTGATCGAATTGATTAGAATCGATTCGAAAAGAATCGAAAAGAATCGAATCGATTTGAAAATAATTGAATCGAATCGAAAAGAATCGAATCGAATCGAAAATGATCGAATTGAATCGAATCTAATGAAAAGAATCGAAAAAAATCGAATCAATTTGAAAATAATCGAATCGAATCTACACAAATCGAATCAAATAAAATCAAACGAAAAGAATCGAAACCCTAAACCTAACCCTAACCCTAACCCTAACCCTAACCCTAAAGAATCGAATCAATTTGAAAATAATGGAATCGAATCGAAAAGAATCGAATTGAATCGAAAAGAATCAAATCGAATCAAATCAAATCGAAAAGAATCGAATCGACTCGAAAAGAATCGAAAATAATTGAATAGACATGAATCGAATCGAAAATAATTGAATCCAATCGAAAAAAGTCGAATTGAATCGAATGGAATGGGATTGGAAAGAATCAAATCGAATCGAAAATACTCTAATTGAATCGAATTGAATCGAAAAGAATGGAAAATAACAGAATCAATTTGAAAATAATCGAAGCGAATCGAAAAGAATTGTATTGAATCGAAAACAATCGAATTGAATCGAATCGAAGAGAATCGAAAATATTCGAATCAATTCGAAAAAAATCGAATCGGGGATCCCTGGGTGGTGCAGCGGTTTGGCGCCTGCCTTTGGCCCAGGGCGCGATCCTGGAGACCGGGGATCGAATCCCACATTGGGCTCCCGGTTCATGGAGCCTGCTTCTCCCTCTGCCTATGTCTCTGCCTCTCTCTCTCTGTGTGACTATCATAAATAAATAAATAAATAATTTAAAAAAGAAAAAAATCAAATTGAATCGAAAAGAATCTAATCGAATCAAAAAGAATCTAAATAATCGAATCGATTTGAAAATAATCGCATTCAATCGAAAAGAACGAATCGAATCGAAAATGATCGAATTGGATCGAAAAGAATCGAATCGATTTGAAAAAAATTGAATCGAATCGAAAAGAATCGAATCGAATCGAAAATGATCGAATTGAATCGAATCGAATGAAAAGAATCGAGAATAATCGAATTGATCTGAAAATAATCGAATCGAATTGAAAAGAATCAAATCGAATCAAATCAAATCGAAGAGAATCGAAAGTAATCGAATCGACTCAAAAAGAATCGAAAATAATTGAATTGACATGAATTGAATCGAAAATAATCTAATCGAATCCAAAAAAGTCGAATTGAATTGAATGGAATGGAATTGAAAAGAATTGAATCGAATCAAAAATACTCTAATTGAATCGAATCGATCGAAAAGAATCGAAAATAAACGAATCGATTTGAAAATAATCGAATCGAATCGAAAAGAATCGAATTGAATCGAAAAGAAATCGAATCAAATCAAATCGAAGAGAATCGAAAATAATCGAATCGACTCGAAAAGAATAGAAAATAATTGAATTGACATGAATCGAATCGAAAATAATCGAATCGAATAGAAAAAAGTCGAATTGAATCGAATGGAATGGAATTGAAAAGAATCAAATCGAATCGAAAATAATCGAATCGAATCGAAAAGAATGGAAAATAATCGACTCGATTTGAAAATAATTGAAGCGAATCGAAAAGAATCGAATTGAATTGAAAACAATCAAATTGAATTGAATCGAATCGAAAATAATCGAAAATAATCAAATCAACTTGAAAAGAATAAAAAATAATCGAATCGACTCGAATCAAATCGAATTGAAGAGAATTGAATCGTATAGAAACTACTCGAATCGAATCAAAAAGAATCCAAAATATTCTAAATGAATGGAATCGAATCGAAAGAATCAAATCGAATCGAAAAGACTAGAATCGTATAGAAAATACTCGAATCGAATTGAAAAGAATCCAAAATATTTGAAACGAATGGAATCGAATTGAAAATAATCGAATCGAATCAAATCGAATCGAAAATGATCGAATTGAATCAAAAAGAATCGAATCGATTTGAAAAAATTGAATCGAATCGAAAAGAATCGAATCGAATCGAAAATGATCGAATTGAATCGAAACGAATGAAAAGAATCGAAAATAATCTAATTGATTTGAAAATAATCGAATCAAAAGAATCAAATCGAATCGAAAATACTTGAATCGTATAGAAAATACTCGAATCGAATCGAAATAATCCAAAATATTTAAAAAGAATGGAATTGAATTGAAAATATCGAATCGAATCGAATCGAATCGAATCGAATCGAAAATGATTGAATCGATTCGAAAATAATCGAATTGAATCAAAAAGAATGAATCGGATCGAAAATGATCGAATTGGATTGAATCGAATCGAAAAGAATCAAAAATAATTGAATCGATTCAAAAAAAATCGAATCGAATCGAATCGAAAAGAATCGAAACGAATCAAAATTGATTGAATTGAATCGATTCGAAAAGAATCGAATAGATTTGAAAATAATTGAATCGAATCGAAAAGAATCGAATCGAATCGAAAATGATCAAATTGAATCGAATCGAATGAAAAGAATCGAAAATAATAGAATCGATTTGAAAATAATCAAATAGAATAGAAAAAAATCGAATTGAATCGAATGGAATGGAATTGAAAAGAATCGAATCGAATCGAAAATAATCGAATTGAATCGAATTGAATGGAAGAGAATTGAATCGTATAGAAAATACTCGAACCGAATCGAAAAGAATCCAAAATATTCGAAATGAATGGAATCGAAGTGAAAATAATTGAATCGAATCCAATCAAATATGATCAAATTGAATTGAATAGAATCGAAAAGAATCAAAAACAATCGAATCGATTCGAAAACAACTGCATCGAATCGAAAAGTATCGAATCGAATCGATAATGTTCGAATTGAATCGAATCGAATCGAAAATAATCAAATCGATTTGAAAATATTCGAATTGAATTGACAAGAATCGAATTGAATCGAAAACAATCGAATTGAATCGAATCGAATCGAAAAGAATCGAAAATAATAGAATCGATTTGAAAATAATCGAATCGAATTGAAAAGAATTGAATTGAATCAAAAATAATCGAATTGAATCTAATCGAATCGAAAAGAATCAAAAATAATAGAATCGATTGGAAAATAATCGAATCGAAAAGAATCAAATCGAATTGAAAATGATCGAATTGAATAGAATAGAATCGAAAAGAATGGAAAATAATCGAATCAAAATGAATTGAAAGGAATCGAATCGAATTGAAAATAATCAAATCGATTCAAATCAAATCGAAAAGAATCAAAAATAACCAAATCGCCTCGAATTGAATTGAAAATAATTGAATCGAAAATATCGAATTGTATCGAATGGAATCGAATCGAATCGAAAAGAATCGAAAAAAATCGATTCGAATTGAATCGAAAGAGATCGAATCGAATCGAATCGAAAAGAATGAAATCGAATCAAATCAAATCGAAAAGAATTGAAAATAATCGAATCGACTCAAAAAGAATCGAATTGAATTGAAAATAATCGAATTGAATGGAATCGAATCGAAAAGAATCGAATCGAATTGAAAATAATCCAATCGACTCAAAAATAATCAAATCGAAAGAATCGAATTGAATTGAAGAGAATTGAATCGTATAGAATATACTCGAATCGAATCGAAAAGAATCCAAAATATTCGAAACGAATGGAATCGAATCGAAAATGATCGAATTGAATCAAATCGAATCGAAAAGAATAGAAAATAATCAAATCGAATCGAATCGAAAATGATCGAATTGAATCGAATCGCATCGAAAATAATCGAAAATTATCGAATCGATTTGAAAATAATCGAATCGAAAAGAATCGAATTGAATTGAACATATTAGAATTGAATCGAATCGAATCGAGAAGAATCGAAAATAATCGAAACGATTAGAAAATAATCGAATCGAATCGAAAAGAATCGAATCGAATTGGAAATGATCGAATTGAATCGAATCGAATCGAAAATAATCGAATCAAATTGAATTGAAAGGAATCAAATCGAATTGAAAATAATCAAATTGATTTGAATCAAATTGAAAAGATGCAAAAATAACCGAATCAACTCGAATCATATTGAAAATAATCGAATCGAATCAAAGATAATCAAATTGTATCAAATGGAATCGAATCGAAAAGAATCAAAAATAATTGATTCGAATCGAATCGAAAGGAATCGAATCGAATCGAAAAGAATCAAATCGAATCAGATCAATCAAATCGAAAAGAATCGAAAATAGTTGAATCGACTCGAAAAAAATCGAAAATAATTGAATCGACTCGAATCGAATCGAAAATAATCAAAAATAATCGAAATGAAATGAAAATAATCGATTCGATTTGAATCGAAATGAAAAGAATCGAAAATAATCAAACCGAATCGAAAATAATTGAACCGAAATGAAAATAATTGAAACCAATCGAAAATAATGAAATCGAATCGAAAATAATCGAACCGAAAGGAAAATAATCGATTCGAATCAATACAAATCGAATCAAATCGAAAAGAATAGAAAGTAATCGAAACGAATTGAAAATAATCAAAACGAAATGAAAATAATCGAAAATAATCGATTTGAAAGGAAAGAATCGAATCAAATCGAAAAGCATCAAATCGAATAAAAAAGAAGCCAATCAAATCAAAAAGAATCGAATCGAATCAAAAAGAATCGAATCGAATCGAATTGAAAATAATCAAAAACAATCGAATCGAATCGAAAACAGTTGAATGGGAAAGAATCAAATCGAATCGAAAAGAATCAAAAGTAATCGAAACGAATCGAAAAGATTCGAAAATAATTCAAATCGAAAGGAATCGAAACGAATCGAAACGAATCGAAAAGAATTGAAAATAATCAAAACGAAACGAAAATAATCAAAAATAATTGATTTGAATCGAAAAGAATTGAAATGACTTGAAAAGAATCGAATTGAATCTAATCGAAAAGAATCGAAAATAAGCGAATTGAATCAAAAACAATCGAATCAAATCTAAAACAATCAAATCAAATAGAATCAAAAAGAATTGAAATAACTGAATCAAATCGAAAATAATCGAATCGAAAATAATGAATTCGAATAGAAAAGAATCGAATCGAATCGAAAAGAATCGAACCGAATCGAATCGAAAAGAATTGAAGATAATCAAAACGAATCGATAATAATCGATTTGAATCAAAAAGAATCAAATCGAATAGAAAATAATCGAACCGAAATGAAAATAATCGATTCGATTCGAAAAGAATCGAATCTAAAAGAATAGAAATAATCGAATCGAATTGAAAAGAATTGAATCAAAAATAATCGATTCGAATAGAAAAGAATCGAATCGAATTGAAAAGAATTGAATCGAATCGAATCGAAAAGAATCGAAAAGAATCGAATCGAAACGAAACGAAAATAATCGATTCGATCGAAAAGAATCGAATCGAATCAAAAAGAATCGAATTGAATCGAATCAAAAAGAATAAAAAAGAATCGAAGATAATCAAAACAAATCGAAAATAATCGAACTGAAACGAAAATAATCAAATTGAATCGAAAATAATCGAACCGAAACGAAAATAACCAATTTGTATAGAAAAGAATCAAATCGAATCGAAAAGAATTGAAAGTAATCAAATCGAATTGAAAAGAATCAAAAATATTCGAGGAAAAGACGAAGATGGCAGAAGAGTAGGGTCCCCAGGTCACCTGTCCCCACCAAATTACCTAGATAACCTTCAAATCATCCTGAAAATCTACGAATTCGGCCTGAGATTTAAAGAGAGACCAGCTGAAACGCTACAGTGAGGAGTTCACGCTTCTATCAAGGTAGGAAGATGGGAAAAAAGAAATAAACAAAAGGCATCCAAGGGGGAGGAGCCCTGCGAGGAGCCGGGATAAGGCCGGGGCGAGTGTCCCCAGGACAGGAGAGCCCCGTCCCGGATAAGCAGGGGCTGCACCAACCTTTCTAGGTGGAAAGGCGCCTGCAGGGAGTTAGAGCAGGACCCCCAGAGGATGGGGAGGCCCTCAGGCTCCCTGGGACACTAACAGACACCTGCGCGCCCAGGAGAGTGCACCGATTTCCCTAAGGGCTGCAGTGCGCATGGTAGGATCCAGAGCAGCTCGGAGAGGCTCGGGCGGTGGCTCCACGGAGGGGGCTGTGTGGCCTGGAGCGCGAATCCAACAGGGAAGGCTGGGAGGAAAGGGCGCCTGGACACAGCCCAGGATCCGGCCTCCCCCCGGGACAGGCAGAGGCCGGGAGGTCCCAGGACAGCAAGGACACTCCTGCCTGGATCTAAGCAGATCAGCGGCCACGCCCCAGAGGCTCCAGGCCCTGGGGACGAAGAGCTCCAGAGTTACTGCAGGGGCTGAATCCAAGGCTCCAGAGCAGCCACTGGGTTCTTCCTCCAGGGGCCTCACAGGGTAAACAACCCCCACTGAGACCTGCACCAGGCAGGGGGCAGAGCAGCTCCCCCAAGTGCTAACACCTGAAAATCAGCACAACAGGTGCCTCTCCCAGAAGACCAGCTAGACAGACAAGTTTCAGAGGAAGTCAAGGGACTTAAAGTATAGAAACAGAAGATACTCCCCTGTGTATTTTGTATTTTTGTTATTTTGTTTTTTTGGTTTTTTTGTCTTTTGTTTTTTTTTTCTTTTGATTTCTGATTGCTTCCCCCACCCTTTAATTTCACCTTTCTTTTTCTTTTTCTTCTCTTTTTTCCTTCTTTCTTCCTTTTTTCTTTTTTCCTTTTCTCTTTTCTTTCCTTCTCTCCCTCTCTTTTTCTCCTTTTCCTAATACAACTTGTTTTTGGGCACTCTGCACTAGCAAAATGACTAGAAGGAAAACCTCACCTCAAAAGAAAGAATCAGAAACAGTCGTCTCTCCCACAGAGTTACAAAATCTGGATTACAATTCAATGTCAGAAAGCCAATTCAGAAGCACTATTATACAGCTACTGGTGGCTCTAGAAAAAAGCATAAAGAACTCAAGAGACTTCATGCCTGCAGAATTTAGACCAAATCAGGCAGAAATTAAAAATCAATTGAATGAGATGTAATCCAAACTAGAAGTCCTAATGACGAGGGTTAACGAGGTGGAAGAACGAGTGAGTGACAAAGAAGACAAGCTGAAGGTAAAGAAGGAAACTGAGGAAAAAAGAGACAGACAATTAAAAGACCATGAAGACAGATTAAGGGAAATAAATGACAGCCTGAGGAAGAAAAACTTATGTTTAATTGGGGTTCCAGGGTGCTGGAAGAGACAGAGGGCCAGAATATGTATTTGAACAAATGCTAGCTGAAAACCTTCCTAATCTGGGAAGGGAAACAGGCATTCAGACGCAGGAAATAGAGAGATCCCCCCTAAAAACAATAAAAACCATCCAACACCTCGACATCTAATAGTTAAGCTTGCAAATTCCAAAGATAAAGAAAAGATCCTTAAAGCAGCAAAGGACAAGAAATCCCTGACATTTATGGGGAGGAGTATTAGGGTAACAGCAGACCTCTCCACAGAGACCGGGCAGGCCAGAAAAGGCTGGCAGGATATATTCAGGGTCCTAAAGGAGAAGAATATGCAACCAAGAATACTTTATCCAGCAAGGCTCTCATTCAAAATGGAAGGAGAGATAAAGAGCTTCCAAGACAGGCAGGAACTGAAAGAATATGTGACCTCCAAACCAGCTCTGCAAAAAATTTTAAGGGGGACTCTTAAAATACCCCTTTAAAAAGAAGTTCAGTGGAACAATCCACAAAAACAAGGACTAAATAAACATCATGATGACACTAAACTCATAACTTTCAATAGTAACTCTGAACGTGAACGGGCTTAATGACCCCATCAAAAGCCGCAGGGTTTCAAACTGGATAAAAAAGCAGGACCCATCTATTTGCTATCTACAAGAGACTCATTTTAGACAGAAGGACACCGACAGCCTGAAAATACAAGGTTGGAGAACGATTTACCATTCGAATGGTCCTCAAAAGAAAGCAGGGGTAGCCATCCTTATATCAGGTAAACTAAAATCTACCCCGAAGACTGTAGTGAGAGATGAAGAAGGACACTATATCATACTTAAAGGATCTATCCAACAAGAGGACTTAACAATCCTCAATAAATATGCCCCGGATGTGGGAGCTGCCAAATATTGAAACCAATTTAAAACCAAAGTGAAAAAATACTTAGATAATAATACACTTGTACTTGGTGACTTCAATCTAGCTCTTTCTATACTAGATAGGTCTTCTAAGCACAACATCTCCAAAGAAACGAGAGCTTCAAATGATATACTGGACCAGATTGATTTCACAGATATCTAAAGAATTTTACATCCAAAGTCAACTGAATACACATTGTTCTCAAGGGCACATGGAACTTTCTCCAGAATAGATCACATGCTAGGTCACAAATATGGTCTGAACTGATACCAAAGGATTGGGATCATCCCCTGCATATTCTCAGACCATAATGCCTTGAAATTAGAACTAAATCACAACAAGAAGTTTGGAAGGACCTCAAACACGTGGAGGTTAAGGACCATCCTACTAAAAGATGAAAGGGTCAACCAGGAAATTAAGGAAGAATTTGAAAAATTCATGGAAACTAATGAGAATGAAGATACAACCGTTCAAAATCTTTGGTATGCAGCACAAGCAGTCCTAAGGGGGAAATACATCGCAATGCAAGCAGCCATTCAAAAACTGGAAAGAACTCAAATACAAAACCTAACCTTACACATAAAGGAGATAGAGGGAAAAGAAAAGATGGACCCTACGCACAGCAGAAGGAGAGAGTTAATTAAAATTCGGGCAGAACTGAATGAAATTGAGACCAGAAGAACTGTGGAACAGATCAACAGAACCAGGAGTTGGTTCTTTGAAAGAATTAATAACATAGATAAACCATTAGCCAACTTTATTAAAAAGAAGAGAGAGAAGACTCAAATTAATAAAACCATGAATGAGAAAGGAGAGATCACTCCCAACACGAAGGAAATACAAACGATTTTAAAAACATATTATGAACAGCTATATGCCAATAAATTAGGCAATCTAGAAGAAATGGACGCATTCCTGGAAGGCCACAAACTACCAAAACTGGAACAGAAAGAAATAGAAAACCTGAACAGGCCAATACCAAGGAGGAAATTGAAGCAGTCATCAAAAAACTCCCAAGACACAAGAGTCCAGGGCCAGATGGCTTCCCAGGAGAATTCTATCAAACGTTTAAAGAAGAAATCATACCTATTCTACTAAAGCTGTTTGGAAAGATAGGAAGAGATAGCCTCGTTCTATGAGGCCAGCAAAACCTTAATTCCAAATCCAGACAAAGACCCCACCAAAAAGGAGAATTAGAGACCAATATCCCTGATGAACATGGATGCAAAAATTCTGAACAAGATACTAGCCAACAGGATCCAACAACACATTAAGAAAATTATTCACCATGACCAAGTAGGATTTATCCCCGAGACACAAGGCTGGTTCAACACTTGTAAAACAAACAATGTGATTCATCATATCAGCAAGAGAAAAACCAAGAACCATATGATCCTTTCACAGGATGCAGAGAAAGAATTTGACAAAATACAGCATCCATTCCTGATCAAAACTCTTCAGAGTGTAGGGATAGAGGGAACTTTCCTTGACATCTTAAAAGCTATCTACGAAAAGACCACAGAAAATATCATTCTCAATGGGGAAGCACTGGGAGCCTTTACCCTAAGATCAGGAACAAGACAGGGATGTCCACTCTCACCAGTGCTATTTAACATAGTGTTGGAAGTCCTAGCCTCAGCGATCAGACAACAAAAAGACATTAAAGGCATTCAAATTGGCAAAGAAGAAGTCAAACTCTCCCTCTTCGCCAATGACATGATACTCTACATAGAAAACCCAAAAGCCTCCACCCCAAGATTGCTAGAACTCATACAACAATTTAGTAGCATGGCAGGATACAAAATCAATGCCCAGAAATCAATGGCATTCCTATACACCAATAATGAGACTGAAGAAAGAGAAATTAAGGAGTCAATCCCATTTACAATTGCACCCAAAAGCATAAGATACCTAGGAATAAACCTAACCAAAGAGGTAAAGGATCTATACCCTAAAAACTATACAACACTTCTGAAAGAAATAGAGGACGACACAAAGAGATGGAAAAATATTCCATGCTCATGGATTGGCAGAAATAATATTGTGAAAATATCAATGTTACCCAGGGCAATTTACACGTTTAATGCAAACCCTATCAAAATACATGGACTTTTTTCAGAGAGTTGGAACAAATTATTTTAAGATTTGTGTGGAATCAGAAAAGACCCCAAATAGCCAGGCGAATTTTAAAAAAGAAAACCATATCTGGGGGCATCACAATGCCAGATTTCAGGTTGTACTACAAAGCTGTGGTCATCAAGACAGTGTGGTACTGGCACAAAAACAGACACATAGATCAATGGAACAGAATAGAGAATCCAGAAGTGGACCCTCAACTTTCTGTCAACTAATATTTGATAAAGGAAAGACTATCCATTGGAAGAAAGACAGTCTCTTCAATAAATGGTGCTGGGAAAATTGGACATCCACATGCAGAAGAATGAAACTAGACCCCTCTCTTTCACCATACGCAAAGATAAACTCAAAATGGATGAAAAATCTAAAATGTGAGACAAGACTCCATCAAAATCCTAGAGGAGAACACAGGCAACACCCTTTTTGAACTTGGCCACAGGAACTTCTTGCAAGATACATCCACGAAGGCAAAAGAAACAAAAGCAAAAATGAACTATTGGGACTTCATCAAGATAAGAAGCTTTTGCACAGCAAAGGATACAGTCAAAAAAACTAAAAGACAACCTACAGAATGGGAGAAGATATTTGCAAATGATGTATCAGGTAAAGGGCTAGTTTCCAAGATCTATAAAGAACTTCTTAAACTCAACACCAAAGAAACAAACAATCCAATCATGAAATGGGCAAAAGACATGAAGAAAAATCTCACAGAGGAAGACATAGACATGGCCAACATGCACATGAGAAAATGCTCTGCATCACTGGCCATCAGGGAAATACAAATCAAAACCCCAATGAGATACCACCTCACAGCAGTGAGATGGGGAAAATTAACAAGGCAGGATAACACAAATGTTGGAGAGCATGCGGAGAAAAGGGAACCCTCTTACACTGCTGGTGGGAATGTGAACTGGTGCAGCCACTCTGGAAAACTCTGTGGAGGATCCTCAAAGAGTTAAAAATAGACCTGCCCTACGAACCAGCAATTGCACTGTTGGGGATTTACCCCAGATTCACATGCAATGAGATGCCGGGTCACCTGCACCCCGATGTTTCTAGCAGCAATGTCCGCAATAGCCAAACTGTGGAAGGAGCCTCGGTGTCCATCGAAAGATGAATGGATAAAGAAGATGTGGTTTATGTACACAATAGAATATTACTCAGCCATTAGAAATGACAAATACCCACCATTTGCTTCAACGTGGATGGAACTGGAGGGTATTATGCTGAGTGAAGTAAGTCAATCGGAGAAGGAAAAAAACTGTATGTTCTCATTCATTTGGGGAATATAAATAATAGCGAAAGGGAATATAAGGGAAGGGAGAAGAATTGTGTGGAAAATATCAGCATGGGAGACAGAATATAAAGACTCCTAATTTTGGGAAAAGAACTAGGGTTGGTGGAAGGGGAGGAGGGCAGGGGGTGGGAGTGGTTGGGTGACAGGCACTGAGGGGGACACTTGACGGATTGAGCACTGGGTGTTATTGTGTTTGTTGGTAAATTGAACACCAATAAAAAATTAATTAAAAAAAAGAAAATAATCGAAATGAAACGAAAATAATCAAAAATATTTGACTCAAAACATAAAGAATCGAATCGAAAAGAATTGAATTGAATCAAAAACAATGGAATCAAATCAAATTGAATAAAAAAATCGAATCGATTCGAAAAGAATCAAATCAAATCATATCGAAAAGAATGGAAAATAATCGAATTGCATCAAAAAGAATCGAATCAAAATTAAAATAATCGAATCACATCGAAAAGAATCGAAAAGAATCAAAAATAATCAAATCAATTTGAAAAGAATCGAATAGAAAAGAATCGAATCGAACCGAAAATCATCAAATCGAATCGAATCAAATCGAAAAGAATCGAAAATAATCGAATCGAAAAGAATCGAAACGAAAATCGAATCGAATCGAAAAGAATGGAAAATAATTGAAAAGAATCGAATCAAATCGTAGAGAAACAAATCAAATCGAAAATGATCAAATCAACTTGAATGGAATCGAATCGAAAAATATCGAAAATAATCGCATCGAGGGATCCCTGGGTGGCGCAGCGGTTCAGCCCCTGCCTTTGGCCCAGGGCACGATCCTGGAGACCCAGGATCGAATCCCATGTCGGGCTCCCGGTGCATGGAGCCTGCTTCTCCCTCTGCCTATGTCTCTGCCTCTCTCTCTCTCTCTGTGTGACTATCATAAATAAATAAATAAATAAAATAAAAAAAGAAAATAATCGCATCGAAAAGAATCAAAAATAATCGAAAATAATCGAATCAATTTGAAAAGAATCGAATCGCAAAGAATCGAATCACAAAGAATCGAATCGATTCGAGAAGAATCGAATCAAATAGAAAATAATCGAATTGAATCGAAAAGAATCGAATGGAATCGATAAGAATCGAATAGAATCGAAAAGAATCGAATCGAATTGAATCGAAAACAATCGAAAACAATCAAATTGATTTGAAAAGAATCGAATCGAATTGAAAATAATCAAATCGAATCGAAAATAATCTAATCGTATCAAATTGAATCGAAAAGAATCGAATCAAATAAAAAAGAATCGAATCGAAAAGTATCGAATCAAAAAGAATCAAAAACAATCGAATCGATTCAAAAAGAATCAAATTGAATCGAAAATAATTGAATCGAATTGAAAATAATCGAATCGAATCAAATTGAATCGAAAATAATTGAATCAAATCAAAAGGAATAGAATCGAATCGAATCGAAAAGAATCAAAAATAATCAAATCAATTCGCAAAGAATCGAATCACATTGAAAAGAATAAAAAATAATCGAATCAATTCAAAAAGAATCGAATTGAATTGAAAATAATCGAAACGCATCGAAAAGAATCGAAAAGAATCGAATCAATTTGAAAAGAATCGAATCAAAAAGAATCGAATCAAATCGAAAATGATCGAATTGAATCAAATCGAATCGAATCGAATAGAAAAGAGTCGAATCGAATTGAAAATGATCAAATCGAATCAAATCAAATCGAAAAGAATCGAAATAATAATCGAATCGAAAATATTCGAATCGAACATAATCAAATCGAATCAAAAAGAATCTAAAAGAATCAAAAAGAATCAAATCGAATTGAAAATAATCGAATCGAATTGAAAATAAGTGAATTGAATCAAATCGAATCGAAAGTAATCGAATCATGTTGAAAATAATCGAATTGAATTGAAAATAATCGAATGGAATCGATAATAATTGAAATGAAAACAATCGAATCAAATCAAAAACAATCGATTCGAATCTCAAATAATCGAATTGAATTGAATCGAATTGAAAAGAATCGAATCTAATCGAATCAAAAACAATTGAAACTAATCGAAAATGATCGAATTCAATCGAATTGAATCGAATCAAAAAGAATCGAAAATAATCGAATCAAATCGAATCCAATTGAAAGAATCAAATCAAATCGAAAAGAATCGATTCGAATTGAAAATGATCAAAATGATTCGAATTGAATCAAAAACATTGAAAATAATCGAATCGAATCGAAAACAATCGAATCGAATCAAATTGAAAATACTCGAATTGAATCAAAAAGATCGAATCAAATTGAGAAGAATAGAATCGAATCGAAAATAATCAAGTCGAATCGAAAAGAATCGAATTGAATCGAAAAGAATCTAACCAAATTGGAAATAATTGAATCATATCAAAAATAATCGAACGGAATCAAATTGATTTGAAAATAATTGAATCGAATTGAAAAAAATAGAATCGTTTTGAAAAGAAACGAATCGAATCGAACTGACACGAATCTAAAAGAATTGAATCGAATCGAAAAGAATCAAATTGAATCAAAAAGAATCGAAAGGAATCGAAACGAATAAAAAATAATCGAATCGAATCGAAAAGAATCTAATTGAAAAGAATTGATAAAGAGTATTTAGAACCACAAATCCCCTCCTTAGCTCAGCTCAGGAGAAGCCTGCCATGTCTATTCTGACCCCAGCAGAAGCCTGGATTTTGATTCTCAGGGGAGGCCACTGACTTGGTGGAGTCAGGCTATCTTTGAACCCAAAACCTACCTAGAGTGCATAAAACTAAACTGCCTAAGATACAAGGAGTCCCAGTGCAGGCACAAGCCACGACCCAAACTCTAACCATACACAGACATAACCCTAACCCTACACTTAATCCTAATGTTAACCTAACCCTTAAACAAGACCTATCACAAATTGAAAACCAAACACAAACCCCAAGACCGAAACACATTCAATAAACCTTCCTGCCAACCCTCATCCTAACTCCTAAACCTATTCTAAACCCTTAACCCTGACCCTTACCTTAAATCTAACCCTAACCCTAACCTCTAACCCTAACCTTAACTTAATGTACTCAAATCCTATTCCTAACCTTAACCTGTACTCTAACCCTAACCCTCTAATACTAATCCTATCTCATACCCCAAACTGTACCCTAACCCATACCCTAAAACTAACCCCTAACACACTCCCTAACCCTATCTCTTACCCTTTTCCAAAACCTTACCCTGACCCTGACCCTGAGCTGACCCTAACCCTAACCTCTAACCAAACACTACCCCTAAACCTAGCACCCCCTATCCTAACAGTAACCCTCACCCTAACACTAACCTAGCCCTAAATTTAACCCTAACCCCTAACCCTAACTAACTCACACCCTAACCCCTAACCATAACTGGAAACCTAAGCCCAACCCTGACTCTAACCATAACCCTAACCCCAACTCATAACCTCCTGCCCTAATCCCTAATGCCTAAACCCTAACCCTAACTCTAAATCCTGCCCCTAACCCTAACCCCTTTCCCTAATCCCTAACCCCCATCCTAACTCCTAACCACTGACCCTTAAACTTATCCCTCACCCTAACCTCTAATCCGTAACCATAAGCATAATCACTAACCCCTAACATCTAACCTAAGCCTAACCACCAACTGCCTCCCCGCCCCTGACCCTACCATTCATTCTACCCATTCACTTACCCTGTGGTTCTGAGGAGTCCCTTCTGATGTGGACGTTGCCCCCAACGGTGCCTCCAGAGTCCTCCATGGTGTCCTGAGGAAGCTGGGCTCCTGTGATTGTGGACGTGGCCCCACGTGTTCCTGAGTCATTGTTGGTGGGTCCTGAGGATGCTGTGTCTCCTGTCACTGTGGGCTCACAACTTCCTGAAGCCTCCCCATGGGTCCTGAGGCAGCCCAGGGACTCCTGTAAGTGTGGATACAGGCCTACATCTTCCTGAAGCCTCTCCACAGGTCCAGAGGTGGCACAGGGTCTCCTATCAGCATGGATGCGGGCCCACATCTTCTTGAAGCCACCCTGTGGGTCCAGAGGCAGCCCAGGGGCTCCTGTCTGTGTGGATGCAGGCCCACATCTTCCTGAAATCTCACCCCGGGTCCTGCGGAGACCGGGGCTCCTGTCAGCGTGAACGTGGACAATGTCCCCCTGAAGACTCACCACGGGTCCTGAGGAAGCTGCAGCTCATCAGCGTGGACCCATCCTCAGGTCCTCCTCCGGCCTCCCCAGCACAGGCGGGCTCTCGTTAGTGCAGGCAGACAAGGCCTACTGTGCATGCGGGCTCCCTGGGTGGGGCCTGAGCTCAGTTGCCCCCTGCGGGATGCTCAGGCACTGCAGGAGGCCATGCAGGAGGTGCCGCAACCCACCCGGGATGCACATGCCTCCCTCCAGGCTCCAGCTGTGGCCTGTTAGCTTCAGAAACATCTCACTGAAATGGAGCCCAACACCCGGCTTCCCCAGAAATACTTAAGGACAAGGAATTAGAGCACACGGGACGGGAAATTAAATGTGGACCAGACATTTACCACATCCTGCAAAACTCAATCAACCCTCTTCCACTGTGGGCAGGATTGCGGGCTGGTGCAGCCACCCTGGAAACAGTGTGGAGGCTCCTCAGGAAGTTACCAATAGTGCCGCCCTGCGACCAGCAGGTGCACGGCCTGGAGCTCACTCCGAAGATAGAGACTGCAGTGAGACTCAGGACACCTGCACCCCAATGTCCATAGCAGCTGAGTCCACAGTAGCCACACTGTGGGAAGAGCCTCGGTGCCCTCGGGCAGAAGATGGATAAAGAGGATGGGAGATAGATGATGGTCATAGAGAGAGGAATGGTACTCAGCTATCAAGGAGAAGGAAATCTTGCCATTTGCAATGACGTGGATAGAACTAGAGGGATCATCTTAAGTGAAATAAGTCAGTCGGGAAAGAGAATGACCATGTGGTGTCATTCATAGGTGGAATTTAAGAAGCAAAGCAGATGAACATTTATGAAGGGAAGGAAATACAAATAAGATGAAAAAAGATGCAGGAAATACAGACTCGTAATCATAGGAAGCAAACTGAGTGTCGCTGAAGGGGAGGGGAATAGGAGGGGATAACAGGGGACCGGCATGAAGGAGGGCACGTGATGTCACAAGCACTGCTGTTATCTCCAACTGGTGAATCCCTGAATTCTTCCCCTGAAAGTATAATACACTATACGTTAATTAATTGGGTTTAAATTAAATTAAGTTAAAAATATCAGTTGTATCAGAGCACATTTCCTTCTGGACTCTGTTCTGCTCCTTCAGCTTATGCCAGGACCACCCCCCGTGGGTCTGGTTTGTTTAAGTAGGTGCCACGCCTTGTCCATGGCGAAGCCCAGGGCTAGAACTCACGACTCCAAGATCAGGACGGGAGGTGAGATCAGGAGTCAGATGCTTAACCGATGGAGCCAGCCGGGGGCCCGAGAACCACACTGCTTTATCCTGTGTCTCTGTGACATCCTTTGAAAGGAAAGTGCTGCATTCCACTCTGTCTTGCTTCTCCTATACTGATTTGCTGTCCAGGGTCATTTGTGGGGGCGGATGGATGTTATGGTTTTTTTTTCCTATTTCTAAGATCTGCCACCATGATTTTGATAGGAATGACATTGGAACTGAGGGTGGCTTCAGGAGCTGCGGACATTTTCACAAGATGAGGTCCCACCCCACGAGCCCAGGATGGCCTCCCAGAGCCTGGTATGGCTCAGTGAACAAGTCTTTTGCTCCTTTGGTTCAGTCTCTTTATTTATTCTCTGTCATACTCCTGAGAAGGGAGTCACGTCCTTCATTTCCTTCCTGAGTGTTCATTGTCGGGACACAGCAAGGCTACTGAGCTCTGTAGGGTCAGTTTGTGTCCCTGACTTTACTGAACTCCTTAGTTCTAACAGGTTTTGGTGGAGGCTCTTGGGTTTCCTGTTTCTAGTACCGTGTCTTCAGCAAACAGGGACAGTGTGACATCCCCCTTCCAGGTGTGGAACCTTTGCTGTTTCCTGTCTGTTGACTACATTAGGACTTCCAGCGCTGAAAGGGGAACTCCATGGCTTGTTACTGCTCAGGGGAGATGATTTCAGGTTTTCACCCTTGAGGATGATGTCAGCTGTGGCCTTCCTAGCGTCCTTTATTCTGTTGATAGACATTTCATCAAAACTCACTATGCTTTTGATGTTGTGTTTTGTCGAATGCTTTTCTGCAACTCTTGAGAGGATTGTATGCTTTTTGTCCTTTCTCTTGTTTTTCTTTTTTAAAAAGATTTATTTACATATCCTTGAAAGACAGAGAGAGAGAGAGAAGCAGAGAGAGAGAGGCAGAGACACAGGCAGAGAGAGAAGGCGGCTCCATGTAGCGAACACGACGTGGGACTCGATCTCAGGACTCCAGGATCATTCCCTGCGCTGAAGGCAGGTGCTCACCTCCTGAATCACCCGGGCTGCCCCATGGCCTTTCTCTGGTTAATGTGATCTATCCTGCTGACTGATGGACAGAGGGTCATGGGTAGGACTTGGGCAACATAGATGAACAATAGTAACAGCTATAAGCATCTGGTTCTCAAATAAATAAGTCACAGAAATTTAGAAAGTACAACCTAGGGAATAGAGTCAGTACCGTTGTGACAACTTTGTACGGGGACAGACGGTGATGCCACTTCTCATGGGGGGAGCTGAGTAAGGCACAGAATTGTCAAGTCACTAGTTGTACCCCTGAAACTACTGTTACATTGTGTGTCCACTGTATGTCAATAAATATCAAGGGAAAGGGGTTTCTGGTAGGACTCCCGGTGGGTCCGTGAAAGGCATTCACACGATCGTTACACACATGAAGACACCTCTGCAGAGGGGATAAAGATGCTCACATGTCTTCATGTAGATTTTTAGAAGATTTACTTGATAGAGGGTGCAGTGGGGATGGGCCGAGGGAGAGGTGGAACCTGGAGCGGACTCCTCACCCAACGGAGCCCAAGCCCAACGTGAGGCTCCACACCACAACCTCGAGATCCTGACCTGAACCAAACTAAAGAGTCAACGTGGAACCGACTGAACCACCCAGGAACCCCTCAAATGTTCTTAAGTGCAACCCCATGCTGTGAACTCTGGAGGTCAGGGGAACATCTGTGACCCCCAGTCTCCCTAGAAGGGCAGAAGGCCTGCAGGGCCTGAGGATGGGAACTGAGGCTATGGGAGGGTTCTTGCATCCCCTTCCCACCCGGCGTGGGGACAGAACCCTCCCCTGGGACCCTCAGCCTTCAGGGTGAAGGGCTAAGTGCTGATTGGACCCTGCCTGCCCACAGTCATGATGCGGGACCCCACTGTGGGCAGAACTGTGCTGCCCCCGGGTACCACTGCTGCCTGGAGCTCACTGTGTGTCCACAGACTTTCAGAAGCCCTCGTGCTACGGATCTGGCTCACAGCGACCCGACTCTCCCGCTCTCCCCAGTACCTCAGGACTCCCACTCTCCACAGTACCCCGCCTCTCCCACTCTCCCAAGTACCCCAGAACTCCCACTCTCCCAAGTTCCCCAACTCTCCCACTCTCCCCAATACCCCAGTACTCCCACTCTCCCCAGTACCCCGGTGAATAAAGAGGAGGCACTCACACAGTGACAGGTCACAGTTGAGTGGCCACTGATGCCTGCTCCCCGCTGGCCAATATGGGGCTTGTGGGGCTGGGTGTGGGCGCTGGCCTCCAGGGCTGGGGTCCAAAACACCCCGACCCCAATGCGATGATCGTGAGCAGCTCCTGCAGCCCTTCCACAGCCCACAGGGTGAGGGTAGCACCCTAAGTCCCTGTCCAGGGAAGGAGGCTGCAGTTGGAGTTCTACAGCTCCCCAAGAACCCCCGCTTCCCTGTAAGCCCTGTGCTGTGCAGAAAGACCCAATACATGACCTTTCTAGCCCATCCTAGATGCATGGATCCCGACAGGGATGACACACCCCCGCCCCACCCTGTGGTCAGAGAAGGACGGTCAGGGCCTGCTGGGTCCCCCTGGCCAGTGAGCAGGCTTGCTCTTTACTCACTGGAATGCAGAGTCCCTCATGCTCCCCCCAAACCCCCCTCAGGCTATTCACACATCGTTGCCCTCATGGTGGGGAGTTTGGTCGCACTCTTGCTGGCATCAGGTTTGAATTTTGATGAAGTGCAGTCCGTTGCTTTCTCCCCTTGTTCGTTGTGCTTGTGGAATCTAAGAGAAACCTTTGATCTCCCCCAGGCTGGGAGACATCACCCCGAACATCAGATCGGCAGTTCCCCAGAGCCTCCTGAGTCCCCCACCCGTGTGCTCCTGATATCGGGGTGGGAGCGCTCTGTGATCCCAGCATGATGGCGTGTCCTGGGACAGTGGCTGGGAAGGTGGACTGTAGGTGGGCGAGTGACAGACAGGCAGTGAGGGCCCATGTGTGATGGTCCAGCCCAGCCTGTACCCCTCAGGGCTATGGGGTTGTCGCCGGCCCTGGTCAGACCTGTCCTTGGGAGCACCCTGATGCATGTGTCCTCGGAAGGCTCTCATGCACGATATTCTTGGATGTGTTTGGATTCCAGCACCATGCAGGAGGACTCGGAGACCCTGCTGGCCTTGCAAAGGGCCAATATCGTGGCCCACTACCATCAGGTGAGGCCCAGAAGGGACCATAGAGAATACACACCCACGAGAGGGCGGACTATACCTGCAAGAGCAGGGGAGGCCCAGGAGAGGATCAGAGCCAAGGATGAGCCAGGTCAGCCCAGACAAGGACCATAGTCACCAGGAACAAGTGAGACCCTGGGGATGGTCCCAGTATCAGTAGCAACTAAGGGTCCATCCTGGATCCTAGTCATTGGTAGCTGAGGAGCCCAGTCACCAGGTATGGTGAGGCCCAGGTGGGGACCACAGTCACCAGGTCCAGATGAAGTCCACAGCTACCATGTCCAGGCGAGGTCCAGGTGGGGACCAGAGTCACCAGGTCCAGGTGAGGTCAAGGTGGAGACCACAGTCGCCAGGCCCACATGAGGCCAAGAAGGGGACCAGAGTCACTAGGCCCAGGTGAGGCCCAGTTGGGGACTGTAGTCACCAGGTCTGGCTGAGGCCCAGATGGGAACCACAGTCACCAGGTCCAAGTGAGGCCCAGGTGGGAACTGCCTTGATAGAAATGTGAACTCTAGCTGTACTCTCTTTAAATCTCAGGCTGAATTCATAGGTTTTCAGGATGATTTGAAAGTTAGCTAGGTCATTTGGTTGGGGACAGGTGACTTGGGGACCCTACTCTTCGGCCATCTTGCCCCTCTGACAGGAATATTTTTAGCAGTGAACAGTAAAGTCCATTTATTAAAAGTTGTTATTAATTTGTGCAAACAGATTTCTGTCAGCTTAAAGCACTGCGAATCACACATATCCACACTGGCTAGAAAATTTTGTTAACCTGAGTTTCTAGATCATTTTCATTATGTGAGTGATTTCTTTCCAAAACTAATTCCCATAGGAAGTAGGGCAATGTGACAAGAGAAACAGCCAAGCAACATGAGAAAAAAACAACCAACAAGAAAAACGCTAAGCATTTTTCTTGGGATCAGAGAAATCCTGATCGTGTAAGGATTTTTCACCCTGTCCTGAGAAAAACCAATTCCCTGACTCAGATGCTTCTGGAGAGAACTGGGTTTCAGATCCAGTAAATCGTGACTGCCTCTGGCACTTGTTTCCCACAGCTATGGATGTGGCCTCTGACCAGCTCGGTGGTTTCCAGGCTGCACTTGGATGAATTGGAAGGGCTCTGAACATGCACCTTAGGGGCAGCCTGGGATCCATACCCTACAGCTTTTAATTGATAGGTACACCAACTCACATTAAACTTTGTTAGAAAGAAGTCAAATTGTGTGTTTTAAGAAGACTCTAAAAAGGGCAGCTTGGGTGGCTCAGCCATTTAGCACTGTCTTCTTCCCAGGGCATGATGCTGGAGACCCAGGATGAAGTCCCACTTTGGGCTCCCTGCATAGAGCCTGCCTCTCCCTCTGCCTGTGTCTCTGCCTCTCTCTCTCTCTCGAATAAATAATTAAAATATATTTTTTAAAAGTATATTGCAGGGCAGCCCCGGTGGCTCAATGATTTAGCACTGCCTTCAGCCCAGTGTGTGATGCTGGAGATGCAGGATCGAGTCCCACGTCAGGTTCCCTGCATGGAGCCTGTTTCTCCCTCTGTGTCTCTGCCTCTCTCCCTCTCTCTCTCTTTCTCTCTCTCTCTCTCAAATGAATAAATACATAAATAATAAATAAATAAAATAAAAAGTATATTGCATCTATATTGGTAGCTATATTAATAAAATGTGTTGTTTTTACATTTTGTGGTGACTGGACCTAGCAACTCTTTACATGAACAGCCATCACTTCTTGTCCTCACAACAGTGTTGTGGGACAGGCAGTATTATTTTCTTTTTACAGATGAAATTGATGACCTCAAGCACATGGGGTTCCTTCCCTTTCTTTTTTTCTGTTCAGAATATACAAGCTATAAGTAAGTAAATTGCAAGAAACCCACTTCTGTGATCAACACCTTTATTTTCCTCAAATGATTTTAATATTTTTCTCAATTCTGAACTCCTTATCTATCTTACTACTCCTTTTCAAATAACTTAGGATACTAAATAAATCTTTAAAAAAAAAAAGGGGGTAGCCCTGGAGGCCCAGTGGTTTAGCGCTGCCTGCAGCCCAGGGTGTGATTCTGGAGACCAGGATCGAGTCCCACATCAGGCTTCCTGCATGGAGCCTGCTTCTCCCTCTGCCTGTGTCTCTGCCTCTCTCTTGCTCTCCCTGAATGAATAAATAAATAAATCTTTAAAAAAATAACTTAGCATACATTTTCCCAGGATTTATTCAGAGAACCATTCCCTGGATTAATGTCTCTCCCTAAGTATGAATCAGTGACCTAAAAAAGACCCAGCATACACAGATTCTCCTATTTATTCAACATGCATTCATTCCAAAAAGACGTCTATTCGGCCTTCGATATGGCAGGTACAAAGACAGGCTCCGTCCCCACCGGGTTTCGATCTATGTTCCCAGAGTACCACCTGCAGTCTTTTGAACATCCTATTAGGAGCCTGAATGCTGATTTCTGAAAGCAAAACAAGCAAGTCCACAGTTCTCCTTCATACTTCTCCAGCAGACCCTTGGGTTCTCTCCACAGAGTTGAACTGTTGTGATACTTACTGAGTCATTGATTGTGTAGGTCAGTCACAGAGCAGCATTGCCATCCAAAACCAAAAGGAGGAAAAAGGAGTTTGGAAGTAATTGGGTCTCACAAATCGTGGGGAGGGAATACTGAAACTGTGACAATGTTTCTTAGTGCAAATTTTCTCAGAGCCACAACTCTCCAGATGTGGAGACATAGAAGAAGCCCCATATGTCCTGAAACCAAAGTGCAGGTCGTGAGGAGGACAGGGGTCCTGTCAGTGTTGACGTGGCCCCACATTTTCCTCAAGCCTCACCATAAGACCTGAGGAGTCTGGGGGCTCCTGTCAGCATGGATGCGGCCCTAAATCATCCCTAACCTTCATAATGGGCCCTGAGGAGGCCGGAGACTCCTGTCAGTGTGGATGCGGTCCCCACATCTTTCGTAGGCCTCACCATGGGCCCAGACAAGGCTGGGATCTTCTGTCCGCATGGACACATCCCCATAATTCCCAAAGTCTACACCGGGGGTCCTGAGGAGGTCAGCGTCCTGTTGTGTGGATGTGGCCTCACGTCCTCCCGAAGCAAAACGGCAGGTTCTGAGGACGCCGGGGCTCCTGTCACCATGGATGCGGCCCCCAGCTACCAGACACCTCAACGTGGGTCCTGAGGGGCCCGGAAGCTCCTGCCAGAGTGGCCACAGCGCCACATCTTCCTGAAGCCTCCCTGCAGGTCCTGACGTGGCCCAGGGACTCCTGTCAGCATGGATGAGGGCCCACATCTTCCTGAAGCTTACACGCAGGTCCTGAGGTGACCCGGGCTACTGTCGGCCTGAACGCGGCCCAATGTCACCCTGAAGCCTCACCGCCGGTCCTGAGGAGGCTGGGGCTCATCAGCGTGGATGTGGCCCCACGTCCTCCTCAGGCCTCCCCAGCACAGGCGGGCTCCTGTTAGTGCAGGGTGATGATGCCTACTGAGCATGTGTGCCCTCTGGGCAGGGCCTGGGGTCAGGCGCTCCCTGCGGGATGCTTATGCACTGCAGGAGGACGTGCAGGGAGCAGTGTGCCTGCACCGGGGCCCCACCGGCCTCCTTCCAGGCTCCAGTTGAGGCCTGTGAGCTTCGGAAATATCTCACTGAAACAGAGCCCAATACCCAGCTTCCCCAGAAATACATAAGGACAATGTATTGGAGCCCATGGGACGCGACATGAAATGTGGACCAGACTTTTACCACTTTTACCACATCCCTCAAAACTCACTCAACCCTCTTCCACTGTGGATGGGACTGCGGGCTGGTGCAGCCGCCCTGGAAACAGTGTAGAGGCTCCTCAGGAAGTTACCAATAGAGCCGCCTTGCAACCGGCAGGTGCATGGCCTGGGGCACACTCCAAAGATACAGAAGCAGTGAGACTCGGGGACACCTGCACCACAATGTCCACAGCAGCCGGGTCCACAGTAGCCACACTGTGGGAGGAGCCTCGGTGTCCTCGGGCAGATGATGGATAAAGAGGATGGGAGATAGATGATGGTAATAGATTATAGAATGATAGATTATAGGAATGGTACTCAGCTATCAAAGAGAAGGAAATCCTGCCATTTGCAATGACGTGGATAGAATTAATGGGATTATGTTAAGTGAAATAAGTCAGTCAGGAAACAAAATTACTGTATGATTTCATTCATAGGTGAAATTAAAGAAGCAAAGCAGATGGGCATCTGTGAAGGGAAGGAAAAACAAGATGAAAACAGAGATGGAGGAAAAAGAGACTCAATCACAGGAAACAAACTGAGGGTCGCTGGAGGGGAGTGGAGTGGAGGGACAGGGTAACTCTTAGACGGGCATGAAGGAGGAGATGTGATTTCATGAGCCCTGGTGTTATCTCCAACTGGTGAATCCCTGAATTCTACCTCTGCAAGTATAATACACTATACTGCTAATTAATTGGGTTTAAATTAAATTAAGCTTAAAAAATCAGTTGACTGTATCAGAGTGCATTTTCGTCCAGGCTCTCTATTCTGCTCCTTCCGCTTCTGCCAGAACCACACCCCTGTGGGTTTGGTTTGTTTAAGTAGGCTCCATGCCTCATCCACAGCCCAGCACAGGGCTAGAACTCATGACCCCGAGATCAAGACCAGGGGTGAGGTCAGGAGTCGGATGCTTAACCAACGGAGACAGCTGGGGGCCCGAGAACCACACTGCTTTCCCCTGTGTCTCTGTGACATAGTTTGAAATAGAAGAGTACAGTGTCTTGCTCTGTCCCGCTTCTCCTATACTGATTTTCTGTCCAGGGTCATTTGTGGGGCCAGATGAATGCTACGAGGGCTTTTTCTATTTCTAAAATCGGCCACCATGATTTTGATAGGAATGACATTGGAACTGAGAGTGGCTTCTGGAACTGTGGACATTTTAACAAGATGAAGGCTCCGACCCCACAAGCCCAGGATGTCCTCCCAAAGTATTGTAATTTTCAGTGTACAAGTCTTGCACTCTCTTGGTTCAGTCTAATTATTTTGTTCTTTTGGATGCTCCTGATAAGGGAGTCATGTCCTTAATTTCCTTTCTGAGTGCTCATTGTCGAGACACAGCAAGGCTACTGATCTCTGTTTATTTGGTGTCCCACAACTTTACTGAATTCACTCATTAGTTCTAACAGTTTTTGGTGGAGTCTCAGGTTTCATGTTTCTAATGTCAAATCTTTGGCAAATAGGGACATTTTGACGTCCCCCTTACAGGTGTGGAACCTTTTCTGTTTCCTGTCTGTTGACTATGGTTGGACTTGCAGTGCTGAGAGGGGATGTCCTTGGCTTGTTCCTGCTCTTAGGGGAGACGATTTCATGATTTCAGCCTTGAGGATGATGTCAGCTGAGGGCCTTCCTACATGGCCTTCATTCTGTTGATATACATTTCCTCAAAATCCACTACGCCAAAAAAAATTTTTTTTTAAAATCCCGCTATGCTTTTTATGTTGTATTTTGTCAAATGCTTTTTCTGCAACACTTGAGATGATTGTATGCCTTTGAAATTTCTCTTGTTTTTTTTTAAAGATTTTATTTATTTACCCATGAGAGACAGAGATTGAGAGAGTGAGAGAGAGAGAGAGAGAGAGAGAGAGATGCAGAGACTCCCTCCATGTAGGGAACCCGACATGGGACTCAATCCTAGGAATCCAGGATCACGCCCTGGGCCAAAGATAGACGCTAAACTGCTGATCCCCTTGGGCTGCCCTATGCCCTTGTTCTTGTTAATATGATGGATCATGGTGACTGATAGCCAGAGGGGATGCCAGTGGGAGTTGGGCAATATAGACGAAGCATATTAAGAGCTATAATCATCTGGTTCTCAAATAAATAATTCACAGATATTTATAAAGTACATCCTAGACAATAGAGTCAGTACTATTGTGACAACTTTGTATGGGGACAGATGCTGATGACACTTCTCGTGGGGAGATCTGAGTATGCAGAGAATTGTCAAATCACTAGGTCGTAGCCCTGAAACTGCCGTAACATTGTGTGTTGACTGTACTTCAGTAATATCAAAGAAAAGGGGTTTCTGATGGGAGTCACGGTGGGTCCATGAAAGGCATTAAAATGGTCATTACACATATGAAGACACCTCTGAAGAGGGGATAAAGATGTTCACATGTCGATGTGCATTTTCAGAAGATTTACATGAGAGAGGGTGCAGTGGGGAGGGGTGGAGGGAGAGGGTGAATCTGGAGCAGACTCCTCACATACCAGTCACCAGCTCTGGGTGAGGACCACGTGAGGACCACAGTCAGCATGTACAGGTGAGCCCCATGTGGGACCCAGAGCCACCAGGACCAGATGAGGCTCAGGTGGGAACCAAAAAGACCAGGTCCAGGTTGAGGCCCAGGTGGAGCCCAGAGGCACCAGGTCCAGGTGAGGCCCAGGTGGCAACCAGTTTCACCAGGTCCAGGTGAATCCCAGGGGGGACCAGATTCACCAACTTAAGGTAAGGCCCAGGTGGGGACCAAAGTCACAATGTCTGGATGAGGCCCAGGTGGGGACACAGTCTCCAGGTCCAGGTGAGGCAAAACTATCGACTAGAGTCAACAGGTCCAGCTGAGGCACAAGAGGGGACCAGAGTCACCAGTACAGATGAGGCCCAGATGAGGATCAGAGTTACCAGGTCCAGGTGAGGCCTAGAAGGAGACGACAGGACCCAGGTCCAGGTGAGCCCCATGTGGAAACCAGAGCCACCAGGTCCATTTGTGGCCCGAGTGGTGACCAGAGTCACCAGGTCTGGTTAAGGAACAGGTAAGGACCAGATTCACCAGGTATGGGGATGGCCCCGGTGGAGACTAGAGTCGCCAGGCCCGGGTGAGACCCCAGTGGCAACCACACTCAGCAGGTCCAGGTGAGGCCAAGCTGAGGACCATTGTCACCAGGGCCAGGTGAGGCCTAGATGGGGACCAGAGTCACCATGTCCAGGTGAGGCCAGAAGGACACCACATGTACCAGCTCCAGGTGAGGTCCATGTGCAAACTAGAGTCACCCGGTCCAGGTGAGGCCCAGGAGGGGACCAGAATCCCCTGGTCCAGGTGAAGCCCAGGTGTGGAACAGATTAACCAGGTCCGAAAGACACCCAGGTGAGGACCAGAGTGACCAAGTCAAGGTATGGCCCAGATGGTGCTCAGAGTCACCAGGTTCAGGTGAGGCCAAGAAGGGGACCACAGTCACCATGTCCAGGTGAACCTGATGTGAGAACTAGAGCCACCATATCCAGTTGAGGCCCATGTGGGGACCACAGAAACCAGACCCAGATGAGGCCCAGGATGGGATCAGAGTCACCAGGGCCAGGTGAGCCCAGGTGGGAAACAGATTCACCAGGTCCAGGTGAGGCCCAGGTGGGGAACACAGTCACCAGGTCCAGGTAAGGCCAAGCAGAGGACCAGAGTCACCAGTTCCAGGTGAGGCCCAGGTGGGGACCGGATTCACCAGGTACAGATGAGCCTAGAAGGAAACGAGAGACACAAGGACCAGGTGAGGTCCATGTGGGAACCAGAGCCACCAGGTAAGGGGATGCCCAGGTGGGGACCAGTTACCAGATCCAGGTGAGGCTAAGCTGAGGACCAGAGTCACCAGGTCCCAGTAAGACTCAGGTGAGGCCCAGGTGGGGATCAGAGTAATAATGTCCCTGGGATGCCCAGGTAGGACCAGAGTTCCAAGGTCCAGTTGAGGCCTTAGTGAGGAGTAGATTGACCAGGTCCAGTTGAGGCCCAGTTGAGGCCCAGAGTCCCCAGCTCCAGGTGAGGCCCAGAGGGGGACGAGAGTCACTCGGTCCTGGTGACATCCACGTGGGGACCAGAGTCACCACATCAGGGTGAGGCCCAGAGGGGGACTAGAGTCACTAGGTCCAGTTGAGGCCCCAATGCTCATCCCAGAAGTGCCTCCCTGAGTGCCCATCACCCATTCACACCCACCCCCACCCTCCTCCCCTTCCAGCACGCCTAGTTCATTTCCCAGAGTTAGGAGTCTTTACGTTCTGTCTCCCTTTCTGATATTTCCTACCCATTTCTTCTCCCTTCCCTTCTATTCCCTTTCACTATTATTTATATTCCCCAAATGAATGAGAACATATAATGTTTGTCCTTCACTGATTGACTCATTTCACTCAGCATAATACCCTCCAGTTCCATCCATGTTGAAGCAAATGGTGGGTATTTGTCATTTCTAATGACTGAGTAACATTCTATTGTATGCATAAACAACATCTTCTTTATCCATTCACCTTTTGATGAACACTGAGGCTTTTTCCACAGTTTGGCTGTTGTGGATATTGCTGCTCTAAACATCGGGGTGCAGGTGTCTCAGCATTTCATTGCATCTGTATCTTTGGTGTAAATTCCCAACAGTGCAATTGTTGGGTCGTAGGTGTGACGACCTCACTGGTGTGAGGTGGTACCTCATTGGGGTTTGGATTTGTATTTCCCTGATGGCCAGTGATGCAGAGCATTTTCTCATGTGTGTGTTGGCCATGTCTATGTCGTCCTCTGTGATATTTCTGTTCATGTCTTTTGCCCATTTCATGATTGGATTCTTTGTTTCTTTGGTGTGGAGTTTAAGAAGTTCTTTATAGATCTTGGAAACTAGCCTTTTATCTGATACGTCATTTGCAAATATCTTCTCCCATTCTGTAGGTTTTTTTTTAGTTTGGTTGACTGTATCCTCTGCTGTGCAAAAGCTTCTTATCTGGATGAAGTCCCAATAGTTCATTTTTGCTTTTGTTTCTTTTGCCTTCGTGGATGTATCTTGCAAGAAGTTACTGTGGTCGAGTTCAAAGAGGGTGTTGCCTGTGTCCTCCTTTAGGATTTTGATGGACTCTTGTCTCACATTTAGATCTTTCAGCCATTTTGAGGTCATATTTGTCTGGTGCAAGAGAGTGGTCTAGTTTCATTCTTCTTCATGTGGATGTCCAGTTTTCCCAGTACCATTTATTGAAGGGGCCGTCTTTCTTCCAGTGGATAGTCTTTCCACTGTTATTGCATATTAGTTGACCATAAAGTTGAGGTTCCACTTCTGGATTCTCTCTTCTGCTCCATTGATCTATGTGTCTATTTTTGTGCCAGTACCACACTGTCTTGATGACCACAGCTTTGTAGTACAACGTGAAATCTGGCATTGAGATGCCCCCAGATATGGTTTTCTTTTTTAAAAATCCCCTGGCTATTCGGGGTCTTTACTGATTCCACACAAATCTTAAAATAATTTGTTCTACCTCTCTGAAGAAAATCCATGGTATTTTGATAGGGATTGCATTAAACATGTACATTGCCCTGGGTAACATTGACGTTTTCACAATATTAATTCTGCCAATCCATGAGCATGGAATATTTTTCCATCTTTTTGTGTCTTCCTCCATTTCTTTCAGAAGTGTTCTATCGTTTTTAGGGTATAGATCCTTTACCTGTTTGGTTAGCCTTATTCCTAGGTATCTGATGCTTTTGGGTGCAATTGTAAATGGGATTGAATCCTTAATTTCTCTTTCTTCAGTGTATAGAAATGCCACTGACTTCTGGGCATTGATTTTGTATCCTGCCACGCTGCCATATTGCTGTATGTGTTCTAGCAATCTTGGGGTCGAGGCTTTTGGGTTTTCTACGTCAAGTGTCATGTTATTGGTGAAGAGGAAGAGTTTTGTTGTGCCCAAGATTGTGAATCCGTGAAACCACCGAGGAGCCGACACCGATGCAAACACACGAGGGTTTATTTACAAGTTTGAGCTTGGGTCCAAGTGTACCCGACACAGCGGAGCAGGGTTTGGACCCTGAGACTAAGAGGCATAGCAGCTTTATAGGGGCCAGTGGCACATGGGATACACAGAAAGTTGCACAGTCATTTCGGTCCACAGGCAGGTGACCGATTGAATTACACCTTACCCTATAGTATTCACTTGAGTTGGCCTATTACTTTGGTCAGGATCGGCGCACACTTTTGGTGGGCACAAAGCAGGGTTACAGTGTTAGGAGCCTATTTCTGACTAGGGTGTGCACAGCGGTTTTGCTAGGGTGGGGCAGCGCCTTAAGCAATAGGCAGTTATTGTGGGGGTCATATGGGAGGTGGCGGGTGTAGCAGAAAATGGAATCTGTCCTGCTCTGCTTGTCAAGGGGTAGGGGATTTTTGTTAAATTTCCTGTGTCCCACACAGTCGTACCTTTATAAGAAATTATAAAAGGAGAAAGAGTAACCCAAAACTGTCTATTTCACAAAAGCCTATCTAAACTAGTTATGTTCAATGGTGTCTGTCTTGATGGAACCATCTCTAGGAAGACCTTTTTCAGACCTAGCTCCACCACCAATAAGCACGTAAACTTGGACAATAAAATCCTCTGGAACTCTCAGTTTCATTCCTGTGCCTCAGAAGTGAGGACCAGAGCTGATGATTCCTCAGTTCCCTCTCAGACCTGATGCTGCTGTGGGGTCCTCAACCCTCTATAATGAGCACAAAAAGATGGGGGATCTTATATATACTCAAATGCTAAAATATAAAACTAACTCTGAGCATAGATCCTGAGTATTTTAGAGTTTTTCCTATGGCATTAGAGAATCCCAAATCTATATCTCTTTTTATCACAAGCGGTAGGTATATGGGTCCAAGCCACTAGAAATCATAAATATGTGTATCAGAATAGTCATCTGCCCCCATGGTCGCTGCTTTTCAAAGCAAAGCCTTCAAGGAACTCCATTATTATTTTCTGAGCAATCCAGGTAACATGCAGTATCCTAAGCTGCCTCTTCCTTTAACTTAAAAAAATTAAAATGCTGGCTGGTCATATTAACAAACTCTCCAGGTTATTCTTTTGTACACTAACATTCAAGAACCACTGGCTAGGCACCAAGGAGAATTGATTTACCGTAAAATAGCAATATTTGAGATCCTATGTCCTTTCCTATTTTCAGATCATAATAAATAAAGAAATGAAACAGTCAAGAGAGAGGGAAGGAGGCAAAGATAGGGATGGGGACAGAAACAATGTGCCAATCAAAAATGAGATTTACATAAAGTTTGTCTTTTAAAAATTGATAAACAGACAAAAGACTCCACACTGATGAAAATATGTTAAAGGGACACAGGTGTGAACTGAAAGAGCTCCCGGGGCCAGAGCGGATACAATATAAGCAACAAAATAAGTAGCGCTGGATTATAACCCAAAGCGTAAAATAAATATCCATGAATCTATACTAATATTAAAAATAGTGAAAGAAAGAAAGAGGGGCACCTGGGTGGCTCAGTCAGTTAAACTTCAGCCATAGGCTAAGATCATGATCCAGGTCCCAAGGCAGGCTCCCTGTTCAGAAGGGAACCTGCTACTCCCTCTCCCTCTGCCTCTCTCGCTCATGCCTTTTCTCACCTCCCTCTCTCAAATAAATAAATAACATCCTTGAAAGAGAAACAAACAAACAAACCCAGAAGGATGAGAAACTACCATGTAGAAGAATTTCAAACAATTTGTGCAGACATTCCACCCGCAAGTTGAAGAGCATAGCTTCCCATTCGTATGTGTGGAATACACATACTGACTTCCCTCTACAAAATAGATTATGAAAATGTTAAAATAATAATAATAATAATAATGATAATAATAATAATAATGAATCACTTTACTATGGAGAAAGCTGACAAACACTACCTCATTAAGATGATCAGATCGATACCAAGACTGATAAATCATGTTGATAGTATCTATCCTTTATATGATATAATAAAAATGGCAGTATATCTCTCTATATCATCCACAATCACAGTTCAGTCATGAGATAAACAACAGACATGTCCCAACTGAGGGAAATTTTACAAAATACTCTCCTTTTCAAAGTGTTCCAGTTCAACAACAACAAGGAAAGGCTGAAAGACTGTCACAATCCAGAGGAGCTTAAGAAAACATGAGGACAGATGGAATGTGATATGAGGGATGGTAACTTAGCAAAAAGGAAGGAAATCTGAATAAAGTATGGTCTTTGTTTAATGCGAATATTTCAATATTGATTCATTAGCTAATATTTGTACTGTACTAATATAAGATATCAAATTGGAGAAATTGAGTATGAGTGCATGAGAATTCTCTATACTATCTTGTCAATTTCTCAATAAATCTTTGTTTTTTTCTATTCAATAAGATTTATTTTGAAAATTGAGTTAAATGTATCAGGCTCCAAGTGTGAAGACATTTTAAGAATAGTTTAATTAATTTTTCTCATTTTCTTAAAGAGTTCCGTCGATGGAACCAAGTAAGAATTTTATATCAGAAGGAAAGAAAAACACTTATGAACACATATAATGCCTCCTCAACCTGAAGAGATGGAAGGGATAATAAATAGCAAAAATAAGAACATAAAGACTCCTTACTCTGGGAAACAAATTAGGGGTGATGAAAGGGGAGGAAAATGGGGTGGGGTGAATGGGTGACAGGCACTAAGGGGGCACTTGATGGGATGAGCACTGGGTGTTATTCTGTATGTTGGTAAATTGAACAGTAATAGAAAATAAATTTATTATTCAAAAAATAAGATAAAAATACTTCTATTATATTAGACACCATATTGCAAGTGCATTTAAAATTACCAATGCATAACATTTATTTCCTTGACATTTGTCTTCCAAAGAGTTCACAGTGTTTCAGTGTCAGTTGAAACAGGGGAAGAATCTCAGGGAAGAATCCTTCACATCATAATAGGACCATTGGTAATAATGTCTCTCAGTTCTTTCCAAATGCATAAAGATGCATTTCCTGATGACTGACTGAGCTGTGAAGAGATGAGAAACCCCATCCCTCTGAATTACTTGTGTCAGAATATTTTAACCATAGTACTACAGTTAGTAAATTATCCTTATTAACAGGAAATACATCTCAGATTGGAACCTGAGCAATAGAGGGGCAGAGAAAAAAGCTTTGACTAGCCCTTCATCTTTTAAAGACAAAGGAGAGCTTTTCTACATACAAAGTCAGTTGTCAAGATAGCCTTAGGGAATAAGAGTCTGCAGCATCAAATCCCGCCGCACAGCTGGGACGCCCGTGCTCCAGATCTTCCTGATCCCAATTCCCTGGGCCTGTTCCCCAACACAGGCTGCCATGGTGAGGTCATTTGCAGTTGCTCTCTTGGGAGCTCCTGGGAAGGGGGAGATTAGATGAGACGGGACTCATGGAGTCCATGAAAATTAAGTCCATTCCAATTTAAGTTCAGAGTGATCACAGGTCCACCCATTTCCGAATAGGGTGTGCCCAGCAGCTGGATTTAGGTGGGGCAGCGCCTTAAGCAATAAGTAGTTCATGTGGGGGTCATAGGGGAGGTGGCGGGTGAAGCACAAAATGGAATCAGTCCTGCTCTCCTTGTCCAGGGGTAGGGGATTTTGTTAAATTTCCTGGGTCCCACACTTGCAGCTCAGGCACCTGGGCCAATCTCACCAGGTGGACTCAGCGTGCACACCTTGTGGTGCTGGATCTCTCACACCAGCGTGTGCAGGATACCCTCCTCGCCCTAGTGAGTAGGGGCTGGGTGAGCATGGGGCTCGGCCTGAAGACCAGGCAGCACAGGGAACCAAGGAACCCCATCCCCGTCCCAACCCCGACTCCCAAACACAGGCAGCCCCACGGCTCCCCGCCACGGGCAGGCGGTTCCTCAGGAGCTCCCACCAGGGCAGCCCCAAGGTCTGGCTCCCTGCTGGAGAGGCATCAGGGAGAAGAGAAGCAGCTGGGGCTCAGTGCGACCCACTGTCAGACATGGAAATGTGGTCGAGCCGGATCTTCCAGCTCAGCTGACCCTCCAGTGGAAAGTCACTGCATGAGGGAGCCCCGGGTCAGCCAGGAGAGCCCAGTTAACCGCCCAGCACCAGCACCAGAAATGATGTTGTGCCAACCATTTTGGCGTTTGGGTTTCCTAGCCAGAGGATCAGATAGTGGCACATGATAGCTGCATGTGAGAGACACACACACACCCCAAAACCAACAAAAGCTGGATTCCCTCCAATGTTGTCAAACAGCAGCTGGATGGTTACATACATGATGCTGTGGTCCCCAATAGGATATATGGAAGACGCTATAAACCATGAAAACACAGGTGCTGGAGGAACGGATATGTGCCTCCTGGGTTCCAACAAGGAGTGCAGAGGGGGAGGAAGCATCCTACGGAGGGGGAAGCTCTCCTAGGAAAGGACACCAGGTCCCTGTGAAGGCTACAGATGGTGAAATCTGTCCTCCACTCATTCAGCTTCTGGTTTTCATCCTCTTTTGTTCTTCCTAATTGTTGTTTAGCCTCCACCCTGCATCCAAGCCAATGACCATAGAGGCGTCCTTATGACATCTGGTCCTAAAAGGTGGCCGAACTCTGGCTACCACGATTGGAAATGATCACTGGCTAGGTGAATGCTGATCCACTGAACTTGTGCCTTCATGGCTCTTCTCTCCCTGCAGAATGAGGGGGACCACAGGTCTTACACTGAAAGATGCCCACTTCCACTTGGGTGGGACTGTCCTTTGTGGAGGACGTCATCTGGGCCAAGTATTGCAAGCGGGGAGATCAAGAATAGGTCGCAGGTGAGACATAAGCAAGCACTTACCTTTGATGTCATGCTTTATTTGTTCATCCATTTATTATTTGTTAAATATTTTAATTTTATGTCCTCTCTATACCCAACATGGAGTTCAAACTCACAACCCTGAGATCAAGATCCCCCAACCAGGCCAGCCAGGCACCCCCGTGCCATGTTTCATAACTCTTTGCTTCCTTGCCTATCTCTACATCGAACTGGAACATTTAGTCCTTGACAGGGAGCTTGAGTTACCTCCGACTCCTAGAACGTTCTCACTGTAACCAAATCCTAGATTGACATTTACCATTGGATAGGACTTTAAATAAATAATCAGTAAAATATCTACTACAGTAAAGGAAATTATCAACTTTTCATGTGTGTGGCCTCTGCTCCCTGGGCTCCCAGGGAAGCTATGGTTTCCTGAACATTGATCAACGTCCAAATGACTCCACCACACTTCAATGCGTGGGGTCAGTTTCTGCCCTGACACATGCAACACCTCTGCTTCAATTAACATGTATCTATCAATCAAAGGGAGACTGACCAGCCTGGTGCGGTTCGTAAGAACATGGGACTCTTGTTCTTCGGGTAGCAAGTTCAAGCCCCATGTTGGGTGTAGAGATTACAGAAAAAGAAAATCTTAAAGAAAATCAATCAGTTGGTCTTGGGGAGACAGAGGCCCGGATCCCACAAGGGCAGGGAGCCAGCTGATGGGTCTATGCACAATATTATAAGCAGCAGAGTACAAAATCGAACTTTCAGAAGTCTGCTAGAGTGGGGGACACACCAGACTTAAGGTGTTCAGGTGGAGAAGTGGGGGGCCATCCCTGGAGCGACAGGGTGGACTCAGGATCCCAGGGGTCCCAAGGACGGTGGCGCCAACTGTTCCCAGGCACAGGAGCGGGAACCCGGCTGAGAGTAGCGGGACTCGTGCCAGCTGTCTGCTCTGTGTGGCCATAAGCTGCAATCCCCTGTGCAGTCACGGGACCGCGTTCCTGGAGCAGGCCAGCAAAGGCCTGGAGTGGGAGGACACAATCCCGGGCAGGAAGAGCACAGGTCTCCACCAGGGCAGCCCCTAAAATTAGGAGTTTTAAACTTCAGTCACTTGTCTGTGTGGAGGCTGAGAAAATTAAGGCCGTTCAACTTTAAGGTCAGTGCTAGCACAAGTACAGCCATCCCAGGCCCCTTTGAATAAGAGCTAAAATTTACATTACTTCAGTTACAGGAAAAAAAGAAGAAAACAGCTTACACCTTAAGGTCCCAGAATGTCCCATGTTAGAATGAGAACAGAGCTCAACGCCCTTGAAGGCCCCATATCAAAATGTAAAGAGAACTTGAAGAATTGCTCCAGCCCTTCTGGAGGTCCCTGAGACCAGCCCTTAAAACTAAGCTAAAACCCACCTCGGGGTCCAAGTCCCTCCTCCGCTGTGTCGGGTATACTTGGACATAAGCTCGAGCTTGTAAATAAACCCTCCTGTGTTTTCATCAGTGTTGGCTTCTCAGTGGTTTCTTGGAGTTGCAATCTTAGGCACAGGAGTCTGAGGTAAAAAAACAAAACCAAAAAAGCTCGGCCACAGGCAGAGTGAATGCATGGTTCTGAGAGAAGCCGCAGAGACCAGGGGGCTTAGGGTCACTTCTGTGGAGGCCCCAGCAGACTGGGGTGCAAAATGCTCATCCTCAGAGCCAGAGAATCAGATAGCTGCATGTGAGAGCTGCATGTGATAGACACACACACACCCCAAAACCAACAATATTCAGAACCCCCCAATGTTGTCAGACAGCAGCTGGATGGTTACATACACGACGCTCTGGTCCCCAATGGGATTCATGGAAGACGCTTAAACCATGACTGCAGAGGTGATGGAGGCATGAAGATGTGCCTGCTGGGTTCCAACAAGGAGCACAGAGGATCAGGAAGCATCCTACAGAGGGGGGGGACCCTCCTTGGAAAGGAAACCAGGTCCCTGTAAGGCTACGGATGATGATATCTGTCCTACTCTCTTTCAGCTTCTGGTTTTCCTCCTAAATGCCATTTTCCTCATTCATAATAGCAAAAATTTATTTTATGTTTTTAAATTTCTTCTAATTGGAGCTAAATTTGTATGAGTTCTTTCTTCAGCAAGGGTGTCCTTCAGGATAGAAGGAGAGATAAAGAGTTTCCCAGACAGGCAAAATATAAAGGAGATCATGACCACTAAAACAGTCCAGTAAGGAATTTGTAGAGGGACACTTCTAGTGGGGGAAAAAAGAGACCTAAAGCAACAAGGACTAGAAAGGACCCAAGAACATCACCAGAAACACAAACTCTACTGGTAAAACAAAGGCACTAAGTTGATATCTTTCAATAATCACTCTGAATGCTGATAGACCTCATGCTCCAAACTAAAGATCTAGGGTATCAGAGTGGCTTAAAAAACAGGATCTGGAATGCCTGGGTGGCTCAGGGGTTGAGCCTCTGCCTTTGAATCAGGGTGTGATCCTGGAGTCTGGAATCGAGTCCCATATTGAGCTCCTGGTTGGGAACCTGCTTCTCTGCATAATTTTCTGCCTCTCTCTCTCTCTCTCTCTCTCTCTCTCTCTCTCTCACTGTCTCATAAATAAAATCGTTATTTAAAAAAGAAGATCCATCTGTATGCTGCCCACAAGATGCTCACCTTAGACCTATAGACACCAACAGATTGAAAGTCAGGGGATGGAAAATCATCTATCACACTAATGGATATCAAAGGAAAGCTGGAGGACCCATACTTATATCAGACAAACTAGATTTGACACCAAACCCTGGGGGACACCTGGTGGCTCAGTGGTTGAGCATCTGCCTTTGGCTCAGGGTGTCATCCTGGGATCCCAGGATCAAGTCCCACATCGGCCTCCCTTTGGGGAGCCTGCATCTCCCTCTGCCTATGTTTTTGCCTCTGATTCTCAGTGTATCTCTCATGAATGAATAAATAAATTATTTAAATTTCAAAAAAGAACAAATACTGTAAGAAGAGTTGAAGAAGGGCATTATTTCATTATTAAAAAGACTCTCTATCAAGATCAAACAACTAAATATTTATGCTGCCAACATGGGAGTACCTAAATATAGAAACCAATTAACAACAAACGTACAGGAACTCACTGATAATAATACAATGACAGGGGTTTTAACACCCACTTATGGCAATGGACTGATCATCTATGCAGAAAATCAACAGGGAAACAATAGCCTTGACACACTGTACTACAGGGACTCAACACATATGGTCAGTACATTTCATCCTATAGCAGAATACACATTCCTTTCAAGTGCACATGGGACATTCTCCAGAACAGATCATATCATGGCCCACAAATCAGCCCTTAACAGGTACAACACGTACAAGACAGTTGATATCACACCCTGTACATTTTCAGACCACGATGCTATGAAACTCGAAGTCGACCATGAGAAAAAATTTGGACAGACCAAAAATACATGGAGATTATGGAAAATCTACAAGAGAATGAATGGAGCAACCAGGAAATTAAAGAGGAAATTTAAACAGATGAAAATAAAAACATGTTTCTCCAAACCTCTGGGATGTAGCAAAGGCAGTCCAAAGAGGGAAGTCCAGAGCAATATAGGCCTGCCTCAAGAAACAAGAAGTCTCCAATACACAACCTAACCCTACAACTAAAGGAGCTGGAAAAGGAATAGCAAACAAAGCCTCAAGCCTACAGAAGACGGGAAAAAAATAAAGATTAGAGCAGAAAGAAACAATACAGAAACAACAAAACAGTAGAATGGTATAACAAACCTAAGAGCTGGTTCTTCAAAATAATTAATAAAATGGATCAAGCCCTAGCCAGCCTTATCACCAAGAAAAGAGAAAGACCTAAATAAATTAAATCACAAGTGAGAGAAGAGAGATCACAATCAACACCAGAAAAATAAGACAATTATAAGGGAATACTATGAAAGATTATTCGATAACAACCTGGGAGACCCGGAAGAAATGGACAAATACCTAGAAATGTGCAAACGAGGAAAACTGATATAGGAAGAAATAGAAAATATGAACAGACCCATAACTAGCAAAGGAATTGAATCAGCAAGGCACCTGTGTGCCTCAGTGGTTGAGTATCTGCTTTGGCTCATGTCATGTTCCCTGGGTCCTGGGGATCAAGTCCCACATCAGGCTCCCCACATGGAGGCTTATTTTCCTTCTGCCTATACCTCTGTCTCTCTGTGCCTCTCGTGAATACATAAATAAAATCTTTAAAAAAGAAAAAAGATAAAAAGATGAGAAAGGACCCAAATAAAATCACAAATGAGAAAAGAGAAATAACAACCAACACTAGAGAAATACAAATGATTATAAGAGAACATTATGAAAAATGATATGCCAGCAACCTAGAACCTGGAAGAAATAAATCAATTCCTAGAAATATATAACAAAGCAAAAATGAAAAAGGAAGAAATAAGAAACTTGAACAGAGAGATAACCAGCAAAGAAATTGAATCAGCAATCAAGAATCTCCCAACAGGAGACTCTTAGATCAATAGGACAGAATGGAAAGCTGAAACAAGATACAAACCTGTAACTCTATGATCCATTAATCAACAACAAGGCAGGAAGGAATATCCAATGGCACCAAGACAGTCTCTTCAACAAACCCTAACCCTGACCCCAGGATAAGAATAAATGGTGTTGGGAAAACCAGGCAGCCACATGCAGAAGAATGAAACTGGAACATTTTCTTACACCATATATATAAAAAATAAACTCAAAATGTGTGAAAGACCTAAAAGTGAGACCTGAAACCATAAAAAGAAGAAAAGATGGGCAGCAACGTCTTTGACATTGGCCATTGGATATTCTTTCTAGATATACCTCTGAGTTGAGGGAAACAAAAGCAAAAATACTATTGGGATTTCATCAAATTGAAAAGCTTCCACATAATGAAGGAAAGAAACAACACTAAAAGGCAACATACAGGAGGAGGGGCAAGATGACAGAAGAATAGGGTCTTCAAAATCGAATCACCTGTCTCCACCTAGATAACCTTCAAATCATCCTGAAAATCTTTGAATTCGGCCTGAGATTTAAACAGAGACCAGCTGGAATGCTACATGGAGAAAAGTTCGCGCTTCAATCAAGGTAGGAAGACGGGGGAAAAAGAAATAAAGAAACAAAAGGCATCCAAAGCAGAGGGGTCCCACGAGGAGCTGGGCTAAGGCTGGGGTGAGTGTTCCCAGGACAGGAGGCTCTGTCCCAGAGAAGCAGGAGCTGCACCAATCTTCCTGGTGCACAGGGAGTTAGCTCAGGACCCCTGAAGGGCGGGGGTGCTCTTGGGCTCCCTGGGACACTAGCAGACACTTGCCACTCAAACCAGAGAGTGCGCCAAGCTCCCTAAGTGCTGCAGTGGGCAGACATTGATGTGGGAGCAGATCAGAGGGGCATGGGCGGTGGCTCCGCGGAGGGGGCTGCCTGGTTCTGGGAAGAGTTCCACGGCGGTGGCTCTGGCAGAGGAAGAGGCACAGTGCAGAGGGGGCTGGGCGGCTCCAGGAGCAGCTCAGAGAGGCTCGGGTGGAGGCTCTGTGGAGAGGTGGCTGAGTGGCCAAGAGCACGAATCCAACAGCACAGACCAGGAGCAGAGGGCGATGGGCCACAGCCCAGGATCCGTCCTCCCTGGGGACAGTCAGAGGCCAGGAGGCCCCAGGACAGTGAGGACGCTCCTGCCCCAAGCTGAGCAGATCAGCGGCCCCTCCATGGAGCTTCCATGCCCCTGCAGACAGAGAGCTCCACAGTTACTGTGGGGGATGAATCCAGGTTTCCAGAGCTGCCACAGCCACTGGAGTTGTTCCTCCAGTAGCCTCACAGGGTAAACAACCCCCACTGAGCCCTCCCCCAGGCAAGGGGCAGAGCAGCTCCCCCAAGTGCTAACACCTGAAAATCAGCACCACAGGCCCCTCCCACAGAAGACCACTAGAGGGATAAGTTCCAGGGGAAGTCAAGGGCCTTAAAGTATACAGAATCAGAAGATACTCCCCGTGTGTTCTTTTTTTTTGTTTTTGTTGTTCTTTTTGATTTCTGATTGCTTCCCCCACCTTTTTTTCACCTTTCTTTCTTTTTCTTTCTGTTTTTCTTCTCTTTGTTCCTTTTTTTCCTTTCTTCTTTATCTCTTTTCCTTCCTTCTCTCTCTCTTTTTCTCCTTCTCCCAGTACAACGTGTTTTTGGCCACACTGCATGGAGGAAAATGACTAGAAGGAAAACTTCACCTCAAAAGAAAGAATCAGAAACAGTCCTGTCTCCCACAGAGTTACAAAATCTGGATTACAATTCAATGTCAGAGAGCCAAATAAGAAGCACTATTATAGAGCTACTGGTGGCTCCAGAAACAAAGAATAAATGCCTCAAGAGACGTCATGACTGCAGAAATTAGATCCAATCAGCCAGAAATTAAAAATCAATTGAATGAGATGCAATCCAAACTAGATGTCCTAACAACGAGCGTTAATTAGGTGGAAGAATGAGTGAGTGACATACAAGACAAGTTGATGGCAAAGAGGGAAACTGAAAGAAAGAGACAGAGAATTAAAAGACCAAGAAGACAGATTAAGGGAAATAAACGACAGCGTGAGGAAGAAAATCCTATGTTTCATTGGGTTTCCCAAGGGTGCCGAAAGGGCCAGAAGGCCAGAGTATGTATGTGAACAAATCATAGCTGAAAAGTTTCCTAATATGGGAAGGGAAACAGGCATTCAGATCCAGGAAATAGATCCCCCCCCTAAAATCAATAAAAACCGTCCAACACCTCGACATTTAATAGTGAAGCTTGCAAATTCCAAAGATTAAGAGAAGATCCTTAAAGCAGCAAGAGACAAGAAATCCCTGACATTTATGGGGAGGAGCATTGAGGTAACAGCAGACCTCTCCACAGAGTCATGGCAGGCCAGAACGGGCTGGAAGGATATATTCAGGGACCTAAATGAGAAGAACATGCAACCAAGAATACTTTATCCAGCAAGGCTCTCATTCAAAATGGAAGGAGAGATAAAGAGCTTCCAAGACAGGCAGGAACTGAAAGAATATGTGACCTTCAAACCAGCTCAGCAAGACATTTTAAGGGGGACTCTTAAAATTCCCTTTAAGAAGAAGTTCAGTGGAACAATCCACAAAAACAAGGACTGAATAGATATCATGATGACACTAAACTCATATCTGTCAAGAGTAACTCTGAATGTGAATGGGATTAATGACCCCATCAAAAGGTGCAGGGTTTCAGACTGGATAAAAGAGCAGGACCCATCTATTTGCTGTCTACAAGAGATGCATTTTAGACAGAAGACACCTACAAGGTGAAAATAAAAGGTTGGAGAACCATTTACCATTCAAATGATCCTCAAAAGAAAGCAGGGGTAGCCAACCTTATATCAGATAAACTAAAATTTACCCCGAAGACTGTAGTGAGAGATGAAGAGGGACACTATCTCATACTTAAGTATGAGTATGGATCTCATCCAACAAGAGGACTTAACAATCCTCAATATATATGCCCTGAAGGTGGGAGCTGCCAAATATTGAAACCAATTAATAACCAAAGTGAAGAAATACTTAGATAATAATACATTTTTACTTGGTGACTTCAATCTTGCTGTTTCTACACTCGATAGGTCTTTGAAGCACAACATATCCGAAGAAAGGAGAGCTTTAAATGATGCCTTTGACCAGATGGATTTCACAGATATCTACAGAACTTTACATCCAAACTCAACTGAGTACACATTCTTCTCAAGTGCACATGGAACTTTCTCCAGAATAGACCACATACTGGGTCACAAATAGTGTCTGAACCAATACCAAAAGATTGGGATCGTCCTCTGCATATTCTCAGACCATAATGCCTTGAAATTAGAACTAAATCACAACAAGAAGTTTGGAAGGACCTCAAACACGTGGAGGTTAAGGACCATCCTACTAAAAGACGAAAGGGTCAACCAGGAAATTAAGGAAGAATTAAAAAGATTCATGGAAACTAATGAGAATGAAGATACAACTGTTCAAAATCTTTGGGATGCAGCAAAAGCAGTCCTAAGGGGGAAATATATCGCAATACAAGCAGCCATTCAAAAAATGGAAAGAACTCAAATACAAAAGCTAACCTCACACATAAAGGAGCTAGAGAAAAAACAGCAAATAGATCCTACACCCAGCAGCTCCTGTCAGTGGGGATTCGGGCCCATATTTTCCTAAAGCCTGCCCGCAGGTCCTGAGGTGGCCCAGAGGCTCCTGTCAGCATGGATGAGGGCTCACATCTTCCTGAAGCCTCACCGCGGGACCTGAGGAGACTGGGACTCCTGTCAGCATGAACGTAGCCCAATGTCCCCCTGAGGACTCACCGCGGGTCCGGAGTAGGCTGCCAGTCATCAGCGTGGATACATCCCCATGTCCTTCACAGGCCTCTCCAACAAAGGTGGGCTGCTGTTAGGGTAGGCAGAAGTGGCCTACTGCGCATAAGGGCCTGCTTGGTGGGGCCTTGTCTAGGGCGCTCCCTGCTGGATGCTCAGGCACTACAGGAGGCCCTCAGGAGGCAGAGTGCCACTGCCAGACCGCACCTGCCTCCTCCTTGGTTCCAGCTGTGGCCTGTTAGCTTCGGAAATGTCTCACTGAAATGGAGCCCAACACCCGGCTTCCACAGAAATACGTAAGGACAATGAATTGGAGCCCACAGAACGTGAAACGAAATGTGGACCAGACTTTTACCACATCCTTCAAAACTCACTCAACCCTCTTCCACTGTGGGCGGATCCGGGGGCTGGTGCATCCACCCTGGAAACAGTGTGGAGGCTCCTCAGGAAGTTACCAATAGAGCCGCCCTGGGACCAGCAAGTGCATGGCCTAGAGCTCACACCAAAGATACAGATGCAGTGAGACTCGGGACACCTGCACCCAAATATCCACAGCAGCCGGGTCCACGGTAGCACACTGTAGGAGGAGCATCGGTGCCCTCGGGCAGATGATGGATAAAGAGGATGGGAGATACATGATGGTCATAGAGAGAGGAATGGTACTCAGCTATCAAGGAGAAGGAAATCTTGCCATTTGCAATGACGTGGATAGAACTAGAAGGATCATCTTAAGTGAAATAAGTCAGTCGGGGAAGAGAATGACTGTGTGGTGTCATTCATAGGTGGAATTTAAGAAGCAAAGCAGATGAACATCTGTGAAGAGAAGGAAAAACAAATAAGATGAAACCAGATACAGGAAATACAGACTCTTATCATAGAAAACAAACTGAGTGTCACTGGAGAGGAGAGGAGGGGAGGGGGAAGGGGATAACAGGGCACCAGCATGAAGGAGGGCACGTGATTTCATGAGCACTTCTGTTACCTCCAACTGGTGAATCCCTGAATTCTTCCCCTGAAAGTATAATACACTATACGTTAATTCATTGGATTTAAATTAAAGTAAGTTAAAAAAATCAGTTGTATCAGAGCACATTTCCTTCTGAACTCTCTGTTCTCCTCCTTCAGCTTATGCAGGGACCACCCCCCATGGGTCTGGTTTGTTTCAATAGGCGCCATGCCTCGTCCATGTCCCAGGCCAGGGCTAGAAATCACGACTCTAAGATCAGGACCGGATGTGAGGTCAAGAGTCAGCTGCTTAACCGACGGAGCCAGCCAGGGGCCCGAGAACCACACTGCTTTATCCTGTGTCTCTGTGACATCCTTTGAAATAGAAAAGTGCTGCGTCCCACTCTGTCTTGCTTCTCCTATTCTGATTTGCTGTCCAGGTCATTTGTGGGGGCGGATGGATGTTATGGTTTTTTTTTTCCTATTTCTAAGATCTGCCACCATGATTTTGATTGGAATGTCATTGAAACTGAGGGTGGCTTCAGGAACTGCGGACATTTTCACAAGATGAGGTCCCACACCACGAGCTTAGGACGGCCTCCCAGAACCTGGTATGGCTCAGGGCACAAGTCTTGTGATCCTTCGGTTCAGTCTCACTATTTCATCTCTGTGATGCTCCTGAGAAGCGAGTCACGTCCTTCATTTCCTTCCTGAGTGCTCATTGTCGGGATACAGCAAGGCTACTGAGCTCTGTAGGGTCAGTTTATGTCCCGTGACTTTACTGAATTCACTCCTTAGTTCCAACAGGATTTGGTGGAGGCTCTCGGGTTTTCTGTTTCTAGCACTGTGTCTTCAGCAAATGGGGACAGTGTGACGTCCCCCATCCAGGTGTGGAACCTTTGCTGTTTCCTGTCTGTTGACTACATTAGGACTTCCAGCGCTGAGAGGGGTCCTCCTTGGCTTGTTCTTGCTCAGGGGAGATGATTTCAGGTTATCACACTTGAGGATGACGACAATTGTGGGCCTTCCTAGTGGCCTTAATTCTGTTGATAGACATTTCCTCAAAACCCACTATGCTTTTGATGTTGTATTTTGTCAAATGCATTTTCTGCAACTCTTGAGAGGATCCTTTGCTTTTTGTCCTTTCTCTTCTTTTCTTTTGTAAAAAGAATTAATTTACATATCCTTGCAGACAGAGAGAGAGAGAGGCAGAGGGAGAGAGGCAGAGACACAGGCAGAGGGAGAAGGCGGCTCCATGTAGGGAACACGACATGGAGGCCCGGATCACGCCCTGGGCCAAAGGCAGATGCTAACCTGGTGTACCTCCCGGGCTGCCCCATGTCCTTTCTCTGGTTAATGTGATGGATCCTGCTGACTGATGGACAGAGGGGTCATGGGTAGGACATGGGCAACATTGATGAACAATAGTAACAGCTATAAGCGTCTGGTTCTCAAATAAATAAGTCACAGTAATTTAGAAAGTACAGCCTAGGGAATAGATTCAGTACCGTTGTGACAACTTTGTACGGGGACAGTCAGTGACGCCACTTCTTGTGGGGAGAGCTGAGTAAGGCACAGAATTGTCAAGTCACTAGTTGTAGCCCTGAAACTACTGTCACCTTGTGTGTCGACTGTACTTCAATAAATATCAAGGAATAGGGGTTTCTGGTAGGACTCCCGGTGGATCCGTGAAAGGCATTTACACGGTGGTTACACACAGGAAAGCACCTCTGCAGAGGGGATAAAGATGCTCACATGACTTCATGTTAATTTTGAGAAGATTTACTTGAGAGAGGGTGCAGTGGGGTGGGGCGGAGGGAGAGGGGGAACCTGGACGGACTCCTCAGCCACCGGAGCCCAAGCCCCACCCAAGGCTCCATGCCATAACCTCAAAATCCTGACCTGAACCAAACTAAAGAGTCGACGTGGAACTGACTGAAGCACCCAGGAGCCCCTCAAAAGTTCTTAAGTGCAAGCCCCTGCTGTGAACTCTGGGGTTCGGGGGGACGTCTGTGACCCCCAGTCTGCGTAGAAGGGTGGAAGGCCTGCAGGGCCCGAGGATGGGAACTGAGGATGTGAGAGGGTGCCTGCATCCCCTTCCCATGCGGAGATGGGACGGGACCCTGCCCTGGGACCCTCAGCTTTCAGCGTAAAGGGCTAAGTGCTGAATGGACCCTGCCTGCCCACAGTCATAATGTCGGACCCCACTGTGGGTGGAACTGAGCTGGCCCTGGGTTCCCCTGATGCCTGACACTCACTGTGCATCCACAGATCTTTGGAAGCACTCGTGCTCCAGATCTGGCTCACAGCGACGTGACTCTCCCGCTCTCCCCAGTAGCTCAGTACTCCCACTCTCCTCAGTACCCCAACTCTCCCACTCTCCCCAGTACACAAGAACTCCCACTCTCCCAAGTTCCCCAACACTCCACCTCTCCCCAATACCCCATTACTCCCACTCTCTCCAGTTCCCCAACTCTCCCACTCTCCCCAGTACCCCAGTGCATAAAGAGGAGGCACTCACACAGCGAAGGGTCACAGGTGAGTGGACGTTGATGCCTGCTCCCTGCAGGCCTCTCTGGGGCCTGTGGGTCTGGGTGGGGACGCTGGCCTCCCGGGCTGTGATCCAAAACACCCCGACCCCAATGCGATGACTGTGAGCAACTCCTGCAACCCTTCCACAGCCCCACAGGGGGAGGGCTGCCCCCTTAGGCCCTGTCCAGGGAAGGAGGCTGCAGTTAGAGTTTGGCAGCTCCTCCAGGACCTTCGCTCCCCTGTAAGCCCTGTGCTGTGCAGGGAGACCCAATACATGACCTTTCTAGCCTATCCTAGGTGCATGGACCCAAACAGGGATGACACACTCCCGCCCCACCCTATGGTCAGAGAATGACGGTCAATGCCTGCTGGTTCCTCCTGGCAAGTGAGCACGCTTGCTCTTCACTCACTGGAAAGTCGAGTCCCTTGTGCTCCCCCCAGAAACCTCTCAGGCTATTCAGGCATCGTTGCCCTCAGGGTGGGGAGTTTGGTCGCACTCTTGCTGGCATCAGGTTTGAATTTTGATGAAGTCCAGTCCGTTGCTTTCTCCCCTTGGTCATTGTGCTTGTGGAATCTAAGAGAAACCTTCGATCTCCCCCGGGCTGGGAGACATCACCCTGAGCATCAGATCGGCCCTTCCCCAGAGCCTCCTGTGTCCCCCGCCTGTGAGCTCCTGATACCGGGGTGGGAGCGCTTTGTGATCCCAGCATGACGGCGTGTCCTGGGACAGTGGCTGGGAAGGTGGATTGTAGGTGTGCGGGCAACAGACAGGCAGTGAGGGCCCATGTGTGATGGTCCAGCCCAGCCTGTGCCCCTCAGGGCTATGGGGTTGTCTCTGGCTCTGGTTAGACGGCAGGGGACCTGCCCTCGGGGAGCAGCCTGACGCATGTGTCCTCGGAAGGTTCTCATGCGCCATCATTCTTGGATGTGTTTGGATTCCAGGACCATGCAGGAGGACTTGGAGACCCTGCTGGCCTTGCAAAGGGCCAATATCGTGGCCCACTACCATCAGGTGAGGCCCAGAAGGGACCATAGACAATAGACACCCACGACAGAGGTGACCCTACCTGCAAGGGCAGGTGAGGCCCAGGAGAGGATCGGATCCAAGGATGAGTCAGGTCAGCCCAGACAAGGACCATAGTCACCAGGAACAAGTGAGACCCTGGGGATGGTCCCGGTATCAGTAGCAACTAAGGGTCCATCTTGCATCCTAGTCATTGGTAGCTTAGGAGCCCAGTTCCAGGTACGGTGAGACCCAGGTGGGGACCACAGTCACCAGGTCCAGATGAAGTCCACTGCTACCATGTCCAGGCGAGGCCCAGGTGAGGACCAGAGTTACCAGGTACACATGAGGCCCAGGTGGGGACTAGAGGCAACAGGTCTGTGTGAGGCTGCCTGGGGACCATGGTCACCAGGTCTATGTGAGGCCCAGGTGTGGAGCACAGTAACCAGGTCCAGGTGAGTCCCAGGTGGTGACAACAGTCACCACGCCCAGGTGAGGCCCAGGTGAGGACCAGAATCACCAGGTACAGGGGAAGTCCTTGAAAGAACCAGAGTCAAAAGTTCAAGGTGAGGCACACGTTGCAACCAGAGTCAGCAGGTCCAAATCAGGCCAAAGTGGGGTTCACAGTCACCAGGGCAGGGTCAGAACCAGAGTGGGACCAGAGTCACCTGGTTCAGGTGAGGCCCAGTTGTGGAGCACAGTAACTGGGTCCGAATTATGCCCAGTTGAGGACCAGAGTCAACAGGGTCAGGTGAGGCCCAGATGGGTATCAGAGTCACCAGTCCAAGTGAGGCCCAGGTGGGGACCACAGTCACCAGATCCAGGTGAGTCTCAGGTGCAGACCAGAATCACCAGGTCCAGGGGAGGCCCAGGTCAGACCAGAGTTACCAGTGAAAGGTGAGTCTAGAAGGACAATGTGGTCACCAGGTCTAGGTGTGGTCCATGTGAGAACCAGATCACCAGGTACAGGTGAGGCCCAGGTGGGAACCAGAGTCAGCAGGTCCGGGTGAGGCCAAGGTGGGGACCACAGTCACCACATCCAGGTGAAACCAAACTGAGGACCAGAGTCATCAAATCCAGGTGAGGCCCGGGGTAGGGGGGGTGGACTGGAGTCACCAGGTCCAGGTGAGGCCCAGGTGAAGACCAAAGTTAAATGTTCCAGAGTCTCACTTGGGAAACAGAGTAACCATATCCCGATGATTCCCAGGTGGGTACAAGAGTCACCAAGTCCAGGTGAGGCGCACATGAGGACCAGAGTCAACAGGTCCAGGTCATACCCAGGAGGGGGCCAGATTCACCAGGTCCAGGTGAGGCCCAGGTGGAACAAGGTCACCTGGTCTGGGTGAGGCCCAGGTGGGGACAAATGTCATAAGACCAGTTGAGGCCCAGGTGGGAACACAGTCACCCGGTCCAAGTGAGGCCAAGCTAAGTACCAGAGGCACCAGGTCCAGCTGAGGCCCAGGAGGAGACTGGAGTGACCAAGTATAGGTTACGTTAGAAGGACACCACAGTCATAAGAACACAGTTGGTTGAAAGCTGGCTTCTAGGGATGCTTCCTTGTGAGAGCTGAGCTCAGGGCAGGACCATCCTGCATCCTGACTGCCTGTAGACATAGCTTCTATCATCCTTAAATGAGGTGCTGGAAGAGGTTGTGTGAAAAGCATGTAGAAGTGTCAGGTCTGTACTCACGTTTATCTGAGTCCAATACAGTGATTTCCAACAGCCTTGTTCAATTAGAGTGCAGCTAGGTTCTAACTCCCATAAATGAGTGGCGAGTAGACATCTGCCCCCAAGGCAAACACACTTCTGAGAGTTGAGCTTATAGCCTGTATCTGCCACATCCTGAATGCATGTTTTCACTCCTAAGAGGCCTAGGTTCGATGCGTGACAAAAGTAGTGTGAGAGGTAAGTGGAAGGTGAAGACCCACAAGACTACTGTCTCTAAGCTCAATCCAGCGATTTCCGAGGAATTCCTCTCAAAATTGGCGGTACATACGAACTTCCATACATGAGAAGTGAGTGGAATGCAGTGTCCAAGGGAACTTCCTTCTGAGAGGTGAGCCCACACACAGTTCCTCACAGTTCCACACTGCTTGCAGATGAAGTTTCGAATAACCTCACTAGAGATGTTTGTCAGAAGCTCGTGTGATGCAAGTGGAAAATTGTAGGCTTGGAAGGTGTGTCTCCAGGTGCAGTAGTGCGGTATACACGGAACATCCTCACTTAGATTGCCGCTCTCTTCTCACTACAATACGAATGCAGCCAGAAAGCTGGCTTCTAGGCATGCTTCCTTGTGAGCTCTGAGCTCAGGGCAGGACCCTCCCGCATCCTGACTGTCTGTAGACATAGCTCCTAACCTCCTTATGTAACATGCTGGAAGAGGTTGTGTGAAAAGCATGTGGAAGTGTCAGGCCTGTACTCACGTGTATCTCCATTCAATGCAACGATTGCCAATGGCTTTGTTCAATTAGAGAGGTGTTAGGTTCTAAGTCCTGTAAATGAGTTTGTAGCAGACATCAGCCTCCAAGATATACACACTTCTGAGAGTTGAGCTTTTGGCCAGTGGCTCCCCCATCCTGACTGCCTGTACGGATCGCTTCCACAGGATTTCGTTCGATGCGGGACACAAGTTTTGAGAGAGGCAAGTGTCTCTTAGCTCAGTCCAGCAACTTCTGAGGAATTCCTTCCTCCCGTAGATTGGAGCGACATATTAACTTCCATACCTGAGTACGGAGTTGAAAGCTGTCTCCCTGGGGAACATTCTTCTGCAAGTTGAGCTCACATGCAGTCACTCTCAGTTCCATACTGCCTGCAGATGGAATATTTTTTAATAATAAATTAATATTTTGGTGTCCAATTTGCCAACATACAGAATAACACCCGATGCTCATCCCATTAAGTGCCCCCCTGAGTGCCCATTCACCCCCACCCCCACCCTCTGCCCCTTCCACCACACCTACTTCATTTCCCAGAGTTAGCAGTCTTTACGTTCTGTCTCCCTTTCTGATATTTCCTACCCATTTCTTCTCCCTTCCCTTCTATTCCCTTTCACTATTATTTATATTCCCCAAATGAATGAGAACATATAATGTTTGTCCTTCACTGATTGACTCATTTCACTCAGCATAATACCCTCCAGTTCCATCCATGTTGAAGCAAATGGTGGGTATTTGTCCTTTCTAATGACTGAGTAATATTCCATTGTATACATAAACCATATCTTCTTTATCCATTCACCATTTGATGAACACTGAGGCTTTTTCCACAGTTTGGCTATTGTGGATATTGCTGCTATAAACATCGGGGTGCAGGTGTCTCGGCATTTCATTGCATCTGTATCTTTGGGATAAATCCCCAACAGTGCAATTTCTGGGTCATAGGGCAGGTCCAATTTTAACTCTTTGAGGAACCTCCACACGGTTTTCCAGAGTGGCTACACCAGTTCACATTCCAACCAACAGTGTAGGAGAGTTCCCTTTTCTGTGTGTCCTCTCCAACATTTGCAGTTTCCTGCCTTGTTACTTTCGCCATTCTCACTGGTGTGAGGTGGTATCTCATTGTAGTTTGGATTTGTATTTTCCTGATGGCAAGTGATGCAGAACATTTTCTCATGTGCGTGTTGGCCATGTCATCCTGAGTGACAGGATGACATCTTCCTGAGTGAGATTTCTGTTCATGTCTTTTGCCCATTTCATGATTGGATTGTTTGTTTCTTTGGTGTTGAGTTTAAGAATTTCTTTATAGATCTTGGAAACTAGCCCTTTATCTGGTACGTCATTTGCAAATATCTTCTCCCATTCTGTAGGTTGTCTTTTATTTTGTTGACTGTATCCTTTGCTGTGCAAAAGCTTCTTATCGGATGAAGTCCCAATAGTTCATTTTTGCTTTTGTTTCTTTTGCCTTCGTGGATGTATCTTGCAAGAAGTTACTGTGGTCGAGTTCAAAAAGGGTGTTGCCTGTGTTCTCCTCTAGGATTTTTTTGTTTGTTTGTTTTTTGTTTTTTTTTTTTGTTTTTTTTTATTTTTTTTTTTACTTTTTTTTTTCTCCTCTAGGATTTTGATGGACTCTTGTCTCATATTTGGATCTTTCATCCATTTTGAGTATATCTTTGTGTCTGGTGCAAGAGAGTGGTCTAGTTTCATTCTTCTGCATGTGGATGTCCCATTTCCCAGCACCATTTATTGAAGAGGCTGTCTTTCTTCCAGTGGATAGTCCTTCCACCGTTATTGAATTTTAGTTGACCATAAAGTTGAGGTTCCACTTCTGGATTCTCTATTCTGTTCCATTGATCTATGTGTCTGTTTTTCTGCCACTACCACACTGTCTTGATGACCACAGCTTTGTAGTACAACCTGAAATCTGGCATTGTGAGACCCCAGATATGGTTTCTTTTTTAAAATTTCCCTGGCCATTCAGAGTCTTTTGTGATTCCCCACAAATCTTAAAATAATTTGTTCTAACTCTCTGAAGAAAATCCATGGTATTTTGATAGGGATTGCATTAAACATGTACATTGCCCTGGGTAACATTGACGTTTTCACAATATTAATTCTGCCAATCCATGAGCATGGAATATTTTTCCATCTTTTTGTGTCTTCCTCCATTTCTTTCAGAAGTGTTCTATCGTTTGTAGTGTATAGATCCTTTACCTGTTTGGTTAGCCTGATTCCTAGTTATCTGATGCTTTTGGGTGCAATAGTAAATGGGATTGACTCCTTAATTTCTCTTTCTTCAGTCTCAGTGTATAGAAATGCCACTGACTTCTGGGCATTGATTTTGTATCCTGCCACGCTGCCATATTGCTGTATGAGTTCTAGGAATCTTGGGGTGGAGGCTTTTGTGTTTTCTATGTAGAGTATCATGTCATCGGTGAAGAGGGAGAGTTTTGTTGTGCCCAAGATTGCGAATTCGAGAAACCACCGAGGAGCCGACACCGATGCAAACACACGAGGGAATATTTACATGTTCGAGCTTGGGTCCAAGTGTACCCGACACAGCGCAGCAGGGACTTGGACCCTGAGACGAAGAGGCATAGCAGCTTTATAGGGGCCAGTGGCCCATGGGATACACAGAAAGTTGCACTGTCATTTCGGTCCACATGCAAGTGGCGGATTGAATTACATCTTACCCTATCGTATCCACTTGAGCTGGCCTATTACTTTGGTCAGAATCGATGCACAGTTTTGGTGGACACAAAGCAGGGTTACATTGTTAGGAACCGATTTCTGATTAGGGTGTGCCTAGTGGCTTTGCTAGGGTGGGGCAGCGCCTTAAGCAATAAGCAGGTTATGTGGGGTCATACTGGAGGTGGTGGGTGTTGCACAAAATGGAATCTGTCCTGCTCTGCTTGTCCAGGGGTTGGGGATTTTTGTTAAATTTCCTGGGTCCCACACAGTCGTACCTTTATATGAAAGTATAAAAGCAGAATGAGTAACCCAAAATTGTCTATTTCATAAAAGCCTATCTAAACTAATTATGTTCAATGGTGTCTGTCTTGATGGAACCACCTCTAGGAAGACCTATTTCAGACCTAGCTCCACCACCAATAAGCATGTGAACTTGGACAATCCAATCCTCCGGAACTCTCAGTTTCTTTCCTGTGCCTCAGAAGAGAAGACCAGAGCTGATGATCCCTCAGTTCCCTCTCAGACCTGAAATGCTGCTGTGGGGTCCTAGACACTCTATACTGAGCACAAAAAGATGGGGGATCTTATATATACTCAACTGCTAAAATATAAAACTAACTCTGAGCATAGATCCTGAGTATTTTAGGGTTCTTTCCTATGGCGATAGAAAATCCCCAAATCTATAGCAAAAGGGAATATAAGGGAAGGGAGAAGAAATGTGTGGGAAATATCAGCAAGGGAGACAGAACATAAAGACTCCTAACTCTGGGAAATGAACTAGGGGTGGTTGAAGGGGAGGTGGGTGGGGGGTGGGGCTGAATGGGTGATGCGCACTGAGGGAAAAACTTGACGGGATGAGCACTGGGTGTTATTCTGTATGTTGGTAAATTGAACACCAATAAAAAATTAATTAATAAAAAAAGAAAATCCCCAAATCTATATCCCTTTATATCACAAGCAGTGGGTATATGGGTCCAAGTCATTAGAAATAATAAATTTGTGAATCAGAACAACCATCAGCCCTGATTAAGTAAGTATCGCTGGATTATAACCCAAAGCGTAAAATAAATATCCATGAATCTATACTAATATTAAAAATGGTGAAAGAAAGAAAGAGGGGCACCTGGGTGGCTCAGTCAGTTAAGCTTCTGCCTTAGGCTCACATCATGATCCAGGTCCCAAGGCAGGCTCCCTGTTCAGCAGGGAATCTGCTTTTCCTCTCCCTCTGCCCCTCTCACTTATGCTTTTTCTTTCCTCTCTCTCTCAAATAAATAAATAACATCCTTGAAAAAGAAACAAACAAACCCAGAAGGACGAGAAATCTCCCATGTAGAAGAAGATGAACAATTTGTGCAGACATTCCACCCTCAAGTTGATGAACACAGCTTCCCACTCTTATGTGAGGATTACACATACTGACTTCCCTCTACAAAATAGATTATGAAAAAGTTATAATAAAAAATAATAAAGAATCACTTTACTATGGAGAAAGCTGACAAACACTACCTCAGCAAGATGATCAGATCGATACCAAGACTGATAAATCATATTGATAGTATCTATCCATTATATGATACAGTAAAAATGACAATATATCTCTGTATATCATCCACAATCACAGTTCAATCATGAGATAAACAACAGACATGTCCCAACTGAGGGAAATTTTACAAAATACTCTACTTCTCAAAGTGTTCCAGTTCAACAACAATAAGGAAAGGCTGAAAGACTGTCAAAATCCAGAGGAGCCTAAGAAAACATGAGGACAAATGGAATGTGATATGAGGGATGGTAACTTAGCAAAAACAAAGGAAATCTGAATAAAGTATGGTATTTGGTTAATGCAAATATTTTAATATTGATTCATTAGCTAATATTTGTACCGTACTAATATAATATATCAATAATTGGAGAAATTGAGGGTGAGTGCATGAGAAATCTCTGTAATATCTTCTCAATCTCCCAATAAATCTTTGGTTTTCTTCTAATCAATAAGATTTATTTTGAAAAATGACTTCAATGGATCAGGCTTCAAGTGTGAAGACGTTTTAAGAATAGTTTAATTAATTTTTGCCCTTTTCTTTTCTGTCAATGGGAACAAAGCAAGAATTTCATCAGAAGGAAAGAGAAACACTTATGAACACGTATAATGCCTCCTGAACCTGAAAAGCAGGAAAGGATAATAAATAGCAAAAATCATAACATAAAGATGCCTAACACTTGGAAACAAGTTAGGGGTGATAGAAGGGGAGGAAAGCGTGGGGTCGGGTGAATGGGTGAAGGGCACTGAGGGGGCACTTGATGGGATGAGCACTGGGTGTTATTCTGTATGTTGGTAAATTGAACACCAATAAAAAATAAATTTATTATTAAAAAAATCAGATTAAATCCTTCTACTACAATAGATACCATATTGCAAGTGCATTTAAAATTAGCAATGCATAACATTTATTTCCTTAACATATATCTTCCAAAGAGTTCACAGTGTTTCAGTGTCAGTTGAAACAGGAGAAGAATCTCAGGGAAGAATCCTTCACATCATAATAGGACCATTGGTAATAATGTCTCTCAGTTCTTTCCAAATGCATAAAGATGCATTTCCTGATGACTGACTGAGCTGTGAAGAAAGAGATGAGAAACCCTCATCCCTCTGAATTACCTGTGTCAGTATATATTAACCATAGTACTACGGATAGTAAATTATCCTTATTAACAGGAAATACATCTCAGATTGGAACCTGAGCAATCAGACAGGCAGAGAAAAAAGCTTTGACTAGCCCTTCATCTTTTAAAGACAAAGGAGAGCTTTTCTATGTACAAAGTCAGTTGTCAAGATAGCCTTAGGGAATAAAAGTCTGCAGCATGGAATCCAGCTGCACAGCCGGGAGGCCCCTGCTCCAGGTCTTCCTGATCCCAAATCCCTGGTCCTGTGTCCCAACACAAGCTGCCACGCTGAGGTCATTTACAATTGCTCTCTTAGGAGCTCCAGGGAAGGGGGAAGGAGCCAGATAGGATGGGATGGGATGCGTGGAGGTCCAGAAAATTAAGGCCATTCCACTTTAAGTTCAGCGTTAGCACAAGTCCAGCCAACCCAGGCCCCAGCGAAGAAGAGCTGAAATTTTCATTACTTCAGTTACAGGGAAAAAACAAAACTTTATAGCTTAATGTCCTAGAAAGCCCCAGAATAGAATAAAATCTGAGCCCAGGCCAAGGGCAGGAAGCCCCCATTAAAATGAGAACAGAGCTCAATGCCCTTGTAGGCCCCACATCAAAATGTAAACAGAACTTGAGGAATTGCTCCAGCCCTTCTGGAGGTCCCTGAGACCAGCCCTAAAAACTAAGCTAAAACCCACCTCTGCGTCCAAGTCCATGCTCCACTGTGTCGGGTATACTTGGACCCACGCTCGAGCTTGTAAATAAACCCTCCTGTGTTTGCATCGGTGTCGGCTTCTTGGTGGTTTCTCAGATTTGCAATCTTGGGCACAACAGTCTCAGATAAAAAAAACAAAACCAAAAGAAACTCGAACGCAGGCAGAGTGTACGCAGCGTCCTGAGAGAAGTGGCGGAGACCCGGGGGCTTGGGGGCTCTTCTGTGGAGGCCCATGAAGACTGGGGGGCTGGATGCTCAGCCCCAGAGCCAGAGGATACAGCATCCCCACCTGCATCCCACCCATCAAGGGACAGTCTCAGGGAGCAGCACAGCGCCGCCCGCTGGAGGCCAGAGGCGCTGACGCCCACCCCACCTCTGACCCCGCAGGTTCATCTGCCAGGCAGATGTGAACCTGACAATCAGCACCAAGGCCCATCCCCAGACCCCGCACAGACCACTCGCTGCCACCAAGTTGTCGGACCACAGAGGCTGCAGAGCTTCAGCTCTGCCTGGAAAGTGGGGTCTAGCTTCCTTTGTACTTTGTGCTTTATTTTCATTTATTTTCTTTGCTTGTTTTTATTGATTGCCTTATTTTAATTTTTATGTATGTACCTTATATATTTCTTATTTTTACCTTCATGGTACTTTAATTGTGTTTCTTATTTTGGGATTTAGAATATTTTAACAAGCAGGCGAAAATTATCTGGTGTTTTTTATGGGAGGGCAGTTGTTATTGTTTTCTTGGTTTTTCTTTTTCTTCTTTCTTTTCTGGAGAGAAAAATGAGATGGAGATATTCACCTCCATAAAATAACATGAGATAGTACTCACAGCCAGGAAGTTTATCAATACACATATATGATGTCTAACTACAGTTTAAAACAATGATTATAAAGATAGCAGCTGGGCTGGAAAAAGAACACAGAAGAAAACTAGAGAATCCCTTACTGTACAAATAAAAGAACTAAAATCTAGGCAGGCCAACGTTAAAAATGCTATAACTGAGATGCAGTCCCCAGTGGAAGCCTTAAAAAAAGAAAGTTTATGGACCACAGAGGCAGACTTAGGGAACTCAGCCACTTATTTAAACAATAACATTCATATCATAGGAGACTCAGAAGATGAAGAGAGAGAATATGGGCCTTGCTCAGCCATTATAAATGACAAATACCCACCATTTGCTTCAACGTGGATGGAACTGGAAGGTATTATGCTGAGTGAAGTAAGTCAATCGGAGAAGGACAAACATTGTATGTTCTCATTCATTTGGGGAATATAAAGAATAGTGAAAGGGAATATAAGGGAAGGGAGAAGGAATGTGTGAGAAATATCAGAAAGGGAGACAGAGCATAAAGACTCCTAAATCTGGGAAATAAACTAGGGGTGATGGAGGGGATGGAGAGCGGGGGGTGGGGGTGAATGGGTGACGGGCACTGAGGGGGACACTTGACCAGATCAGCACTGGGTGTTATTCTGCATGTTGGCAAATTGAACACCAATAAAAAATAAATTTATTATTAAAAAAAGAAGAAAGACGGGGATCCCTGGGTTGCACAATGGTTTGGCGCCTGCCTTTGGCCCAGGGCGCGATCCTGGAGACCCGGGATGGAATCCCACATCGGGCTCCTGGTGCATGGAGCCTGCTTCTCCCTCTGCCTCTGTCTCTTCCTCTCTCTCTCTCTCTCTCTCTCTCTCTCTCTCTGTGTGTGACTATCATAAATAAAAAAATTAAAAAAATAAAGGCCGTTCCACTTTAAGTTCAGTGTTAGCACAAGTACTGCCATGCCAGGCCCCTGTGAATAAGAGCTAAAATTTACATTACTTCAGTTACAGGAAAAAATGAAAAACCAGCTTATAGCTTAAGGTCCCAGAAAGCCCCATATTAGAATGAGAACAGAGCTCAATGCCCTTGAAGGCCCTATATCAAAATGTAAACAGAACTTGAGGAATTGCTCCAGCACTTCTGGATGTCCCTGAGACCAGCCCTTAAAACTGAGCTAAAACGCACCTCGGGGTCCAAGTCCCTGCTCCGCTGTGTCAGGTGTACTTGGATGCAAGCTTGGGTTTGTAAATCACCCCTCCTGTGTTTGCATCAGTGTCTGCTCCTTAGTGGATTCTCGGTTTCGCAATCTTGGGCAAAACACCCCCATGTCCCCTCCCCCTTGGGCTGACCCCCTGTCCCCTCCCACACAGGCTGACCCTCAGTCACCTCCCCACCCACAACAGCTGGGCACAGGTCCTCACACAGGTCCCACAGGGACGATGGGCACTCCCGCCATCTCTGGCCTCCCAGGGGAAGGTAGGAAGTTTCGGCAGGACGCACTCCCATGGTGGCTCCCGGGCTCCCTGCCCAGGATGACAGTTTGTGAGAGGTCTGGGTCTGTGTCCCTGACACCGGCTCCTCCTCCCAGGTTTTCCCACAGGAAATGAAGGAGGAGGCCCTGGTCAACTCCAGGGACCTCACGCAGGTAGACCTGGATGTCACCAGGATGTTTGGCAGCCACATAATATTTTGGGACTGCTAGGGAGTCAGGTGAGGCTGCTGGGCCTGGGGGGTTTGGAGCCCCAGGGAAGGCCCGATGGGGTTCTGCATAGGGAACACGGGGCTTCTGAGGCTGGGGGGAGCAAAAAGAGCCAATAACACACCACTGCATGGTAGGGTGCGGGGGATGACCCCGTGCCCCCACACCCGGGGCCTCGAGGATGAGGAGGCCATTAGGATGGGGCCTCCAGGGAGTGTCATGGGAGCTGAACCGCAAAGGGGTGAGAGACGGCCCCTGAGAAGCAGGGGGCTGCGGTGGGGGCCGTGGGGGCAGTAAGAGGACCTGGGGGCCAGGTGGCATGGCCGTGGCTGGGGCAGGACACATATCGATCTGATGAGGGTTGGACAGATCAGGGTGATACCCACCCTTGGTGCTTTATATATTTCTGAATTCTATGCTTTTAATTTGAGACAATTTGCAATTTGTAAACATCCATAGTTTGATGAGCCCATATAATGCCCCGGGTCCAGCCAGGGCCCTGCTCTGACCACATGGGGCCCCAGGGGCAGGTGTCAGAGCAAAACCAGACTGGGGTCGCCTTTATGTGTACACGTCTCCGTGTGCATGTTAGAGAAAGGGGATGCCCTTTATCCGCAGGCACCCCAAGCCATCCCCCTCATTCCCCACCCCAACACCATCCCCCTACATCATCATTCCCCATGGCATCCCCCCTACACCATCCCCCTCACACCCACACAGCCCCACACAATCCTCATCCAAACTATACTCCAACACCATCCCCCCTACCCCATGCCTCACACTCCACCACCATCAAACCCCTGCCCCACAACATCCACCCCCACACTATCGTCCCCCAGCATGGACCCAGGGCAGCTGCTCCCTGTGAGACAAGCTCAGGCTCCCCGGGGTTTTCTGGATACCCTGTGCCCATCGGAAGCATGGGTGTCCCATAGAGTACCCAGGGGTTGCAGGGAGGAGGGGAGACAGGGAGCCCCTGACAGGGTGGGTGCAGGTGGGTGGAGCAGAGGACACACTGTGCCCTGCCTTCTCCAACGGTCCCTCCTAGAGGGCGGTACACACTGCACAGGACACCAGCCCCTAACCCACAGGGACCTGGGCTGGCCTGGTCCTGTGTTCTGTGGGGGCTGGGGTCATTTGAGCCCCTCCCCAGGCCCAACACAAGGACTAATGGGATCCAACCCCCCATGGCCCTTTCCAGGCCTGGATACTGACCCCGGGCTGAGCGAGCCCTCTCACAGCTGGATGTGGCCTCCTGGGCCCTGGGCGTGCCCCACAGATCTAGGTCACTGAACTAGGGAAGCCCCAGGGATCCCAGGACACCCCAGGTTGGGGAGAGCAGGGGTAGGCCAGTGGACCACATACACACCCACACCAGGAGGCAGGGTCCTCCAGGTGCTGGAGCACCAGGGGGCACGAGGCGGGGGTCCAGCGGCACTGCGGGGACCCAGTACAGGAGCCCATGAGCTGCAGGTCCAGGTCAGCTCTGCTGCTCTCAGAACCGTCTCTCAGGCTGAAACCTCGGGACACACGCCCCCACCAGGAGGTCACACATGCTCCCAGGTGGGGTATTCCAGCACCGGCCCCCTCCACCCCGTGTGATTCTGGCCCTCCCCTAAAGGACACAAAGGTCTCCCTACCCAAGGGAAGGTGCACACACTGGGCTCTGAGACTGTTTGCTGTAGAAAGTCAATAAAGTGTTGTGGTGTGAAAATGCACAGCAAGCCTGTTTCTGTGCCTACCACAACACTGTGCACGGGGTGTGGAGAGACCCCCAGACAGGAGGAGGGGGAAACACCTAGGCCCCTACCAGCCTCTGTAGGGGCTCCGCCAGGCATGCACGACTGACATCCCACGTGCATTCAAGGAGCGGCTAGACGCCAGGGTCAGGACCCCACAAACTTTACTGAACTCAGCCTGTACCCCGTGGGGCAGGAGGGGCTGGGACAGAGTGACAGCCAGGGAGCCTCAGGTCACCAGGGTCTGTGCAAAGCCACCTGGAAGGCCTGTGCTCCCTCTATCCATGGGCTGGGCTGGCTGGGTTCCGGGGCACTTCCTCCCCTCCACGCATCCCCGTGCCTGTGTGCCTGGGGCACAGAGGGCCTGCCGGGCAGACAGCATGGCCCTAGAAGGGATGTCAGGACAGCTGGCCCTTGTGTTGTGCCCAAGATCGCGAATCCAAGAAACCACCGAGGAGCCGACACCGATGCAAACACACGAAGGTTTGTTGACAAGCCCGGGATTGGGTCCAAGTGCACCCAACACAGTGGAGCATGGACTTGGACCCCGAGACTAAGAGGCATAGCAGCTTTATAGGGGCCAGTGGCCCACGTGATATGCAGAAAGTTGTAAAGTCATGTGGGTCCACACGCAGGTGGCCAATTGAATTACACCTTACCATATAGTATTCACTTGAGCTGGCCTATTACTATGATCAGAATCTGCGCGCAGTTCTGGGGGCACAAAGCAGGGTTACAATGTTATGAGCCAATTTCCGATTAGGGTGTGCCCAGTGCCTTGAGTAGGGCAGGGCAGCGCCTTTAGCAGGACATGTGTGGGTCATAGGGGCGGGGGTGGGTGTAGCACAAAATGGAAGCAGTCCTGCTCTGCTTGTCCAGGGGTAGGGGATTTTTGTTAAATTTCCTGGGTCCCACACTGCAGGTCATGCACCTGGGCCATGCCCACCAGGTGGATTCATCGTGCACACCTTGTGGTGCTTGATCTCTCACACCAGCGTGTGGCGGGCACCCTCCTCGCCCTAGTGATTAGGGGCTGGGTGAGCATTGGGCTCGGCCTGAAGGCCAAGCAGCACAGGGGACCGAGGAACCCCAGCCCCGTCCCCACCCCAACTCCCACACACAGGAAGCCACAGGTCTCCTCGCCATGTACAACTGGCTCCTCAGGAGCTACCCCCAGGGAGGCCCCAAGTTCTGGCTCCCTGCTGGAGAGGCATCCCGGAGAAGAGAAGCAGCCTGGGCTTGGCGGGACCCACTGCCAGACATGGGAATGTGGCCAAGCTGGACCTTCCAGCTCAGCTGACCCTCCAGCGGAAAGTCACTGCATGAGCGAGCCCCGGGTCGACCAGGAGAGCCCAGCTAGCTGCCCAGTGCCAGCACCAGAAATGATGATGTTCCAACAATTGGGGCGTTTGAGTGACCCAACCAGAGAATCAGATTGCTGCACGTGATAGCTGCATGTGATGGACACACACACACCCCAAAACCAACAAAAGTCGGAATCCCTCCAGTGTTGTCAAACAGCACCCAGATGCTTACATACACGACGCTGTGGTCCCCAATAGGATACATGGAAGACGCTGTAAACCACGACTGCAGAGGTCCTGGAGGCACGGCGATGTGCCTGCTGGGTTCCAGCAAGGAGCACAGAGGGGCAGGAAGCATCCTACGAAGGTGGGGGCCCTCCTAGGAAAGGATACCAAGTCCCTGTGAAGGCTACTGATGGTGAAATCTGTCCTCTTCTCTTTCAGCTTCTGGTTTTCCTCCTAAATGCCTTTTTCCTCAATCATAATAGCAAAATTTAATTTTATCGTTTTAATTTTCCTTTTATTGGACTCCAATTTGTATGAGTTCTTTCTTCAGCAAGGGTGTCCATCAGGATAGAAGAAGAGATAAAGAGTTTCCCAGACAGGCAAAATATAAAGGAGTTCATGACCACTAAACCAGTCCAGTTAGGAATTTTAAGACGGACTCTTCTTGTGGGGGAAAAAAAGAGACCAAAAGCAACAAAGACTAGAAAGGACCTGAGAACATCACCAGAAACACAAACTCTACCCGTAACACAAGGACACTGAGTTCACATCTTTCAATAATCACTCTGAATGCTGATAGATTGAATGCTTCAATCAAAAATCTAGGGTATCAGAGTGGCTTAAAAAACAGGATCCTGGATGCCTGGGTGCCTCAGGGGTTGAGTATCTGCTTTGGCTCAGGTCATGATCCCAGGGCCCTGGGGGATCAAGTCCCACATCAGGCTCCCCGCATGGAGCCTCATTTTCCTTCTGCCTATACCTCTCCCTCTCTGTGTCTCTTGTGAAAACATAAATAAAGTATTTAAAAAAGAAAAAAGATAAAAAGATGAGAAAGGACCCAAATAAATTCACAAATGAGAAAAGAGAAATAACAACCAACACTAGAGAAATACAAACGATTATAAGAGAAAATTATGAAAAATTATATGAGAGCAACCTAGAACCTGGAAGAAATAGATCTATTCATGGACATATCATGAACAGACTGATAAGCAGCAAAGAAATTGAATCAGCAATCAAGAATCTCCCAACAGGAGTCGCATAGATCAATAGAACAGAATGGAAAGCCGAAACAAGATACAAACCTGTAACTCTATGATTCATTAATCAACAACAAGGCAGGAAGGAATATCCAATGGCACAAAGACAGTCTCTTCATCAAACGCTAACCCTGACCCCAGGATAAGAACAAATGGTGTTGGGAAAACCAGGTAGCCACATGCAGAAGAATGAAACTAGACCACTTTCTTACACCATATATATAAAAAATAAATTCAAAATGGATGAAAGACCTAAATGTGAGACCTGAATCCATAAAAGGAAGAAAAGATGGGGAGCAACGTCTTTGACATCGGCCATTGTATCTTCATTTTAGTTATGCCTCTGAGGCGAGGGAAACAAAAGCAAAAATACTATTGGGACTTCATCAAATTGAAGAGCTTCCACAAAGTGAAGGAAACAACCAACGCTAAAAGGCAACAAACAAAATGAGAGGAGAGGGCAGCCCTGGTGGCGCAGCGGTTTAGCGCCACCTGCAGCCCAGGGCGTGATCCTGGAGACCCGGGATCGATTCCCACTTCAGGCTCTCTGCATGAAGCCTGCTTCTCCCTCTGCCTGTGTCTGCCTCTTTCTCTCTCTGCATCTCCATGAATAAATAAATAAAATCTTATTTAAAAAAAACAAAATGAGAGGAGATATTTGTAAACAACACATCCAATAAAGAGTTAGTATTCAAAATACATAAAGCAAACATAAATCTCAGCATCCTAAACACAAATTATCCAACCGCAGATTGGCAGAAGACATGAATGGATTTTGTCTCTGACAAGACATCCAGATGCCTGCCAGACACACGGAAAGACACTCAGCGTCACCCACCATCAGGGAAATGTAAACCAAAACCACAATGAGATGTCACCTGACAGCCGTCAGAATGACTAAAATTAACAACACAAGAAACAACAGGTGTTGGTGAGGCTATGGAGAAGGGGGAGCCCCCTTACACTCCTGGTGGGCATGTGATCAGGTTCAGTCACGGTGGAAAACAGTGTGGAGGGTCCTCGGGAAGTTAAAAATAGGGGATCCTAGGGTGGCACAGCGCTTTCTCGCCTGCCTTTGGCCCAGGGCGCGATCCTGGAGACTCGGGATCGAATCTCACGTCAGGCTCCCGGTGCATGGAGCCTGCTTCTCCCTCTGCCTATGTCTCTGCTCCCCCCCCCGCTCTGACTATCACAAAAAAATTATAAAAAAAGAAGTTAAAAATAGAGCTATTTTTCGATTACAAAATTGCACAGCTAGGTATTTACCCCAAGGATACAAAAGTAGTTTAGTAGATTTGAAGAGAGACATGCCGCCCAGTGTTTGTAGCAGCGTTGTCAACAACAGCCAAACTGTGGATACAGCCCAGATGTTCATCGACAGATGAACGGGCAGAGACGATGTGGTAAATATACACACGGGTAATATCATTCGGTAATCAGAAGGGATGAAATATAGCCATTTACAATGATGTGGAAGAAGTGGAAAGGACTTATCCTAAATGAACTCAGTCAAAGAAAGACAGATACCAAATACCATACAATTGCATTCACATGTGAATTTTAAGAAACCAAACTGGCAAAGGCGCGGAGGGGGGGATGAGAGATGCAAACCAAGAAACACACTCTAACCACCTAGAATAAACTAATAAATACCAGAGGAAGGTGGGGGGAATGGGGAATCAGGGGATGGGGTTAGTGGAGGGCATTGTGACCAGTACCAGGCATTGTATCCAAGGGTTGAATCACTATGTGGTAAACCTGAGACTATATCACACTGTGTTTACAAACAGGAATTCAAGTAAAACTTTAAAATAATAATTGGTTGTATTGATGAAACATGTGTGCACAAGAGATTAAATCAGAAAGGAAACTGAAAATCCAAATAAAGAGTATTTAGAGCCACAAATCCCCCCCTTAGCTCAGCTCAGGAGAAGCCTGCCATGTCTATTCTGACCCCAGCAGGTGCCTGGATTTTGATTCTCTGGGGAGGCCACTGACTTGGTGGAGTCAGGCTATCTTTGAACCCAAAACCAAAATAGAGTGCATAAAACTAAAGTGCCCAAGATACTAGGAGTCCCAGTGCAGCCACAAGCCACGACCCAAACTCGAACCGTACACAGACATAACCCTAACCCTACACTTAATCCTAATGTTAACCTAACCCTTAAACAAGACCTATCACTAAACGAAAACCAAACACAAACCCCAAGACTGAAACACATTCACTGAACCTTCCTGCCAACCCTCACCCTAACTCCTAAACCTATTCTTAACCCTTAACCCTGACCCCTACCTTAAATCTAACCCTAACCCTAACGACTTAATGTACTCAAATCCTCTTCCTAATCTTAACCTGTTCCTTAACCCTGTAATACTAATCCTATACATACACCAAACTGTACCATTACCTGTACCCTAAAACTAGCCCCTAATGTACTCCCTAACCCTATCTCTTACCCTTTTCCAAAACCGTACCCTGATCTGACCCTGAGCTGACCCTAACCCTAACCAATAACCAAACACTAACTTTAACCCAGCCCTAACCCTAAACCTAGCCCTAACCCTAAACCTAGCCCTAACTTTAACCCTAACACCTAACCCTAACCCCTAACCCTAAGGCCCACCCTAACCCCTAACCCTAACTGCAAACCTAAGCCCAACCCTAACTCTATCCATAACCCTAACCCCAACTCCTAACCTCTTGCCCTAATCCTTAAAGCCTAAACCCTAACCATAACTCTAAATCCTATCCCAAACCCTAACCCCGTTCCCTAATCCCTAACCCCCATCCTAACTCCTAACCACTGACCCTTAAACTTATCCTTCACACTAACCTCTAATCCGTAACCATAAGCATAATCACTAACCCCTAACATCTAACCTAAGCCTAACCACCAACTGCCTCCCTGCCCCTGACCCTACCATTCATTCCACCCATTCACTTATGCTGTGGTTCTGAGGAGTCCCTTCTGATGTGGACGTGGCCCCCAATGGCGCCTCCACAATCCTCCAGGGGGTCCTGAAGAAGCCAGGCTCCTGTGAGTGTGGACGTGGCCCCACGTGTACCTGAGTCATAGTCGGTGGGTCCTGAGGACGCTGGGTGTCCTGGGTCTATGGCAAGGCCTCACATCGTCTGGGAGCCTCACAGCAGGTCCTCAGTAGGCAAGGGGCTCCTGTCAGCCTGGACATGGCCCCTCGGCCCCCCGAAATCTCACCACGGGTCCTGAGGAGGCTGTGGGCTCCTGTCAGCATAGACGCAGCCCCATATGTCATGAAGCCAAAGTGCAGGTCCTGAGGAGGACGGGGATCCTGTCAGTGTTGATGTGGCCCCACATGTTCCTCAAGCCTGACCATAAGACCTGAGGAGGCTGGGGACTCCTGTCAGTATGGACGTGGCCCCAAATCTTCCCAAACCTTCACAGTGGGTCTTGAGGAGGCCGGAGACTCCTGTCAGTGTGGATGCGGCACCGGCGTCTTTCTTTGGCCTCACCACAGGCCCTGACAAGGATGGGGGCTTCTGTCCACATGGATGCATTCCCATATTTCCCAAAGTCTACACCGGGGGACCCGATGAAGTCTGTGTCCGGTTGTGTGGACCTGGCCCCATGACCTCCCGAAGTGTAACCACGGGTCCTGAGGAAGCCAGGGTTCCAGTCACCGTGAATGCGGCCCCCAGGTTCCAGAAGGCTCAACTTATGTCCTGAGGGGCCTGGGAGCTCCTGCCAGAGTGGACGCGGTGCCACATCTTCCTGAAGTCTCCCCGTGGGTCCTGAGGCAGCCGAGGGGCTCCTTTCAGTGTGCATGCTGGCCCACATCTTCCGGAAGCCTCACCGCATGTCCTTGAGGCGCCCTAGGGGCTCCTGTCAGCATGGATGTGGGCCCACATCTTCCTGAAGCCTCCCCGCTCGTGCTGAGGCAGTCTAGGTGCTCCTGTCAGCGTGGATCGGGCCCACAATTTCCTTAAGCCTCCCCGCTGGTCCTGAGGCGGGCCAGGGGCTCCTATCAGAGTGGATGCGGGCGCACATCTTCCTGAAGCCTCACCGTGGGTTCTGAGGTGGCCCAGGAGCTCCTGTCAGAGTGGATGAGGTCCCACATCTCCCTGAAGCCTCACTGCGGGTGCTGAGGAGACCGGGGCTCCTGTCAGCATGAACGCGGCCCAATGTCCCCCTGAGGACTCAGCGCAGGTCCAGAGGAGGCTGCGGGTCATCAGCGTGGATGCGTCCCCATATCCTCCTCAGGCCTGGCCAACACAGGCGGGCTGCTCTTAGTGCAGGCAAAAGAGGCCTACTGTGTATGCGTGCCACCTGGGCGGGGCCTGGGCTCAGGCTCTCCCTGCTGGAAGCTCAGGCACTACAGGAGGCCCTCAGGAGAGGGCCTGCCCCTGCCAGGGCCGCAGCTGCCTCCTTCCAGGCCTCAACTGTGGCCTGTTAGCTTCGGAAACGTCTCACTGAAATGGAGCCCAACACCCAGCTTCCCCAGAAATTCTTAAGGACAATGAATAGGAGCCCACAGGATGCGAAATGAAATGTGGACCAGACTTTTACCACGTCCTTCAAAACTCACTCAACCCTCTTCCACTGTGGGCGGGACTGCGGGCTGGTGCATCTGCCCTGGAAACAGTGTGGAGGCTCCTCAGGAAGTTACCAATAGAGGTGCCCTGTGACCAGCAGGTGCATGCCCTGGATCTCACTCCGAAGATACAGATGCAGTGAGACTTGGGACACCTGCGCCCCAATGTCCACAGCAGCCATGTCCACAGTACCCACACTGTGGGAGGAACCTCAGTGCCCTTGGGCAGATGATGGATAAAGAGGATGGGAGATAGATGATGGTCATAGAGAGAGGAATGGTACTCAGCTATCAAGGAGAAGGAAATCTTGCCATTTGCAATGACGTGGATAGAACTAGAGGGATCATCTTAAGTGAAATAAGTCAGTCGGGAAAGAGAATGACTGTGTGGTGTCATTCATAGGTGGAATTTAAGAAGTAAAGCAGATGAACATTTGTGAAGGGAAGGAAAAACAAATAAGATGAAAAAAGATGCAGGAAATACAGACTCTTAATGATAGGAAACAAACTGAGGGTCGCTTGAGGCGGGGGAGGGGATAACAGGGGACCGGCATGAAGGAGGGCACATGATGTCACAAGCACTGCTATCTCCAACTGCTGAATTCCTGAATTCTTCCCTGAAAGTATAATACACTATACGTTAATTAATTGGGTTTAAATTAAAGTAAGTTAAAAAATCAGTTGTGTCAGAGCACATTTCCTTCTGAACTCTCTGTTCTCCTCCTTCAGCTTATGCCAGGACCACCCCCCATGGGTCTGGTTTGTTTAAGTAGGCACCACGCCTCATCCATGGCCCAGGCCACGGCTAGAATTCACGATCCCGAGATCAGGACCGGAGGTGAGGTCTGGAGTCAGCTGCTTAACCAATGCAGCCACCTGGGGGCCCGAGAACCACACTGCTTTATCCTGTGTCTCTGTGACATCCTTGTAAACAGAACTTGAGGAATTGCTCCAGACTTTCTGGAGGTCCCCAAGACCAGTCCTTAAAATTAAGCTAATCCACACCTCGGGTTCCAAGTGCCTGCTCTTCTGTGTCGGGTATACTTGGACACAAGCTCGAGCTTGTAAAGAAACCCTCGTGTGTTTGCTTCAGTGTTGGCTTCTCAGTGGTTTCTCGGATTCGCAATCTTGAGCACAACAGTCTGAGATAAGAAAAAAACAAAAACAAAAGAAGATGGGAGGCAGGCAGAGTGAACGCAGGGTTCTGAGAGGAGCGGCAGAAACCCAGGGGCTTGGGGGCTCTTCTGTGGAGGCCACTGCAGACTGGGGACGGGATGCTAAGCCCCAGAGCCAGAGGACCCAGCATCCCTATCCGCATCCCCCCCATCAGCACTGAGTCTCAGGGAGCAGAACAGGGCCGCCCACTTGATGCCAGAGGCGCTGACGCCCATCAAGCCTGTGACCTGCAGCTGCATTTCTCAGGCAGATGTGCACCTGACAATCAGCAACATGGCCCATCCCTAAACCCCGCACAGTCCACTCGCTGCCACCAATTTGTCAGACCACAGAGGCTGCAAAGCATCAGTTCTGCCTGCAAAGTAGGGTCTAGCTTCCTTTGTACTTTGTGTTTCTTTTTCATTTTTTTCTTTGAATCTTTCTTATTAATTGTCTTATTTTAATTTTTATGTATGTAGCTTATATATTTCTTATTTTTACTTTCATAGTACTTTACTTGTGTTTCTTATTTTGGGATTTAAAATCTTTTAAAAAGCAGGCTAAAATAACCTGGTGTTTTTATCGGGAGGGGAGTTGTTATTGTTTTTCTTTTTCTTCCTTCTTTCTTTTCTGGAAAAAAGAATGAGATGGAGAAATTCATCTCCATAAAATAACATGAGGTAGTACTCACAGCCAGGAAATTCATCGATAAACATATATGATATCTAACTACAGTTTAAAACAATGATAATAAAAATAGGAGCTTGGCTGGAAAATGAGGACAGAAGAAAACTAGAGAATCCCTTACTGTAGATATAAAAGAACTTAAATCTAGACAGGCCAATGTTAAAAATGCTATAACTGAGATGCAGTCCCAAGTGGAAGCCTTACAAACAAGAAAGGTTATGGACCACAGAGGCAGACTTAGGGAACTCAGCCACTTATTAAAACAATACCATTCATATCATAAGAGACTCAGAAGATGAAGAGAGAGAAAAGGTGGGTCTTGCTCAGCCATTACAAACGACAAATACCCACCATTTCCTTCAATGTGGATGGAACTGGAGGGTATTATGCTGAGTGAAGTAAGTCAATCAGAGAAGGACTAACAGTGTATGTTCTCATTCATTTGGGGAATATATATAATACTGATAGGGAATATAAGGGAAGGGAGAAGAAATGTGTGAGAAATACCATAAATGGAGACAGAACAAAAAGACTCAACTCTAGGAAATGAACCAGGGGTGGTGGAAGTGGAGGAAGGCACAGGGTGGGGGTGAATGGGTGACGGGCACTGAGGGGGCACTTGACAGGATGAGCACTGGGTGTTATTCTGTATGTTGGCAAATTGAACACCAATAAAAATAAAATTATTATCAAAAAGAAGAAAGAAAGAGAAAGAAAGAAAGAAAGAAAGAAAGAAAGAAAGAAAGAAGAAAGAAGAAAGAAAGAAAGAAAGAAAGAAAGAAAGAAAGAAAGAAAGAAAGAAGAAAGAAAGAAGAAAGAGTGGCACTCTTTATCACATGCAGAGATAGCTGCATGTGATAGCTGCATGTGATAGACACACACACACCCCAAAGCCAACAAAAGTCAGACCCCAATGTTGTCAAACAGCAGCCTGATGGCTACATACACGACACAATGGTCCCCAATAGGATACATGGAAGACGCTATGAACTACAACTGCAGAGGTGCTAGAGGCACGGAGATGTGCCTGGTGGGTTCCAACAAGGAGCGCAGAGGGGCAGGAAGCATCCTACGGAGGGGGGGCCCTTCCTAGGAAAGGACACCAGGTAACTGTGAAGGCTACGCATGGTGAAATCTGTCCTCCTCTCTTTCAGCTTCTGGTTTTCCACCTAAATGCCATTTTCCTCAATCATAATAGCAAAAATTTATTTTATGCTTTTAATTTCTTGCTATTGGAGTCCAATTTGTATGAGTTCTTTCTTCAGCAAGGGTGTCCTTCAGGATAGAAGGAGAGAAAAAGAGTTTCCCAGACAGGCAAAAAATAAGGGAGTTCATGACCACTAAACCAGTCCAGTAAAGAATTTTAAGGGGGACTCTTCTAGTAGAGGAAAAATGAGACCCAAAGCAACAAAGACTAGAAAGTCCCAGAGAACATCACCAGAAACACAAAATCTACCGGTAACACAGAGGCACTAATTCATATCTTTCAATAATCACTCTGAATGCTGATGGACTAAATCCTCCAATCAAAAGATATACGCTATCAGAGTGGCTTAAAAAACAGGATCCCGGAAGCCTGGGTGACTCAGGGGTTGAGCGTCTGCCTTTGACTCAGGGAGTGATACTGGAGTCTGGGATCGAGTCCCATATTGGGCTTCTGGTGGGGAGCCTGCTTCTCTCTCTGCCTAATATTCTGCCTATCTCTCTCTCTCATAAATAAAATCATTAATAAAAAAACAAGATCCATCTGTATGCTGCCTACAAGATGCTCACCTTAGACCTATAGACACCAACAGATTGAAAGTCGGGGGATGGAAAATCATCTATCACGCTACTGGATATCAAAGGAAAGCTGGAGGACCCATACTTATATCAGACAAACTAGATTTGACACCAAACCCTGGGGGACACCTGGTAGCTCAGTGGCTGAGCATCTGCCTTCGGCTCAGGGTGTGATCATGGGATCCCAGGATCGAGTCCCATATCGGCCTCCCTTTGGGGAGCCTGCATCTCCCTCTGCCTATGTTTCTGCCTCTGCTTCTCAGTGCATCTCTCATGAATGAATAAATAATTAAATATCAAAAAAGAACAAATACTGTAAGAAGAGATGAAGAAGGGCATTATTTCATAATTAAAAAGACTCTATCAAGATCAAACAACTAAATATTTATGCTGCCAACATGGGGTACCTAAATATAGAAACCAATTAACAACAAACGTACAGGAACTCACTGATAATAATACAATGACAGGGCATTTTAACACCCACTTATGGCAAAGGACCGAACGTCTATGCAGAAAAACAACAGGGGAACAATAGTCTTGACACACTGGACCACAGGGACTCAACACAAATAGTCAGAACATTTCATCCCAGAGCAGAATACAGATTCCTTTCAAGTGCACATGGGACATTCTCCAGAACAGATCATATCACGGCCCACAAATCAGCCCTCAACACGTACAACACGTACAAGAAGGTTGATATCACCCCCTGTACATTTTTGCACCACGACCATTTTCTTACACCACATTTATAAAAAATAAATTCAAAATGGATGAAAGACCTAATAGTGAGACCTGAAACCATAAAAAGAAGGAAAGATAGGCAGGAACATCATTGACATTGGCCATTGGATGTTCTTTCTAGATATGCCTCTAATGTGAGGGAAACAAAAGCAAAATACTATTGGGACTTCATCAAATTGAAAACCTTCCACAAAATGAAGGAAACAACCAAAGCTAAAGGGCAACATACAGGAGGTGGGGCAAGATGGCGGAAGAGTAGGGTCCCCAAATCACCTGTCCCCACCAAATTACCTAGATAACCTTCAAATCATCCTGAAAATCTTCGAATTAGGCCTGAGATTTAAAGAGAGACCAGCTGGAATGCTACATTGTGAAAAGTTCGGGCTTCAATCAAGGTAGGAAGATGGGGAAAAAGAAATAAAGATACAAAAAGCATCCAAGGGGGAGGAGCCCCATGAGGAGCTGGGCTAAGTCTGGGGCAAGTGCCTCCAGGACAGGAGAGCTCTGTGCCAGAGTAGCAGGAGCTGTACCAAATGTCCTGGGTGGAATGGCGCCTGCAGGTACAGCAGGACCCCAGGAAGGTGGAGATGTCCTCGGGCTCCCTGTGACACTAACAGACACCTGCTCACACACGAGAGTTCTCTGAGCACACTACGAGCTGCAGCGTGCAGGCATTGACCTAGGAGCAGCTCGGAGGGGCTCGGGGGGGCGGCTCTGCATGGAGTGGTCTGCGCGGCCCCGGGAGCAGATCAGCAGCAGGAGCTCTGGCAGAGGAAGAGGCTCAGTGCGGAGGGGGCTGTGCAGCTCCGGGAGCAACTTTGAGGGGCTCAGGCATGGTTCTTTGGAGGGGGCTGCACGGTCTTGAGCAGCTTGGAGGGGCTAGGGCGCGGCTCTGCAGAGAGGCGCCTGCATGGCCAAGAGTGTGAATCCAACACCGCAGACTGGGAGCAGAGGGTGCTGGCACACAGCCCAAGATCCGGCCTCCTCCGGGACAGGAAGAAGCCGGGAGTGCCCAGGACAGCAAGGATGCTCCTGCCCTGAACTGAGCAGATCAGCGCCCCGCCCTGGAACCTCCACACCCTGCAGAGAGAGAGCTCCGTAGTTATTTGTGGAGGATGAATCCAGGTTTCTAGAGCTGCCGCAGCCACTGGGGTTGTTCCTCCAGGGGCCTCATGGGGTAAACAACCCCCACTGGGCCCTCCGACAGGCAGGGTCAGAGCAGATACCCAAGTACTAACACATGAAAATCAGCACAACAGGCCCCTTGCCTAGAAGACCAGCTAGAGGGACAAGTTCCAGAGGAAGTCAAGGGCCTTAACGTATAGAGAATCAGACGATACTCCCCTGTGTGTTCTTTTTTTTTTTCTTTTTGATTTCTGATTGCTTCCCCCACCTTTTTTCACCCTTTTCTTTCCCTTTTTCTTCTCTTTATTCTTCTTTTTCTTCCTTTCCTCTTTATTCTTTTTCTCTTTTCTTTCCTTCTCTCTCTCTCTTTTTCTCCTTTTCCCAATACAACGTGTTTTTGGCCACTCTGCACTGAGCAAAGTGACTAGAAGGAAAACCTCACCTCAAAAGAAAGAATCAGAAACAGTCCTCTCTCCCACATTGTTACAAAATCTGGATTACAATTCAATGTCAGGAAGCCAATTCAGAAGCACTATTATAGAGCTACTGGTGGCTCTAGTAAAAAGCATAAAGGACTCAAGCGACTTGATGACTGCAGAATTTAGAGCCAATCAGGCAGAAATTAAAAATCAACTGAATGAGATGCAATCCAAACTAGTAGTCCAACCGACCAGGGTTAACTAGGTGGAAGAATGAGTGAGTGACATAGAAGACAAGTTGCTGGCAAAGAGGGAAACTGAGGAAAAAAGAGACAGACAATTAAAAGACCATGAAGACAGATTAAGGGAAATAAAAGAGAGCCTGAGGAAGAAAATCCTATGTTTAATTGGGGTTCCCGAGGGCACCGAAAGGGACAGAGGGCCAGAATATGTATTTGAGCAAAGCATAGCTGAAAACGTTCCCAATCTAGGAAAGGAAACAGACACTCATATCCAGGAAATAGAGAGATCCCCCCCCTAAAATCAATAAAAACCATCCAACACCTCGACATTTAATAGTGAAGCTTGCAAATTCCAAAGATAAAGAGAAGATCCTTAAAGCAGGAAGGGACAGGAATCCCTGAACTTTATGGGGAGGAGAATTAGGGTAACAGCAGTCATGTCTACAGAGTCCTGGCAGGCCAAAAAGGGCTGGCAGGATATATTCAGGGTCCTAAATGAGAAGAACATGCAACCAAGAATACTTTGTCCAGCAAGGCTCTCATTCAAAATGGAAGGAGAGATAAAGAGCTTCCAAGACAGGCAGGAACTGAAAGAATATGTGACCTCCAAACCAGCTCTGCAAGACATTTTAAGGGGGACTCTTAAAATTCCCCTTTAAGAAGAAGTTCAGTGGAACAATCCACAAAAATAAGGACTGAATACATATCATGATGACACTAAACTCATATCTGTTAAGAGTAACTCTGAACGTGAATGGACTTAATGACCCCATCAACAGGCGCAGGGTTTCAGAATGGATAAAAAAGCAGGACCCATCGATTTGCTGTAAATCTACAGAATTTTAGACAGAAGGACACGTACAACTTGAACATAAAAGGTTGGAGAATCATTTACCATTTAAATGGTCCTCAAAATAAAGTAGGGGTAGCCATCCTTAAATCAGATAAACTAAAATTTACCTCAAGGATTGTAGTGAGCGATGAAGAGGGACACTATCTCATATTTAAGGATCTATCCAACAAGAAGACTTAACAGTCCTCAATATATATGCCCCGAGGGTGGGAGCTGCCAAATATTGAAACCAATTAAAAACCAAAGTGAAGAAATACTTAGATAATAATACACTTATACTTGGCGACTTCAATCTAGCTCTTTCTACCCTCGATAGGTCTTCTAAGCATAACATCTCCAAGAAATGAGAGCTTTAAATGATACACTGGACCAGATGGATTTCACAGATATCTACAGAACTTTACATCCAAACTCAACTGAATACACATTCTTCTCAAGTGCACATGGAACTTTCTCCAGAATAGACCAAATACTGGGTCACAAATCAGGTCTGAAATGATACCAAAGGTTGGGATCATCTTCTGCATATTCTCAGACCATAATGCCTTGAAATTAGAACTAAATCACAAAAAGTTTGGAAGGACCTCAAACACATGGTGGTTAAGGATCATCCTGCTAAAAGAAGAAAGGGTCAACCAGGAAATTAAGGAAGAATTAAAAAGACTAATGGAAACTAATGAGCATGAAGATACAACCGTTCAAAACCTTTGGGATGCAGCAAAAGCAGTCCTAAGGGGGAAATACATCGCAATACAAGCATCCATTCAAAATCTGGAAAGAACTCAAATACAAAAGCGAACCTTACACATAAAGGAGCTAGAGAAAATCCAGCAGATGAGCCCTACACCCAGCAGAAGAGAGTTAATTAAGATTCGAGCAGAACTCAATGAAAAATCGAGACCAGAAGAAGTGTGGAACAGATCAACAGAACCAGGAGTTGGTTCTTTGAATGATTTAATAAGATAGATAAACCATTAGTCAACCTTATTAAAAAGAAGAGAGAGAAGACTCAAATTAATAAAATCACGAGTGAGAAAGGGAGATCACTACCAACAGCAAGGAAATAAAAACAATTTTGAAAACATTATGAACAGTTAAACGCCAATAAATTAGGCAATCAAGAAGAAATGGACACATTCCTGGGAAGCCAGAAACTACCAAAACTGGATCAGGAAGAAATAGAAAACCTGAACAGGCCAATAACCAGGGAGGAAATTGAAGCAGTCATCAAAAACCTCCCAAGACACAAGAGTACAGGGCCAGATGGCTTCCCAGGGGAATTCTATCAAATGTTTAAAGAAGAAATCATACCTATTCTATTAAAGCTGTTTGGAAAGATAGAAAGAGATGGAGTACTTCCAAATTCGTTCTATGAGGCCAGCATCACCTTAATTCCAAAACCAGACAAAGACCCCACCAAAAAGAGGAGAATTGCAGACCAATATCCCTGATGAACATGGATGCAAAAATTCTTAACAAGATACAAGACAATAGGATCCAACAGTACATTAGGAAAATTTTTCACCATGACCATGTAGGATTTATCCCCAGGTCACAAGGCTGGTTCAACACTCATAAAACCATCCTCATGTGATTCATCATAAGAGGAAGAGAAAAACCAAGAACCATATGATCCTCTCATTAGATGCAGAGAAAGCATTTGACAAAATACAGCATTCATTCCTGATCAAAACTCGTCAGAGCGCAGGGATAGAGGGAACATTCCTCAGCATCTTAAAAGCCATCTACGAAAAGCCCACAGCAAATATTGTTCTCAATGGGAAAGCACAGGGAGACTTTCACCTAGGATCAGGAACAAGACAGGGATGTCCACTCTCACCACTGCTATTCAACATAGTACTGGAAGTCCTAGCCTCAGCAATGAGATATCAAAAAGACATTAAAGACATTCAAATTGGCAAAGAAGAATTCACACACTCCCTCTTCACTGATGACATGATACTCTACATAGAAAATCCAAAAGCCTCCCCCCAAAGATTTCTAGAACTCATACAGCAATATGGTAGCTTGGCAGAATACAAAATCAATGCCCAGAAATCAATGGCATTTCTATACACTAACAATGAGACTGAAGAAAGAGAAATTAAGGAGTCAGTCCCATTTAAAATTGCACCCCAAAACATAAGACACCTGGGAATATACCTATCCAAATTCGTAGAGGATCTATACCCTAAAAAGTATAGATCGCTTCTGCAACAAATTGAGGAAGGCACAAAGAGATGGAAAAATATTCCATGCTCATGGATTGGCAGAATTAATATTGTGAAAATGTCAATGTTACCCAGGGCAATTTACACGTTTAATGCAATCCCTATCAAAATACCATGGACTTTCTTCAGAGAGTTAGAACAAATTATTTTAAGATTTGTGGGATCAGAAAAGAATACCCAGGCAATTTTAAAAAAGAAAACCATATCTGGGAGCATCACAATGCGAGATATCAGGTTGACCTACAAAGCTGTGGTCATCAAGACAGTGTGGTACTGGCAGAAAAACAGACACATAGATCAATGGAACAGAATAGAGACCCCAGAAGTGGACCCTGAACTTTATGGACAACAAATATTCGATAAAGGAGGAAAGATTATCCACTGGAAGAAATTCAGTCTCTTCAAGAGATGGTGCTGGGAAAATTGGACATCCACATGCAGAAGAATGAAACTAGACCACTCTCTTTCACCAGACACAAAGATACACTCAACATGGATGAAAGATCTAAATGTGAGACAAAAGTCCATCAAAATGCTAGAGGAGAACATAGGCAACTCCCTTTTTGAACTCAGCCAAGGTAACTTCTTGCAAGATTCATCCATGAATGCAAAAGAAACAAAAGCAAAAATGAACTCCTGGGACTTCATTGAGATAAGAAGCTTTTGCACAACAAAAGATAGAGTCAACAAAACTAAAAGTCAACCTACACAATGGGAGAAGATATTTAAAAATGACATATCAGGTAAACGGCTAGTTTCCAAGATCTATAAAGAACTTCTTAAAGTCAACACCAAAGAAACAAACAATCCAATCTTGAAATGGGCAAAAGACATGAACAGAAATCTCACAGAGGAAGACATAGACAAGGCCAACATACACATGAGAAAATGCTCTGCATCACTTGCCATCAGGGAAATACAAATCAAAACCACAATGAGATAGGACCTCACACCAGTGAGAATGGGGAAAATTAACAGCGCAGGAAACCACAAATGTTGGAGAGGATGCGGAGAAAAGGGAACCCTCTTACACTGCTGGTGGGAATGTGAACTGCTGCAGGCACTCTGGAAAACTGTGTGGAGGTTCCTCAAATAGTTAAAAATAGAATTGCCCTACGAACCAGCAGTTGCACTGTTGGGGATTTACCCCAAAAGATTCAGATGCATTGAAACACTGGGACACCTGCTCTCCGATGTTTAAGGCAGCAATGTCCACAATGGCCAAACTGTGGAAGGAGCCTCAGTGTCCATCGAAAGATGAATGGATAAAGAAGATGTGGTTTACGTACATAATGGAATATTACTCAGCCATTAGAAATTACAAATTCCCACTATTTGCTTCAATGTGAATGGAACTGGAGGGTATTATGCTGAGTGAAGTAAGTCAATTGGAGAAGGACAAACATTGTATGTTCTCATTCATTTGGGAATATAAATAATAGTGAAAGTGAATATGACAGAAGGGAGAAAGAAATGTGTGGGAAATATCAGAAAGGGAGACAGAACACAAAGACTCCTATTTCTGGGAAATGTACTAGGGCTGATGGAAGGGTAGGAGGGCGGGGCATGGGGGTGAATGGGTGACGGGCACTAAGGGGGGCACTTGACGGGTTGAGCAATTGGTGTTATTCTGTATGTTGGTCAATTGAACACCATTAAAAAAATAAATATATTAATAAAAAAAGAAGAAAGAAGAAAGAAAAAAGAAAGAAAGAAAGAAAGAAAGAAAGAAGAAAGAAAGAAAGAAAGAAAGAAAGAAAGAAAGAAAGAAAGAAAGAAAGCAAGCAGGCACCTGGGTGGCTCAGTCAGTGAACCTTCTACCTTAGGCTCAGATCATAATCCATGTCCCACAGCAGGCTCCCTGTTCAGCAGGGAACCTGCCTCTCCCTCTCCCTCTGCTCCTCTCGCTCATGCTTTTTCTCTCTTCTATCTCTCAAATAAATAAATACCATCTTTGAAAAAGAAACAACAAACAAACCCAGAAGGAAGAGAAATCTCCCATCTAGAAGAATTTCAAAAATTTGTGCAGACATTCCACCCTCAAGTTGATGAGCATAGCTTCTCACTCTTATGTGTGGAATATACATAGTAAGTTCCTTCTACAAAATATATTATGAAAGGGTTAAAATAATAATAATAATATAATGATAATAATAATAAGAATCACTTTACTATGGAGAAACCTGACAAACACTACCTCAGCAAGATGATCAGATCGATACCAAGACTGATGAATCATGCTGATAGCATCTATGCTTCATATGATATAATAAAAATGCAGTATATCTCTGTATATAGTCCAAAAAACCAGTTCAATCATGAGATAAACAACCGACATGTCCCAACTGAGGGAAATTTCACAGAATATTCTACTTCTCAAAGTGTTCCAGTTCAACAACAACAAGGAAAGGCTGAAAGACTGTCACAATCCAGAGGAGCCTAAGAAAACATGGGGACACGGGATCCCTGGGTGGCGCAATGTTTTCGCGCCTGCCTTTGGGCCAGGGCGCTATCCTGGAGATCCGGGATTGAATCCCACATCGGGTTCCCGGTGCATGGAGCCTGATTCTCCCTCTGCCTGTTTCTCTGCCTCTCTCTCTCTCACTGTGTGCCTGTCATAAAAAAAAAAAAAAAAAAAAAAAAACAAGAACAAATGGAATGTGATATAAGGGATGGTAACTTAGCAAAAACTAAGGAAATTTGAATAAAGATTATTTTTTCTAAAATAACATTTATTTTAATAATTGACTTAAATGAATCAGGCTCCATGTGTGAAGACACTTTAAGAATAGTTTAATTAACTTTTGCCTCATTCTTAAAGAGTTCCCTCGATGGGAACAAAGTAAGAATTTTATATCAGAAGGAAAGAAAAACACTTATGAACACGTATAATGACTCCTCAACCAGAAAAGCAGGAAAGGATAATAAATAGCAAAAATCAGATAAAAATACTTCTATTATAATAGACACCATATTGCAAGTGCATTTAATATTAGCAATGCATAACATTTATTTCCTTGACATTTGTCTTCCAAAGAGTTCAGAGTGTTTCAGCGTCAGTTGAAACAGGGGAAGAATCTCAGGGAAGAATCCTTCACATAATAATAGGATCATTGGGCGTAATGTCTCTCAGTTCTTTCCAAATCCATAAAGATGAATTTCGTGATGAGTGACTGAGCTGTGAAGAAAGAGATGAGGAACCCTCATCCCTCTGAATTACTTGTGTCAGTATATTTTAACTATAGTACTACAGATAGTAAATTATCCTTATTATCAGGCAATACATCTCAGATTGGAATCCTAGCAATCATATGCGCAGAGAAAAAATGCTTTGACTCACTCTTCATCTTATAAAGACAAAGGAGAGCTTGTCTATGTACAAAGTCAGTTGTCAAGATAGCCTTAGGGAATAAGATTCTGCAGCATCAAATCCTGCTACATAGCCAGGATGCCCATGCTCCAGGTCTTCCTGATCCCAAATCCCTGGTCCTGTGCCCCAACACAGGCTGCCATGCTGAGGTCATTTGAAATTGCTCTCTTAGGAGCTCCAGGGAATGGGGAAGGAGCTAGATAGGATGGGACGAGAGGCGTGGAGGCTGTGAAAATTAAGACCATTCCAATTTAAGTTCAGCGTTAGCACACGTCCAGCTAGGGCCCTGCACTGACCACTCAGGGCCCCACGGGCAGGTTTTACAGCAAACCCCAGACTGAGGTCTCCTTTATCTGTAGACGTCTCCGTGTGCATCTTAGAGAAAGGGGATGCTCTGTGTCCGCAGGTCACCTACGCCATCCCCTCATTCCCCACCCCCACAGCATCCCCCTACACCATCATCCCCATGGAATCCCCCCAACACCATCCCCCTCACACCCACACAGCCCCACACAATCCCCACCCACACTAAACCCGAACACCGTACCCCCTACACCATCCCTCACACTCCACCACCATCATACTCCTGAACTCATACCATCAACCCCTACAACATCGTCCCCAAGCATGGACCCGGTGCAGCTCCCCCTTTGGGACATGCTCAGCCTTCCCGGCGTTCTCTAGATACCCTACTCCCAACTGAAGCACGGTGACCCGTGCTTAAGGTACCCAGGGGTTGCAGGGAGGAGGGTAAGCAGGGAGCCCCCAACAGGGTGGGTGAAGATCAGTGGTGCAGAGGACCCACTGTGCCCTGCCTCTGCCCACTGTCCCTCCTGGAGGGTGACACACCCTGCACAGGACACCCGCCCCTAACTCAGAAGGACCAGGGCTGGCCTGGCCCCAGGCTCTGTGGGGGCCGGGGTGCTTTGAGCCTCCCCAAGGCCCAACACAAACACTAATGGGATCCAGCCCCCCATGGACCTGGCCAGCCATGGATACTGGCCCCAGGCTGAGCAAGCCCTCTCACAGCTGGATGTGGCCTCCTGGGCCCTCAGCATGCCCCACAGATCCAGGTCGTTGAACTAGGGCAGCACTGGGGATCCCGGGACACCCCAGGGTGGGGAGAGCAGGGGTAGGCCGGTGGGTCCCACCCGCTCCCACACCAGGAGGCAGGCTCCTCCAGGTGTTGGGGCTCCAGGGGCCCCGAGGCCGGGGTCTAGCTGCTGTGCAGGGACCCATCGCAAGAGCCCATGAGCTGCAGGTCCAGTTCAGCACTGCTGTCCTCAGAACCGTCTATCAGGGTGAAACCTCAGGACATATGCCCCACCCAGGTCCACACATGATCCCAGGTGGGGGACTCCAGCACCCGCCCTCAAACCCGTGTGATTCTTACCCTCCCCTAAAGGACAGAAAGGTCTCCCTCCCCAGCGGAACATGCACACCCTTTGCTGTAGAAAGTCAATAAATTGTTGTGGTGCGAAAATGCACAGCCAGCCTGTTTCTGTGTCTCCCAAATCACTGGGACAGAGTGACAGCCAGGGAGCCTTAGGTCACCAGGGTCTGTGCAAAGCGACATGGGAGGTCTGTGCTTCCTCTGTCCAGGGGGCCAGGGCTGGCCGTGTTCCGAGGCACTTCCTCCTGTCCCCACATCCCCGTGTCTGTGTGCCTGGGGTACAGAGGGCCAGCGGGGTGGTCAGCGGGGCCCTGAAAAAGATGTCAGGACAGCAGGCCCTTTTGTTGTGCCCTAGATTGTGAATCCGGCAAACCACCAAGGAGCCGACACCGATGCAAACACAGGAGGGTTTCTTTACAAGCTCGAGCTTGGGTCCAAGTGCACCCGACACAGCAGAGCAGGGATTTGGACCCTGAGACTAACAGGCTTAGCAGCTTTATAGGGGCCAGTGGATACACAGAAAGTTGCACAGTCATGTGGGTCCACACATGGATCCTGCAGGATCAAGTCCCACATCAGTCTCCCCGCATGGAGCCTCATTTTCCTTCTGCATATACCTCTGCCTCTCTGTGTCTCTCATGAAAACATAAACAAAATATTTTAAAAAGAAAAGAGATAAAAAGATGAGAAAGGATCCAAATAAAATCACAAATGAGAAAAGAGAAATAATAACCAACACTAGAGAAATACAAACGATTATAAGAGAACATTATGAAAAATTATATGCCAGCAACCTAGATCCTGGAATAAATTGATCAATTCATGGATATATATAGCATTGCAAGAATGAAAAAGGAAGAAATAAGAAACTTGAACAGACAGATAAGCAGCAAAGAAATTGAATCAGCAATCAAGAATCTCCAAACAGGAGATGCTTAGATCAATAGAACAGAATGGAAAGCCAAAACCAGATACAAACCTGTAACTCTATGATCCATTAATCAAAAACAAGGCAGGAAGCAATATCCAATGGCACCAAGACAGTCTCTTCAACAAACACTAACCCTGACCCCAGGATAAGAACAAATGTTGTTGGGAAAACCAGGCAGCCACATGCAGAAGAATGAACCTGGACCACTTTCTTACACCATATATACAAGAAATAAATTCAAAATGGATGAAAGACCTAAATGTGAGACCTGAAACCATAAAAAGAAGAAAAGATGGGCAGCAACGTCTTTGACATTGGCCATTGGATCTTCTTTCTAGTTATGCCTCAGAGGCGAGGGAAACAAAAGCAAAAATACTATTGGGACTTCATCAAATTGAAAAGCTTCCACAAAGTGAAGGAAACAACCAACGCTAAAAGGCAACATACAAAATGAGAGGAGATATTTGTAAACAACACATCCAATAAAGAGTTAGTATTCAAAATACATAAAGCAAACATGAATCTCAGCATCCTAAACACAAATTATCCAACCGCAGATTGGCAGAAGACATGCATGGATTTTGTCTCTGACAAGACATCCAGATGGCCGCCAGACACACGGAAAGACACTCAGCGTCACCCATCATCAGGGAAATGCAAACCAAAACCACAATGAGATGTCACCTGACAGCCATCAGAATGACTAAAATTAACAACACAAATAACAACAGGTGTTGGGGAGGCTATCGAGAAGGGGGAGCCCCCTTACACTCCTGGTGGGCATGCGATCAGGTGCAGCCATGGTGGAAAACAGTGTGGAGGGTCCTTGAAAAGTTAAAAAAGGGGATCCTAGGGTGGCGCAGCGCTTTGTTGCCTGCCTATGGCCAAGGGCGCGCTCCTGGAGACTCGGGATCGAATCTCACGTCGGGCTCCTGGTGCATGGAGCCTGCTTCTCCCTCTGCCTGTGTCCCTCCCTCTCTCTCTCTCTCTATCTGTGACTATCATAAAAAATTATTAAAAAAGAAGTTAAAAATAGAGCTACCCTTCGATTCCAAAATTGCACAGCTAGGTATTTACCCCAAGGACACAAAAGTAGTTTAGTAGATTTGAAGAGAGACACACCACCCAGTGTTTGTAGCAGTGTTATCAACAACAGCCAAACTGTGGATACAGCCCAGATGTCCATCGACAGATGAATGGGCAGAGACGATGTGGTAAATATACACACTGTGACATCACTCGATCATCAGAAGGGATGAAATAAAGCCATTTACAATGACGTGGGAGAAGTGGAAAGGACCTATCCTAAATGAAATCAGAGAAAGACAGATACCAAATACCATACAATTGCATTCACATGTGAATTTTAAGAAACCAAACAAACTGGCAAAGGCGCGGAGGGGGGATGAGAGATGCAAACCAAGAAACAGAAGTACCGTTGTGGTGACGTGGCCCCATGTCCTCCTGAAGCGTATCCAGGGGCTCTTAGGAGGCCAGGGCTCCTGTCACTGTGAATGCGGCACCCAGCTTCCAGAAGCCTCAACTTATGTCTTGAGGGGCCTGGGAGCTCCTGCCAGATTGGACACGGAGTCCCATCTTCCTGAAGCCTCCCCGTGGGTCCTGAGGCGGCCCAGGGGCTCCTGTCTGCGTGGATTCAGGCTCACAATTTCCTGAAGCCTCCCCGCGTGTCATGAGTTGGCCCAGGGGCTCCTGTCAGAGTGGATGCGGGCCCACATCTTCCTGAAGCCTCCCTGCGGGTCCTGAGGCAGCCTGGGGGCTCCTGTCTGCCTGGATGTGGGCCCACAATTTACTGAAGCCTCTGCGGGGGCCCTGAGGTGGCCCAGGGGCTCCTGTCAGCGTGGATGCAGGCCCACATCTTACTGAAGCCTCACCGCGGGTCCTGAGGAGACCAGGGCTCCTGTCACCATGAACTCGGCCCAATGTCCCTCTGAAGACTCACCGCGCGTCATGAGGAGGCTGCGGGTCATCAGCATGGATGCGTCCCCATGTCCTCCTCAGGCCTCCCCAGCACAGGCGGGCTCCTGTTAGTGCAGGCGGAAGAGGCCTACTGTGCATGCGTGCCCACTGGGCGGGGCCTGGGCTAGGGTGTTCCCTGCGGGTCGCTCAGGCATTACAGGAGGCCCTCAGGAGGCGGCGTGCCCCTGCTGGGCCGCACCTGCCTCCTTCCAGGCTCCAGCTGTGGCCTGTTAGGTTCGGAAACATCTCATTGAAATGGAACCCAACACCTGGCTTCCCCAGAAATACTTAAGGATAATGAATTGGAACCCACAGGACACGAAATGAAAGGTGGAGCAGACTTTTACCACGTCCTTCAAAACTCACTCAACCCTCTTCCACTGTGGGCGGGACCATGGGCTGCTAGAGCAGCCTGGAAACAGTGTGGAGGCTCCTCAGGAAGTTACCAATAGAGCTGCCCTGCGACCAGCAGGTGCATGGCCTGGAGCTCACTCCGAAGATACAGATGCAGTGAGACTCAGGACTCCTGCACCCCAATGTCCACAGCAGCCGGGTCCACAGTAGTCACACTGTGGGAGGAGCCTCGGTGCCCTCCGGCAGATGATGGATAAAGAGGATGGGAGATACATGATGGTCATAGAGAGAGGAATGGTACTCAGCTATCAAAGAGAAGGAAATCTTGCCATTTGCAATGACTTGGATAGAACTAGAGGGATCATGTTAAGTGAAATAAGTCAGTCGGGAAAGAGAATGACCGTGTGGTGTCATTCATAGGTGCAATTAAAGAAGCAAAGCAGATGAACATCTGTGAAGGGAAGGAAAAACAAATAAAATGAAAACAGATGCAGGAAATACAGACTCTTAATGATAGGAAACAAACTGCGGGTCGCTGGAGGGGAGGAGAGGGGGGAGGGCATAACAGGGTACCGGCATGAAGGAGAGCAAGTTATGTCAAGAGCACTGCTGTTATCTCCAACTGGTGAATACCTGAATTCTTCCCCTGAAAGTATAATACACTATACGTTAATTCATTGGGTTTAAATTAAATTAAGTTAAAAAAATCAGTTGTATCAGAGCACATTTCCTTCTGGACTCTGTTCTGCTCTTTCAGCTTATGAGAGGACCACCCACCTGGGTCTGGTTTGTTTAAGTAGGCACCACGCCTCGTCCATGGCCCAGCCCAGGGCTAGAACTCAGGACCCCGAGATCAGGACCAGAGGTGAGGTCAAGAGTCGGATGCTTAACCGACGGAGCCAGCCGGGGGCCCGAGAACCACACTGCTTTATCCTGTGTCTCTGTGACATCCTTTGAAATAGGAAAGTGCTGCGTCCCACTCTGTCTTGCTTCTCCTATACTGATTTGCTCTCCAGGGTCATTTGTGGGAGTGGATGGATATTATGGGTTTTTTTTCCTATTTCTAAGATCTGCCACCATGATTTTGATTGGAATGACATTGAAACTGAGGGTGGCTTCAGGAACTGCGGACATTTTCACAAGATGAGGTCCCACCGCACGAGCCCAGGATCATCTCCCAGAGCCTGGTATGGCTCAATGCACACGTCTTGTGCTCCTTCAGATCAGTCTCATTATTTAATCTCTGTGATGGTCCTTAAAAAGAAGTCACGTCCTTCATTTCCTTCCTGAGTGCTCATTGTCGGGACACAGCAAGGCTACTGAGCTCTGTAGGGTCAGGTTGTGTCCCATGACTTTACTGAACTCACTCCTTAGTTCTAACAGGTTTGGGTGGAGGCTCTCGGGTTTCCTGTTTCTAGTACTGTGTCTTCAGCAAATGGGGACAGTGTGACGTCCCCCGTCCAGGTGTGGAACCTTTGCTGTTTCCTGTCCGTTGACTACATTAGGACTTCCAGCGCTGAGAGGGGACCTCCTTGGCTTGTTCCTGCTCAGGGGAGATGATTTCAGGTTTTCACCCTTGAGGATGAAGGCACGTGTGGGCCTTCCTAGTGGCCTTTATTCTGTTGATAGAAATTGCCTCAAAACCCACTAGGCTTTTGATGTTGTATTTTGTCAAATGCTTTTTCTGCAACTCTTGAGAGGATCCTATGCTTTTTGTCCTTTCTCTTGTTTTTCTTTTTTAAAAAGATTTTATTTACATATCCTTGAGAGACAGAGAAAGAAAGAGAGAGGCAGAGACACAGGCAGAGGGAGAAGGCGGCTCCATGTAGGGAACCCTACATGGGACTCGATCTCAGGACTCCAGGATCACACCCTGGGCTGAAGGCAGGTGCTAACCTGCTGAAACATCCAGGCTGCCCCATGTCCTTTCTCTGCTTAATGTGATGGATCCTGCTGACTGATGGACAGCGGGGTCATGGGTAGGACATGGGCAACATAGATGAACAATAGTAACAGCTATAAGCGTCTGGTTCTCAACTAAATAAGTCACAGAAATTTAGAAAGTACAGCCTAGGGAATAGAGTCAGTACTGTTGTGACAACTTTGTATGGGGACAGACTCTGATGCCACTTCTCTTGGGGAGAGCTGAGTAAGGCACAGAATTGTCAAGTCACTAGTTGTAGCCCTAAAACGACTGTCACTTTGTGTGTCGACTGTACTTCAATAAATATCAAGGAATAGGGGTTTCTGGTAGGACTCCCGGTGGGTCTGTGAAAGGCATTTACACGGTGGTTACACACATGAAGGCACCTCTGCAGAGGGGATAAAGATGCTCACATGTCTTCATGTTGATATTGAGAAGATTTACTTGATAGAGGGTGCAGTGGGGAGGGGCCGAGGGAGAGGGGGAACCTGGAGCGGACTCCTCAGCCACCGGAGCCCAAGCCCCACCCAAGGCTCCACGCCATAACCTCGAAATCCTGACATAAACCAAACTAAAGAGTCGACGTGGAACTGACTGAACCACCCTGGATCCCCTCAAATGTTCTTAAGTGCAACCCAATGTTCTGAACTCTGGGGGTCGGGGGACATCTTTGACCCCCAGTCTGCCTAGAAGGGTGGAAGGCCCGCAGGGCCTGAGGATGGGAACTGCGATGTGGGAGGGTGCCTTCATCCCGGTCCCACCCAGCGTGTGGAGAGGACCCTCCCTCAGGACCCTCAGCCTTCAGGGTGAAGGGCTAAGTGCTGATTGGATACTGCCTGCCCACAGTCATGATGCGGGACCCCACTGTGGGTGGAACTGGGCCGTCCCCGGGTTCCACCGCTGCCTGGCGCTCACTGTGCATCAACAGACCTTCGGAAGCACTTGTGCTCTGGATCTGGCTCACAGGTCCTGACTCTCCTGCTCTCTCCAGTAGCTCAGTACTCCCACTCTCCTCATTACCCCAACTCTCCCACTCTCCCCAGTACCCCAGAACTCCCACTCTCCCCAGTTCCTCAACTCTCCCAATCACCCCAGTACCCCAGTACATCAAGAGGAGGCGCTCATAGAGTAATAGGTCACAGGTGAGTGGCCACTGATGCCGGCTCCCCGCGGGCCACTCTGGGGCCTGTGGGTATGGGTGGGGGCGCTGGCCTCCTGGGCTGGGGTTCAAAACACGCCGACCCCAATGCGATGACTGTGAGCACCTGCTGCATCCCTTCCACAGCCCCACAGTGTGAGGGCGGCCCCCTTAGGCCCTGTCCAGGGAAGGAGGGTGCGGTTGGAGTTCGGCAGCTCCCCCAGGACCCCCGCTCCCCTTTAAGCCTTGTGCTGTGCAGAGAGACCCAATACATGACCTTTCTAGCCCATCCTAGGTGCATGGACCCCAACAGGGATGACACCCCCCTGCCCCACCCTGTGGTCAGAGAAGGACGGTCAGGGCCTGCTGGGTCCCCCTGGCCACTGAGCAGGGTTGCTCTTCACTCACTGTAAAGCGGAGTCCCTCATGCTCCCCCCAGATCCCCCTCAGGCTATTCACGCATCGTTGCCCTCAGGGTGGGGAGTTGGTTCGCACTCTTGCTGGCATCAGGTTTTAATTTTAACGAAGTCCAGTCCGTTGCTATCTCCCCTTGTTCTTTGTGCTTGTGGAATCTAAGAGAAACCTTCGAACTCCCTGGGCTGGGACACATCACCTGAGCATCAGATCGGCAGTTCCCCGGAGCCTCCGGGGTCCCCCGCCCGTGTGCTCCTGATACCGGGGTGGGAGCACTCTGTCATCCCAGCCTGATGGCGTGTCCTGGGACAGTGGCTGGGAAGGTGGACTGTAGGTGCGCGAGTGACAGAAACGCAGTGAGGGCCCGTGTGTGATGGTCCAGCCCAGCTTGTGCCCCTCAGGACTATGGGGTTGTCCCCACTCTGGTCAGATGGCGGGGGACCTGTCCTCAGGGAGCACCCTGACGCATGTGTCTTCGGAAGGTTCTCATACGCCGTCATTCTTGGATGTGTTTGGTTTCCAGCACCATGTAGGAGGACTCGGAGACCCTGCTGGCCTTGCAAAGGGCCAATATCGTGGCCCACTACCATCAGGTGAGGCCCAGAAGGGACCGTAGACAATACACACCCATGAGAGGGGGGACAATACCTGCAAGAGCAGGGGAGGCCCAGGAGAGGATCAGAGCCAAGGATGAGCCAGGTCAGCCCAGACAAGGACCATAGTCACCAGGAACAAGTGAGACCTTGGGGATGGTCCCGGTATCAGTAGCAACAAATGGCCCATCCTGGATCCTAGACATTGGTAGCTGAGGAGCCCAGTCACCAGGTATGGTGAGGCCCAGGCGGGGACCACAGTCACCAGGTCCAGATGAAGTCCACAGCTACCATGTCCAGGCAAGGCCCAGGTGGAGACCAGAGTCACCAGTTCCAGGTGAGGTCAAGGTGGCGACCACAGTCGCCAGATCCACATGAGGCCAAGAAGGGGACCAGAGTCACTAGGCCCAGGTGAGGCCCAGTTGGGGACTGTAGTCACCAGGTCTGGCTGAGGCCCAGATGGGAACCACAGTCACCAGGTCCAAGTGAGGCCCAGGTGGGAACCGCCTTGATAGACATGCGAACTCTAGCTGTACTCTCTATAAATCTCAGGCCGAATTAATAGGTTTTCAGGATGATTTGAAAGTTAGCTAGGTCATTTGGTGGGGACAGGTGACTTGGGGACCCTACTCTTCGGCCATCTTGCCCCTCTGACAGGAATATTTTTAGCAGTGAACAGTAAAGTCCGTTTATTAAAAGTTGTTATTGATTTGTGCAAACAAACTTCTGTCGGCTTAAAGCAACTGTGAATCACACATATCCACACTGGCTAGAAAATTTTGTTAACCTGAGTTTCTAGATCATTTTCATTACGTGAGTGATTTCTTTCCAAAACTAATTCCCATAGGAAGTAGGGCAATGTGACAAGAGAAACAGCCAAGCAACATGAGAAAAAAGAAACCAACAAAAAAACGCTAAGCATTTTTCTTGGGATCAGAGAAATCCTGATCGCATAAGGTTTTTTCACCCTGCCCTGAGAGAAACCAATTCCCTGACTCAGATGCTTCAGGAGAGAACTGGGTTTCTGATCCAGTAAATCCTGACTGCCTCTGGCACTTGGTTCCCACAGCTGTGGTTGTGGCCTCAGACCAGCTCGGTGGTTTCCAGGCTGCACTTTGAGAAGTTGGAAGGGCTCTGAACATGCACCTTAGGGGCAGCCTGGGATCCATACCCTATAGCTTTTAATTGATAGGTACACCAACTCACATTAAACTTTGTTAGAAAGAAGTCAAATTGTGTGTTTTAAGAAGACTTTAAAAAGGGCAGCCTGGGTGGCTCAGCCGTTTAGCACTGCCTTCTTCCCAGAGCATGATGCTGGAGACCCAGATGGAGTCCCACTTTGGGCTCCCTGCATAGAGCCTGCCTCTCCCTCTGCCTGTGTCTCTGCCTCTCTCCCTCTCTCTCTGTTTTTCTCTCTCTCTCTCAAATGAATGAATGAATAAATAAATAAATAAATAAACAAACAAACAAATAAATAATAAATACATAAATAAATAAATAAAATAAAAAGTATATTGCAGCTATATTGGTAGCTATATTAATAAAATGTGTTGTTTTTACATTTTATGGTGACTGGACCTAGCAACTCTTTACATCAACAGCCATCACTTCTAGTCCTCCAACAGTGTTGTGGGACAAGTGGTATTATTTCCTTTTTACAGATGAAATTGATGACTTCAAGCACATGGGGTTCCTTCCCTTTCTTTTTTTTTTGTTCAGAATATACAAGCTATAAGTGAGTAAATTACAAGAAACCCACTTTGGTGATCAACACCTTTACTTTCCTCAAATGATTTTAATATTTTTCTCGATTCTGAACTCCTTATCTGACTACTCCTTTTCAAATAACTTAGGATACTAAATAAATCTTTAAAAAAAAGAAGGGTAGCCCTGGTGGCGCAGCAGTTTAGTGCCACCTGCAGCCCAGGGTGTGATCCTGGAGACTGGGATTGAGTCCCACATCGGGCTTCCTGCATGAAATCTGCTTCTCCCTCTGCCTGTGTCTCTTCCTCTCTCTTGCTCTCTCTGAATGAATAAATAAATAAATCTTTAAAAAAATAACTTAGTATACATTTTCCCAGGATTTGTTCAGAGAACCATTCCCTGGATTAAAGTCTCTCCCTAAGTATGAATCAGTGACTTAAAACAGACCCAGCATACACAGATTCTATTTATTCAACACCCATTCATTCCAAAAAGACGTCTATTCGGCCTTCGATATGGTAGGCACAGAGACAGGCTCTGTCCCCACCAGGTTTCAATCTATGTCCCCAGAGTACTACCTGCTATCTTTTGAACTTCCTATCAGGAGCCTGAATGCTGATTTCTGAAAGCAAAACAAGCAAGTCCACAGTTCTCCTTCATACTTCTCCAGAAGACCCTTGGGATCTCTCCACAGAGTTGAACTGTTGTGATACTTACTGAGTCATTGATTGTGTAGGTCAGTCACAGAGCAGCACTGCCATCCAAAACAGAAAGGAGGAAAAAAGGAGTTTGGAAGTAATTGGGTCTCACAAATCGTGGGGAGGGAATACGGAAACTGTGTTAATGTTTCTTAGTGCACCTTTTCTCAGAGCCACATCTCTCCAGATGTGGAGACATAGACGAAGCCCCATATGTCCCGAAACTGAAGTGCAGGTCCTGAGGAGGACGGGAGTCCTGTCAGTGTTGACGTGGCCCCACATTTTCCTCAAGCCTCACCATAAGACCTGAGGAGGCTGGGGGCTCCTGTCAGTGTGGATGCAGTCCCCACATCTTTCGTAGGCCTCACCATGGGCCCAGACAAGGCTGGGGTCTTCTGTCCGCATGGACACATCCCCATAATTCCTGAATTCTACACCAGGGGTCCTGAGGAGGTCAGCGTCCTGTTGTGTGGACGTGGCCTCACGTCCTCTGGAAGCGAAACTGCGGGTTCTGAGGAGGCCGGGGTTCCTGTCACCGTGGATGAGGTCCCCAGCTTCCAGAAGCCTGAACGTGTGTCCTGAGGGGCCCTGGAGCTCATGCCAGGGTGGACGCGGCGCCACATCTTCCTGAAGCCTCCCCGCAGGTCCTGACGTGGCCCAAGGGCTCCTGTCAGCATGGATGCGGGCCCACATCTTCCTGAAGCCTCCACGCAGGTCCTGAGGAGGCTGGGGCTCATCAGCGTGGATGCGGCCCCACGTCCTCCTCAGGCCTCCCCAGCACAGGCGGGCTCCTGTTAGTGCAGGCTAATGATGCCTACTGTGCAAGCGTGACCCCTGGGCGGGGCCTGGGCTCAGGTGCCCTCTGCGGAAGGCTCAGGTACTGCAGGAGGCTGTGCAGGGGGCAGGGTGCCCGCACTGGGGCCCCACCTGCCTCCTTCCAGGCTCCAGCTGAGGCCTGTGAGCTTCAGAAATGTCTCACTGAAACGGAGCCCAACACCCGGCTTCCCAAGAAATACTTAAGGATAATGAATTGGAGCCCACGGGACGCGACATGAAATGTGGACCAGACTTTTATCACACCCTGCAAAACTCACTCAACCCTCTTCCACTGTGGGTGGGACCGCGGGCTGGTACAGCCGCCCTGGAAACAGTGTGGAGGCTCCTCAGGAAGTTCCCAATAGAGCCGCCCTGTGACCGGCAGGTGCATAGTCTGGGGCACACTCCATAGATAAAGATGCAGTGAGACTCGGGGACACCTTCACCCCAAAGTCCACAGCAGGGGAGTCCACAGTAGCCACACTGTGGGAGTAGCTTCGGTGCCCTCGGGCAGATGATGGATAAAGAGGATGGGAGATAGATGATGGTAATAGATTATAGAGAGATTGATGATAGGAATGGTACTCCGCTATTAAAGAGAAGGAAATCTTGCCATTTGCAATGACGTGGATAGAACTAAAGGGATCATGTTAAGTGAAATAAGTCAGTCAGGAAACAAAATTACTGTATGGTTTCATTCATAGGTGAAATTAAAGAAGCAAAGCAGATGGGCATCTGTGAAGGGAAGGAAAAACAAGATGAAAACAGAGATGGAGGAAAAAGAGACTCAATCACAGGAAACAGACTGAGGGTCGCTGGAGTGGAGTGGAGTGGAGGGACAGGGTAACTCTTAGACGGGCATGAAGGAGGGCACGTGATTTCATGAGCCCTGGTGTTATCTCCAACTGGTGAATCCCTGAATTCTACCTCTGAAAGTATAATACACTATACTGCTAATTAATTGGGTTTAAATTAAATTAAGCTTAAAAAATCAGTTGACTGTATCAGAGTGCATTTTCGTCCAGGCTCTCTATTCTGCTCCTTCCGCTTCTGCCAGAACCACACCCCTGTGGGTTTGGTTGTTTAAGTAGGCTCCCTGCCTCGTCCAAAGCCCAGCACAGGGCTAGAACTCATGATCCCGAGATCGAGACCAGGGGTGAGGTCAGGAGTCGGATGCTTAACAAACGGAGACAGCTGGGGGCCCGAGAACCACACTGCTGTCTCCTGTGTCTCTGTGACATCGTTTGAAATAGGAGAGTGTAGTGTCTTGCTCTGTCCCACTTCTCCTATACTGATTTGCTGTCCAGGGTCATTTGTGGGGGCAGAGGAATGTTACGAGTGTTTTTGTATTTCTAAAATCGGCCACAATGATTTTGATAGGAATGACATTGGAACTGCATGTGGCTTCTGGAACTGTGGACATTTTAACAAGATGAAGGCTCTGACCCCATGAGCCCAGGTTGTCCTCCCAAAGTCTTGTAATTTTCAGTGTACAAGTCTTGCACTCTCTTGGTTCACTCTAATTATTTTGTTCTTTTGGATGCTCCTGATAAGGGAGTCATGTCCTTAATTTCCTTTCTGAGTACTCATTGTTGAGACACAGCAAGGCTACTGATCTCTGTTTATTTGGTGTCCCACAACTTTACTGAATTCACTCATTAGTTCTAACAGTTTTTGGTGGAGTCTCTCGGGTTTCCTGTTTCTAATGTCACATCTTCAGCAAATAGGGACAGTTTGACGTCCCCCTTACAGGTGTGGAACCTTAACTGTTTCCTGTCTGTTGACTACGGTAGGACTTGCCGTGTTGAGAGCGGACCTCCTTGGCTTCTTCCTGCTCTTAGGGAAGACGATTTCATGGTTTCACCCTTGAGGATGATGTCAGCTGCGGGCCTTCCTACACGGCCTTTATTCTGTTGATATATGTTTCCTCAAAACCCACTACGCCAAAAAAATTTTTTTTTAAATCCTGCTATGCTTTTTATGTTATATTTTGTCAAATGCTTCTTCTGCAACTCTTGAGAGGATCGTATGCCTTTGAAATTTCTCTTGTTTTTTTTTAAGATTTTATTTATTCACCCATGAGAGACAGAGAGTGAGAGCGAGAGCGAGAGAGAGAGAGATGCAGAGACACAGTCAGAGACATAGAGGGAGAAGCAGACTCCATGTAGGGAACACAACATGGGACTCAATCCTAGGAATCCAGGTTCACACCCTGGGCCAAAGGCCGGTGCTAAACCGCTGAGCCCCCTGGGCTGCCCCATGTCCTTTCTCTTGTTAATGTGATGGATCATGGTGAAGGATAGTCAGAGGGGACACCGGTGGGAGTTGGGCAATATAAATGAAGCATATTAAGAGCTATAATCATCTGGTTCTCAAATAAATAATTCATAGATATTTAGAAAGTACAGCCTAGACAATAGAGTCAGTACTATTGTGACAACTTTGTATGCGGACAGATGTTGATGACACTTCTCGTGGGGAGATCTGAGTATGCACAGAATTGTCAAATCACTAGGTCATAGCCCTGAAACTGCTGTAACATTGTGCGTTGGCTGTACTTCAGTAATATCAAAGAAAAGGGGTTTCTGATGGGAGTCATGGTGGGTCCATGAAAGGCATTAAAATGGTCATTACACATATGAAGTCACCTCTGAAGAGGGGATAAAGATGCTCACATGTCTTGATGTGCATTTTCAGAAGATTTACTTGAGAGAGGGTGCAGTGGGGAGGGGTGGAGGGATAGGGGGAATCTGGAACAGACTCCTCACATACCAGTCACAAGGTCTGGGTGAGGACCATGTGAGGACCACAGTCAGCAAGTACAGGTGAGCCCCCATGTGGGACCCAGAGCCACCAGGACCAGATGGGGCTCAGGTGGGGACCAAAAGGACCAGGTCCAGGTTGAGGCCCAGGTGGAGCCCAGAGGCACCAGGTCCAGGTGAATCCCAGGCGGTACCAGATTCACCAACTCCAGGTAAGGCCCAGGTGGGGACCAAAGTCACAAGGTCTGGATGAGGCCCAGGTGGGGGCACAGTCTCCAGGTCCAGATGAGGCAAAACTGAGGACCAGAGCCAACAGGTCCAGCTGAGGCACAAGAGGGGACCAGAGTCAACAACAGGTACAGATGAAGCCCAGATGAGGATCAGAGTCACCAGGTCCTGGTGAGGCATAGAAGGGGACCACAGGACCCAGGTCCTGGTGATCCCCATGTGGGAACCAGAGTCACCAGGTCCATTTGCGGCCCAGGTGGGGACCACAGTCACCAGGTCCAGGTGAAGCCAAGGTGGGGACCAGATTCACCAAGATCAGGTGATGCCCAGGGTGTGACCAGAGTCACCAGGTCTGGTTAAGGAACAGGTAAGGACCAGATTCACCAGGTCTGGGGGAGGCCCCAAGGGGGACCAGAGTCGCCAGGTCCGGGTGAGCCCCAGGTGGCAACCACACTCAGCAGGTCCAGGTCAGGCCAAGCTGAGGACCAGTGTTACCAGGGCCAGGTGAGGTAGGTGGGGACCAGTCACCATGTCCACGTGAGGCCAGAAAGACAGCACAGGTACCAGCTCCAGGTGAGGTCCGTGTGCAAACCAGAGTCACCCAGTCCAGGTGAGGCACAGGAGGGGACCAGAGTCACCAGGTCAAGGAGCAGCCCAGAAGGGGACCAGAATCCCCTGGCCCAGTTGAAGCCCAGGTGTGAAACAGATTAACCAGGTCCGAAAGACACCCAGGTGAGGACCAGAGCAACCAAGTCAAGGTATGGCCCAGATGGTGCTCAGAGTCACCAGGTTCAGGTGAGGCCAAGAAGGGGCCACAGTCACCATGTCCAGGTGAACCTGATGTGGGATATAGAGGCACAATATCCAGGTGAGGCCCATCTGGGGCCACAGAAACCAGATACAGATGCGGCCCAGGATGGGACCAGAGTCACCAGGTCCAGGTGAGCCCAGGTGGGAAACAGATTCACCAGGACCGGGTGAGGCCCAGGTGGGGAACACAGTCACCAGATCCAGGTGAGGCCCAGGTGGGGAACACAGTCACCAGATCCAGGTGAGGCACAGGTGGGGAACACAGTCACCAGATCCAGGTAAGGCCAAGCAGAAGACCAGAATCACCAGTTCCAGGTCAGCCCAGGTGGGGACCGGAGTCACCAGGTACAGATGAGCCTAGAAGGAAATGAAAGACACAAGGTCCAGGTGAGGTCCATGTGGGAACCAGAGCCACCAGGTGCAGGTGAGGCCAGTGAGGACCAAAGTTAACAGATCCAGGTGTGTCCCAGTTGGGGATCAGAGAAACCCTGTCCTGATGATTTCTAAATAGGTACCAGAGACACCAGGTCCAGGTGAGGCCCAGGTGGGGACCAGTTACCAGATCCAGGTGAGGCCAAGCTGAGGGCCAGAGTCACCAGGTCCCAGTAAGACTCAGGTGAGGCCCAGGTGAGAATCAGAGTCATCAGGTCCAGGTGAGGCCCAGGTGGGGACCACTATCACCAGGTCCAGGTGGGCTTCAGTGTCACTGGGGCCAGGTGAGGCACAGTTGGTGACCAGAGTCACCATGTCCAGGTGAGTCCTAGAAGGAGATGACAGGACCCCGGTCCAGGTGTGCCCCATGTGGGAACCAGAGCCACCAGGTCCATTTGCGGCCCAGGTGGTGACCAGAGTCACCAGGTCTGGGTAAGGAACAGGTGAGGACCAGATTCACCAGATCTGTGGGAGGCCCCGGTTGGGACCAGAGTTGCCAGGTCCGGGTGAGACCCAGGTGGCAACCACACTCAGCCGGTCCAGGTGAGGCCAAGCTAAGGACCAGAGTCAACCGGTCCAGGTGAGGCCCAGGAGGGGACCAGAGTCACCAGGTCAAGGAGCAGCCCAGAAGGGGACCAGAATCCACTGGTCCAGGTGAAGCCCAGGTGTAGAACAGATTAACCAGGTCCCAAAGACACCCAGGTCAGGACCAGAGCGACCAAGTCAAGGTATGGCCCAGATGGTGCTCAGAGTCACCAGGTTCAGTTGAGGCCAAGAAGGGGATCACAGTCACCATGTCCAGGTGAACCTGATGTGAGAACGAGAGGCACCATATCCAGGTGAGGCCCATGTGGGGACCACAGAAACCAGATCCAGATGAGGCTCAGGATGGGACCAGAATCACCAGGTCCAGGTGAGCCCAGGTGGGAAACAGATTCACCAGGTCCAGGTGAGGCCCAGGTGGGGAATACAGTCACCAGATCCAGGTAAGGCCAAGCAGAAGACCAGAGTCACCAGTTCCCGCTGAGGCCCAGGTGGGGACCGGAGTCACCAGGTACAGATGAGCCTAGAAGGAAACGAGAGACACAAGGTCCAAGTGAGGCCCATGTGGAAACCAGAGCCACCAGGTGAAGGTGAGGCCAGGTGAGGACCAAAGTTAACAGATCCAGGTGTGTCCCAGATGGGGATCAGAGAAACCCTGTCCTGATGATTTCTAAATAGGTACCAGAGACACCAGGTCCAGGTGAGTCCCAGGTGGGGACCAGTTACCAGATCCAGGTGAAGCCAAGCTGAGGGCCAGAGTCACCAGGTCCCAGTAAGACTCAGGTGAGGCCCAGGTGGGGATCAGAGTCATCAGGTCCAGGTGAGGCCCAGGTGGGGACCACTATCACCAGGTCCATGTGGGGACCAGAGTCACCAGGGCCAGGTGAGGCACAGTTGGTGACCAGAGTCACCAGGTCTGGGTGAGGCCCCGTTGGGGACAAGAATCACCAGGTGCAGGTGAGGTGCAGGTGGCAACCACACTCACCAGGTCCAGGTGAGGCCCTGGTGGGGACCAGTGTCACCAGGTACATGAGACGCTAGAAACACTACAGCCACCCGGTCCACATGAGGTCCATGTGGGAACGTGAGTCACCAGGTATAGGTGAGGCCCAAGTGGGCCCAGATTGACCAGGTCCAGGTGGGACCCATGTGGGAACCACTGTCACCATGTCCAGGTGTATCCCAGGTGAAGACCAGAGTTAATAGGTCCAGGTGGGTCCCTGTTAGGGAACAGTGTAACCATGTTCTGATGCTACCCAGGTGGGTACCAGAGACACCAGGTCCAGGTGAGACCCAGGTGGGGACCAGAGACATGAGGTCCAGGTGAGGTCCCGGTGGGAAGCACAGTCACCAGTTCCAGGTGAGGCCCAGGTGGGGCCAGTATCACCAGGTACAGAAGAGGCCAAAGTGAGGACCAGAATTACCAGGTCCAGGTGAGTCCCAGTGGGGAATAGAGTAACCATGTCCCGATGATGCCCAGGTAGCGACCAGAGTCACCAGGTCCAGATGAGGCCAGGTGGGGAGCATATTCACTAGGTACAGGTGAGGCTCAGTTGAGGACCAGAGTCACCAGGTCAGGGTGAGGCCCAGAAGGGTTCGAGAGTCATCATGTCCAGGTGAGGCTCAGGTGTGGAAAAGAGTAACCAGGGTCCAATGATGCCCAGGTGAGGACCAGAGTCACCAGTTCCAGGTGAGGCCAAGAAGGAGTCCACAGCAATCACGTCCTCGTGTGGCCCAGATGGGGACCAGATTCATCAGGTCCAGGTGAGGCCCAGGTGGTGACCAGAGTCACCAGGTCTGGGTGAGGACCAGGTAAGGACCGGATTTACCAGGTCCCTGTGAGGCCCACATGGGGACCTGAGTCACCAGGTATGGGTGAGGCCCAGGTGGTAACCACACTCACCAGGGCCAGGTGATGCCAATCTGCAGGCCAGAGTCACCAGATCCAGGTGAGGCCCTTGTGGGGACCGGAGTCGTCAGGTAAATGTGAGGCTAGAAGGACACCACAGTCACCCGGTCCAGGTGTGGTTCATGTGCAAATGAGAGTCACCAGGTCCAGGTGACACCCAGGTGGGGAGGGACCACAGTCACCAGGTCCAGATTGAGGCCCAGGTGGGGCCCAGTCATCAGGGCCAGGTGAGGCAAAGTGTAGATCAAAGTTATCAGGTCCAGGTGAGTCCCAGGTGGGGAACAGAGTAACCATGTTCCAATGATGCCCAGGTGTTACCAGAGTAACAAGGTCCAGACAAGGCCCAAGTGAGGAGTAGATTCACCAGGTCCAGTTGAGGCCCAATTGAGGCCCAGTCTCCCCAGCTCCGGGTGAGGCCCAGAGGGGGACCAGAGTCACCTGGTCCAGGTGACATCCTCGTGGGACCAGAGTCACCACGTCAGGGTGAGGCCCAGTGTGGGACTAGAGTCACTAGGTCCAGGTGAGGCCTCGATGTGGAACTGAGTAACCAGGTCCCATGTTGCCCATGTGAGGACCAGATTTACCAGGTCCAGGTGAGGTCCATGTGGGAACCAGTCACCTGGTCCAGGTGAGGCCCAGGTGGGACCACAGTCACCAGGTCAGGGTGAGGTCCAGAGGGAGACCAGAGTCACCAGGTCAGGTGAGGCCCAGGTGTAGAAGAGAGGAACCAGGTCCCAATGATGCCCAGGTAAGGACTAGAGTCACCAGGTCCAGGTGAGGCCCAAATATGGATCGGGGTCACGAGTCCCAGGTGAGGCCAAGAAGGAGACCACAGGAACCAGGTCCAGGAGAGCCCCATATGGGATCCAGCGCCACAGATCCAGGTGAGGCCCAGGTGGAGACCATGGTCACGAGGTCCACGTGAGGCCCAGGTGGCGACAAGATTCACCAAGCCCAGGTGAGACCCAGGTGATGCCCAGAGTCACCAGGTCCAGGTGAGGACCAGGTAAGAACCAGATTCACCAGGTCCAAGTGAAGCCCAGGTGGGGACCAGAGTCACCAGGTAAGGGTGAGGCCCATAGGGGGACCAGAGTCCCAGGCCAGGTGACACCCAGGGGGGGACCAGAGTAACCAGTTAAGGGTGAGGCCCAGAGTGGGACCAGAGGTCCCCAGTCAAAGTGAACCCAGGTGTGCAAAAGAGTATCCAGGTCCCAATGATGCCTCGCTGAGGACCAGAGTCACTAGGGCCATGTGAGGCCCAGATGGGGATCAGAATCACCAGGTCCTGGTGAGGCATAGAAGGAGACCACAGTCACCAGTATCAGGTGAGCCCCATGTGGGAACCAGAGCCACTATATCCAGCTGAGTCCCAGGTCCATATGAGGCCCACGTGAGGACCAGATTCATCAGGTTGAGTTGAGGCATAGCTGGGGACGAGATTCACCAGGTCTGAGTTAGGTCAAAGTGGGGATGAGAGTCACCAGGTCCAGGTGAGGCCAAGCTGAGGACCAGAGTCACCAGATCCAGGTGAGGTCCATGTTGGAAAGAGAGTCACCAGGTCCAGGAGAGGTCCAGGTGGGGACCAGAGTCACCAGATCCAGGTGAGGCCCAGTTGGGGACCAGAGTCACCAGGTCCAGATGAGGCCCAGGTGAGGACCAGAGTAACCAGGTACATGTGAGGCCCAGGTGGGGACCAGAGGCAACAGGTCCATGTGAGTCCAGCTGGGGACGTTGGTCACCAGGTCTACGTGAGACCCAGGTGTGGAACACAGTAATCAGGTCCAGGTGAGTCCCAGGTGGTGACAACAGTCACCACATCCAGGTGAGGCCCAGGTGGGGACCAGAATCTCCAGGTTCAGGGGAGGTCCTTGAAAGAACCAGAGTCAACAGTTCGAGGTGAGGCACATGTGGCAACCAGAGTCAGCAGATCCAAATCAGGCCAAAGTGGGGTTCACAGTCACCAGGTCAGGGTGAGACCCAGAGGGGGACCAGAGTCACCTGGTTCAGGTGAGGCCCAGTTGTGGAACACAGTAACTGGGTCCCAATTATGCCCAGTTGAGGACCAGAGTCAACAGGGCCAGGTGAGGCCCAGATGGGGATCAGAGTCACCAGGTCCAAGTGAGGCCCAGGTGGGGACCACAGTCACCAGATCCAGGTGAGTCTCAGGTGCAGACCAGAATCAGCAGGTCCAGCGGAGGCCCAGGTGGGGAACACAATAACCACGTGCCAATGATGCCCACCTCGGGACCAGAGTCACCAGGTCCACTTAAGGACCAAGTGGGGACCTGATTCACCAGGTCCAGGTGAGGCCCAGGTGATTCACCAGGTCCAGGTGAGGACCAGAGTTACCAGTGAAAGGTGAGTCTAGAAGGACAACACGGTCACCAGGTCTAGGTGTGGTCCATGTGAGAACCAGATCACCAGGTACAGATGAGGCCCAGGTAGGAACCAGAGTCAGCAGGTCCGGGTGAGGCCAAGGTGGGGACCACAGTCACCAGGTCCAGGTGAAACCAAGCTGAGGACCAGAGTCACCAAATGCAGGTGAGGCCCGGGGTGGAGGGGGGACTGGAGTCACCAGGTACATGTGAACCTAGAAGAACAGCAGAGACACCAGGTCCAGGTGAGGCCCAGGTGAGGACCAAAGTTAAATGTTCCAGAGTCTCAGTGGGGAAACAGAGTAACCATATCCCGATGATGCCCAGGTGGGTACAAGAGTCACCAGGTTCCAGGTGAGGCGCACATGAGGACCAGAGTCACCAGATCCAGGTCATACCCAGGAGGGGGCCAGATTCTCCAGGTCCAGGTGAGGCCCAGGTGGAACAGAGTCACCTGGTCTGCTGAGGCCCAGGGGGGATAAATGTCATAAGACCAGTTGAGGCCCAGGTGGGAACACAGTCACCCGGTTCAAGTGAGGCCAAGCTAAGTACCAGAGGCACCAGGTCCAGCTGAGGCCCAGTTGGGGACTGGAGTGACCAAGTATAGGTTACATTAGAAGGACACCGCAGTCATAAGAACACAGTTGGTTGAAAGCTGGCTTCTAAGGATGCTTCCTTGTGAGAGCTGAGTTCAGGGCGGGACCCTCCCGCATCCTGACTGCCTGTAGACGAAGCCGCTAACATCCTTATGTTAGGCGCTGGGACAGGTGGTGAGAAAAGCATGTGGAAGCGTCGGGCCTGTTCTCAGGTGTATCTGAGTTGAAAACAGCGATTTCCAACGACCTTCCTCAATTGAAAAGAATCGAAAATAATCGAATCGACTCGAAAAGAATCGAAAATAATCGAATCGACATGAATCAAATCGAAAATAATCGTATCGAATCGAAAAAAATCGAATTGAATCGAATGGAATGGAATTGAAAGTAGCGAATCAACTCGAAAATAATCGAATTGAATCGAATCGAATTGAAGAGAATTGAATCGTATAGAAAATACTCGAATCGAATCGAAAGAATCCAAAACATTCGAAACGAATGGAATCGAATCGAAAATAATCAAATCGAATCGAAAATGATCGAATTGAATCGAATCGAATCGAAAAGAATCGTAAATAATCGAATCGATTAGAAAATAATCGAATCGAATTGAAAAGAATCCAAGATATTCGAAATGAATGGAATCGAATCGAAAGATTCAAATCGAATTGAAAAGACTTGACTGGTATAGAAAATACTCGAATCGAATCGAAAAGAATCCAGAATATTCGAAACAAATGGAATCGAAATGAAAATAATCGAATCGAATTGAATCGAATCGAAAATGAACGAATTGAATCAAATCGAATTGAAAATACTCGAAAATAATCGAATCGATTCAAAAATAATCTAATCGAAATGAAAAGAATCGAAACGAATCGAAATTGATCGAATTGATTAGAATCGATTTGAAAAGAATCGAAAAGATCAAATCGAATAGAAAAAAATCGAATTCAATCGAATGGAATGGACTTGAAAAGAATCGAATCGAATTGAAAATAATTGAATTGAATCGAATTGAATGGAAGAGAATTGAATCGTATAGAAAATACTCGAACCGAATTGAAAATAATCCAAAATATTCTAAATGAATGGAATCGAAGCGAAAATAATCGAATCGAATAAAAAATGATCGAATTGGATCGAATCGAATCGAAAAGAATCGAAAACAATCGAATCGATTCGAAAACAACTGAATCGAATCGAAAAGAATCGAATAGAATTGATAATGATCGAATTGAATCGAATCTAATGAAAAGAATCGAAAATAATCGAATCGATTCGAAAATAATTGAAGCGAATCGAAAAGAATCGAATTGAATCGAAAACAATCGAATTGAATTGAAAAGAACCGATTCAAATCGAATCAAAAAGAAAATCAAATCGAATCAAAAAGAATAAAAAATAATCAAATCAACTCGAAAAGAAACAAAAATAATCGAATCGACTCAAATCGAATCGAATTGAAGAGAATTGAATCACATAGAAACTACACGATTCGAATCAAAAAGAATCCAAAATATTCAAAACGAATGGAATCGAATCGAAAGAATCAATTCGAATTGAAAAGACTTGAATCGTACAGAAAATACTCGAATCGAATCGAAAAGACTCCAAAATATTCGAAACGAATGGAATCGAATTGAAAATAATCGAATCAGGGATCCCTGGGTGGCGCAGCGGTTTGGCGCCTGCCTTTGGCCCAGGGCGCGATCCTGGAGACCCGAGATCGAGTCCCACGTCGGGCTCCCGGTGCGTGGAGCCTGCTTCTCCCTCTGCCTGTGTCTCTGCCTCTCTCTCTCTCTCTGTGACTATCATAAATAAATAAAAATTAAAAAAAAAAAAAAAAAAAGAAAATAATCGAATCAAATCAAAAATGATCGAATTGAATCAAATCGAATTGAAAATAATGGAAAATAATCGAATCGATTCGAAAATAATCTAATCGAAATGAAAAGAAGCGAAACAAATCGAATTGATCGAATTGATTAGAATCGATTTGAAAAGAATCGAAAAGTATCAAATCGATTTGAAAATAATTGAATCGAATCGAAAAGAATCGAATCGAATCGAAAAAGATTGAATTGAATCGAATCTAATGAAAAGAATTGAAAATAATCGAATCGATTCGAAAATAATCGAAGCGACTCGAAAAGAATCGAATCGAATGAAATCAAATCGAAAAGAATCGAAAATAATCGAATCGACTTGAAAAGAATCGAATCGAATGAAATCAAATCGAAAAGAATCGAAAAGAATCGAATCGATTTGGAAATAATTTAATCGAATCGAAAAGAATCGAATCGAATCGAAAATGATAGAATTAAATCGAATCGAATGAAAAGAAACAAAACTAATCGAATCGATTTGAATATAATCGAATCGAAACGACAAGAATCAAATCGAATGAAATCAAATCGAAAAGAATCAAAAATAATCGAATTGACTCGAAAAGAATCGAAAATAATTGAATTGAAATGAATCGAATCGAAAATAATCGAATCGAATCGAAAGAAGTCGAATTGAATCGAATGGAATGGAATTGAAAAGAATCAAAACGAATCGAAAATAATCGAATTGAATCAAATCGAATGGAAAAGAATGGAAAATAATCGAATCGATTTGAAAATAATTGAATCGAATCAAAAAGAATCGAATTGAATCGAAAACAATCGAATTGAATTGAATTGAATTCAAAAGAATCGAAAATAATTGAATCGTTTTGAAAAAAAACCGAAAGGAATCGTAAAGAATCTAATCGAATCGAAGAGAATCGAAAATAATCGAATCGATTCGAAAATAATCGAATTGAATCGAAAAGAACGAATCGAATCGACAATAATCGAATTGGATCGAATCGAATCAAAAAGAATAAAAAATAATCGAATCGATTAGAAAATAATCGAATCAAACTGAAAAGAATCGAAACGAATCAAAATTGATCGAATTGAATTGAATCGATTAAAAATGAATCGAAAAGAATTGAATCGATTTGAAAATAATTGAATCGAATCGAAAAGAATCGAATCGAATAGAAAAGAATCAAAACGAATCAAAATGGATCGAATTGAATTGAATCGATTCAAAATGAATCGAAAAGAATCGAATCGATTTGAAAATAATTGAATTGAATCGAAAATAATCGAATTGAATCGAAAAAAATCGAATTGAATCGAATCGAATCGAAAAGAACCGAAAATAATCGAATCGATTTGAAAAAAATCGAATCGAATCAAAAAGAATCTAATCGAAACGAAAAGAATCGAAAATAATCGAATCGATTCAAAAATAATCGAATTGAATCAAAAAGAACGAAATGTATCGAAAATGATCGAATTGGATCGAATCGAATTGAAAAGAATAAAAAATAATCGAATCGATTAGAAAACAATCGAATCAAATCGCAAAGAATCGAATCGAATCAAAAATGATTGAATTGAATCGAATCGAATCGAAAAGAATCGAAACGAATCAAAATTGATCGAATTGAATTGAATCGATTTGAAAAGAATCGAAAAGAATCGAATCTATTTGAAAATAATTGAATTGAATCGAAAAGAATCGAATCGAATTGAAAATGATCAAATTGGGGATCCCTGGGTGGCGCAGCGGTTTGGCGCCTGCCTTTGGCTCAGGGCGCGATCCTGGAGACCCAGGATCGAATCCCACGTCAGCCTCCCGGTTCATGGAGCCTGCTTCTCCCTCTGCCTGTGTCTCTGCCTCTCTCTCTCTCTCTGTGACTATCGTAAATAAATAATAAAAAAATTAAAAAAAAAAAGAAAAAAAAAGAAAATGATCAAATTGAATCGAATCGAATAAAAAGAATTGAAAATATTCGAATCGATTTGAAAATAATCGAATCGAATCGAAAAGAAACGAATCGAATCGATAACAATCAAATTGAATCGAGTCGAATGAAAAGAATCGAGAATAATCGAATCGATTTGAAAATAATCGAATAGAATAAAAAAAAATCGAATTGAATTGAATGGAATGGAATTGAAAAGAATAGAATCGCATCGAAAAAATCAAATGGAATCGAGTGGAATGGAATTGAAAAGAATCGAATCGAATCGAAAATAATCGAATTGAATCGAATTGAATGGAAGAGAATTGAATCGTATAGAAAATACTCGAACCGAATCGAAAAGAATCCAAAATATTTGAAATGAATGGAAACGAAGCTTAATCGAATCGAATCGAATCAAAAATGATCGAATTGGATCGCATCAAAAAAAATCGAATTGAATTGAATGGAATGGAATTGAAAAGAATCAAATCGAGTCAAAAATAATTGAATTGAATCGAATCGAATCGAAAAGAATGGAAAATAATTGAATCGATTTGAAAATCATCGAAACGAATCGAAAAGAATCGAATTGATTCGAAAAAAATCAAATCGAATCGAAAAGAATCTAATCGAATTGAAAAGAATCGAAAATAATCAAATCGATTCGAAAATAATTGAATGGAATTGAAAAGAAAATCGAATCGAATCGAAAATGATCGAATTGAATCGAATCGAATCGAAAAGAATGAAAAATAATCGAATCTATTTGAAAATAATTGAATCGAAACGAAAAGAATCGAATTGAATCAAAAACAATCGAATCAAATCGAAAGGAATCGAAAATAATTGAATCGATTCCAAAAACATCAAATTGAATCGAAAAGAATCTAATCGAATCTAAAAGAATCGAAAATAATCGAATCGATTCGAAAATAATCGAATCGAATCGAAAAGAATCGAATCGAATCGAAAATGATCTAATTGAATCGAATCCAATGAAAAGAATCGAAAATAATCGAATCGATTCGAAAATAATCGAAACTAATTGACAAGAATCGAATCAAATCAAATCAAATCGAAAAGAAATGAAAATAATCGAATCGACTCAAAAAGAAACGATTATAATTGAATTGACATGAATGGATTTGAAAAGAATCGAATCGAATTGAAAAAAATCGAATCGAATCGAAAATGATCGAATTGAATTGAATCGAATCTAAAAGAATCAAAAATAATCGAATCGATTCGAAAAAAATCGAATCGAATCGCAAAGAATTGAAACGAATTGCAAATGAACGAATTGAATCGAATCGAATGAAAAGAATCGAAAATAAACGAATAGATTTGAAAATAATCGAAACGAATCAACAAAATCGAATCGAATCAAATCAAATCGAAAAGAATTGAAAATAATCAAATCGACTCGAAAAGAAGCGAAAATAATTGAATTGACATGAATGGAATTGAAAAGAATCGAATCGAATTGAAAAAAATCGAATTGAATCGAATGGAATGGAATTTAAAAGAATCTAATTGAATCGAAAATAATCGAATTGAATCGAATTGAATGGAAGAGAATTGAATCGTGTAGAAAATACTCGAACCGAATCGAAAAGAATCCAAAATATTTGAAACGAATGGAATCGAAGCGAAAATAATCGAATCGAATCGAATCAAAAATGATCGAATTGAATCGAATCGAATCGAAAAGAATCGAAAATAATTGAATCGATTTGAAAACAACTGAATCGAATCGAAAAGAATCAAATAGAATCGATAATGATCGAATTGAATGGAATCAAATCGAAAAGAATCGAAAATAATCAAATCGATTTGAAAATAATCGAATCGAATTGAAAAGAATCGAATCGAATCGAAAATAATCGAATTGAATCGATTTGAATGGAACAGAATTGAACCCTATAGAAAATACTCGAACCGAAACGAAAAGAACCCAAAATATTCTAAACGAATGGAATCGAAGCGAAAATAATCGAACCGAATCCACTCAAAAATTTCATTATTTGAAAATAATTGAATCGAATCGAAAAGAATCGAATCGAATCGAAAATCATAGAATTGAATCGAATCTAATGAAAAGAATCAAAAATAATCGAACCGATATGAAAATATTCGAATCGAATCAACAAGAATCGAATCGAATAAAATCAAATCGAAAAGAATCGAAAATATTCGAATCGACTCGAAAAGAATCGAAAATAATTGAATTGACATTAATCAAATCCAAAATAATCAAATCAAATCCAAAAAAGTCGAATTGAACCGAATGGAATGGAATTGAAAAGAATCGAATTGAATCGAAAATACTCTAATTGAATCGAATTGAATCGAAAAGAATCGAAAATAATCGAATCAATTTGAAAATAATCGAATCGAATCGAAAAGAATCGAATTGAAATGAAAAGAATCAAATCGAATCAAATCAAATCAAAGAGAATCAAAAATAATCGAATAGACTCGAAAAGAATCGAAAATAATTGAATTGACATGAATAGAATCTAAAATAATCGAATCGAATCGAAAAAAGTTGAATTGAATCGAATGGAATAGAATTGAAAAGAATCACATCGAATCGAAAAATAATCGAATTGAATCGAATCAAAAAGAATCGAAAATAATCGAATCGATTCGAAAGAAATCGAATCGAATAGAAAAGAATCTAATCGAATCGAAAAGAATTGAAAATAATCGAATCGATTCGAAAATAATCGAATTGAATCGAAAAGAACGAATCGAATCGAAAATGATCGAATTGGATCGAATCGAATAGAAAAGAATCAAAAATAATCAAATCGATTCGAAAACAATCGAATCGAATCGCGAAGAATCAAATCGAATCGAAAATGATTGAATTGAATCGAATCGAATTGAAAAGAATGGAAAATAATTGAATCGATTAGAAAATAATTGAATCGAATCGAAAAGAATCAAAACGAATCAAAATTGATCGAATTAATTGAATCGATTCGAAAAGAATCGAAAAGAATCGAATCGATTTGAAAATAATTGAATCGAATCGAAAAGAATCGAAACGAAAATGATCAAATTGAATCGAATCGAATGAAAAGAATCGAAAATACTCGAATCGATTTGAAAATAATAGAATCGAATCGAAAAAAATCGAATTGAATCGAATGGAATGGAATTGAAAAGAATCGAATCGAATCGAAAATAATCGAATTGAATCGAATTGAATGGAAGAGAATTGAATCGTATAGAAAATACTCGAACCGAATCGAAAAGAATTCAAAATATTTGAAACGAATGGAATCGATGCGAAAATAATCGAGTTGAATCGAATCAAAAAAGATCGAATTGAATCGAATCGAATCGAAAAGAATCGAAAATAATCGAATCGATTCGAAAACAACTGAATCGAATCGAAAAGAATCAAATAGAATCGATAATGATCGAATTGAATCGATTCGAAAATAATCGAATCGATTTGGAAATAATCGAATCGAATTGAAAAGAATCGAATCGAATCGAAAAGAATTGAATTGAATCTAATCGAATCAAAAGAATTGAATATAATTGAATCGATTAGAAAATAATCGAATCAAATTGAAAAGAATCAAATCGAATCGATAATGATCGAGTTGAATTTAATCGAATTGAAAATAATCGAAAATAATCAAATCAAATTGAATTAAAGGAATCGAATTGAATTGAAAATAATCAAATTCAAAAGAATCAAAAATAACTGAATCGACTTGAATCAAATTGAAAATAATTGAATAGAAATAATCGAATTGTATCGAATGGAATCGAATCGAATCAAAAAGAATCGAAAATAATTGATTTGAATCGAATCGAAAAGAACCGATTCGAATCGAATCGAAAAGAAGAAAATCAAATCGAATCAAAAAGAATAAAAAGTAATCAAATCAACTCGAAAAGAATCAAAAATAATCGAATCGACTCGAATCGAATCGAATTGAAGAGAATTGAATCATATAGAAACTACTCGAATCGAATCAAAAAGAATCCAAAATATTCGAAACGACTGGAATCGAATCGAAAGAATCAAATCGAATCAAAAAGACTTGAATCGTATAGAAAATACTCGAATCGAATCGAAAAGACTCCAAAATATTCGAAACGAATGGAATCGAATTGAAAATAATCGAATCGAATCAAATCGAATTGAAAATGATCGAATTGAATCAAATCGAATCGAAAATAATCGAAAATAATCGAATCGATTCGAAAATAATCTAATCGAAACGAAAAGAACCGAAACGAATCGAAATTGATCGAATTGATTAGAATCGATTTGAAAAGAATCGTAAAGAATCAAATCGATTTGAAAATAATTGAATCGAATCAAAAAGAATCGAATCGAATGAAATCAAATCGAAAAGAATCGAAAATAATCGAATCGATTTGAAAACAACTGAATGGAATCGAAAAGAATCAAATAGAATCGATAATGATCGAATTGAATCGAATCGAAAATAATCGAATCGATTCGAAAATAATCGAATCAAATTGAAAAGAATCAAATCGAATCGATAATGATCGAGTTGAATTGAATTGAATCGAAAAGAATCGAAAATAATCGAATCAAATTGAATTAAAGGAATCGAATTGAATTGAAAATAATCAAATTGAAAAGAATCAAAACTAACCGAATCGACTTGAATCAAATTGAAAATAATTGAATAGAAATAATCGAATTGTATCGAATGGAATTGAATCGACTCAAAGAATCGAAAATAATTGATTCGAATCGAATCGAAAAGAACCGATTCGAATCGAATCGAAAAGAAGAAAATCAAATCGAATCAGAAAGAATAAAAAGTAATCAAATCAACTTGAAAAGAATCAAAAATAATCGAATCGACTCGAATCGAATCGAATTGAAGAGAATTGAATCATATAGAAACTACTCGAATCGAATCAAAAAGAATCCAAAATATTCGAAACGACTGGAATCGAATCGAAAGAATCAAATCGAATCAAAAAGACTTGAATCGTATAGAAAATACTCGAATCGAATCGAAAAGACTCCAAAATATTCAAAACGAATGGAATCGAATTGAAAATAATCGAATCGAATCGAATTGAATTGAAAATGATCAAATTGAATCAAATCGAATCGAAAATAATCGAATCTATTTGAAAATAATCTAATCGAAACGAAAAGAACCGAAACGAATCGAAATTGATCGAATTGATTAGAATCGATTTGAAAAGAATCGAAAAGAATCGAATCGATTTGAAAATAATTGAATCGAATCGAAAAGAATCGAATCGAATGAAATCAAATCGAAAAGATTCGAAAATAATCGAATCGACCTGAAAAGAATCGAATCGAATGAAATCAAATCAAAAAGAATCGAATCGATTTGAAAATAATTGAATCGAATCGAAAAGCATCGAGTGGAATCGAAAATGATGTAATTGAATCGAATCTGATGAAAAGAATCGAAAATAATTGAATCGATTTGAAAATAATCGAATCGAATCGACAAGAATCGAATCGAATTGAAAATAATTGAATTGAATCTAATCGAATCAACTTGAAAAGAATCGAAAATAATTGAATTGATTTGACAATAATCGAATCGAATCGAAAAGAATCGAATTGAAATCAAAAGAATCAAAAACAATCTAATCAAATCGAAAAGAATCGAAAATAATCGAATCGACTCGAAAAGAATCAAAAATAATTGAATTGACATGAATTGAATCGAAAATAATCGAATCGTATCAAAAAAAGTCGAATTGAATCGAATGGAATGGAATTGAAAAGAATCGAATCGAATGGAATGGAATTGAAAAGAATCAAATCGAATCGAAAAGAATCGAATTGAATCAAATCGAATCGAAAAGAATGGAAAATAATCGAATCGATTTGAAAATAATCGAAGCGAATCGAAAAGAATCAAATTGAATTGAAAACAATCAAATTGAATCGAATCTAATCGAAGAGAATCGAAAATAATCGAATCGATTCGAAAAAAATCGAATCGAATCGAAAAGAATCTAATCCAATCTAAAAGAATTGAAAATAATCGAATCGATTCGAAAATAATCGATTTGAATCGAAAAGAATCGAATCGAAAATGATCGAATTGAATCAAATCGAATCGAAAAGAATCAAAAATAATTGAATTGATTCGAAAACAATCGAATCGAATCGCAAAGAATCTAATCGAATCGAAAATGATCGAATTGAATCGAATCAAATGAAAAGAATCGAAAATAATCGAATCGATTTGAAAATAATCGAAACGAATCGACAAGAATCGAATCGAATCAAATCAAATTGAAAAGAAACGAAAATAATCGAATCGACTTGAAAAGAATCGAATCCAATGAAATCAAATCGAAAAGAATCGAATCGATTTGAAAATAATTGAATCGAATTTAAAAGCATCGAATGGAATCGAAAATGATCTAATTGAATCAAATCTAATGAAAAGAATTGAAAATAATTGAATCGATTTGAAAATAATCGAATCGAATCGACAAGAATCGAATCGAATAAAATCAAATGGAAAAGAATCGAAAATAATCGAATCAACTTGAAAAGAATCGAAAATAATTGAATTGATTTGAAAATAATCGAATCGAATCGAAAAGAATCGAATTGAAATCAAAAGAATCAAAAAGAATCTAATCAAATCGAAAAGAATCGAAAATAATCGAATCGACTCGAAAAGAATCAAAAATAATTGAATTGACATGAATCGAATTGAAAATAATCGAATCGTATCAAAAAAAGTCGAATTGAATCGAATGGAATGGAATTGAAAAGAATCAAATCGAATCGAAAATAATCGAATTGAATCGAATCGAATCGAAAAGAATGGAAAATAATCGAATCGATTTGAAAATAATCGAAGCGAATCGAAAAGAATCAAATTGAATTGAAAACAATCGAATAGAATCTAATCGAAGAGAATCGAAAATAATCGAATCGATTCAAAAAAAATTGAATCGAATCGAAAAGAATCTAATCGAATCTAAAAGAATTGAAAATAATCGAATCGATTCGAAAATAATCGAATCGAAAAGAATCGAATCGAATCGAAAATGATCGAATTGAATCAAATCGAATCGAAAAGAATCAAAAATAATCGAATTGATTCAAAAACAATCGAATCGAATCGCAAAGAATCTAATCGAATCAAAAATGATCGAATTGAATCGAATCGAATGAAAAGAATCGAAAATAATCGAATCGATTTGAAAATAATTGAAACGAATCGACAAGAATCGAATCGAATCAAATCAAAACGAAAAGAATCGAAAATAACCAAATCGACTCGAAAAGAATCGAAAATAATTGAGTTGACATGAATGGAATTGAAAAGAATCGAATCGAATCGAAAAAATCGAATTGAATCGGAAATTAGCGAATTGAATCGAATCGAATCGAAAAGAATAAAAAATAATCGAATCGATTCAAAAACAATCGAATCGAATCGCAAAGAATCTAATCGAATCAAAAATGAACGAATTGAATCGAATCGAATGAAAAGAATCGAAAATAATCGAATCGATTTGAAAATAATCGAAACGAATCGACAAGAATCGAATCGAATCAAATCAAAACGAAAAGAATCGAAAATAACCAAATCGACTCGAAAAGAATGGAAAATAATTGAATTGACATGAATGGAATTGAAAAGAATCGAATCGAATCGAAAAAAATTGAATTGAATCGGAAATTATCGAATTGAATCGAATCGAATCGAAAAAAATCAAAAATAATCGAATCGATTCAAAAACAATCGAATCGAATTGCAAAGAATCAAATCGAATCGAAAATGAACGAATTGAATCGAATCGAATGAAAAGAATTGAAAATAATCGAATCGATTTGAAAATAATCGAAACGAATCGACAAGAATCGAATCGAATCAAATCAAAACGAAAAGAATCGAAAATAACCAAATCGACTCGAAAAGAATCGAAAATAATTGAATTGACATGAATGGAACTGAAAAGAATCGAATCGAATCGAAAAAAATCGAATTGAATCGGAAATTATCGAATTGAATCGAATTGAATCGAAAAGAATCAAAAATAATCGAATCAAATCAAAAATAATCGAATCGATTCAAAAACAATCCCATCGAATCACAAAGAATCGAATCGAATCGAAAATGAACGAATTGAATCAAATCGAATGAAAAGAATCGAAAATAATCGAATCGATTTGAAAATAATCGAAACGAATTGACAAGAATTGAATCGAATCAAATCAAAACGAAAAGAATCGAAAAGAACCAAATCGACTCGAAAAGAATCGAAAATAATTGAATTGACATGAATGGAATTGAAAAGAATCGAATCGAATCGAAAAAAATCGAATTGAATCGAATGGAATTGAAAAGAATTGAATCGAATCGAAAATAATCGAACTGAATCAAACTGAATGGAAGAGAATTGAATCGTATAGAAAATACTCGAACCGAATCGAAAAGAATCCAAAATATTTGAAACGAATGGAATCGAAGTGAAAATAATCGAATCGAATCGAATAAAAAATGATCAATTTGAATCGAATCGAATCAAAAAGAATCGAAAATAATCGAATCGATTCGAAAACAACTGAATCGAATTGAAAAGAATCAAATAGAATCGATAATGATCGAATTGAATCGAATCGAATTGAAAATAATCGAAAATAATCGAATCGATTAGAAAAAAATGGAATCAAATTGAAAAGAATCTAATCGAATTGAAAAGAATCGAAAATAATCAAATAGATTTGAAAATAATCGAATTGAATCAAAAAGAACGCATCAAATCGAAAATGATCAAATTGGATCGAATCCAATCGAAAAGAATCAAAAATAGTCAAATCGATTCGAAAACAATCGAATCGAATCGCAAAGAATCGAATCGAATCGGTTCAAAAATAATCGAAAATAATTGAATCGATTCGAAAATAATCTAATCGAAATGAAAAGAATTGAAACGAATTGAAATTGATCGAATTGATTAGAATCGATTCGAAAAGAATCAAATCAATTTGAAAATAACTGAATCGAATCGAAAAGAATCGAATCAAATCGAAAATGATCGAATTGAATCGAATCGAATGAAAAGAATCGAAAATAATCGAATCGAATTGAAAATAATTGAATCGAATCAACAAGTATTGAATCGAATGAAATCAAATCGAAAAGAATCGAAAATAATCGAATCGACTCGAAAAGAATCGAAAATATTTGAATTGATATGAATAGAATCAAAAATAATCGAATCGAATCCAAAAAAGTCAATTTGAATCGAATGGAATGGAATTAAAAAGAATTAAATCGAATCGAAAATAATCGAATTGAATCGAATCGAATCGAAAAGAATGGAAAATAATCAAATCGATTTGAAAATAATCGAAGAGAATTGAAAAGAATTGAATTGAATCGAAAACAATCGAATTGAATCGAATTGAAACGAAGAGAATGGAAAATAATAGAATCGATTCAAAAAAAATTGAAACAAATCGAAAAGAATCTAACCGAATCAAAAAGAATAGAAAATATTCGAATCGATTCGAAAATAATCGAATTGAATCGAAGAGAATGAATCGAATCGAAAATGATCGAATTGAATCAAATCGAATCGACAATAATCGAAAATAATCGAATCAATTCCAAAATAATCTAATCGAAATGAAAAGAATTGAAACGAATTGAAATTGATCGAATTGATTAGAATCGATTCGAAAAGAATAGAAAAGAATCGAATCGATTTGAAAATATTTGAATCGAATCGAAAAGAATCGAATCGAATCGAAAAAGATCGAATTGAATCGAATCTAATGAAAAGAATCGAAAATAATCGAATCGAATTGAAAATAATTGAATCGAATCGACAAGTATTGAATCGAATGAAATCAAATCGAAAAGAATCGAAAATAATCGAATCGACTCGAAAAGAATCAAAAATATTTGAATTGATATGAATAGAATCGAAAATAATGGAATCGAATCCAAAAAAGTCAATTTGAATCGAATGGAATGGAATTGAAAAGAATTAAATCGAATCGAAAATAATCGAATTGAATCGAATCGAATCGAAAAGAATGGAAAATAATCGAATCGATTTGAAAATAATTGAATCGAATCGAAAAGAATCGAATCGAATAAAACTAAATCAAAAAGAATCGAAAATAATCGAATCGACTCAAAAAGAATCGAAAATAATTGAATTGATATGAATAGAATCAAAAATAATTGAATCGAATCGAGAAAAGTCGAATTGAATCGAATGGAATGGAATATAAAAGAATCGAATCGAATCGAAAATAATTGAATCGAATCACAAAGAATCGAATCGAATCGAAAATGATCGAATTGAATCGAATTGATTAGAAAAGAATCGAAAATAATCGAATCGATTCGAAAATAATCAAATCGAATCGAAAAGATTTGAAACGAATCAAAATTGATCGAATTGAATTGAATCGATTCGAAAATAATCGAAAAGAATTGAATCGATTTGAAAATAATTGAATCGAATCGAAAAGAATCGAATCGAATCGAAAAAGATCAAATTGAATAGAATCGAATGAAAAGAATCAAAAATAATCGAATCGATTTGAAAATAATTGAATCGAATCGACAAGAATCGAATCCAATAGAATCAAATCGAAAAGAATCGAAAATAATCTAATCGACTCGAAAAGAATCAAAAATAATTGAATTGATATGAATAGAATCAAAAATAATCGAATCGAATCGAAAAAAGTCGAATTGAATCGAATGGAATGGAATTGAAAAGAATCGAATCGAATCGAAAATAATCGAATTGAATCGAATCGAATCGAAAAGAATGGAAAATAATCGAATCGATTTGAAAATAATCGAAGCGAATCGAAAAGAATCGAATTGAATCGAAAACAATCAAATCGAATCGAATCGAATCGAAAAGATCGAAAATAATCGAATCGATTCGAAAAGAATCGAATTGAATTGAAAAGAACGAGTCGAATCAAAATGATCGAATTGGAACAAGTGGAATCCAAAAGAATCAAAAATAATCGAATCGATTCGAGAAAATCGAATCGAATCACAAAGAATCGAATCGAATCGAATCGAAAATGATCGAAATGAATCGAAATGATTCGAAAAGAATCGAAAATAATCGAATCGATTCGAAAATAATCTAATCGAATCGAAAAGAATTGAAACGAATCAAAATTGATCGAATTGAATTGAATCAATTCGAAAAGAATCGAAAAGAATCGAATCGATTTGAAAATAATTGAATCGAATCGAAAAGAATCGAATCGAATTGAAAAAGATCGAATTGAATCGAATCGAATGAAAAGAATCGAAAATAATCGAATCAATTTGAAAATAATCGAATCGAATCGACAAGAATCGAATCGAATAAAATCAAATCGAAAAGAATCGAAAATAATCGAATCAACTCGAAAATAATTGAATTGATATGAATAGAATCAAAAATAATCGAATCGAATCGAAAAAAGTCGAATTGAATCGATGGAATGGAATTGAAAAGAATCAAATCGAATCGAAAATAATCGAATTGAAACGAATCGAATCAAAAAGAATGGAAAATAATCGAATTGATTTGAAAATAATCGAATCGAAACGAAAAAAATGGAATTGAATCGAATGAAATGGAATTGAAAAGAATCGAATCGAAACGAAAATAATCGTATTGAATCGATTTGAATGGAAGAGAATGGAATCCTATAGAAAATACTCGAACCGAATTGAAAAGAACCCAAAATATTCGAAACGAATGGAATCGAAGCGAAAATAATCGAATCGAATCCAATAAAAAATGTCGTTATTTGAAAATAATTGAATCGAATCGAAAAGAATCAAATCGAATCGAAAATGATCGAATTGAATTGAATCTAATGAAAAGAATCGAAAATAATCGAACCGATTTGAAAATAATCGAATCGAATCGACAAGATCGAATCGAATAAAATCAAATCGAAAAGAATCGAAAATAATCGAATCGATTTGAAAATAATCGAATCGAATCGAAAAGAATCAAAAAGAATCAAATCGAATCAAATCAAATCGAAAAGAATCGAAAATAATCAAATCGACTAGAAAAGAATCGAAAATAAATGAATTGACATGAATCGAATCGAAAATAATCAAATCGTATCGAAAAAAGTCGAATTGAATCGAATGGAATGGAATTGAAAAGAATCAAATCAAATCGAAAATAATCGAACTGAATCGAATCAAATCAAAAAGAATGGAAAATAATCGAATCGATTTGAAAATAATCGAAGAGAATCGAAAAGAATCAAATTGAATCAAAAACAATCGAATTGAATCGAATCAAATCCAAGAGAATTGAAAATAATCGAATCGATTCGAAAAAAATCGAATTGAATCGAAAAGAATCTAATCGAATCAAAAAGAATTGAAAATAATCTAATCGATTCGAAAATAATCGAATCGAATCGAAAAGAATGGAATTGAATCGAAAATGATCGAATTGAATCGAATCGAATTGAAAAGAATCAAAAATAATCGAATGTATTTGAAAATAATCGAAGCGAATCGAAAAGAATCGAATTGAATTGAAGAGAGTTGAATCGTATAGAAAATACTCGAATCGATTCGAAAAGAATCCAAAATATTCGAAACGAATGGAATCGAATTGAAAATACTCAAATCGAAACGAATTGAAATGATTGAATTGAATCGAATCTAATGGAAAAGAATCGAAAATAATCGAATCGATTTGGAAATAATCTAATCGAAACAAAAAGAATCGAATTGAATCGAAAATAATCGAATTGAATCGAATCGAATCGAAAAGAATCGAAAATAATCAATTCGATTCGAAAAGAATCGAATCGAATCGAAGAGAATCGAATCGAATCGAAAATAATCGATTTGAATCGAATTGAATCAAAAATAACCAAATCAAATTGAATTGAAAGAATCAAATCGAATTGAAAATAATCAAGTCGATTCGAATCAAATCAAAAAGATGCAAAAATAACCGAATTGACTCGAATCGAATTGAAAATAATCAAATCGAATCAAAAATAATCGAATTGTATCGAATGGAATCGAATCGAAAAGAATCGAAAATAATCAAATCAAATCAAAAATAATTGAACTGAAACGAAAATAATTGAAACCAATGGAAAAGAATCGAATCGAATCAAAAACTCTCGAATCAAAAAGAATCGAATCAAATCGAATTGAAAATAATAAAAAAGAATCGAATTGAATCGAAAAGAAGCGAATCAAATCGAAAGTAATTGAATCTAAATGAAAAGAATCGAATAAAATCGAATTGAAAATAATCAAAAAGAATAGAATCGAAATGAAAAGAATCGAAAATAATCAAATCGAATCGAAAATAATTGAACTGAAACGAAAATGATTGAAACCAATCGAAAAGAATCAAATCTAATCAAAAACAGTCGAATTGAAAATAATCAAATCGAATCGAAAATAATCGAACTGAAATGAAAATAATTGATTCGAATAAAAAAGAATTGAATCGAATCGAAAAGAATTGAATCGAATTGAAAATAATTGAACCGAAATGAAAATAATTGAAACCAATTGAAAAGAATCCAATCGAATCGAAAACAGTCAAATCGAAAATAATCAAATCGAATAGAAAATAATAGAACCGAAACGAAAATAATCGATTCAAATCAAAAAGAATCGAATCGAGTCGAAAACAATCGAATCGAATCGAATTGAAAAGAATCGAAAATAATCGAACCGAATCGAATCGAAAAGAATCGAATCAAATCGAAAATAATCGAATCGAATCAAATCAAACAAATCGAAAAGAATTGAAAAAAATCGAATCGAGAAGAATCGAATTGAATCGAAAATGATTGAATGGAATAGATTCGAATCGAAAGGAATCGAAAATATTTGAATCAAATCAAAACCAAAGGAATCGAATCCAATTGAAAATAATCAAATCGATTCGAATCAAATCAAAAAGTATAAAAAATAATCGAATGGACTCAAATCGAATTGAAAATAATCAAATCGAATGCAATCGGAAATGATTGAATTGTGTGGAATGGAATCGAATCGAATCATAAATAATCGAATCGAATAGAAAAGAATAAAAAATAATCGAATCGAATAGAAAATAATCGAATCAAATCGAAAAGAATCTAATTGAATCGAAAATAATCGAATTGAATTGAATCGAATCGAAAATAATCAAATTGATTTGAAAAGAATCGAATCGAATCGAATCAATAATGATCGAATTGAATTGAATCGAATCAAAAATAAACGAATCAAATTGAATTGAAAGGAATCGAATCGAATTGAAAATAATCAAATCGATTCGAATCAAATCAAAAAGATGCAAAAATAACCGAATCTACTTGAATCGAATTGAAAATAATCGAATTGAATCAAAAATAATTGAATTGTATCAAATGGAATCGAATCGAAAATAATTGATTCGAATCGAATCGAAACGAATCGAATCGAATCGAAAAGAATCAAATCGAATCAAATGAATCAAATCGAAAATAGTCGAATAGACTCGAAAAGAATCGAAAATAATCGAATCGACTCAATCTCTTTTCGATTCGGTTCGAGTATTTTCTATATGATTTAATTCTCTTTAATTTTCTATATGATTAATTCTCTTCAATTCAATTCAATTATTTTCGATTCGATTGGATTCTTTTCAATTCCATTCCATTCCATTCAATTCAATTTTTTTTTCGATTCGATTCGATTATTTTCGATTCGATTTGGGTCAATTCGATTGTTTTCGATTGTTTTCGAGTTGATTCGATTCTTTTCGATTCTTTTCGATTTGATTTGAATCGATTTGATTCTTTTCGATTCGATTCGATTCGATTCGATTCCTTTTGATTTAATTCGAATCAATTATTTTTGATTCTTTTTGATTCGATTCGATTCCATCGATACAATTCGATTATTTTTGATTTGATTATTTTCAATTCGATTCGAGTCGATTTGTTTTTTTTTATTATTTTCTATTTGATTCGAATCAATTTGACTGTTTTCAATTCGATTCGATTCCTTTCAATTCAATTTGATTCGATTATTTTCGATTCTTTTCGATTCGATTAGATTCAATTCTATCATTTTCGATTCTTTTCGATTCGATTTGATTCAATTCGATCATTTTTTATTCAATTCAATTCGATTATTTTCGCTTCGATTCCATTCATTTGGAATATTTTGGATTCTTTTCGATTCGGATCGAGTATTTTCTATACGATTCAATTCTTTTCGATTCAATTCGATTATTTTGGATTCGATTCGATTCTTTTCAATTCCATTCGACTCAATTCGATTTTTTTCAATTCGTTTCGATTATTTTCGAATCGATTCGATTATTTTTGATTCTTTTCGATTTGATTCGATTCAATTCGATTGTTTTCGATTCAATTCGATTCTTTTCAATTCAATTCGATTATTTTCAAATCGATTTGATTATTTTCGATTCTTTTCAATTCGATTCGATTCTCTTCGATCATTTTCTATTTGATTCGATTCTTCTCGATTCGATTCGATTGTTTTTGAATCGATTCGATTATTTACGATTCTTTTCGATTCGATTCGATTCAATTCGATCATTTTCGATTCAATTTGATTATTTTCGATTCGATTCCATTCGTTTCGAATATTTTGGATTCTTTCGATTCGATTCGAGTATTTTCTATACGATTCAATTCTCTTCGATTCGATTGGATTCAATTCGATTATTTTCGAGTCGATTCGATTCTTTCAATTCCATTCCATTCGATTCAATTCGATTTTTTTTGATTCGATACGATTATTTTCGATTTGATTCGTGTCGATTCGATTATTTTCGATTCTTTTCGAGTCGATTCAATTATTTTCGATTCTTTTCAATTGAGGAAGGTCGTTGGAAATCGCTGTTTTCAACTCAGGTACACCTGAGAACAGGCTCGACACTTCTACATGCTTTTCTCACCACCTGTCCCAGCGCCTAACATAAGGATGTTAGCGGCTTCGTCTACAGGCAGTCAGGATGCGGGAGGGTCCTGCCCTGAACTCAGCTCTCACAAGGAAGCATCCTTAGAAGCCAGCTTTCAACAAACTGTGTTCTTATGACTGCGGTGTCCTTCTAATGTAACCTATACTTGGTCACTCCAGTCCCCAACTGGGCCTCAGCTGGACCTGCAGCCTCTGGTACTTAGCTTGGCCTCACTTGGATTGGGTGTTTGTGTTCCCACCTGGGCCTCAACTGGTCTTATGACATTTATCCCCCCTGGGCCTCAGCAGACCAGGTGACTCTGTTCCACCTGGGCCTCACCTGGACCTGGTGAATCTGGCCCCCTCCTGGGTATGACCTGGACCTGGTGACTCTGGTCCTCATGTGCGCCTCACCTGGAACCTGGTGACTCTTGTACCCACCTGGGCATCATTGGGATATGGTTACTCTGTTTCCCCACTGAGACTCTGGAACATTTAACTTTGGTCCTCACCTGGGCCTCACCTGGACCTGGTGTCTCTGCTGTTCTTCTAGGCTCACATGTACCTGGTGACTCCAGTCCCCCCTCCACCCCAGGCCTCACCTGCATTTGGTGACTCTGGTCCTCAGCTTGGTTTCACCTGGACCTGGTGACTGTCGTCCCCACCTTGGCCTCACCCGGACCTGCTGACTCTGGTTCCCACCTGGGCCTCATCTGTACCTGGTGATCTGGTTCTCACATGGACCACACCTAGACCTGGTGACTGTGTTGTCCTTCTAGACTCACCTTTCACTGGTAACTCTGGTCTCCACCTGGGCCTCACCTGGACCTGGTGAATCAGGTCCCCACTTGGTCCTTAAGTGGACCTGGTGACTCTGGTCCCAAGGTGGGCATCATTGGCACATGGTTATTGTGTTCCCCACCTGGGCCTCCGCTGGACCTGCTGATTCTGGTCTGCACTTGAAACTAACCTGGATCTGGTGACTGTGGTCCCCACCTGGGCCTCACTTGGACCTGGTGACTCTGATCCCCATCTGAGCCTCACCTGGCCCTGTTGACTCTGGTCCTCAACTGGGCCTAATTGGGACCCGGTTACTGTGTTCCACAACTGGGCCTCACCTGAACCAGGTGACTCTGGTCCCCCTCTGGGTCTCACCCTGACCTGGTGACTGTGAACCCCACTTTGGCCTGATTTGGATCTGCTGACTCTGGTTGCCACATGTGCCTCACCTCGAACTGTTGACTCTGGTACTTTCAAGGACCTCCCCTGAACCTGGAGATTCTGGTCCCCACCTGGGCCTCACCTGGATGTGGTGACTGTTGTCACCACCTGGGACTCACCTGGACCTGATTACTGTGTTCCACACCTGGGTCTCATGTAGACCTGGTGACCAACGTCCCCAGCCGGCCTCACACGGACCTGTTGCCTCTGGTCCCCACCTGGGCCTCACATGTACCTGGTTACTCTGGTCCTCACCTGGGCCTCATCTGGACCTGGTGACTCTGGTCCCCAACTGGGCCTCACCTGGATCTGGTGACTCTGGTCCCCACCTGGACCTCTCCTGGACCTGGTGACTCTCTTTCCAACATGGACCTCACCTGGATCTGGTGACTCTGGTCCTCAGCTTGGCCTCACCTGGACCTGGTGACTCTCATCCCCACTTTGACCTAACTCAGACCTGGTGAATCTCATCCCCAGCTATGCCTCAACTCAACCTGATGAATCTGGTGTTCACGTGGGCCTTACATGGACCTGGGACTCAGGTGGATATAGTGGCTCTGGTTCCCACATGGGGCTCACCTGATACTGGTGACTGTGGTCTCCTTCTATGCCTCACTAGGACCTGGTGATTTTGATCCCCATCTGGGCCTCACATGGCCCTAGTGACTCTGGTCCTCACCGAGGCATCATTGGGACCTGGATACTCTTATGCATACCTGGGTTCACTTTGACCGGGGACCTCTGGTCCCACTCTGGGCCTCACCCTTAACTGGTTACTCTGGTCCCCCCCTGGGTGTCACCTGGCCCGGGACTCTGGTCCCCCTATGGGCCTCACCCTTACCTGGTGACTCTGGTCCCCACCTGGGCTTCACTTGGACCTGGTGAATCTGGTCCTTACCTGGTCCTCACCTGGACCTGGTGACTCTGGGCATCACCTGGGTCTCACCTGGGCTTGGTGAATCTTGTCGCCACCTGGGCCTCACCTGGACCTCATGACCATGGTCCCCACCTGGGTCTCACCTGGATCTGTGGCGCTGGTTCCCATATGGGGCTCTCCTGGACCTGGTTCCTGTGGTCTCCTTCTTGGCCTCACCTGGAACTCGTGACCCCGATCCATATTTGGGCCTCACCTGGACCTGGTGACTCTAGTCCTTACCTGGGCATCACTGGGACCTGGTTCCTCTCTTCTACAACTGGGCCTCACCTGACTTGGTGTCTCTGGTCTCCCTCTGGACCTCACCCTGACCTGGTGACTGTGGTCCCACCTGGGCCTCACCTGGACCAGGTGACTGGTTCCCACATGGACCTCACCTGGACCTGGTGAATCTGGTCCTCACATGGGCAACATGGGACCTGGTTACTCAGTTCCACATCGAGGCCTCACCTGGACCTAGTGACTCTAGTCCCACACTGGGCCTCACCCTGACGTGGTGACTCTGGTCCCACGAGGATGTCACCTGGACCAGGTGACTCTGGTCCCCCTCTGGGCCTCACCCGGAGCTGGGGAGACTGGGCCTCAATTGGGCCTCAACTGGACCTGGTGCATCTACTCCTCACTTGGGCCTTGTCTGGACCTTGTTACTGTGGTCCCACCTGGGCATCATTGGGACATGGTTACTCTGTTCCCCACCTGGGACTCACCTGGACCTGATAACTTTGATCTACACTTTGCCTCACCTGGCCCTGATGCCTGGGCCCCACCTGGGCCTCAATCTGGACCTGGTGACTGTGGTCCCTCCCTACCTGGGTGTCACCTAGACCTGGTGACTCTCATTCGCACATGAACCACACCTGGACCGGGTGAATGCGGTGTCCTTCTAGCCTCACATTTACCTGGTGACTCCGGTCCCCACAAGGGCCTCACCTGGATCTGGTGACTCTGGCCTGCAGATTGGCATCACCTGGACTTGGTGAGTGTGGTTACCACCTGGGCCTCACCCATACCTGGTGACTCAGGTCCCCATGTGGGCCTCACAGGGACCTGGTAAATCCGGTCCTTACCTGCTCCTCACCCAGACCTGGTGACTCTGGTCACCACCTGGGACTCACCTGGACCTGGTGAATCTGGTCCCCATCTGGGCCACACGAGGACCTGATTGCTGTGGACTCCTTCTTGGCCTCACCTGGAACTGGGGACTCTGGTCCTCACCTGGGCATCATTGGACCTTGGTTACTCTCTTCCACACCTGAGCCTCACCTGGACATGATGACTCTTGATCCCCTCTGGGCCTCACCCTGCCCTGGTGACTCAGGTCCTCAACTGAGCCTCACCTGGACCTAGTGAATATGCTCCCCACCTGGCCTCATCTGGACCTGGTGACTCTGGTCGCTACCTGGGCATCATCGGGACATGGTTACTCTATACCCCACTGGGACTCACCTGGACCTGGTAACTCTGATCCTCACTTTGGCCTCTTTTCTACCTGGTGACACTGGCCCCCCCTGGGCCTCACCTGGAATTGGTGACTGTGCTTCCCACCGGGACCTCACCTGGACCTCATGTCTCTGGTCCCCACCTGGGTCTCACCTGGACCTGGTGTCTCTGGTACCCACCTGGGTAGCATCAGAACATGGTTACACTGTTCCCTAACAGGGACCCACCTGGAACTATTAACTCTGGTCTTCACCTGGGATACACCTGGACATGGTGACAGTGGTTCCCACCTGGGGCCCACCTGGACCTGGTCAATCTGGGCCCACCTGGACCTCACCTGTCCCTGGTGACTCTCATTCCCACATGGACCTCATGTGGACATGGTGGCTGTAGTGTTTCTAGCGTCTCATGTACCTGGTGACTCTGGTCCCCACCAGGGCCTCACCTGGACCTGGTGAGTGTGGTTGCCACCTGCACCTCACCTGCACCTGGTGATTCTTGTCCCCAACGGGGTCTCACCCGGGACCTGGTGACTCTGGTCACCAACTGTGCCTCACCTGGCCCCGGTGACTCTGGTCCCCACCTGGACCTGATGATAGTGGTCCCCACCTGGGCCTCACCTGGACCTGATGACTCTGATCCCCACCTGGGCCTCACCTGAGTCTTACTGGGACTTGGTGACTCTGGCCCTCAGCTTGGCCTCACCTGGATCTGGTAACTGGTCCCCCCCTGACCTCACCTGGACCTGGTGTCTCTGGTACCTATTTAGAAATCATCAGGACAGGGTTTCTCTGATCCCCATCTGGGACACACCTGGATCTGTTAACTTTGGTCCTCACCTGGCCTCACCTGCACCTGGTGGCTCTGGTTCCCACATGGACCTCACATGGACCTTGTGTCTCTCATTTCCTTCTAGGCTCATCTGTACCTGGTGACTCCGGTCCCCACCTGGGCCTCACCTGGAACTGGTGACTCTAGTCTTCTGCTTAGCCTTACCTGGATCTGGTGACTGTATTCCCCACCTGGGCCTCACCCGGACCTGGTGAATCTGTTTCCCACCTGGGCTCACCTGGACCTGGTGATTCTGGTCCCATCCTGAGCCTCATCTGGATCTGGTTTCTGTGGTCCCCACATGGGCCTCACCTGGATATGGTGCCTCTCGTTCTCACATCAGGTTCACCTGGACATGGTGACTGTGATCTCCTTCTTGGCCTCACCTAAACCTGGTGACTCTGAGCACCATCTGGGCCATACCTTGACTTGGTCGCTCTGGTCCTGACCTGGGTGTCTTTGGGACCTGGTTAATCTGTTCTACACCTGGGCTTCACCTGGACCAGTGGATTCTGGTCCCCTTCTGGGCTGCTCCTTGACCTGGTGACTCTGGTCCCCTCCTGGGCCTCACCTGGACCGGCTGAGTGTGGTTGCTACCTGGGTCTCACCCGGACCTGGCAACTCTGGTCCCAACCGAGGCCTCACCCAGATCTGGTGAATCTGGTCCTTACCTGTTCCTTACCCAGACCTGGTGACTCTGGTCACCACCTGGGCCGCAAATGGACCTGGTGGCTCTGGTTCCCACATGGGGCTCACCTGGACCGGGGTCCTGTCATCTCCTTCTAGGCCTCACCTGGACATAGTGACTCTGGTCACCAACTGTGCCTCACCTGAGTCTTACTGGGACCTGGTGACTCTGGCCCTCAGCTTGGCCTCACCTGGATCTGGTAACTGGTCCCCACCTGGGCCTCACCTGGACCTGGTGTCTGTGGTACCTATCTAGGCATCATCAGGACAGGGTTTCTCTGATCCCCACCTGGGACACACCTGGATCTGTTAACTTTGGTCCTTACCTGGCCTCACCTGCACCTGGTGGCTCTGTTTCCCACATGGACCTCACATGGACCTTGTGTCTCTCATTTCCTTCTAGGCTCATCTGTACCTGGTGACTCCGGTCCCCACCTGGGCCGACCTGGAACTGGTGACTCTGGTCCTCTGCTTGGCCTTACCTGGATCTGGTGACTGTGTTCCCCACCTGTGCCTCACCTGGATCTGGTGACTGTGTTCCCCACCTGGGGCTCACCTGGACCTGGTGAATCTGTTTCCCACCTGGGCTTACCTGGACCTGGTGACTCTGGTCCCATCCTGGGCCTCATCTGGCTCTGGTTTCTGTGGTCCCCACATGGGCCTCACCTGGATATTGTGCCTATATATCCCACATCAGGTTCACCTGGACATGGTGACTGTGGTCCCCTTCTTGGCCTCACCTGAACCTGGTGACTCTGAGCACCATCTGGGCCATACCTTCACTTGGTCGCTCTGGTCCTCACCTGGATGTCTTTCGGACCTGGTTAATCTGTTCCACACCTGGGCTTCACCTGGGCCAGGGGATTCTGGTCCCCTTCTGGGCTGCTCCTTGACCTGGTGACTCTGGTCCCCTCCTGTGCCTCACCTGGACTGGGTGACTCTGGTTTGCACATGGACCTCACGTGGAGCTGGTACCTATGGTGTCTTTCTGGCCTCACGTGGACATGGTGACTGGTCCCCACCTACCTCACTTGGCCTTGGTAACACTGGTCCTCAGCTTGGCCTCACCTGGACCTGCTGAGTGTGGTTGCCACCTGGGTCTCACCCAGACCTGGCGACTCTGGTCCCCCCTGGGGCCTCCCCCAGACCTGGTGAATCTGGTCCTTACCTGTTCCTTAACCAGACCTGGTGACTCTGGTCACCACCTGGGCCTCACCTGATCTTGGTGATTCTGGTCCCCACCTGGGCTTCACCTGGACCTGGTGACTGTGGTCCCCACCTGGGCCGCAAATGGACCTGGTGACTCTGGTTCCCACATGGGGCTCACCAGGACCTGGGTCCTGTGGTCTCCTTCTATGCCTCACCAGGATCTGGTAACTCTGATCCTCATCTGGGCTTCATCTGTACCTGTTGACTCTGGTCCCCTCTTGTGCCTCAGCTGGACCTGTTGGCTCTGGTCCTCAGTTTTGCCTCATCTGGACCTGGAGACTGTGTCCCCACCTGGGCCTCATCCAGACCTTGTGACTTTTGTCCCCACCTGGGCCTTACCTGGAGTTGGTGAATCTGGTACCGCCTGGGATTCACCTGGACCTGGTGCCTCTGGGCTCCACCTGGGCCTCAACCTGGACCTGGTCCTTTTGGTCCCCACCTGAGCCTCATCTGGTCCTGGTGGCTCTGGGTCCCACATGGGGGCTCACCTGTACTTGCTGACTGTGGTCCTCACATGGTCCTCACCCAGACCTTGTGACTGGTATGTGAGGAGTCTGTTCCAGATTCCCCCTATCCCTCCACCCCTCCCCACTGCACCCTCTCTCAAGTAAATCTGAAAATGCACATCAATACATGTGAGCATCTATATCCCCTCTTCAGAGGTGACTTCATATGTGTAATGACCATTTTAATGCCTTTCATGGACCCACCGTGACTCCCATCAGAAACCCCTTTTCTTTGATATTACTGAAGTACAGTCAACACACAATGTTACAGCAGTTTCAGGGCTATGACCTAGTGATTTGACAATTCTGTGCATACTCAGATCTCCCCACGGGAAGTGTCATTAGCATCTGTCCGCATACAAAGTTGTCACAATAGTACTGACTCTATTGTCTAGGCTGTACTTTCTAAATATCTGTGAATTATTTATTTGAGAACCAGATGATTATAGCTCTTAATATGCTTCATTTATATTGCCCAACTCCCACCGGTGTCCCCTCTGACTATCCTTCACCATGATCCATCACATTAACAAGAGAAAGGACATGGGGCAGCCCAGGGGGCTCAGCGGTTCAGCGCCGGCCTTTGGCCCAGGGCGTGAACCTGGATTCCTAGGGTTGAGTCCCATGTTGTGTTCCCTACATGGAGTCTGCTTCTCCCTCTATGTCTCTGACTGTGTCTCTGCATCTCTCTCTCTTTCTCTCTCACTCTCTCACTCTCTGTCTCTCATGGGTGAATAAATAAAATCTTAAAAAAAAACAAGAGAAATTTCAAAGGCATATGATCCTCTCAAGTGTTGCAGAAGAAGCATTTGACAAAATATAACATAAAAAGCATAGCGGGTTTACGAAAAAAAATTTTTTTTTGGCGTAGTGGGTTTTGAGGAAACATATATCAACAGAATAAAGGCCGTGTAGGAAGGCCCGCAGCTGACATCATCCTCAAGGGTGAAACCTTGAAATCATCTTCCCTAAGAGCAGGAAGAAGCCAAGGAGGTCCCCTCTCAGCACTGCAAGTCCTACCGTAGTCAACAGACAGGAAACAGATAAGGTTCCACACCTGTAAGGGGGACGTCAAACTGTCCCTATTTGCTGAAGATGTGGCATTAGAAAGAGGAAACCCGAGAGACTCCACCAAAAACTGTTAGAACTAATGAGTGAATTCAGTAAAGTGGGACACCAAATAAACAGAGATCAGTAGCGTTGCTGTGTCTCAACAATGAGCACTCAGAAAGGAAATTAAGGACATGACTCCCTTATCAGGAGCATCCAAAAGAACAAAATAATTAGAGTGAACCAAGAGAGTGCAAGACTTGTACACTGAAAATTACAAGACTTTGGGAGGACATCCTGGGCTCGTGGGGTCGGAGCCTTCATCTTGTTAAAATGTCCACAGTTCCAGAAGCCACATGCAGTTCCAATGTCATTCCTATCAAAATCATTGTGGCAGATTTTAGAAATACAAAAAGCACTCGTAACATTCCTCTGCCCCCACAAATGACCCTGGACAGCAAATCAGTATAGGAGAAGCGGTACAGAGCAAGACACTGCACGCTCCTATTTCAAACGATGTCACAGAGACACAGGAGAAAGCAGTGTGGTTCTCGGGCCCCCAGCTGTCTCCGTTGGTTAAGCATCCGACTCCTGACCTCACCCCTGGTCTTGATCTCGGGGTCATGAGTCCTAGTTCTGTGCTGGGCTGTGGACGAGGCATGGAGCCTACTTAAACAACCAAACCCACAGGGGTGTAGTTATGGCATAAGCTGAAGGAGCAGAAGAGAGAGCCTGGAAGAAAATGCACTCTGATACAGTCAACTGATTTTTTAAGCTTAATTTAATTTAAACCCAATTATTTAGCAGTATAGTGTATTATACTTTCAGAGGTAGAATTCAGGGATTCACCAGTTGGAGATAACACCAGGGCTCATGACATCACTGCCCTCCTTCATGCCCGTCTACCATTTACCCTGTCCCTCCATTCCCCTCACCTCTAGCAACCCTCAGTTTGTTTCCTGTGATTGAGTCTCTGCTCCCTTCATCTCTGTTTTCATCTTATTTGTTTTTCCTTCCGTTCACAGATGCCCATCTGCTTTGCTTCTTTAATTTCACCTATGAATGAAACCATACAGTAATTTTGTTTCCTGACTGACTTATTTCAATTAACATGATCCCTTTAGTTCTATCCACGTCATTGCAAATGGCAAGATTTCCTTCTCTTTAATAGCGGAGTACCATTCCTATCATCAATCTCTCTATAATCTATTACCATCATCTATTTCCCATCCTCTTTATCCATCATCTGCCTGAGGGCACTGAAGCTACTCCCACAGTGTGGCTACTGTGGACTCCCCTGCTGTGGACATTGGGGTGAAGGTGTCCCCGAGTCTCACTGCATCTTTATCTATGGAGTGTGCCCCAGACCATGCACCCACCGGTCACAGGGCGGCTCTATTGGGAACTTCCTGAGGAGCCTCCACATACTTTCCAGGGCGGATGCACCAGCCCGCGGTCCCACCCACAGTGGAAGAGGGTTGAGTGAGTTTTGCAGGGTGTGATAAAAGTCTGGTCCACATTTCATGTCACGTCCCGTGGGCTCCAATTCATTGTCCTTAAGTATTTCTGGGGAAGCCGGGTGTTGGGCTCCGTTTCAGTGAGACATTTCCGAAGCTCACAGGCCTCAGCTGGAGCCTGGAAGGAGGCAGGTGGGGCCCCAGTGCGGGCACCCTGTCCCCTGCACAGCCTCCTGCAGTACCTGAGCCTTCTGCAGAGGGCACCTGAGCCCAGGCCCCGCCCAGGAGTCACGCTTGCACAGTAGGCATCATTAGCCTGCATTAACAGGAGCCCGCCTGTGCTGGGGAGGCCTGAGGAGGATGTGGGGCCGCATCCATGCTGATGAGCCCCAGCCTCCTCAGGACCTGTGTGGAGGCTTCAGGAAGATGTGGGCCCGCATCCATGCTGACAGGAGCCCTTGGGCCACGTCAGGACCTGCGGGGAGACTTCAGGAAGATGTGGCACTGCGTCCACACTGGCATGAGCTCCAGGGCCCCTCAGGACACACGTTCAGGCTTCTGGAAGCTGGGGACCTCATCCACGGTGACAGGAACCCCGGCCTCCTCAGAACCCGCAGTTTCGCTTCTGGAGGACGTGAGGCCACGTCCACACAACAGGACGCTGACCTCCTCAAGATCCCCGGTGTAGACTTCAGGAATTATGGGGATGTGTCCATGCGGACAGAAGACCCCAGCCTTGTCTGGGCCCATGGTGAGGCCTATGAAAGATGTGGGGACCGCATCCACACTGACAGGAGCCCCCAGCCTCCTCAGGTCTTATGGTGAGGCTTGAGGAAAATGTGGGGCCACGTCAACACTGACAGGACTCCCGTCCTCCTCAGGACCTGCACTTTGGTTTTGGGACATATGGGGCTTCGTCTATGTCTCCACATCTGGAGAGATGTGGCTCTGAGAAAAGGTGCACTAAGAAACATTAACACAGTTTCCGTATTCCCTCCCCACGATATGTGAGATCCAATTACTTCCAAACTCCTTTTTTCCTCCTTTCTGTTTTGGATGGCAGTGCTGCTCTGTGACTGACCTACACAATCAATGACTCAGTAAGTATCACAACAGTTCAACTCTGTGCAGAGAACCCAAGGGTCTTCTGGGGAAGTATGAAGGAGAACTGTGGACTTGCTTGTTTTGCTTTCAGAAATCAGCATTCAGGCTCCTGATAGGAAGTTCAAAAGATAGCAGGTAGTACTCTGGGGACATAGATTGAAACCTGGTGGGGACAGAGCCTGTCTCTGTGCCTACCATATCGAAGGCCGAATAGACGTCTTTGTTGGAATGAATGGGTGTTAAATAAATAGAATCTGTGTATGCTGGGTCTGTTTTAAGTCACTGATTCATACTTAGGGAGAGACTTTAATCCAGGGAATGGTTCTCTGAACAAGTCCTGGGAAAATGTATCCTAAGTTATTTTTTTAAAGATTTATTTATTTATTCATTCAGAGAGAGCAAGAGAGAGGAAGAGACACAGGCAGAGGGAGAAGCAGGCTCCATGCAGGAAGCCCGATGTGGGACTCAATCCCAGTCTCCAGGATCACAACCTGGGCTGCAGACGGCACTAAACCGCTGCACCACCAGGGCTACCCTTTTTTTTAAAGATTTATTTAGTATCCTAAGTTATTTGAAAAGGAGTAGTCAGATAAGGAGTTCAGAATTGAGAAAAATATTAAAATCATTTGAGGAAAGTAAGGGTGTTGATCACCGAAGTGGATTTCTTGTAATTTACTCACTTATAGCTTGTATATTCTAAACAAAAAAAAAAAAGGGAAGGAACCCCATGTGCTTGAAGTCATCAATTTCATCTGTAAAAAGGAAATAATACCACTTGTCCCACAACACTGTTGTGAGGACTAGAAGTGATGGCTGTTGATGTAAAGAGTTGCTAGGTCCAGTCACCATAAAATGTAAAAACAACACATTTATTAATATAGCTACCAATATAGCTGCAATATACTTTTTATTTTGTTTATTTATTTATTTATTTATGTATTTATTATTTATTTATTTATTTGTTTATTTATTTATTTATTTATTTATTCATTCATTTGAGAGAGAGAGAAAAAAACAGAGAGAGAGGGAGAGAGGCAGAGACACAGGCAGAGGGAGAGGCAGGCTCTATGCAGGGAGCCCAAAGTGGGACTCCATCCTTGGTCTCCAGCATCATGCCCTGGGAAGAAGGCAGTGCTAAACGGCTGAGCCACCCAGGCTGCCCTTTTTAAAGTCTTCTTTAAACACACAATTTGACTTCTTTCTAACAAAGTTTAATGTGAGTTGGTGTACCTATCAATTAAAAGCTATAGGGTATGGATCCCAGGCTGCCCCTAAGGTGCATGTTCAGAGCCGTTCCAACTCCTCAAAGTGCAGCCTGGAAACCACCGAGCTGGTCTGAGGCCACATCCACAGCTGTGGGAACCAAGTGCCAGAGGCAGTCAGGATTTACTGCATCAGAAAACCAGTTCTCTCCTGAAGCATCTGAGTCAGGGAATTGGTTTCTCTCAGGGCAGGGTGAAAAAACCTTATGCGATCAGGATTTCTCTGATCCCAAGAAAAATGCTTAGCGTTTTTTTGTTGGTTTCTTTTTTCTCATGTTGCTTGGCTGTTTCTCTGGTCACATTGCCCTACTTCCTATGGGAATTAGTTTTGGAAAGAAATCACTCACGTAATGAAAATGATCTAGAAACTCAGGTTAACAAAATTTTCTAGCCGGTGTGGATATGTGTGATTCACAGTTGCTTTAAGCCGACAGAAGTTTGTTTGCACAAATCAATAACAACTTTTAATAAACGGACTTTACTGTTCACTGCTAAAAATATTCCTGTCAGAGGGGCAAGATGGCCGAAGAGTAGGGTCCCCAAGTCACCTGTCCCCACCAAATGACCTAGCTAACTTTCAAATCATCCTGAAAACCTATTAATTTGGCCTGAGATTTATAGAGAGTACAGCTAGAGTTCGCATGTCTATCAAGGCGGTTCCCACCTGGGCCTCACTTGGACCTGGTGACTGTGGTTCCCATCTGGGCCTCAGCCAGACCTGGTGACTACAGTCCCCAACTGGGCCTCACCTGGGCCTAGTGACTCTGTTCCCCTTCTTGGCCTCATGTGGATCTGGCGCCTGTGGTCTCCACCTTGACTTCACCTGGACCTGGTGACTATGGCCTCCACCTGGGCCTTGCCTGGACATGGTAGCTGTGGACTTCATCTGGACTTGGTGACTGTGGTCCCCGCCTGGGCCTCACCATACCTTGTGACTGGGCTCCTCAGCTACCAATGCCTAGGATCCAGGATGGACCATTTGTTGCTACTGATACTGGGACCATCCCCAGGGTCTCACTTGTTCCTGGTGACTATGGTCCTTGTCTGGGCTGACCTGGCTCATCCTTGGCTCTGACCTCTCCTGGGCCTCCCCTGCTCTTGCAGGTATGGTCCCCCCTCTCATGGGTGTGTATTGTCTATGGTCCCTTCTGGGCCTCACCTGATGGTAGTGGGCAACGATATTGGCCCTTTGCAAGGCCAGCAGGGTCTCCGAGTCCTCCTGCATGGTGCTGGAAACCAAACACATCCAAGAATGACGGCGTATGAGAACCTTCCGAAGACACATGCATCAGGGTGCTCCCGGAGGACAGGTCCCCCGCCATCTGACTGGAGTGGGGACAACCCCATCGTCCTGAGGGACACAGGCTGGGCTGGACCATCACACACGGGCCTGCACTGCGTGTCTGTCACTCGTGCACCTACAGTCCACCTTCCCAGCCACTGTCCCAGGACACACCGTGAGGCTGGGATGACAGAGTGCTCCCACCCCGGTATCAGGAGCACACGGGCGGGGGACCCAGGAGGCTCCGGGGGAACTGCCGATCTGATGCTCAGGTGATGTGTCCCAGCCCAGGGGAGATCGAAGGTTTCTCTTAGATTCCACAAGCACAAGGAACAAGGGGAGATAGCAACGGAATGGACTTCATCAAAATTCAAACCTGATGCCAGCAAGAGTGTGACCCAACTCCCCACACTGAGGGCAACGATGCGTGAATAGCCTGAGGGGGATCTGGGGTGAGCACGAGGGACTCCGCTTTCCAGTGAGTGAAGAGCAAGCCTGCTCACTGGCCAGGGGGACCCAGCAGGCCCTGACCGTCCTTCTCTGACCACATTGTGGGGCGGGGGGGTGTCATCCCTGTTGGGGTCCATGCACCTAGGATGGGCTAGAAAGGTCATGTATTGGGTCTCTCTGCACAGCACAGGGCTTAAAGGGGAGCGGGGGTTCTGGGGGAGCTGTCGAACTCCAACCGCACCCACCTTCCCTGGACAGGGCCTAAGGGGGCCACCCTCACCCTGTGGGGCTGTGGAAGGGATGCAGCAGGTGCTCACGGTCATAGCATTGGGGTCGGCGTGTTCTGAACCCCAGCCCGGGAGGCCAGCGCCCCCACCCATACCCACAGGCCCCATTGTGGCCCGCGGGGAGCCGGCATCAGTGTCCACTCACCTGTGACCTGTCACTCTATGAGCGCCTCCTCTTGATGTACTGGGGTACTGGGGTGATTGGGAGAGTTGGGGAACTGGGGAGAGTGGGAGTTCTGGGGTACTGGGGAGAGTGGGAGAGTTGGGGTAAAGAGGAGAGTGGGAGTACTGAGCTACTGGAGAGAGTGGGAGAGTTGGGTCCTGTGAGCCAGATCCAGAGCACAAGTGCTTCCGAAGGTCTGTTGATGCACAGTGAGCACCAGGCAGCGGTGGAACCCGGGGACGGCACAGTTCCACCCACAGTGGGGTCCCGCATCATTACTGTGGGCAGGCAGGTTCCAATCAGCACTTAGCCCTTCACCCTGAAGGCTAAGGGTCCCGGGGGAGGGTCCTCTCCACACGTCGGGTGGGATGGGGATGCAGGCACCCTCCCATATCGCAGTTCCCATCTTCGGGCCCTCCGGGCCTTCCGCCCTTCTAGGCAGACTGGGGGTCAAAGATGTCCCCCCGACCCCCAGAGTACAGAACATTGGGTTGCACTTAAGAACATTTGAGGGGCTGCTGGGTGGTTCAGTCAGTTCCACGTCGACTCTTTAGTTTGGTTCAGGTCAGGATTTCGAGGTTGTGGCGTGGAGCCTTGGGTGGGGCTTGGGCTCCGGTGGCTGAGGTGTCCGCTCCAGGTTCCCCTTCTCCCTCGGCCCCTCCCCACTGCACCCTCTATCAAGTAAATCTTCTCAATATCAGCATGAAGACACGTGAGCATCTTTATCCCCTCTGCAGAGGTGCCTTCGTGTGTGTAACCACCGTGTAAATGCCTTTCACAGACCCACCGGGAGTCCTATCAGAAACCCCTGTTCCTTGATATTTATTGAAGTACAGTCGACACACAAAGTGACAGTCGTTTTAGGGCTACAACTAGTGACTTGACAATTCTGTGCCTTGCTCAGCTCTCCCCAAGAGAAGTGGCATCACCGTCTGTCCCCATACAAAGTTGTCACAACGGTACTGACTCTATTCCCTAGGCTGTACTTTCTAAATTTCTGTGACTTATTTAGTTGAGAACCAGACGCTTATAGCTGTTACTATTGTTCATCTATGTTGCCCATGTCCTACCCATGACCCCGCTGTCCATCAGTCAGCAGGATCAATCACATTAAGCAGAGAAAGGACATGGGGCAGCCTGGGTGTTGCAGCAGGTTAGCACCTGCCTTCAGCCCAGGGTGTGATCCTGGAGTCCTGAGATCGAGTCCCATGTCGGGTTCCCTACATGGAGCCGCCTTCTCCCTCTGCCTGTGTCTCTGCCTCTCTCTTTCTTTCTCTGTCTCTCAAGGATATGTAAATAAAATCTTTTTAAAAAAGAAAAACAAGAGAAAGGACAAAAAGCATAGGATCCTCTCAAGAGTTGCAGAAAAAGCATTTGACAAAATACAACATCAAAAGCCTAGTGGGTTTTGAGGCAATTTCTATCAACAGAATAAAGGCCACTAGGAAGGCCCACACGTGCCTTCATCCTCAAGGGTGAAAACCTGAAATCATCTCCCCTGAGCAGGAACAAGCCAAGGAGGTCCCCTCTCAGCGCTGGAAGTCCTAATGTAGTCAACGGACAGGAAACAGCAAAGGTTCCACACCTGGACGGGGGACGTCACACTGTCCCCATTTGCTGAAGACACAGTACTAGAAACAGGAAACCCGAGAGCCTCCACCCAAACCTGTTAGAACTAAGGAGTGAGTTCAGTATAGTCATGGGACACAACCTGACCCTACAGAGCTCAGTAGCCTTGCTGTGTCCCGACAATGAGCACTCAGGAAGGAAATGAAGGACGTGACTTCTTTTTAAGGACCATCACAGAGATTAAATAATGAGACTGATCTGAAGGAGCACAAGACGTGTGCATTGAGCCATACCAGGCTCTGGGAGATGATCCTGGGCTCGTGCGGTGGGACCTCATCTTGTGAAAATGTCCGCAGTTCCTGAAGCCACCCTCAGTTTCAATGTCATTCCAATCAAAATCATGGTGGCAGATCTTAGAAATAGGAAAAAAAACCCATAATATCCATCCGCTCCCACAAATGACCCTGGAGAGCAAATCAGTATAGGAGAAGCAAGACAGAGTGGGACGCAGCACTTTCCTATTTCAAGGGATGTCACAGAGACACAGGACAAAGCAGTGTGGTTCTCGGGCCCCCGGCTGGCTCCGTCAGTTAAGCATCCGACTCCTGACCTCACCTCTGGTCCTGATCTCGGGGTCCTGAGTTCTAGCCCTGGGCTGGGCCATGGACGAGGCGTGGTGCCTACTTAAACAAACCAGACCCAGGTGGGTGGTCCTCTCATAAGCTGAAAGAGCAGAACAGAGAGTCCAGAAGGAAATGTGCTCTGATACAACTGATTTTTTTAACTTAATTTAATTTAAACCCAATGAATTAACGTATAGTGTATTATACTTTCAGGGGAAGAATTCAGGTATTCACCAGTTGGAGATAACAGCAGTGCTCTTGACATAACTTGCCCTCCTTCATGCCGGTACCCTGTTATGCCCTCCCCCCTCTCCTCCCCTCCAGCGACCCGCAGTTTGTTTCCTATCATTAAGAGTCTGTATTTCCTGCATCTGTTTTCATTTTATTTGTTTTTCCTTCCCTTCACAGATGTTCATCTGCTTTGCTTCTTTAATTGCACCTATGAATGACACCACACGGTCATTCTCTTTCCCGACTGACTTATTTCACTTAACATGATCCCTCTAGTTCTATCCAAGTCATTGCAAATGGCAAGATTTCCTTCTCTTTGATAGCTGAGTACCATTCCTCTCTCTATGACCATCATGTATCTCCCATCCTCTTTATCCATCATCTGCCGGAGGGCACCGAGGCTCCTCCCACAGTGTGGCTACTGTGGACCCGGCTGCTGTGGACATTGGGGTGCAGGAGTCCTGAGTCTCACTGCATCTGTATCTTCGGAGTGAGCTCCAGGCCATGCACCTGCTGGTCGCAGGGCAGCTCTATTGGTAACTTCCTGAGGAGCCTCCACACTGTTTCCAGGCTGCTCTAGCAGCCCACGGTCCCGCCCACAGTGGAAGAGGGTTGAGTGAGTTTTGAAGGACGTGGTAAAAGTCTGCTCCACCTTTCATTTCGTGTCCTGTGGGTTCCAATTCATTATCCTTAAGTATTTCTGGGGAAGCCAGGTGTTGGGTTCCATTTCAATGAGATGTTTCCGAACCTAACAGGCCACAGCTGGAGCCTGGAAGGAGGCAGGTGCGGCCCAGCAGGGGCACGCCGCCTCCTGAGGGCCTCCTGTAATGCCTGAGCGACCCGCAGGGAACACCCTAGCCCAGGCCCCGCCCAGTGGGCACGCATGCACAGTAGGCCTCTTCCGCCTGCACTAACAGGAGCCCGCCTGTGCTGGGGAGGCCTGAGGAGGACATGGGGACGCGTCCACGCTGATGACCCGCAGCCTCCTCATGACCCGCGGTGAGTCTTCAGAGGGACATTGGGCTGAGTTCATGGTGACAGGAGCCCCAGTCTCCTCAGGACCCGCGGTGAGGCTTCAGTAAGATGTGGGCCTGCATCCACGCTGACAGGAGCCCCTGGGCCACCTCAGGGCCCCCGCAGAGGCTTCAGTAAATTGTGGGCCCACATCCAGGCAGACAGGAGCCCCCAGGCTGCCTCAGGACCCGCAGGGAGGCTTCAGGAAGATGTGGGCCCGCATCCACTCTGACAGGAGCCCCTGGGCCACCTCATGACATGCGGGGAGGCTTCAGGAAATTGTGGGCCTGAATCCACGCAGACAGGAGCCCCTGGGCTGCCTCAGGACCCACGGGGAGGCTTCAGGAAGATGGGACTCCGTGTCCAATCTGGCAGGAGCTCCCAGGCCCCTCAAGACATAAGTTGAGGCTTCTGGAAGCTGGGTGCCGCATTCACAGTGACAGGAGCCCTGGCCTCCTAAGAGCCCCTGGATACGCTTCAGGAGGACATGGGGCCACGTCACCACAACGGTACTTCTGTTTCTTGGTTTGCATCTCTCATCCCCCCTCCGCGCCTTTGCCAGTTTGTTTGGTTTCTTAAAATTCACATGTGAATGCAATTGTATGGTATTTGGTATCTGTCTTTCTCTGATTTCATTTAGGATAGGTCCTTTCCACTTCTCCCACGTCATTGTAAATGGCTTTATTTCATCCTTCTGATGATCGAGTGATGTCACAGTGTGTATATTTACCACATCGTCTCTGCCCATTCATCTGTCGATGGACATCTGGGCTGTATCCACAGTTTGGCTGTTGTTGATAACACTGCTACAAACACTGGGCGGTGTGTCTCTCTTCGAATCTACTAAACTACTTTTGTATCCTCGGGGTAAATACCTAGCTGTGCAATTTTGGAATCGAAGGGTAGCTCTATTTTTAACTTATATTTTTATAATTTTTTATGATAGTCACAGATAGAGAGAGAGAGAGAGAGGGAGGGAGAGGCAGAGACAAAGGCAGAGGGAGAAGCAGGCTCCATGCACCAGGAGCCCGACGTGAGATTTGATCCCGAGTCTCCAGGAGCGCGCCCTTGGCCATAGGCAGGCAACAAAGCGCTGTGCCACCCTAGGATCCCCTTTTTTAACTTTTCAAGGACCCTCCACACTGTTTTCCACCGTGGTTGCACCTGATGGCATGCCCACCAGGAGTGTAAGGGGGCTCCCCCTTCTCGATACCCTCCCCAACACCTGTTGTTTCTTGTGTTGTTAATTTTAGTCATTCTGATGGCTGTCAGGTGACATCTCATTGTGGTTTTGGTTTGCATTTCCTTGATGATGGGTGACACTAAGTGTCTTTCCGTGTGTCTGGCGGCCATCTGGATGTCTTTTCAGAGACAAAATCCATGCATGTCTTCTGCCAATCTGCGGTTGGATAATTTGTGTTTAGGATGCTGAAATTTATGTTTGCTTTATGTATTTTGAATACTAACTCTTTATTGGATATGTTGTTTACAAATATCTCCTCTCATTTTGTATGTTGCCTTTTAGCATTGGTTGTTTCCTTCACTTTGTGGAAGCTTTTCAATTTGATGAAGTCCCAATAGTATTTTTGCTTTTGTTTCCCTCGCCTCTGAGGCATAACTGGAAAGAAGATCCAATGGCCAATGTCAAAGACGTTGCTGCCCATCTTTTCTTCTTTTTATGGTTTCAGGTCTCACATTTAGGTCTTTCATCCATTTTGAATTTATTTTTTATATATATGGTGTAAGAAAGTGGTCCAGGTTCATTCTTCTGCATGTGGCTGCCTGGTTTTCCCAACAACATTTGTTCTTATCCTGGGGTCAGGGTTAGTGTTTGTTGAAGAGACTGTCTTGGTGCCATTGGATATTGCTTCCTGCCTTGTTTTCGATTAATGGATCATAGAGTTACAGGTTTGTATCTGGTTTTGGCTTTCCATTCTGTTCTATTGATCTAAGCATCTCCTGTTTGGAGATTCTTGATTGCTGATTCAATTTCTTTGCTGCTTATCTCTCTGTTCAAGTTTCTTATTTCTTCCTTTTTCATTCTTGCAATGCTATATATATCCATGAATTGATCAATTTATTCCAGGATCTAGGTTGCTGGCATATAATTTTTCATAATGTTCTCTTATAATCGTTTGTATTTCTCTAATGTTGGTTATTATTTCTCTTTTCTCATTTGTGATTTTATTTGGATCCTTTCTCATCTTTTTATCTCTTTTCTTTTTAAAATATTTTCTTTATGTTTTCATGAGAGACACAGAGAGGCAGAGGTATAGGCAGAAGGAAAATGAGGCTCCATGCGGGGAGCCTGATGTGGGACTTGATCCTGCAGGACCCCGTGATCATGACCTGAACCAAAACAGATATTCAACCCCTGAGGCACCCAGGCATCCAAGATCCTGTTTTTTAAGCCACTCTGATACCCTATATTTTTTATTGAAGCCTTCAGTCTATCAGCATTCAGCGTGATTATTGAAAGATATGAACTTAGTGCCCTTGTGTTACTGGTAGGGTTTGTGTTTCTGGTGATGTTCTTGGGTCCTTTCTAGTCTTTGTTGCTTTTGGTCTCTTTTTTTCCCCCACTAGAAGAGTCCCTCTTAAAATTCCTAACTGGCCTGGTTTAGTGGTCATGAACTCCTTTATATTTTGCCTGTCTGGGAAACTCTTTATCTCTCCTTCTATCCCGAAGGACACACTTGCTGAAGAAAGAACTCATACAAATTGGACACCAAAAAAAGAAAATTAAAAACATAAAATAAATTTTTGCCATTATGATTGAGGAAAAAGGCATTTAGGCAGAAAACCAGAAGCTAAAGAGAGGAGGACAGATTTCACCATCCGTAGCCTTCACAGGGACGTGGTGTCCTTTCCTAGGAGTGCCCCCACCTCCGTAGGATGCTTCCTGCCCCTCTGCGCTCCTTGCTGGAACCCAGCAGGCACATCTCAGTGCCTCCAGGACTTCTGCAGTCATGGTTTATAGCGTCTTCCATGTATCCTATTGGGGACCACAGCGTCTTATATGTAACTATATGGGTGCTGTTTGACAACACTGGGGGGATTACGACTTTTGTTGGTTTTGGGGTGTGTGTGTGTCTATCACATGCAGCTATCACGTGGAGCCAGCTGATCCTCTGGCTGGGTCACCCAAATGCCGCAATGGTTGGAACAACATTTCTGGTGCTTGCCCAGGGTGCAGTGACTATCTGCTGGAGGGTCAGCTGAGCTGGAAGTTCCAGCCTGGCCACATTCCCATGTTCAGCAGTCGGTCCTGCCACACCCGGCTGCTTCTCTTCTCCAGGATTCCTCTCCAGCAGGGAGCCAGAACTCGGGGCCGCCCCGCTGGGAGCTCCTGAGGAGCCGGTTGTCCATGGCGAGGAGACATGGGGCTGCCTTTGTGTGGGAGTCGGTGTGGGGACCGGGCTGGGATTCCTCGGTCCCCTGTGCTGCCTGGCCTTCAGGCTGGGCCCAATGCTCACCCAGCCCCTACTCGCTAGGGCAAGGAGGGTGCCCTACACACGCTGGTGTGAGAGATCCAGCACCACAAGGTGTGCATGCTGAGTCCACCTGGTGGGGGTGGCCCAGGTGCATGAGATGCAAGTGTGGGACCCACGAAATTTAACAAAAATCCCCAATCCCTGGACAAGCAGAGCAGGACTGCTTCCATTTTGTGCTACACCCGTCACCACCGTTATGACCCACACATGACCTGCTTATGGCACTGCCCTGCCCTACTCAAGGCACTGGGCACACCCTAATTGGGAAGTGACTCATAACAATGTAACCCTGCTTTGTGCCCCCCAAAACTGTGTGCAGATTCTGATCAAAGTAATAGGCCAGCTCAAGTGAATACAATAGGGTAAGGTGTAATTCAATTGGCCACCTGCGTGTGGACCCACATGACTGTGCAAATTTCTGTGTATCCACTGGCCCCTATAAAGCTGCTAAGCCTGTTAGTCTCAGGGTCCAAATGCCTGCTCTGCTGTGTCAGGTGCACCTGGACCCCAGCTCGAGCTTGTAAAGAACCCCTCCTGTGTTTGCATCGGTGTCGGCTCCTTGGTGGTTTGCCTGATTCACAATCTAGGGAACAACAAAAGGGCCTGCTGTCCTGACATCTTTTTCAGGGCCCCGCTGACCACCCCACTGGCCCTCTGTACCCCAGGCACACAGGCACAGGGATGCGGGGACGGGAGGAAGTGCCTCGGAGCACGGCCAGCCATGGCCCCCTGGACAGAGGAAGCACAGACCTCCCAGGTCGCTTTGCACAGACCCTGGTGACCTAAGGCTCCCTGGCTGTCACTCTGTCCCAGCCCCTGCTGGCCCTCGTGGCACAGGCTGAGTCCCAGTAAAGTCTGTGGGGTCCTGACCCTGGCGTCTGGCCGCGCCTGGAAGGCATGTGGGGACGTCAGCTGTCTGTGCCTGGTGGCGCCCATGCAGGCGCCGGTTGGGGCCTGGGTGGTGCCCCCTCCTCCTCTCTGGGAGTCTCTCCACGCCCCATGCACAGTGATTTGGGAGACACAGAAACAGGCTGGCTGTGCATTTTCGCACCACAACAATTTATTGACTTTCTACAGCAAAGGGTGTGCATGTTCCGCTGGGGAGGGAGACCTTTCTGTCCTTTAGGGGAGGGTAAGAATCACACGGGTTTGAGGGCGGGTGCTGGAGTCCCCCACCTGGGATCATGTGTGGACCTGGGTGGGGCATATGTCCTGAGGTTTCACCCTGATAGATGGTTCTGAGGACAGCAGTGCTGAACTGAACCTGCAGCTCATGGGCTCTTGCGATGGGTCCCTGCACAGCAGCTGGACCCCGGCCTCAGGGCCCCTGGAGCCCCAACACCTGGAGGAGCCTGCCTCCTGGTGTGGGAGTGGGTGGGACCCACCGGCCTCCCCTGCTCTCCCCACCCTGGGGTATCCTGGGATCCCCAGTGCTGCCCTAGTTCAACGACCTGGATCTGTGGGGCATGCCGAGGGCCCAGGAGGCCACATCCAGCTGTGAGAGGGCTTGCTCAGCCTGGGGCCAGTATCCATGGCTGGCCAGGTCCATGGGGGGCTGGATCCCATTAGTGTTTGTGTTGGGCCTTGAGAGGCTCAAAGCACCCCGGCCCCCAAAGAGCTTGGGCCAGGCCAGTCCTGGTCCCTCTGAGTTAGGGGCGGGTGTCCTGTGCAGGGTGTGTCACCCTCCAGGAGGGACAGTGGGCAGAGGCAGGGCACAGTGGGTCCTCTGCATCACTGATCTGCACCCACCCTGTCGGAGGCTCCCTGCTTCCCCTCCTCCCTGCAACCCCTGGGTACCCTAAGCATGGGACACCGTGCTTCAGTTGGGAGCAGGGTATCTAGAGAACGCCGGGAAGGCTGAGCATGTCCCACGGGGGGTGGCCGCACCGGGTCCATGCTTGGGGACGATGTTGTGGGGGTTGATGGTATGAGTTCAGGAGTATGATGGTGGTGGAGTGTGGGGGGTGGTGTAGGGGGGACGGTGTTCGGGTTTAGTGTGGGTGGGGATTGTGTGGGGCTGTGTGGGTGTGAGGGGGATGGTGTTGGGGGGATGCCATGGGGATGATGGTGTAGGGGGATGGTGTGGGGGTGGGGAATGAGGGGATGGCATGGGTGGCCTCTGGACACAGGGCATCCCCTTTCTCTAAGATGCAAACGGAGACATCTACAGTAAAGGAGACCTCAGTCTGGGGTTTGCTGTAAAACCTGCCCTTGGGGCCCTGAGTGGTCAGTGCAGGGCCCTAGCTGGACGTGTGCTAACGCTGAACTTAAATTGGAATGGTCTTAATTTTCACAGCCTCCACGCCTCCCGTCCCATCCTATCTAGCTCCTTCCCCGTTCGCTGGAGCTCCTAAGAGAGCAATTTCAAATGACCTCAGCGTGGCAGCCGGTGTTGGGGCACAGGACCAGGGATTTGGGATCAGGAAGACCTGGAGCGCGGGCGTCATGGCTATGTAGCAGGATTTGATGTTGTAGAATCTTATTCCCTAAGGCTATCTTGACAACTGACTTTGTACATAGACAAGCTCTCCTTTGTCTTTATAAGATGAAAAGTGAGTCAAAGCATTTTTTCTCTGCCCATATGATTGCTAGGATTCCAATCTGAGATGTATTGCCTGATAATAAGGATAATTTACTATCTGTAGTACTATAGTTAAAATATACTGACACAAGTAATTCAGAGGGATGAGGGTTCCTCATCTCTTTCTTCACAGCTCAGTCACTCATCACGAAATTCATCTTTATGGATTTGGAAAGAACTGAGAGACATTATGCCCAATGATCCTATTATTACGTGAAGGATTCCTCCCTGAGATTCTTCCCCTGTTTCAACTGACGCTGAAACACTGTGAACTCTTTGGAAGACAAATGTCATGGAAATAAATGTTATGCATTGCTAATATTAAATGCACTTGCAATATGGTATCTATTATAATAGAAGTATTTTTATCTGATTTTTGCTATTTATTATCCTTTCCTGCTTTTCTGGTTGAGGAGTCATTATACGTGTTCATAAGTGTTTTTCTTTCCTTCTGATATAAAATTCTTACTTTGTTCCCATCGAGGGAACTCTTTAAGAATGAGGCAAAAGTTAATTAAACTATTCTTAAAGTGTCTTCACACTTGGAGCATGATTCATTTAAGTCAATTATTAAAATAAATGTTATTTATTAGAAAAAATAATCTTTATTCAAATTTCCTTAGTTTTTGTTAAGTTACCATCCCTTATATCACATTCCATTTGTCCTCGTTTTTTTTTTTGTTTTTTGTTTTTTTGTTTTTTTTTGTTTTTGTTTTATGACAGGCACACAGTGAGAGAGAGAGAGGCAGAGAAACAGGCAGAGGGAGAATCAGGCTCCATGCACCGGGAACCCGATGTGGGATTCAATCCTGGATCTCCAGGATAGCGCCCTGGCCCAAAGGCAGGTGCGAAAAAACTGCGCCACCCAGGGATCCCGTGTCCCCATGTTTTCTTAGGCTCCTCTGGATTGTGACAGTCTTTCAGCCTTTCCTTTTTGTTGTTGATCTGGAACACTTTGAGAAGCAGAATATTCTGTGAAATTTCCTTCAGTTGGGACATGTCAGTTGTTTATCTCATGATTGAACTGGTTTTTTCAACTATATACAGAGATATACTGCATTTTTATTATATCATATGAAGCATAGATGCTATCAGCATGATTCATCAGTCTTGGTATCGATCTGATCATCTTGCTGAGGTAGTGTTAGGTTTCTCCATAGTAAAGTGATTCTTATTATTATTATCATTATATTATTATTACTATTATTATTATTATTTTAACCCTTTCATAATATATTTTGTAGAAGGAACTTACTATGTATATTCCACACATAAGAGTGAGAAGCTATGCTCATCAACTTGAGGGTGGAATGTCTGCACAAATTTTTGAAATTCTTCTAGATGGGAGATTACTCTTCCTTCTGGGTTTGTTTGTTGTTTCTTTTTCAAAGATGGTATTTATTTATTTGAGAGATAGAAGAGAGAAAAAGCATGAGCTAGAGGAGCAGAGGGAGAGGGAGAGGCAGGTTCCCTGCTGAACAGGGAGCCTGCTGTGGGACATGGATTATGATCTGAGCCTAAGGTAGAAGGTTCACTGACTGAGCCACCCAGGTGCCTTCCTTTCTTTCTTTCTTTCTTTCTTTCTTTCTTTCTTTCTTTCTTTCTTTCTTTCTTTCTTTCCTCTTTTTTTATTAATATATTTATTTTTTAATGGTGTTCAATTTGCCAACATACAGAATAACACCAATTGCTCAACCCGTCAAGTGCCCCCCTTAGTGCCCGTCACCCATTCACCCCAACGCCCCACCCTCCTACCCTTCCATCACCCCTAGTACATTTCCCAGAAATAGGAGTCTTTGTGTTCTGTCTCCCTTTCTGATATTTCCCACACATTTCTTTCTCCCTTCCGTCATATTCACTTTCACTATTATTTATATTCCCAAATGAATGAGAACATACAATGTTTGTCCTTCTCCAATTGACTTACTTCACTCAGCATAATACCCTCCAGTTCCATTCACATTGAAGCAAATAGTGGGAATTTGTAATTTCTAATGGCTGAGTAATATTCCATTATGTACGTAAACCACATCTTCTTTATCCATTCATCTTTCGATGGACACTGAGGCTCCTTCCACAGTTTGGCCATTGTGGACATTGCTGCCTTAAACATCGGAGAGCAGGTGTCCCGGTGTTTCAATGCATCTGAATCTTTTGGGGTAAATCCCCAACAGTGCAACTGCTGGTTCATAGGGCAATTCTATTTTTAACTATTTGAGGAACCTCCACACAGTTTTCCAGAGTGCCTGCACCAGTTCACATTCCCACCAGCAGTTTAAGAGGGTTCCCTTTTCTCCGCATCCTCTCCAACATTTGTGGTTTCCTGCGCTGTTAATTTTCCCCATTCTCACTGGTGTGAGGTCCTATCTCATTGTGGTTTTGATTTGTATTTCCCTGATGGCAAGTGATGCAGAGCATTTTCTCATGTGTATGTTGGCCTTGTCTATGTCTTCCTCTGTGAGATTTCTGTTCATGTGTTTTGCCCATTTCAAGGTTGGATTGTTTGTTTCTTTGGTGTTGACTTTAAGAAGTTCTTTATAGATCTTGGAAACTAGCCGTTTACCTGATATGTCATTTTTAAATATCTTCTCCCATTGTGTAGGTTGACTTTTAGTTTTGTTGACTCTATCTTTTGCTGTGCAAAAGCTTCTTATCTCGATGAAGTCCCAGGAGTTCATTTTTGCTTTTGTTTCTTTTGCATTCATGGATGAATCTTTCAAGAAGTTACCTTGGCTGAGTTCAAAAAGGGAGTTGCCTATGTTCTCCTCTAACATTTTGATGGACTTTTGTCTCACATTTAGATCTTTCATCCATGTTGAGTTTATCTTTGTGTCTGGTGAAAGAGAGTGGTCTAGTTTCATTCTTCTGCATGTGGATGTCCAATTTTCCCAGCACCATCTCTTGAAGAGACTGAATTTCTTCCAGTGGATAATCTTTCCTCCTTTATCGAATATTTGTTGTCCATAAAGTTCAGGGTCCACTTCTGGGGTCTCTATTCTGTTCCATTGATCTATGTGTCTGTTTTTGTGCCAGTACCACACTGTCTTGATGACCACAGCTTTGTAGGTCAACCTGATATCTCACATTGTGATGCTCCCAGATATGGTTTTCTTTTTTAAAATTGCCTGGGTATTCTTTTCTGATCCCACAAATCTTAAAATAATTTGTTCTAACTCTCTGAAGAAAGTCCATGGTATTTTGATAGGGATTGCATTAAACGTGTAAATTGCCCTGGGTAACATTGACATTTTCACAATATTAATTCTGCCAATCCATGAGCATGGAATATTTTTCCATCTCTTTGTGCCTTCCTCAATTTGTTGCAGAAGCGATCTATACTTTTTAGGGTATAGATCCTCTACGAATTTGGATAGGTATATTCCCAGGTGTCTTATGTTTTGGGGTGCAATTTTAAATGGGATTGACTCCTTAATTTCTCTTTCTTCAGTCTCATTGTTAGTGTATAGAAATGCCATTGATTTCTGGGCATTGATTTTGTATTCTGCCAAGCTACCATATTGCTGTATGAGTTCTAGAAATCTTTGGGGGGAGGCTTTTGGATTTTCTATGTAGAGTATCATGTCATCAGTGAAGAGGGAGTGTGTGAATTCTTCTTTGCCGATTTGAATGTCTTTAATGTCTTTTTGATATCTCATTGCTGAGGCTAGGACTTCCAGTACTATGTTGAATAGCAGTGGTGAGAGTGGACATCCCTGTCTTGTTCCTGATCCTAGGTGAAAGTCTCCCTGTGCTTTCCCATTGAGAACAATATTTGCTGTGGGCTTTTCGTAGATGGCTTTTAAGATGCTGAGGAATGTTCCCTCTATCCCTGCGCTCTGACGAGTTTTGATCAGGAATGAATGCTGTATTTTGTCAAATGCTTTCTCTGCATCTAATGAGAGGATCATATGGTTCTTGGTTTTTCTCTTCCTCTTATGATGAATCACATGAGGATGGTTTTATGAGTGTTGAACCAGCCTTGTGACCTGGGGATAAATCCTACATGGTCATGGTGAAAAATTTTCCTAATGTACTGTTGGATCCTATTGTCTTGTATCTTGTTAAGAATTTTTGCATCCATGTTCATCAGGGATATTGGTCTGCAATTCTCCTCTTTTTGGTGGGGTCTTTGTCTGGTTTTGGAATTAAGGTGATGCTGGCCTCATAGAACGAATTTGGAAGTACTCCATCTCTTTCTATCTTTCCAAACAGCTTTAATAGAATAGGTATGATTTCTTCTTTAAACATTTGATAGAATTCCCCTGGGAAGCCATCTGGCCCTGTACTCTTGTGTCTTGGGAGGTTTTTGATGACTGCTTCAATTTCCTCCCTGGTTATTGGCCTGTTCAGGTTTTCTATTTCTTCCTGATCCAGTTTTGGTAGTTTCTGGCTTTCCAGGAATGCGTCCATTTCTTCTTGATTGCCTAATTTATTGGCGTTTAACTGTTCATAATATTTTCAAAATTGTTTTTATTTCCTTGCTGTTGGTAGTGATCTCCCTTTCTCACTCGTGATTTTATTAATTTGAGTCTTCTCTCTCTTCTTTTTAATAAGGTTGACTAATGGTTTATCTATCTTATTAAATCATTCAAAGAACCAACTCCTGGTTCTGTTGATCTGTTCCACACTTCTTCTGGTCTCGATTTCATTGAGTTCTACACGAATCTTAATTAACTCTCTTCTGCTGGGTGTAGGGCTCATCTGCTGGATTTTCTCTAGCTCCTTTATGTGTAAGGTTCGCTTTTGTATTTGAGTTCTTTCCAGATTTTGAATGGATGCTTGTATTGCGATGTATTTCCCCCTTAGGACTGCTTTTGCTGCATCCCAAAGGTTTTGAACGGTTGTATCTTCATGCTCATTAGTTTCCATTTGTCTTTTTAATTCTTCCTTAATTTCCTGGTTGACCTTTTCTTCTTTTAGCAGGATGGTCCTTAACCACCACGTGTTTGAGGTCCTTCCAAACTTTTTGTGATTTAGTTCTAATTTCAAGGCATTATGGTCTGAGAATATGCAGAGGATGATCCCTACCTTTGGTATCATTTCAGACCTGATTTGTGACCCAGTATTTGGTCTATTCTGGAGAAAGTTCCATGTGCACTTGAGAAGAATGTGTATTCAGTTGAGTTTGGATGTAAAGTTCTGTAGATATCTGTGAAATCCATCTGGTCCAGTGTATCATTTAAAGCTCTCGTTTCTTGGAGATGTTATGCTTAGAAGACCTATCGAGGGTAGAAAGAGCTAGATTGAAGTCGCCAAGTATAAGTGTATTATTATCTAAGTATTTCTTCACTTTGGTTTTTAATTGGTTTCAATATTTGGCAGCTCCAACCCTCGGGGCATATATATTGAGGATTGTTAGGTCTTCTTGTTGGATAGATCCTTAAATATGATACAGTGTCCCTCTTCATCGCTCACTACAATCCTTGAGGTAAATTTTAGTTTATCTGATTTAAGGATGGCTACCCCTGCTTTATTTTGAGGACCATTTAAATGGTAAATGGTTCTCCAACCTTTTATGTTCAAGTTGTACGTGTCCTTCTGTCTAAAATTCTGTAGATTTACAGCAAATCGATGGGTCCTGCTTTTTTATCCATTCTGAAACCCTGCGCCTTTTGATAGGGTCATTAAGTCCATTCACGTTCAGAGTTACTCTTAACAGATATGAGTTTAGTGTCATCATGATATGTATTCAGTCCTTATTTTTGTGGATTGTTCCACTGAACTTCTTCTTAAAGGGGAATTTTAAGAGTCCCCCTTAAAATGTCTTGCAGAGCTGGTTTGGAGGTCACATATTCTTTCAGTGCCTGCCTGTCTTGGAAGCTCTTTATCTCTCCTTCCATTTTGAATGAGAGCCTTGCTGGACAAAGTATTCTTGGTTGCATGTTCTTCTCATTTAGGACCCTGAATATATCCTGCCAGCCCTTTCTGGCCTGCCAGGACTCTGTATACATGACTGCTGTTACCCTAATTCTCCTCCCCATAAAGTTCAGGGATTCCTGTCCCTTCCTGCTTTAAGGATCTTCTCTTTATCTTTGGAATTTGCAAGCTTCACTATTAAATGTCGAGGTGTTGGATGGTTTTTATTGATTTTAGGGGGGGATCTCTCTATTTCCTGGATATGAATGCCTGTTGCCTTTCCTAGATTGGGAACGTTTTCAGCTATGATTTGCTCAAATACATATTCTGGCCCTCTGGCCCTTTCGGCGCCCTCGGGAACCCCAATTAAACATAGGATTTTCTTCCTCAGGCTCTCCTTTATTTCCCTTAATCTGTCTTCATGGTCTTTTAATTGTCTGTCTCTTTTTTCCTCAGTTTCCCTCTTTGCCAGCAACTTGTCTTCTATGTCACTCACTCATTCTTCCACCTAGTTAACCCTGGTCGGTTGGACTACTAGTTTGGATTGCATCTCATTCAGTTGATTTTTAATTTCTGCCTGATTGGATCTAAATTCTGCAGTTATCACGTCTCTTGAGTCCTTTATGCTTTTTACTAGAGCCACCAGTAGCTCTATAATAGTGCTTCTGAATTGACTTTCTGACATTGAATTGTAATCCAGATTTTGTAACTCTGTGGGAGAGAAGACTGTTTCTGATTCTTTCTTTTGAGGTGAAGTTTTCCTTCTAGTTACTTTGCTCAGTGCAGAGTGGCCAAAAACACGTTGTATTGGGAAAAGGAGAAAAAGAGAGAGAGAGAAGGAAAGAAAAGAGAAAAAGAATAAAGAGGAAAGGAAGAAAAAGAAGAATAAAGAGAAGAAAATGGAAAGAAAAAGGTGAAAAAAAGGTGGGGGAAGCAATCAGAAATCAAAAAGAAAAAAAAAAGAACACACAGGGGAGTATCGTCTGATTCTCTATATGTTAAGGCCCTTGACTTCCTCTGGAACTTGTCCCTCTAGCTGGTCTTCTGGGCAAGGGGCCTGTTGGGCTGATTTTCATGTGTTAGTACTTGGGGGATCTGCTCTGACCCCGCCTGTCGGAGGGCTCAGTGGGGGTTGTTTACCCCATGAGGCCCCTGGAGGAACAACCCCAGTGGCTGCGGCAGCTCTGGAAACCTGGATTCAGCCCCCACAAATAACTATGGAGCTCTCTTTCTGCAGGGGTGTGGAGGTTCCAGGGCGGGGCACTGATCTGCTCAGTTCAGGGCAGGAGCATCCTTGCTGTCCTGGGCACTCCCGGCTTCTTCCTGTCCCGGAGTAGGCCGGATCTTGGGCTGTGTGCCAGCACCCTCTGCTCCCAGTCTGCAGTGTTGGATTCACACTCTTGGCCATGCAGGCGCCTCTCTGCAGAGCCGCCCCCTAGCCCCTCCAAGCTGCTCAAGGCTGTGCAGCCCCCTCCAAAGAACCGCACCTGAGCCCCTCAAAGTTGCTCCTAGAGCTGCGCAGCCCCCTACGCACTGAGCCTCTTCCTCTGCCAGAGCTCCTGCCACTGACCTGCTCCCGGGGCCGCGCAGACCACTCCATGCAGAGCCGCCCCCCCGAGCCCCTCCAAGCTGCTCCCAGGTCAATGCCTTCACGCTGCAGCTCGTAGTGAGCTCAGCGCACTCTCGTGTGTGAGCAGGTGTCTGTTAGTGTCACAGGGAGCCCAAGGACATCTCCGCCTTCCTGGGGTCCTGCTCTACCTGCAGGCGCCATTCCGCCCAGGACATTTGGTACAGCTCCTGCTACTCTGGCACAGAGCTCTCCTGTCCTGGAGGCACTTGCCCCGGACTTAGCCCAGCTCCTCGCGGGGCTCCTCCCCCTTGGATGCTTTTTGTATCTTTATTTCTTTTTCCCCATCTTGCCACCTTGATTGAAGCCCGAACTTTTCACAATGTAGCATTCCATCTGGTCTTTCATTAAATCTCAGGGCTAATTCGAAGATTTTCAGGTTTATTTGAAGGTTATCTAGGTAATTTGGTGGGGACAGTTGATTTGGGGACCCTACTCTTCCGCCATCTTGCCCCACCTCCTGTATGTTGCCCTTTAGCTTTGGTTGTTTCCTTCATTTTGTGGAAGGTTTTCAATTTGATGAAGTCCCAATAGTATTTTGCTTTTGTTTCCCTCACATTAGAGGCATATCTAGAAAGAACATCCAATGTCCAATGTCAATGACGTTCCTGCCTATCTTTCCTTCTTTTTATGGTTTCAGGTCTCACTTTTAGGTCTTTCATCCATTTTGAATTTATTTTTTATAAATGTGGTGTAAGAAAATGGTCGTGGTCCAAAAATGTACAGGGTGTGATATCAACCTTCTTGTACGTGTTATACCTGTTGAGGGCTGATTTGTGGGCCGTGATATGATCTGTTCTGGAGAATGTCCCATGTGCACTTGAAAGGAATCTGTATTCTGCTCTAGGATGAAATGTTCTGACTATTTGTGTTGAGTCCCTGTGGTCCAGTGTGTCAAGGCTATTGTTCCCCTGTTGTTTTTCTGCATAGACGTTCGGTCCTTTGCCATAAGTGGGTGTTAAAATGCCCTGTCATTGTATTATTATCAGTGAGTTCCTGTACGTTTGTTGTTAATTGGTTTCTATATTTAGGTACCCCATGTTGGCAGCATAAATATTTAGTTGTTTGATCTTGATAGAGAGTCTTTTAAATTATGAAATAATGCCCTTCTTCATCTCTTCTTACAGTATTTGTTCTTTTTTGATATTTAATTAATTTATTTATTCATTCACGAGAGATGCACTGAGAAGCAGAGGCAGAAACATAGGCAGAGGGAGATGCAGGCTCCCCAAAGGGACTCGATCCTGGGATCCCATGATCACATCCTGAGCCAAAGGCAGATGCTCAGCCACTGAGCTACCAGGTGTCCCCCAGGGTTTGGTGTCAAATCTAGTTTGTCTGATATAAGTATGGGTCCTCCAGCTTTCCTTTGATATCCAGTAGCGTGATAGATGATTTTCCATCCCCCGACTTTCAATCTGTTGGTGTCTATAGGTCTAAGGTGAGCATCTTGTAGGCAGCATACAGATGGATCTTGTTTTTTTATTAACAATTTTATTTATGAGAGAGAGAGAGAGATAGGCAGAATATTAGGCAGAGAGAGAAGCAGGCTTCCCACCAGAAGCCCAATATGGGACTCGATCCCAGACTCCAGTATCACTCCCTGAGTCAAAGGCAGACGCTCAACCCCTGAGTCACCCAGGCTTCCGGGATCCTGTTTTTTAAGCCACTCTGATAGCGTATATCTTTTGATTGGAGGATTTAGTCCATCAGCATTCAGAGTGATTATTGAAAGATATGAACTTAGTGCCTCTGTGTTACTGGTAGAGTTTGTGTTTCTGGTGATGTTCTCTGGGACGTTCTAGTCTTTGTTGCTTTGGGTCTCATTTTTCCTCTACTAGAAGAGTCCCCCTTAAAATTCTTTACTGGACTGGTTTAGTGGTCATGAACTCCCTTATATTTTGCCTGTCTGGGAAACTCTTTTTCTCTCCTTCTATCCTGAAGGACACGCTTGCTGAAGAAAGAACTCATACAAATTGGACTCCAGTAACAAGAAATTAAAAGCATAAAATAAATTTTTGCTATTATGATTGAGGAAAATGGCATTTAGGTGGAAAACCAGAAGCTGAAAGAGAGGAGGACAGATTTCACCATGCGTAGCCTTCACAGGGACCTGGTGTCCTTTCCTAGGAAGGGCCCCCCCTCCGTAGAATGCTTCCTGCCCCTCTGCGCTCCTTGTTGGAACCCACCAGGCACATCTCCGTGCCTCTAGCACCTCTGCAGTTGTGGTTCATAGCGTCTTCCATGTATCCTATTGGGGACCAATGTGTCGTGTATGTAGCCATCAGGCTGCTGTTTGACAACATTGGGGTCTGACTTTTGTTGGCTTTGCGGTGTGTGTGTGTGTCTATCACATGCAGCTATCACATGAAGCTATCTGATCCTCTGGCTGGGTCACCCAACTGCTGATATGGTTGTCACAATATCATTTCTGTTGGTGGCGCTTGGTGGCTAGCTGTGCTCTCCTGGCCGACCCGGGGAATGCTCGTGCAGTGACATTCCGTGGGAGGGTCAGCTGAGCCAGAAGGTCAGGCTCAGACACATTCCCAAGTCCTGCACTGTCTCCCGCCGAGCACCCCCTGCTTCTCTTCTCCCCGATGCCTCTCCAGCCGGGACCAGATCTCGGGGCCACCCTGGGGGGAGTTCCTGAGGAGCCACCTGCCCATGGCGGGGAACCCTGGGGCTGCCTGTTTGTGGGAGTCAGGGTGGGGACGGGGCTGGGTTTCCTCAGTGACCTGTGCTGCCTGGCCTTCAGGCCGAGCCCCATGCTCACCCAGCCCCTACTCACTAGGGCGAGGAGGGTGCCCTCCACATGCTGGTGTGAGTGATCCAGCACCACATGGTGTGCACGCTGATTCCAGCAGGTGAGGGTGGTCCAGGTGCGGGAGCTGCCAGTTTGGGACCCAGGAAATTTAACAAAAATCCCCTTCCCCTGGACAAGCAGAGCAGGACTGATTCCATTTTGTGCTACACCTGCCACCTCCCCTTTGACCCCCACAACCTGCTTATGGCTTAAGGCGCTGCCCCACCCTAGTCAGGCCGCTGGGCACACCGAAATCGGAAATCGGCTCATAACAATGAAATCTTGCTTTGTGACCACCAAAACTGCATGCCGATTCTGACCAAAGTAATAGACCAGCTCAAGTGGATACTATAGGGTAAGGTATAATTCAATGGGCCACCTGTGTGTGGACCGACATGACTGTGCAACTTTCTGCATATCCCATGGGCCTCTGGCCCCTATAAAGCTGCTATGCCTCTTAGTCTCGGGATCCAAGTCCCTGCTCCGCTGTGTAGAGTGCACTTGGAACCAAGCTCCAGCTTGTAAATAAAACCTCGGAGTTTGCATCGGTGTCAGCAACTTGATGGTTTCTAGGGCTTGCAATCTTGGGCAAAACACAAGGGCTTGCTGTCCTGACAACCCTTCTAGGGCCATGCTGACCAGCCCGCAGGCCCTCTGTGCCCCAGGCAAACAGGCACCATGATGCAGGGAGGGGAGGAAGTGCCCTGGAACAGGGCCAGCCCCGGCCCCCTGGACAGAGGGAGCACAGAACTCCCAGGTCGCTTTGCCCCCACTCTGGTGACCTGAGGCTCCCTGGCTGTCACTCTGTCCCAGCCCATTCTGGCCCATGAGGCAGAGGCTGAGTCCCAGTAAAGTCTGTGGGGTCCTGACCCTGGCATCTGGCCGCCCATGGAAGGAACGTGGGGACATCACCTGTTTGTGCCTGGCAGCGCCCCTGCAGGGGCTGGTTGGGGCCTGGGTGGTGCCCCCTCGTCCTCACTGGGGGTCTCTCCACGTCCCGTGCACAGAGTTCTGGGAGACACAAAAATGGGCTGGCTGTGCATTTTCGCTACACAACACTTTATTGACTTTCTACAGCAAACAGGCCCAGAGCTGAGGGTGCGCACTTTCCCCTGGGGAGGGAGACCTTTCTGTCCTTTAGGGGAGGACAAGAATCATTTGGGGTGGTATGCTGGTACAGGAGTCCCCACCTGGGAGCATGTGTGGACTCCAGGTGGGGACGTATGTCCTGAGGTTTCAGCCTGATAGACAGTTCTGAGGACAGCAGTGCTGACCTGGACCTGAAGCTCATGGGCTCCTGCGCTGGGTCCCCGCAGGGCAGCTGGACCCCGGCTTCAGGCTCCCTGGGGCCCCAGGACCTGGAGGATCCTCCTGGTGTTTGTGCGGGTGGGGCTCACCGGCCTCCCCCTGCTCTACTCAGCCTGGGGTGTCCTGTGATCCCCAGGGCTGCCCTAGGTCAGCGACCTGGATCTGTGAGGCATGCCCAGTGCCCAGGAGGCCACATCCAGCCATGAGAGGGCTCGCTCAGCACGGGGCCAGAATCCAGGCATGCCAGGGCCATGGGGGCCTGGATCCCATTAGTCCTTGTGTTGGGCCTGAGGTGGGTGCTCAAATCACACCAACCCCCACAGAGCCTGGGGCCAGGCCAGCGCAGGTCCCTCTGGATTAGGGCTGGTGTCCTGTGCCAGGTGTGCCACCCTCCAGGAGGGACAGTGGGAGAAGGCCGGGCACAGTGCGTCCTCTACTTCACCCAACCTCCACCCACGCTGTCAGGAGCTCCCTGCCTCCCATCTTCCCTGCAACCCCTGGGTACTTTATAGGACACCCATGCTTCTGATGGGAGCAGGGTATCCAGAGAACCCCAGGGAGGCTGAGCATGTCCCACAAGGGGCAGCTGCACCGGGCCCATGCTGGGGGAAGATGGTGTGGGGATGGATGGTGTGGGGCAGGGGTTGATGGTGGTGGAGTGTGAGGGATGGTGTAGGGGGGATGGTGTTGGAGTATAGTTTGGATGGGGATTGTGTGGGGCTGTGTGGGTGTGAGGGGGATGGTGTAGGGGGGATGCCATGGGGGGTGATGATGTAGGGGGATGGTGTGGGGTGGGGAATGAGGGGGATGGCGTGGGGTGGGAAATGAGGGGGATGGCATGGGGAAGCTGCAGACACAGGGCATCCCCTTTCTCTAAGATGCACACAGAGACGTCTGCAGAGAAAGGCGACCCCAGTCTGGGGTTTGCTTGAAACCTGCCCCTGGGGCCCTGTGTTGTCTGTGCAGGGCCCTGGCTGGAAGTTTGCTAACGCTGAACTTAAATTGGAACGGTCTTAATTTTCACGGCCTCCACGCGTCCAGTCCCATCCTATCTAGCTCCTTCCCCCTTCCCCGGAGCTCCAAAGAGAGCAATTGCAAAGGACCTCAGCATGGTAGCCTGTGTTGGGGGACAGGACCAGGGATTTGGGATCAGGAAGACATGGAGCACAGGCGACCAAGCTATGCAGTGGGATTCCATGCTGCAGACTCTTATTCCCTAAGGCTATCTTGAAAACTGACTTTGTACATAGAAAAGCTCTTCTTTGTCTTTAAAAGATGGAGAGCGAGTCAATGCATTTTTTCTCTGCCCATCTGATTGCTCAGATTCCAATCTGAGATGTATGTCCTGTTAATAAGGATAATTTCCTATCTGTAGTACTATGGTTAAAATATTCTGACACAGGTAATTCAGAGGGATGAGGTTTTCTCATCTCTTTCTTCACAGCTCAATCACTCATCAGGAAATGCATCTTTATGGATTTGGAAAGAACTGAGAGACATTACTTCCAATGGTCCTATTACTATCTGAAGGATTCTTCCCTGAGGTTCTTCCCCTGCTTCAAGTGACAGTGAAACACTGTGAACTCTTTGGAAGACAAATGTCAAGGAAATAAATGTTATGCATTGCTAATTTTAAATGCACTTGCAATATGGTGTCTATTATAATAGAAGTATTTTTATCTGATTTTTCTATTTATTATCGTTTCCTGCTTCCCAGGTTGAGGAGGCATTATACGTGTTCATAAGTGTTTTTCTTTCCTTCTGATAGAAAATCCTTACATTGTTCACATTGAGGGAACTCTTTAGGAATGAGACAAAAGTTAATTAAACTATTCTTAAAATGTCTTCACACTTGGAGCCTGATTCATTTAGTCAATTTTCAAAATAAATCTTATTGATTAGAAAAAAAACCAAAGATTTATTGGGAAATTGAGAAGATAGTACAGAGCATTCTCATGCACTTGCACTCAACTTCTCCAATTCTTGATATATTATATTAGTACGGTACAAATATTAGCTAATGAATCAATATTAAAATACTCGCATTAACGAAAGACCGTACTTTATTCAGATTTCCTTAGTTTTTGCTAAGTTACCATCTCTCATATCACATTGCATTTGTCCTCATGTTTACTTAGGCTCCTCTGGATTGTGACAGTCTTTCAGCCTTTCCTTGTTGTTGTTGAACTGGAACACTTTGAGACATAGAGTATTTTGTAAAATTTCTCTCAGTTGGGACATGTCTGTTGTTTATCTCATGATTGAACTGTTTTTGTGGATGATATACACAATATACTGCCATTTTTATTATATCATATAAAGGATGGATACTATCAGCATGATTTATCAGTCTTGGTATCCATCTGATCATCTTGCTGAAGTAGTGTTTGTCAGCTTTCTCCATAGAAAAGTGATTCTTTATTATTATTATTATTATTAATTATTATTATATTATTATTATTATTATCATTATTATTTTAACTTTTTCATAATATATTTTGTAGAAGGAAGTTACTATGTGTATTCCACACATAAGAGTGGGAAGCTATGCTCATCAACTTGAGGGTGGAATGTCTGCACAAATTGTTAGAAATTCTTCAACATGGGAGATTTCTCTTCCTTCTGGGTTTGATTGTTTGTCTCTCTTGCAAAGATGTTATTTATTTATTTGACAGAGAGAGGAGAGAAAAAGCATGAGCGAGTGGGGCAGAGGGAGAGGGAGAAGCAGGTTCCCTGCTGAACAGGGAGCCTGCCTTGCGACCTGGATCATGATCTGAGCCTAAGGCAGAAGCTTAACTGACTGAGCCACCCAGGTGCCACTCTTTCTTCTTTCTTTCTTTCTTTTCTTTCTTTCTTTCTTTCTTTCTTTCTTTCTTTCTTTCTTTCTTTTTCTTTCTTTCTTTCTTTCTTTCTTCTTTTACTTTCTTTCTTTCTTTCTTTCTTTTTATTTCTTTCTTTCTTTTTCTTTCTTTCTTTCTTTCTTTCTTTCTTTCTTTCTTTCTTTCTTTCTTTCTTCTTTTTGATAATAATTTTATTTTTATTGGTGTTCAATTTGCCAACATACAGAATAACACCCAGTGCTCATCCTGTCAAGTGCCCCCTCAGTGCCCGTCACCCATTCACCCCCACCCTGTGCCTTCCTCCACTTCCACCACCCCTGGTTCATTTCCTAGAGTTGAGTCTTTTTGTTCTGTCTCCATTTATGATATTTCTCACACATTTCTTCTCCCTTCCCTTATATTCCCTATCACTATTATATATATTCCCCAAATGAATGAGAACATCCACTGTTAGTCCTTCTCCAATTGACTTACTTCACTCAGCATAATACCCTCCAGTTCCATCCACGTTGAAGCAAATGGTGGGTATTTGTCGTTTGTAATGGCTGAGCAAGACCCACCTTTTCTCTCTCTTCATCTTCTGAGTCTCTTATGATATGAATGGTATTGTTTTAATAAGTGGCTGAGTTCCCTAAGTCTGCCTCTGTGGTCCATAACCTTTCTTGTTTGTAAGGCTTCCACTTGGGACTGCATCTCAGTTATAGCATTTTTAACATTGGCCTGTCTAGATTTAAGTTCTTTTATATCTGCAGTAAGGGATTCTCTAGTTTTCTTCTGTCCTCATTTTCCAGCCAAGCTGCTATCTATATTATCATTGTTTTAAACTGTAGTTAGATATCATATATGTTTATCGATGAACTTCCTGGCTGTGAGTACTACCTCATGTTATTTTATGGAGATGAATTTCTCCATCTCATTCTTTTTTCCAGAAAAGAAAGAAGGAAGAAAAAGAAAAACAATAACAACTCCCCTCCCGATAAAAACACCAGGTTATTTTAGCCTGCTTTTTAAAAGATTTTAAATCCCAAAATAAGAAACACAATCAAAGTACCATGAAAGTAAAAATAAGAAATATATAAGGTACATACATAAAAATTAAAATAAGATAATTAATAAGAAAGATTCAAAGAAAAAAATGAAAAAGAAGCACAAAGTACAAAGGAAGCTAGACCCTACTTTGCAGGCAGAGCTGATGCTCTGCAGCCTCTGTGGTCTGACAAGTTGGTGGCAGCGAGTGGACTGTGCGGGGTTTAGGGATGGGCCATGTCACTGATTGTCAGGTGCACATCTGCCTGGGAAATGCAGTTGCAGGTCACAGGCTTGATGGGCGTCAGCGCCTCTGGCATCCAGTGGGCGGCGCTGTGCTGCTCCCTGAGACTCAGTGCTGATGGGAGGGATGCGGATAGGGATGCTGGGTCCTCTGGCTCTGGGGCTTAGCATCCCGCCCCCAGTCTGCAGTGGCCTCCACAGAAGAGCCCCCAAGCCCCTGGGTTTCCGCCGCTCCTCTCAGAACCCTGAGTTCACTCTGCCTGCCTCCCATCTTCTTTTGTTTTTGTTTTTTTCTTATCTCAGACTGTTGTGCCCAAGATTGCGAATCGGAGAAACCACTGAGAAGCCAACACTGATGCAAACACACGAGGGTTTCTTTACAAGCTCGAGCTTGTGTCCAAGTATACCCGACACAGAAGAGCAGGCACTTGGAACCCGAGGTGTGGATTAGCTTAGTTTTAAGGACTGGTCTTGGGGACCTCCAGAAAGTCTAGAGCAATTCCTCAAGTTCTGTTTACATTTTGATATGGCGCCTTCAAGGGCAATGAGCTCTATTCTCATTCTAATGGGGGCTTCCTGCCCTTGGGCAGGACTCAGTTTTTATTGTTTTGTGGGGTTTTCTAGGACATTATGCTGTAAACAGCAAAGGTTCCACACCTGGAAGGGGGACGTCACACTGTCCCTATTTGCTGAAGACACGGCACTAGAAACAAGGAACCTGAGAGCCAGGGATCCTTGGGTGGCACAGTGGTTTAGAGCCTACCTTTCGCCCAGGGCATGATCCTGGAGAACGAGGATTGAATCCCACATCAGGCTCCCGGTGCATGAAGCCTGCTTCCCTCTCTGCCTATGTCTCTGCCTCTCTCTCTCTCCCTCTCTCTCTCTCTTTCTCAATCTCTGTGTGTGTGTGTGTGACTATCATAAATAAATTAAAAATTTTAAAATAAGGAAACAGTACAGCCTCCACCAAAACCTGTTAGAAATAAGTAGTGAGATCAGTAAAGTCATGGGAAACAAACTGACTCTGCAGAGCAGAGTAGACTTGCTGTGTCCTGACAATAAGCACTCAGGAAGGAAATGAAGGAGGTGACTCCCTTCTCAGTAGCAACACAGAAAATAATGAGACTGAACCGAAGGAGCACAAGACTTGTGCACTGAGCAATACCAGGCTCTGGGAGGCCGTCCTGGGCTCATGGGGTGCAAGCCTCATCTTGTGAAAATGTCCGCAGTTCCTGAAGCCACCCTCAGTTTCAATGTCATTCCTATCAAAATCATGGTGGCAGATCTTAGAAATAGGAAAAGAAAACCCATAACATCCATCCACCCCCACAAATGACCCCGGACAGCAAAATCAGTATAGGAGAAGCAAGACAGAGTGGGAGGCAGCACTTTCCTATTTCCAATGATGCCACAGAGACACAGGATAAAGCAGTGTGGTTCTCGGGCCCCCAGGTGGCTGCATCAGTTAAGCAGCTGACTCCAGACCTCACCTCCGGTCCTGATCTTGGGATCGTGAATTCTAGCCCTGGCCTGGGCCATGGATGAGGCGTGGTGCCTACTTAAACAAACCAGACCCATGGGGGGTGGTCCTGGCATAAGCTGAAGGAGGAGAACAGAGAGTTCAGAAGGAAATGTGCTCTGACACAACTGATTTTTTTAACTTACTTTAATTTAAACCCAATTAATTAATGTATAGTGTATTATACTTTCAGGGGAAGAATTCAGGAATTCACCAGTTGGAGATAGCAATGCTTGTGACATCATGTGCCCTCCTTCATGCTGGTCCCCTGTTATCCCCTCCCCCGCCTCAAGCGACCCTCAGTTTGTTTCCTATCATTAAGAGTCTGTATTTCCTGCATCTTTTTTCATCTTATTTGTTTTTCCTTCCCTTCACAAATGTTCATCTGCTTTACTTCTTAAATTCCACCTATGAATGACACCACACAGTCATTCTCTTTCCCGACTGACTTATTTCACTTAAGATGATCCCTCTAGTTCTATCCACGTCATTGCAAATGGCAAGATTTCCTTCTCCTTGATAGCTGAGTACCATTCCTCTCTCTATGACCATCATCTATCTCCCATCCTCTTTATCCATCATCTGCCCAAGGGCACTGAGGCTCCTCCCACAGTGTGGGTACTGTGGACATGGCTGCTGTAGACATTGGGGCGCAGGTGTCCCGGGTCCCCTGCATCTGTATCTTCGGAGTGAGCTCCAGGGCATGCACCTGCTGGTCGCAGGGCGGCTCTATTGGTAACTTCCTGAGGAGCCTCCGCACTGTTTCCAGGGCGGATGCACCAGCCCGCAGTCCCCCCCACAGTGGAAGAGGGTTGAGTGAGTTTTGAAGGATGTGGTAAAAGTGTGGTCCACATTTCATTTCGCATCCTGTGGGCTCCTATTCATTGTCCTTAAGAATTTCTGGGGAAGCTGGGTGTTGGGCTCCATTTCAGTGAGACGTTTCCGAAGCGAACAGGCCACAGCTGAGGCCTGGAAGGAGGCAGCTGCGGCCCTGGCAGGGGCAGGCCACCTCCTGAGGGCCTCCTGTAGTGCCTGAGCTTCCAGCAAGGAGAGCCCGAGCCCAGGCCCCGCCCAGGTGGCACGCATACACAGTAGGCCTCTTCCGCCTGCACTAACAGCAGCCCACCTGTGTTTGCCAGGCCTGAGGAGGATATGGGGATGCATCCTCGCTGATGACCCACAGCCTCCTCAGGACCCGCGCTGAGTCCTCAGGGGGACATTGGGCCGCGTTCATGCTGACAGGAGCCCTGGTCTCCTCGGGACCCGCAGTGAGGCTTCAGGAAGATGTGGGACCTCATCCACTCTGACAGGAGCTCCTGGGCCACCTCAGAACCCACGGTGAGGCTTCAGGAAGATGTGGGCCCGCATCCACTCTGATAGGAGCCCCTGGCCCACCTCAGGACCAGCGGGGAGGCTTAAGGAAACTGTGGGCCCGATCCACGCTGACAGGAGCACCTGGACTGCCTCAGCACGAGTGGGGAGGCTTCAGGAAGATGTGGGCCCGCATCCATGCTGACAGGAGCCCCTAGGCCGCCTCAGGACATGCGGGGAGGCTTCTGGAAGATGTGGGCCAGCATGCACACTGACAGGAGCCCCTCAGCTGCCAAAGGAACCGCGGGGAGACTTCAGGAAGATGTGGCACCGCGTCCACTCTGGCAGGAGCTCCCAGGCCCCTCAGGACATAAGTTGAGTCTTCTGGAAGCTGGGGGCCGCATTCACGGTGACTGGAACCCTGGCCTCCTCAGGACCCGTGGTTACACTTCGGGAGGACATGGGGCCACATCCACACAAACGGACACAGACTTCCTCGCGTCCCCAGGTGTAGACTTTGGGAAATATGGGAATGCATCCGTGTGGACAGCAGCCCCCAGCCTTGTCAGGGCCTGTGGTGAGGCCAAAGAAAGATGCCGGTGCCGCATCCACACTGACAGGAGTCTCTGGCCTCCTCAAGACCCACTGTGAAGGTTTGGGAAGATTTGGGGCCATGTCCATACTGGCAGGAGTCCCCAGCCTCCTCAGGTCTTATTGTGAGGCTTGAGGAACATGTGGGGCCACATCAACACTGACAGGATCCCCGTCCTCCTCAGGACCTGCACTTTGGCTTCGTGACATATGGGGCTGCGTCTATGCTGACAGGAGCCCACAGCTTCCTCAGGTCCCGTGGTGAGATTTTGGGGGGACGAGGGGCCATGTCCAGGCTGACAGGAGCCCCTGGCCTACTGAGGACCTGCTGTGAGGCTCCCAGACGATGTGAGGCCTTGCCACAGACCCAGGACACCCAGCGTCCTCAGGACCCACCGACTATGACTCAGGTACACCTGGGGCCATGTCCACACTCACAGGAGCCTGGCTTCCTCAGGACCCCCTGGAGGACTGTGGAGGCGCCGTTGTGGGCCATGTCCACATCAGAAGGGACTCCTCAGAACCACAGGGTAAGTGAATGGGTAGAATGAATGGTAGGGTCGGGGGGGGGGCAGTTGGTGGTTAGGCTTAGGTTAGATGTTAGGGTTTAGTGATTATGCTTATGGTTACGGAATAGAGGTTAGGATGAGGGATAAGGGTAGGTGTCAGTGGTTAGGAGTTAGGATGGGGTTTAGGGATTAGGGAACGGGGTTAGGGTTTGGGATAGGATTTAGAGTTATGGTTAGGGTTTAGGCTTTAAGGATTAGGGCAGGAGGTTAGGAGTTGGGGTTAAGGTTATGGATAGAGTTAAGGTTGGGCTTAGGTTTGCAGTGAGGGTTAGGGGTTAGGGTTAGTGGTTAGGGTTAAAGTTAGGGCCAGGTTTCGGGTTAGGGCTAGGTTTAGGGTTAGGGCTGGGTTAGAGTTAGTGTTTGGTTATTGGTTAGGGTTAGGGTCAGCTCAGGGTCAGGTCAGGGTACGGTTTTGGAAAAGGGTAAGAGATAGAGTTAGGGAGTGCATTAGGTGCTAGTTTTAGGGTACGGGTAATGGTACAGTTTGGGGTATGTATAGGATTAGTATTAGAGGGTTAGGGTTAGGGAACAGGTTAAGATTAGGAAGAGGATTTGAGTACATTAAGTTGTTAGGGATAGGGTTAGATTTAAGGTAGGGGTCAGGGTTAAGGGTTAAGAATAGGTTTAGGAGTTAGGGTGAGGGTTGGCAGCAAGGTTCAGTGAATGTGTTTCGGTCTTGGGGTTTGTGTTTGGTTTTTGATTAGTGATAGGTCTTGTTTAAGGGTTAGGTTAACATTAGGATTAAGTGTAGGGTTAGGGTTATGTCTGTGTACGGTTCGAGTTTGGGTCATGGCTGTGGCTGCACTGGGACTCCTAGTATCCTGGGCACTTTAGTTTTATGCACTCTATTTTGGTTTTGGGTTCAAAGATAGCCTGACTCCACCAAGTCAGTGGCCTCCCCAGAGAATCAAAATCCGGGCACCTGCTGGGGTCAGAATAGACATGGCAGGCTTCTCCTGAGCTGAGCTAAGGGGGGGGATTTGTGGCTCTAAATACTCTTTATTTGGTTTTTCAGTTGCCTTTCTGATTTAATCTCTTGTGCACACATGTTTCATCAATACGACCAATTATTATTTTAAAGTTTTACTTGAATTCCTGTTTGTAAACACAGTGTGATATAGTCTCAGGTTTACCACATAGTGATTCAACCCTTGGATACAACGCCTGGTACTGGTCACATGTGCCCTCCACTAACCCCATCCCCTGATTCCCCATTCCCCCACCTTCCTCTGGTATTTATTAGTTTATTCTAGGTGGTTAGAGTGTGTTTCTTGGTTTGCATCTCTCATCCCCCCCTCCGGGCCTTTGTCAGTTTGGTTTCTTAAAATTCACATGTGAATGCAATTGTATGGTATTTGGTATCTGTCTTTCTTTGACTGAGTTCATTTAGGATAAGTCCTTTCCACTTCTCCCACATCATTGTAAATGGCTTTATTTCATCCCTTCTGATGACCGAATGATGTTACCCATGTGTATATTTACCACATCGTCTCTGCCCGTTCATCTGTCGATGAACATCTGGGCTGTATCCACAGTTTGGCTGTTGTTGACAACGCTGCTACAAACACTGGGCGGCGTGTCTCTCTTCAAATCTACTAAACTACTTTTGTATCCTTGGGGTAAATACTTAGCTGTGCAATTTTGGAATCGAAGGATAGCTCTATTTTTAACTTCTTTTTTTATAATTTTTTTGTGATAGTCAGAGGTGGGGGGGGGAGCAGAGACATAGGCAGAGGGAGAAGCAGGCTCCATGCACCGGGAGCCCGACGTGAGATTTGATCCCGAGTCTCCAGGATCCCGCCCTGGGCCAAAGGCAGGCGAGAAAGCGCTGCGCCACCCTAGGATCCCCTATTTTTAACTTCCCGAGGACCCTCCACACTGTTTTCCACCGTGACTGCACCTGATCGCATGCCCACCGGGAGTGTAAGGGGGCTCCCCCTTCTCCATAGCCTCACCAACACCTGTTGTTTCTTGTGTTGTTAATTTTAGTAATTCTGACAGCTGTCAGGTGACACCTCTTTGTGGTTTTGGTTTACATTTCCCTGATGGTGCGTGTCACTGAGTGTCTTTCCATGTGTCTGGCAGGCATCTGGATGTCTTGTCAGAGACAAAATCCATTCATGTCTTCTGCCAATCTGCGGTTGGATAATTTGTGTTTAGGATGCTGAGATTTATGTTTGCTTTATGTATTTTGAATACTAACTCTTTATTAGATGTGTTGTTTACAAATATCTCCTCTCATTTTGTTTTTTTAAATAAGATTTTATTTATTTATTCATAGGGATGCAGAGAGAGAGAGAGAGGCAGAGACACAGGCAGAGGGAGAAGCAGGCTCCATGCAGAGAGCCTGACGTGGGACTCGATCCCGGGTCTCCAGGATCACGTCCTGGGCTGCAGGCGGCGCTAAACCGCTGCGCCACCGGGGCTGCCCTCTCCTCTCATTTTGTATGTTGCCTTTTAGCGTTGGTTGTTTCCTTCACTTTATGGAAGCTCTTCAATTTGATGAAGTCCCAATAGTATTTTTGCTTTTGTTTCCCTCGCCTCAGAGGCATAACTAAAATGAAGATCCAATGGCTGATGTCAAAGACGTTGCTGCCCATCTTTTCTTCTTTTTATGGATTCAGGTCTCACATTTAGGTATTTCATCCATTTTGAATTTATTTTTTATATATATGGTGTAAGAAAGTGGTCTAGTTTCATTCTTCTGCATGTGGCTGCCTGGTTTTCCCAACACCATTTGTTCTTATCGTGGGGTCAGGGTTAGCGTTTGTTGAAGAGACTGTCTTGGTGCCATTGGATATTCCTTCCTGCCTTGTTGTTGATTAATGGATCATAGAGTTACAGGTTTGTATCTTGTTTCGGCTTTCCATTCTGTTCTATTGATCTATGCATCTCCTTTTGGGAGATTCTTGATTGCTGATTCAATTTCTTTGCTGCTTATCAGTCTGTTCAAGTTTCTTATTTGTTCCTTTTTCATTCTTGCAATGCTATATATGTCAATGAATAGATCTATTTCTTCCAGGTTCTAGGTTGCTGGCATATAATTTTTCATAATGTTCTCTTATAATCGTTTGTATTTCTCTAGTGTTGGTTGTTATTTCTCTTTTCTCATTTGTGATTTTATTTGGGTCCTTTCTCATCTTTTTATCTTTTTTCTTTTTTAAATATTTTATTTATGTTTTCACGAGAGACACAGAGAGGCAGAGGTATAGGCAGAAGGAAAATGAGGCTCCATGCGGGGAGCCTGATGTGGGACTTGATCCCCCAGGACCCCGGGATCATGACCTGAGCCAAAGCAGATACTCAACCCCTGAGGCACCCAGGCATCCAGGATCCTGTTTTTTAAGCCACTCTGATACCCTAGATTTTTGATTGAAGCATTCAGTCTATCAGCATTCAGAGTGATTATTGAAAGATGTGAACTCAGTGCCCTTGTGTTACGGGTAGAGTTTGTGTTTCTGGTGATGTTCTCAGGTCCTTTCTAGTCTTTGTTGCTTTTGGTCTCTTTTTTTCCCCCACAAGAAGAGTCCGTCTTAAAATTCCTAACTGGACTGGTTTAGTGGTCATGAACTCCTTTATATTTTGCCTGTCTGGGAAACTCTTTATCTCTTCTTCTATCCTGAGGGACACCCTTGCTGAAGAAAGAACTCATACAAATTGGAGTCCAATAAAAGGAAAATTAAAACGATAAAATTAAATTTTGCTATTATGATTGAGGAAAAAGGCATTTAGGAGGAAAACCAGAAGCTGAAAGAGAAGAGGACAGATTTCACCATCAGTAGCCTTCACAGGGACTTGGTATCCTTTCCTAGGAGGGCCCCCACCTTCGTAGGATGCTTCCTGCCCCTCTGTGCTCCTTGCTGGAACCCAGCAGGCACATCGCCGTGCCTCCAGGACCTCTGCAGTCGTGGTTTACAGCGTCTTCCATGTATCCTATTGGGGACCACAGCGTCGTGTATGTAAGCATCTGGGTGCTGTTTGACAACACTGGAGGGATTCCGACTTTTGTTGGTTTTGGGGTGTGTGTGTGTCCATCACATGCAGCTATCACGTGCAGCAATCTGATTCTCTGGTTGGGTCACTCAAACGCCCCAATTGTTGGAACATCATCATTTCTGGTGCTGGCACTGGGCAGCTAGCTGGGCTCTCCTGGTCGACCCGGGGCTCGCTCGTGCAGTGACTTTCCGCTGGAGGGTCAGCTGAGCTGGAAGGTCCAGCTTGGCCACATTCCCATGTCTGGCAGTGGGTCCCGCCAAGCCCAGGCTGCTTCTCTTCTCCGGCATGCCTCTCCAGAAGGGAGCCAGAACTCGGGGCCTCCCTGGGGGTAGCTCCTGAGGAGCCAGTTGTCCATGGCGAGGAGACCTGTGGCTTCCTGTGTGTGGGAGTTGGGGTGGGGACGGGGCTGGGGTTCCTCGGTCCCCTGTGCTGCTTGGCCTTCAGGCCGAGCCCAATGCTCACCCAGCCCCTAATCACTAGGGCGAGGAGGGTGCCCGCCACACGCTGGTGTGAGAGATCAAGCACCACAAGGTGTGCACGATGAATCCACCTGGTGGGCATGGCCCAGGTGCATGACCTGCAGTGTGGGACCCAGGAAATTTAACAAAAATTCCCTACCCCTGGACAAGCAGAGCAGGACTGCTTCCATTTTGTGCTACACCCACCCCCGCCCCTATGACCCACACATGTCCTGCTAAAGGCGCGGCCCTGCCCTACTCAAGGCACTGGGCACACCCTAATCAGAAATTGGCTCATAACATTGTAACCCTGCTTTGTGCCCCCAGAACTGCGCACAGATTCTGATCATAGTAATAGGCCAGCTCAAGTGAATACTATATGGTAAGGTGTAATTCAATTGGCCACCTGCGTGTGGACCCACATGACTTTACAACTTTCTGCATATCACGTGGGCCACTGGCCCCTATAAAGCTGCTATGCCTCTTAGTCTCGGGGTCCAAGTCCATGCTCCACTGTGTTGGGTGCACTTGGACCCAATCCCGGGCTTGTCAACAAACCTTCGTGTGTTTGCATCGGTGTCGGCTCCTCGGTGGTTTCTTGGATTCGCGATCTTGGGCACAACACAAGGGCCAGCTGTCCTGACATCCCTTCTAGGGCCATGCTGTCTGCCCGGCAGGCCCTCTGTGCCCCAGGCACACAGGCACGGGGATGCGTGGAGGGGAGGAAGTGCCCCGGAACCCAGCCAGCCCAGCCCATGGATAGAGGGAGCACAGGCCTTCCAGGTGGCTTTGCACAGACCCTGGTGACCTGAGGCTCCCTGGCTGTCACTCTGTCCCAGCCCCTCCTGCCCCACGGGGTACAGGCTGAGTTCAGTAAAGTTTGTGGGGTCCTGACCCTGGCGTCTAGCCGCTCCTTGAATGCACGTGGGATGTCAGTCGTGCATGCCTGGCGGAGCCCCTACAGAGGCTGGTAGGGGCCTAGGTGTTTCCCCCTCCTCCTGTCTGGGGGTCTCTCCACACCCCGTGCACAGTGTTGTGGTAGGCACAGAAACAGGCTTGCTGTGCATTTTCACACCACAACACTTTATTGACTTTCTACAGCAAACAGTCTCAGAGCCCAGTGTGTGCACCTTCCCTTGGGTAGGGAGACCTTTGTGTCCTTTAGGGGAGGGCCAGAATCACACGGGGTGGAGGGGGCCGGTGCTGGAATACCCCACCTGGGAGCATGTGTGACCTCCTGGTGGGGGCGTGTGTCCCGAGGTTTCAGCCTGAGAGACGGTTCTGAGAGCAGCAGAGCTGACCTGGACCTGCAGCTCATGGGCTCCTGTACTGGGTCCCTGCAGTGCCGCTGGACCCCCGCCTCGTGCCCCCTGGTGCTCCAGCACCTGGAGGACCCTGCCTCCTGGTGTGGGTGTGTATGTGGTCCACTGGCCTACCCCTGCTCTCCCCAACCTGGGGTGTCCTGGGATCCCTGGGGCTTCCCTAGTTCAGTGACCTAGATCTGTGGGGCACGCCCAGGGCCCAGGAGGCCACATCCAGCTGTGAGAGGGCTCGCTCAGCCCGGGGTCAGTATCCAGGCCTGGAAAGGGCCATGGGGGGTTGGATCCCATTAGTCCTTGTGTTGGGCCTGGGGAGGGGCTCAAATGACCCCAGCCCCCACAGAACACAGGACCAGGCCAGCCCAGGTCCCTGTGGGTTAGGGGCTGGTGTCCTGTGCAGTGTGTACCGCCCTCTAGGAGGGACCGTTGGAGAAGGCAGGGCACAGTGTGTCCTCTGCTCCACCCACCTGCACCCACCCTGTCAGGGGCTCCCTGTCTCCCCTCCTCCCTGCAACCCCTGGGTACTCTATGGGACACCCGTGCTTCCGATGGGCACAGGGTATCCAGAAAACCCCGGGGAGCCTGAGCTTGTCTCACAGGGAGCAGCTGCCCTGGGTCCATGCTGGGGGACGATAGTGTGGGGGTGGATGTTGTGGGGCAGGGGTTTGATGGTGGTGGAGTGTGAGGCATGGTGTAGGGGGGATGGTGTTGGAGTATAGTTTGGATGAGGATTGTGTGGGGCTGTGTGGGTGTGAGGGGGATGGTGTAGGGGGGATGCCATGGGGAATGATGATGTAGGGGGATGGTGTTGGGGTGGGGAATGAGGGGGATGGCTTGGGGTGCCTGCGGATAAAGGGCATCCCCTTTCTCTAACATGCACACGGAGACGTGTACACATAAAGGCGACCCCAGTCTGGTTTTGCTCTGACACCTGCCCCTGGGGCCCCATGTGGTCAGAGCAGGGCCCTGGCTGGACCCGGGGCATTATATGGGCTCATCAAACTATGGATGTTTACAAATTGCAAATTGTCTCAAATTAAAAGCATAGAATTCAGAAATATATAAAGCACCAAGGGTGGGTGTCACCCTGATCTGTCCGACCCTCATCAGATCGATATGTGTCCTGCCCCAGCCACGGCCATGCCACCTGGCCCCCAGGTCCTCTTACTGCCCCCACGGCCCGCACCGCAGCCCCCTGCTTCTCAGGGGCCGTCTCTCACCCCTTTGCGGTTCAGCTCCCATGACACTCCCTGGAGGCCCCATCCTAATGGCCTCCTCATCCTCGAGGCCCCGGGTGTGGGGGCACGGGGTCATCCCCCGCACCCTACCATGCAGTGGTGTGTTATTGGCTCTTTTTGCTCCCCCCAGCCTCAGAAGCCCCGTGTTCCCTATGCAGAACCCCATCGGGCCTTCCCTGGGGCTCCAAACCCCCCAGGCCCAGCAGCCTCACCTGACCCCCTAGCAGTCCCAAAATATTATGTGGCTGCCAAACATCCTGGTGACATCCAGGTCTACCTGCGTGAGGTCCCTGGAGTTGACCAGGGCCTCCTCCTTCATTTCCTGTGGGAAAACCTGGGAGGAGGAGCCAGTGTCAGGGACACAGACCCAGACCTCTCACAAACTGTCATCCTGGGCAGGGAGCCCGGGAGCCACCATGGGAGTGCGTCCTGCCGAAACTTCCTACCTTCCCCTGGGAGGCCAGAGATGGCGGGAGTGCCCATCGTCCCTGTGGGACCTGTGTGAGGGCCTGTGCCCAGCTGTTGTGGGTGGGGAGGTGACTGAGGGTCAGCCTGTGTGGGAGGGGACAGGGGGTCAGCCCAAGGGGGAGGGGACATGGGGGTGTTTTGCCCAAGATTGTGAAACCGAGAATCCACTAAGGAGCAGACACTGATGCAAACACAGGAGGGGTGATTTACAAACCCAAGCTTGCATCCAAGTACACCTGACACAGCGGAGCAGGGACTTGGACCCCGAGGTGCGTTTTAGCTCAGTTTTAAGGGCTGGTCTCAGGGACATCCAGAAGTGCTGGAGCAATTCCTCAAGTTCTGTTTACATTTTGATATAGGGCCTTCAAGGGCATTGAGCTCTGTTCTCATTCTAATATGGGGCTTTCTGGGACCTTAAGCTGTAAGCTGGTTTTTCATTTTTTCCTGTAACTGAAGTAATGTAAATTTTAGCTCTTATTCACAGGGGCCTGGCATGGGAGTACTTGTGCTAACACTGAACTTAAAGTGGAACGGCCTTTATTTTTTTAATTTTTTTATTTATGATAGTCACACAGAGAGAGAGAGAGAGAGAGAGAGAGAGAGGAAGAGACAGAGGCAGAGGGAGAAGCAGGCTCCATGCACCAGGAGCCCGATGTGGGATTCCATCCTGGGTCTCCAGGATCGCGCTCTGGGCCAAAGGCAGGCACCAAACCATTGCGCAACCCAGGGATCCCCGTCTTTCTTCTTTTTTTAATAATAAATTTATTTTTTATTGGTGTTCAATTTGCCAACATGCAGAATAACACCCAGTGCTGATCTGGTCAAGTGTCCCCCTCAGTGCCCATCACCCATTCCCCCCACCCCCCGCTCTCCTTCCCCTCCATCACCCCTAGTTCATTTCCCAGATTTAGGAGTCTTTATGCTCTGTCTCCCTTTCTGATATTTCTCACACATTCCTTCTCCCTTCCCTTATATTCCCTTTCACTATTCTTTATATCCCCCAAATGAATGAGAACATACAATGTTTGTCCTTCTCCGATTGACTTACTTCACTCAGCATAATACCTTCCAGTTCCATCCACGTTGAAGCAAATGGTGGGTATTTGTCGTTTATAATGGCTGAGCAAGGCCCACATTCTCTCTCTTCATCTTCTGAGTCTCCTATGATATGAATGTTATTGTTTAAATAAGTGGCTGAGTTCCCTAAGTCTGCCTCTGTGGTCCATAAACTTTCTTTTTTTAAGGCTTCCACTGGGGACTGCATCTCAGTTATAGCATTTTTAACGTTGGCCTGCCTAGATTTTAGTTCTTTTATTTGTACAGTAAGGGATTCTCTAGTTTTCTTCTGTGTTCTTTTCCAGCCCAGCTGCTATCTTTATAATCATTGTTTTAAACTGTAGTTAGACATCATATATGTGTATTGATAAACTTCCTGGCTGTGAGTACTATCTCATGTTATTTTATGGAGGTGCATATCTCCATCTCATTTTTCTCTCCAGAAAAGAAAGAAGAAAAAGAAAAACCAAGAAAACAATAACAACTGCCCTCCCATAAAAAACACCAGATAATTTTTGCCTGCTTGTTAAAATATTCTAAATCCCAAAATAAGAAACACAATTAAAGTACCATGAAGGTAAAAATAGGAAATATATAAGGTACATACATAAAAATTAAAATAAGGCAATCAATAAAAACAAGGAAAGAAAATAAATGAAAATAAAGCACAAAGTACAAAGGAAGCTAGACCCCACTTTCCAGGCAGAGCTGAAGCTCTGCAGCCTCTGTGGTCCTACAACTTGGTGGCAGCGAGTGGTCTGTGCGAGATCTGGGGATGGGCCTTGGTGCTGATTGTCAGGTTCACATCTGCCTGGCAGATGAACCTGCGGGGTCAGAGGTGGGGTGGGCGTCAGCACCTCTGGCCTCCAGCGGGCGGCGCTGTGTTGCTCCCTGAGACTGTCCCTTGATGGGTGGGATGCAGGTGGGGATGCTGTATCCTCTGGCTCTGGGGCTGAGCATCCAGCCCCCCAGTCTTCATGGGCCTCCACAGAAGAGCCCCCAAGCCCCCGGGTCTCCACCACTTCTCTCAGGACACTGCATACACTCTGCCTGCGTCCGAGTTTCTTTTGGTTTTGTTTTTTTTTTATCTGAGACTGTTGTGCCCAAGATTGCAAATCCGAGAAACCACCAAGAAGCCGACACTGATGCAAACAGGAGGGTTTATTTACAAGCTCGAGCCGGGTCCAAGTATACCCGACACAGTGGAGCATTGACTTGGATGCAGAGGTGGGTTTTAGCTTAGTTTTAAGGGCTGGTCTCGGGGACCTCCAGAAGGGCTGGAGCAATTCCTCAAGTTCTGTTTACATTTTGATGTGGGGCCTACAAGGGCATTGAGCTCTGTTCTCATTTTAATGGGGGCTTCCTGCCCTTGGCCTGGGCTCAGATTTTATTCTATTCTGGGGCTTTCTAGGACATTAAGCTATAAAGTTTTGTTTTTTCCTTGTAACTGAAGTAATGAAAATTTCAGCTCTTCTTCGCTGGGGCCTGGGTTGGCTGGACTTGTGCTAACGCTGAACTTAAAGTGGAATGGCCTTAATTTTCTGGACCTCCACGCATCCTGTCCCATCCTATCTGGCTCCTTCCCCCTTCCCTGGAGCTCCTAAGAGAGCAATTGCAAATGACCTCAGCTTGGCAGCCTGTGTTGGGACACAGGACCAGGGGTTTGGGATCAGGAAGACCTGGAGCAGGGGCCTCCCGGCTGTGCAGCTGGATTCCATGCTGCAGACTTTTATTCCCTAAGGCTATCTTGACAACTGACTTTGTACATAGAAAAGCTCTCCTTTGTCTTTAAAAGATGAAGGGCTAATCAAAGCTTTTTTCTCTGCCCATCTGATTGCTCAGGTTCCAATCTGAGATGTATTTCCTGTTAATAAGGATAATTTACTATCTGTAGAACTATGGTTAAAATATACTGACACAAGTAATTCAGAGGGATGAGGGTTTCTCATCTCTTTCTTCACAGCTCAGTCAGTCATCAGGAAATGCATCTTTATGCATTTGGAAAGAACTGAGAGACATTATTACCAATGGTCCTATTATGATGTGAAGGATTCTTCCCTGAGGTTCTTCTCCTTTTTCAACTGACACTGAAACACTTCCAAACTCTTTGGAAGATATATGTTAAAGAAATAAATGTTATGCATTGCTAATTTTAAATGCACTTGCAATATGGTGTCTATTGTAGTAGAAGTATTTAATCTGATTTTTTTAATAATAAATTTATTTTTTATTAGTGTTCAATTTACCAACATACAGAATAACACCCAGTGCTCATCCCATCAAGTGCCCCCTCAGTGCCCTTCACCCATTCACCCGACCCCACGCTTTCCTCCCCTTCTATCACACCTAACTTGTTTCCAAGTGTTACGCATCTTTATGTTATGATTTTTGCTATTTAGTATCCTTTTCTGCTTTTCAGGTTCAGGAGGCATTATACGTGTTCATAAGTGTTTCTCTTTCCTTCTGATGAAATTCTTACTTTGTTCCCATTGACAGAACTCTTTAAGAAAAGGGCAAAAATTAATTAAACTATTCTTAAAACGTCTTCACACTTGAAGCCTGATCCATTGAAGTCATTTTTCAAAATAAATCTTATTGATTAGAAGAAAACCAAAGATTTATTGGGAGATTGAGAAGATATTACAGAGATTTCTCATGCACTCGCCCTCAATTTCTCCAATTATTGATATATTATATTAGTGCGGTACAAATATTAGCTAATGAATCAATATTAAAATATTTGCATTAACCAAATACCATACTTTATTCAGATTTCCTTTGTTTTTGCTAAGTTACCATCCCTCATATCACATTCCATTTGTCCTCATGTTTTCTTAGGCTCCTCTGGATTGTGACAGTCTTTCAGCCTTTCCTTATTGTTGTTGAACTGGAACACTTTGAGAAGTAGAGTATTTTGTAAAATTTCCCTCAGTTGGGACATGTCTGTTGTTTATCTCATGATTGAACTGTGATTGTGGATGATATACAGAGATATATTGCCATTTTTACTGTATCATATAATGGATAGATACTATCAACATGATTTATCAGTCTTGGTATCGATCTGATCATCTTGCTGAGGTAGTGTTTGTCAGCTTTCTCCATAGTAAAGTGATTCTTTATTATTATTTTTTATTATAACTTTTTCATAATCTATTTTGTAGAGGGAAGTCAGTATGTGTAATCCTCACATAAGAGTGGGAAGCTGTGTTCATCAACTTGCGGGTGGAATGTCTGCACAAATTGTTGATCTTCTTCTACATGGGAGATTTCTCGTCCTTCTGGGTTTGTTTGTTTCTTTTTCAAGGATGTTATTTATTTATTTGAGAGAGAGAGGAAAGAAAAAGCATAAGCGAGAGGGGCAGAGGGAGAGGAAAAGCAGATTCCCTGCTGAACAGGGAGCCTGCCTTGGGACCTGGATCATGATGTGAGCCTAAGGCAGAAGCTTAACTGACTGAGCCACCCAGATGCCCCTCTTTCTTTCTTTCACCATTTTTAATATTAGTATAGATTCATGGATATTCATTTTACGCTTTGGGTTATAATCCAGCGATACTTATCATCAAGGCTGATGGTTGTTCTGATACACAAATTTATTATTTCTAATGGCTTGGACCCATATACCCACCGCTTGTGATATAAAGGAATATAGATTTGGGGATTTTCTTTTTTTTATTAATTAATTTTTTATTGGTGTTCAATTTACCATCATACAGAATAACACCCAGTGCTCATCCCATCAAGTGTTTCCCTCAGTGCGCATCACCCATTCAGCCCCACCCCCCACCCACCTCCCCTTCAACCACCCCTAGTTCATTTCCCAGAGTTAGGAGTCTTTATGTTCTGTCTCCCTTGCTGATATTTCCCACACATTTCTTCTCCCTTCCCTTATAGTCCCTTTTGCTATAGATTTGGGGATTTTCTATCGCATAGGAAAGAACCTTAAAATACTCAGGATCTATGCTCAGAGTTAGTTTTATATTTTAGCAGTTGAGTATATATAAGATCCCCCATCTTTTTGTGCTCAGTATAGAGTGTCTAGGACCCCACAGCAGCATTTCAGGTCTGAGAGGGAACTGAGGGATCATCAGCTCTGGTCCTCTCTTCAAAGGCACAGGAAAGAAACTGAGAGTTCCAGAGGATTGGATTGTCTAAGTTCACATGCTTCTTGGTGGTGGAGCTAGGTCTGAAAAAGGTCTTCCTAGAGGTGGTTCCATCAAGACAGACACCATTGAACATAATTAGTTTAGATAGGCTTTTATGAAATAGACAGTTTTGGGTTACTCATTCTGCTTTTATACTTTCATATAAAGGTACGACTGTGTGGGACCCGGGAAATTTAACAAAAATCCCCAACCCCTGGACAAGCAGAGCAGGACAGATTCCATTTTGTGCAACACCCACCACCTCCAGTATGACCCCACATAACCTGCTTATTGCTTAAGGCACTGCCCCACCCTAGCAAAGCCGCTGGGCACAGCCTAATCAAAAATCAGCTCATAACAATGTAACCCTGCTTTGTGTCCACCAAAACTGTGCACCGATTCTGACCAAAGTAATAGGCCAGCTCAAGTGGATATAATAGGGTAAGATGTAATTCAATCCGCCACTTGCATGTGGACCAAAATGACAGTGCAACTTTCTGTGTATCCCATGGGCCACTGGCCCCTATAAAGCTGCTATGCCTCTTCATCTCAGGGTCCAAGTCCCTACTGCACTGTGTCGGGTACACTTGGACCCAAGCTCGAACATGTAAATATTCCCTCGTGTGTTTGCATTGGTGTCGGCTCCTCGGTGGTTTCTCAAATTCGCAATCTTGGGCACAACAAAACTCTCCCTCTTCACCGATGACATGATACTCTACATAGAAAACCCAAAAGCCTCCACCCCACGACTCCTAGAACTCATACAGCAATATGGCAGTGTGGCAAGATACAAAATCAATGCCCAGAAGTCAGTGGCATTTCTATACACTGAGACTGAAGAAAGAGAAATTAAGGAGTCAATCCCATTTATGATTGCACCCAAAAGCATCAGATAACTAGGAATCAGGCTAACCAAACAGGTAAAGGATCTATACATTACAAACGATAGAACACTTCTGAAAGAAATTGAGGAAGACACAAAAAGATGGAAAAATATTCCATGCTCATTGATTGGCAGAATGAATATTGTGAAAATGTCAATGTTACCCAGGGCAATGTACATGTTTAATGCAATCCCTATCAAAATACCATGGATTTTCTTCAGAGAGTTAGAACAAATTATTTTAAGATTTGTGTGGAATCAAAAAAGACTCTGAATAGCCAGGGAAATTTTAAAAAAGAAACCATAGCTGGGGCCTCACAATGCCAGATTTCAGGTTGTACTACAAAGCTGTGGTCATCAAGACAGTGTGGTAGTGGCACAAAAACAGACACATAGATCAATGGAACAGAATAGAGAATCCAGAAGTGGAACCTCAACTTTATGGTCAACTAAAATTCAATAACGGTGGAAAGACTATCCACTGGAAGAAAGACAGCCTCTTCAATAAATTGTGCTGGGAAAACTGGACATCCACATACAGAAGAATGAAACTAGACCACTCTTGCATTAGACAGAGATGAACTCAAAATGGATGAAAGATCCAAATGTGAGACAAGAGTCCATCAAAATCCTAGAGGAGAACACAGACAACACCCTTTTTGAACTCGACCACAGTAACTTCTTGCAAGATACATCCACGAAGACAAAAGAAACAAAAGCAAAAATGAACTATTGGGACTTCATCCCAATAAGAAGCTTTTGCACAGCAAAGGATACAGTCAACAAAATAAAAGACAACCTACAGAATGGGAGAAGATATTTGCAAATGATGTACCAGATAAAGGGCTAGTTTCCAAGATTTATAAAGAACTTCTTAAACTCAACACCAAAGAAACAAACAAGCCAATCATGAAATGGGCAAAAGACATGAACAGGAATCTCACTCAAGAAGACATAGACATGGCCAACACGCACATGAGAAAATGCTCTGCATCACTTGCCATCAGGGAAATACAAATCCAAACTACAATGAGATACCACCTCACACCAGTGAGAATGGCAAAATTAACAAGGCAGGAAACTGCAAATGTTGGAGAGGACGCAGAGAAAAGGGAACCCTCCTACACTGTTGGTTGGAATGTGAACTGGTGTAGCCACTCTGGAAAACCGTGTGGAGGTTCCTCAAAGAGTTAAAATTGGACCTGCCCTATGACCCAGCAATTGCACTGTTGCGGATTTATCCCAAAGATACAGATGCAATGAAATGCTGAGACACCTGCACCCCGATGTTTATAGCAGCAATATCCACAATAGCCAAACTGTGGAAAAAGCCTCAGTGTTCATCAAATGGTGAATGGATAAAGAAGATGTGGTTTATGTATACAATGGAATATTACTCAGTCATTAGAAAGGACAAATACCCACCATTTGCTTCAACATGGATGGAACTGGAGGGTATTATGCTGAGTGAAATGAGTCAATCAGTGAAGGACAAACATTATATGTTATCATTCATTTGGGGAACATAAACAATAGTGAAAGGGAATAGAAGGGAAGGGAGAAGAAATGGGTAGGAAATATCAGAAAGGGAGACAGATCGTAAAGACTGCTAACTCTGGAAACGAACTAGGTGTGGTGGAAGGGGCAGAGGGTGGGGGTGGGGGTGAATGGGCACTCAGGGGGGCACTTAATGGGATGAGCATCGGGTGTTATTCTGTATGTTGGCAAATTGGACACCAAAATATTAATTTATTATTAAAAAATATTCCATCTGCAGGCAGTATGGAACTGAGAGTGACTGCATGTGAGCTCAACTTGCAGAAGAATGTTCCCCAGGGAGACAGCTTTCAACTCCGTACTCAGGTATGGAAGTTAATATGTCGCTCCAATCTACGGGAGGAAGGAATTCCTCAGAAGTTGCTGGACTGAGCTAAGAGACACTTGCCTCTCTCAAAACTTGTGTCCCACATCGAACGAAATCCTGTGGAAGCGATCTGTACAGGCAGTCAGGATGGGGGAGCCACTGGCCAAAAGCTCAACTCTCAGAAGTGTGTATATCTTGGAGGCTGACGTCTGCTACAAACTCATTTACAGGACTTAGAACCTAGCACCTCTCTAATTGAACAAAGCCATTGGCAATCGTTGCATTGAACGGAGATACACATGAGTACAGGCCTGACACTTCCACATGCTTTTCACACAACCTCTTCCAGCATGTTACATAAGGAGGTTAGGAGCTATGTCTACAGACAGTCAGGATGCGGGAGGGTCCTGCCCTGAGCTCAGCGCTCATAAGACAGCATGCCTAGAAGCCAGCTTTCTGGCTGCATTCGTATTGTAGTGAGAAGAGAGCGGCAATCTAAGTGAGGATGTTCCGTGTATACTGCACTACTGCACCTGGAGACACACCTTCCAAGCCTGCAATTTTCCACTTGCATCACACGAGCTTCTGACAAACATCTCTAGTGAGGTTATTCGAAACTTCATCTGCAAGCAGTGTGGAACTGTGAGGAACTGTGTGTGGGCTTACCTCTCAGAAGGAAGTTCCCTTGGACACTGCGTTCCACTCACTTCTCATGTATGGAAGTTTGAATGTACCGCCAATTATGAGAGGAATTCCTTGGAAATCGCTGGATTGAGCTTAGAGACAGTAGTCTTGTGGGTCTTCACCTTCCACTTACCTCTCACACTACTTTTGTCACGCATCGAACCTAGGCCTCTTAGGAGTGAAGACATGCATTCAGGATGTGGCAGGTACAGGCTATAAGCTCAACCCTCAGAAGTGTGTTTACCTTGGGGGCAGATGTCTACTCGCCACTCATTTATGGGAGTTAGAACGTAGCTGCACTCTAATTGAACAAGGCTGTTGGAAATCACTGTATTGGACCCAGATACACGTGAGTACAGGCCTGACACTTCTACATGCTTTTCACACAACCTCTTCCAGCACCTCATTTAAGGATGATAGGAGCTATGTCTACAGGCAGTCAGGATGCAGGATGGTCCTGCCCTGAGCTCAGCTCTCACAAGGAAGCATTCCCAGAAGCCAGCTTTCAACCAACTGTGTTCTTATGACTGTGGTGTCCTTCTAACGTAACCTATACTTGGTCACTCCAGTCTCCTCCTGGGCCTCAGCTGGACCTGGTGCCTCTGGTACTTAGCTTGGCCTCACTTGGACCAGGTGACTGTGTTCCCACCTGGGCCTCAACTGGTATTATGACATTTATCCCCACCTGGGCCTCACCCAGACCAGGTGACTCTGTTCCACCTGGGCCTCACCTGGACCTGGAGAATCTGGCCCCCTCCTGGGTATGACCTGGACCTGGTGACTCTGGTCCTCACGTGCGCCTCACCTGGACTTAGTGACTCTTGTACCCACCTGGGAATCATCGGGATATGGTTACTCTGTTTCCCAAGTGAGACTCTGGAACATTTAACTTTGGTCTTCACCTGGGCCTCACCTGGACCTGGTGACTCCAGTCCACCCCCCCACCCCGGGCCTCACCTGGATTTGGTGACTCTGGTCCTCAGCTTGGTTTCACCTGGATGTGGTGACTGTGGTCCCCACCTTGGTCTCACCCGGACCTGCTGACTCTGGTTCCCACCTGGGCCTCACCTGTACCTGGTGATCTGGTTCTCACATGGACCACACCTAGACCTGGTGACCTCATTGTCCTTCTAGACTCACCTTTCACTGGTAACTCTGGTCTGACCTGGGCCTCCCCTGGACCTGGTGATTCTGGTCTGCACCTGAGACTCACCTGGATCTGGTGACTGTGGTCCACACTTGGGCCTCACTTGGACTGGTGACTCTGATACCCATCTGGGCCTCACCTGACCCTGTTGATCCTGGTTCTCAACTGGGCATAATTTGGACCCAGTTACTGTGCTCCACAACTGGGCCTCACCTGAACCAGGTGACTCTGGTCCCACTCTGGTTCTCACCCTGCCCTGGTGACTGTGAACCCCACTTTGGCCTGATTTGGACCTGCTGACTCTGGTTGCAATGTGTGCCTCACCTTGAACTGTTGACTCTGGTTCTTTCAAGGACTTCCCCTGTACCTGGTGATTCTGGGCCTCACCTGGGCCTCACCTGGGCGTGGTGACTGTTGTCACCACCTGGGACTCACCTGGACCTGATTACTGTGCTCCACACCTGGGACTCACATAGACCTGGTGACCATGGTCCCCAGGCAGCCTCACACAGACCTGTTGCCTCTGGTCCCCACCTGGGCCTCATGTGTACCTGGTAACTCTGGTCCTCACCTGGGCCTCGCCTGGACATGGTAGCAGTGGACTTCATCTGGACCTGGTGACTGTGGTCCCCACCTGGGTCTCACCATACCTGGTGACTGGGCTCCTAAGTTACCAATGACTAGGATGCAAGATGGACCCTTAGTTGCTACTGATACCGGGACCATCCCCAGGGTCTCACTTGTTCCTGGTGACTATGGTCCTTGTCTGGGCTGACCTGCCTCATCCTTGGCTCCAATCCTCTCCTGGGCCTCACCTGCCCTTGCAGGTAGGGTCACCTCTGTCGTGGGTGTCTATTGTCTATGGTCCGTTCTGGGCCTCACCTGATGGTAGTGGGCCACGATATTGGCCCTTTGCAAGACCAGCAGGGTCTCCGAGTCCTCCTGCATGGTCCTGGAGTCCAAACACATCCAAGAATGATGGTGCATGAGAACCTTCCGAGGACACATGCGTCAGGCTGCTCCCCGAGGGCAGGTCCCCCGCCGTCTAACTGGAGCCAGAGACAACCCCATAGCCCTGAGGGGCACAGGCTGGGCTGGACCATCACACACGGGCCCTCACTGCCTGTCTGTCGCTTGCGCACCTACAGTCCACCTTCCCAGCCACTGTCCCAGGACACGCCGTCATGCTGGGATCACAAAGCGCTCCCACCCCGCTATCAGGAGCACATGGGCGGGGGACCCAGGAGGCTCTGGGGAAGGGCCGATCTGATGCTCAGGGTGATGTCTCCCAGCCCGGGGGAGATCGAAGGTTTCTCTTAGATTCCACAAGCACAACGACCAAGGGGAGATAGCAACGGACTGGACTTCATCAAAATTCAAACCTGATGCCAGCAAGAGTGCAACCAAACTCCCCACCCTGAGGGCAATGATGCCTGAATAGCCTGAGAGGGGTCTGGGGGGAGCACGAGGGACTCCACTTTCCAGTGAGTGAAGAGCAAGCGTGCTCACCGGCCAGGGGGACCCAGCAGGCATTGACCGTCCTTCTCTGACCACAGGGTGGGGCGGGACTGTGTCATCCCTGTCGGGGTCCATGCACCTAGGATGGGCTAGAAAGGTCATGTATTGGGTCTCCCTGCACAGCACAGGGCTTACAGGGGAGCGAGGGTTCTGGAGGAGCTGCCAAACTCTAACTGCAGGCTCCTTCCCTGGACAGGGCCTAAGGGGGCAGCCTTCCCCCTGTAGGGCTGTGGAAGGGGTGCAGGAGCTGCTCACGGTCATCGCATTGGGGTCGCGGTGTTTTGGATCACAGCCCAGGAGGCCAGCTTCCCCACCCAGACCCACAGGCCCCAGAGAAGCCTGCGGGGAGCAGGCATCAATGTCCACTCACCTGTGACCCTTCGCTGTGTGAGTGCCTCCTCTTTATGCACTGGGGTACTGGGGAGAGTGGGAGAGTTGGGGAACTGGAGAGAGTGGGAGTAATGGGGTATTGGGGAGAGTGGGAGTGTTGGGGAACTTGGGAGAGTGGGGGTTCTGGGGTACTGGGGAGAGTGGGAGAGTTGGGGTACTGAGGAGAGTGGGAGTACTGAGCTACTGGGGAGAGCGGGAGAGTCACGTCGCTGTGAGCCAGATCTGGAGCACGAGTGCTTCCAAAGGTCTGCGGATGCACAGTGAGTGCCAGGCATCAGTGGAACCCGGGGCCAGCACAGTTCCACCCACAGTCAGGTCCCACATCATGACTGTGGGCAGGCAGGGTCCATTCAGCACTTAGCCCTTTATGCTGAAGGCTGAGGGTCCTGGGGCAGGGTACCATCCCATCTCCGCATGGGAAGGGGATGCAGGCACCCTCTCACATCCTCAGTTCCCATCCTCCGGCCCTGCAGGCCTTCCACCCTTCTACGCAGACTGGGGTTCACAGACGTCCCCCCGAACCCCAGAGTTCACAGCAGGGGCTTGCACTTAAGAACATTTGAGGGGCTCCTGGGTGCTTCAGTCAGTTCCACGTCGACTCTTTAGTTTGGTTCAGGTCAGGATTTCGAGGTTGTGGCTTGGAGCCTTGGGTGGGGCTTGGGCTCCGGTGGCTGAGGAGTCCGTCCAGGTTCCCCCTCTCCCTCCGCCCCTCCACACTGCACCCTCTCTCAAGTAAATCTTCTCAAAATTAACATGAAGTCATGTGATCATCTTTATCCCCTCTGCAGAGGTGCTTTCCTGTGTGTAACCACCGTGTAAATGCCTTTCACGGATCCACCGGGTGTCCTACCAGAAACCCTATTCCTTGATATTTATTGAAGTACAGTCGACACACAAGGTGACAGTAGTTTCAGGGCTACAACTAGTGACTTGACATTCTGTGCCTTACTCAGCTCTCCCCACAAGAAGTGGCGTCACTGACTGTCCCCGTACAAAGTTGTCACAACAGTACTGACTCTATTCCCTAGGCTGTACTTTCTAAATTTCTGTGACTTATTTATTTGAGAACCAGACGCTTATAGCTGTTACTATTGTTCATCAATGTTGCCCGTGTCCTACCCATGGCCCCTTTGTCGATCAGTCAGCAGGATCCATCACATTAAGCAGAGAAAGGACATGGGGCAGGCCAGGAAGTACAGCAGGTTAGCACCTGCCTTCGGCCCAGGGCATGATCCTGGAGTCCTGGGATCAAGTCCCATGTCGGGTTCCCTACATGGAGCCGCCTTCTCCCTCTGCCTGTGTCTCTGCCTCTCTCTCTCTCTGCCTCTCTCTCTCTCTGTCTCTCAAGGATATGTAAATTAATTCTTTTTACAAAAGAAAAGAAGAGAAAGGACAAAAAGCAAAGGATCCTCTCAAGAGTTGCAGAAAATGCATTTGACAAAATACAACATCAAAAGCATAGTGGGTTTTGAGGAAATGTCTATCAACAGAATTAAGGCCACTAGGAAGGCCCACAATTGTCGTCATCCTCAAGTGTGAAAACCTGAAATCATCTCCCCTGAGCAAGAACAAGCCAAGGAGGACCCCTCTCAGCGCTGGAAGTCCTAATGTAGTCAACAGACAGGAAACAGCAAAGGTTCCACACCTGGATGGGGGACGTCACACTGTCCCCATTTGCTGAAGACATGGTGCTAGAAACAGAAAACCTGAGAGCCTCCACCAAATCCTGTTAGAACTAAGGAGTGAGTTCAGTAAAGTCACGGAACATAAACTGACCCTACAGAGCTCAGTAGCCTTGCTGTGTCCCGACAATGAGCACTCAGGAAGGAAATGAAGGACGTGACTCGCTTCTCAGGAGCATCACAGAGATGAAATAGTGAGACTGAAACGAAGGATCACAAGACTTGTGCCCTGAGCCATACCAGGTTCTGGGAGGCCGCCCTGGGCTCGTGGGGTGGGACCTCATCTTGTGAAAATGTCCGCAGTTCCTGAAGCCACCCTCAGTTTCAATGACATTCCAATCAAAATCATGGTGGCAGATCTTAGAAATAGGAAAAAAAAACCCATAACATCCATCCGCCCCACAAATGACCCCGGACAGCAAATCAGAATAGCAGAAGCAAGACAGAGTGGGACTCAGCACTTTTCTATTTCAAAGGATGTCACAGAGACACAGGATAAAGCAGTGTGGTTCTCGGGCCCCTGGCTGGCTCCGTCGGTTAAGCAGCTGACTCTTGACCTCACCTCCGGTCCTGATCTCAGAGTTGTGATTTCTAGCCCTGGCCTGGGCCATGGACGAGGCATGGCGCCTATTGAAACAAACCAGACCCATGGGGGGTGGTCCCGGCATAAGCTGAAGGAGGAGAACAGAGAGTTCAGAAGGAAATGTGCTCTGATACAACTGATTTTTTTAACTTACTTTAATTTAAATCCAATGAATTAACGTATAGTGTATTATACTTTCAGGGGAAGAATTCAGGGATTCACCAGTTGGAGATAACAGAAGTGCTCATGAAATCACGTGCCCTCCTTCATGCTGGTGCCCTGTTATCCCCTTCCCCCTCCCCTCCTCTCCAGTGACACTCAGTTTGTTTTCTATGATAAGAGTCTGTATTTCCTGTATCTGGTTTCATCTTATTTGTTTTTCCTTCCCTTCACAGATGTTCATCTGCTTTTCTTCTTAAATTCCACCTATGAAAGACACCACACAGTCATTCTCTTTCCCGACTGACTTATTTCACTTAAGATGATCCTTCTAGTTCTATCCATGTCATTGCAAATGGCAAGATTTCCTTCTCCTTGATAGCTGAGTACCATTCCTCTCTCTATGACCATCATGTATCTCCCATCCTCTTTATCCATCATCTGCCCAAGGGCACCGATGCTCCTCCTACAGTGTGCGACCGTGGACCCAGCTGCTGTGGATATTTGGGTGCAGGTGTCCCGAGTCTCACTGCATCTGTATCTTTGGTGTGAGCTCTAGGCCATGCACTTGCTGGTTGCAGGACGGCTCTATTGGTAACTTCCTGAGGAGCCTCCATACTGTTTCCAGGGCAGATGCACCAGCCCAAAGTCCCGCCCACAGTGGAAGAGGGTTGAGTGAGTTTTGAATGATGTGGTTAAAGTCTGGTCCACATTTCGTTTTGCGTTCTGTGGGCTCCAATTCATTGTCCTTACATATTTCTGGGGAAGCCGGGTGTTGGGCTCCATTTCAGTGAGACATTTCTGAAGCTAACAGGCCACAGCTGGAACCAGGAAGGAGGCAGGTGCGGTCTGGCAGTGGCACTCCGCCTCCTGAGGGCCTCCTGTAGTGCCTGAGCATCCAGCAGGGAGCGCCCTAGACAAGGCCCCACCACGCAGGCCCTTATGCACAGTAGGCCACTTCTGCCTACACTACAGCAGCCCGCCTTTGTTGGAGAGGCCTGAGAAGGACATGGGGATGTATCCACGCTGATGACTGGCAGCCTACTCCGGACCCGCGGTGAGTCCTCAGGGGGACATTGGGCTACGTTCATGCTGAGAGGAGTCCCAGTCTCCTCAGGTCCCGCGGTGAGGCTTCAGGAAGATGTGGGCCCTCATCCATGCTGACAGGAGCCCCTGGGCCACCTCAGAATCCACGGTGAGGATTCAGGAAGATTTGGGCCCCCATCGACTCTTATAGGAGCCCCTGAGCCACCTCAGGCCCTGCGGGCAGGCTTTAGGAAATTGTGGGCCCGAATCCACTCTGACAGGAGCACCTGGGCCGCCTCAGGATGAGCAGGGAGGCTTCAGAAATATGTGGGCCCGCATCCATGCTGTCAGGTGCCCCTGGGCTGCCTCAGGACATGCGGGGAGGCTTCTGGAAGATGTGGGCCAGCATGCACACTGATAGGAGCCCCTGGGCCACCTCAGGAACCGCGCGGAGGCTTCTGGAAGATGTGGCGCCACGTCCACTCTGGCAGGAGCTCCTAGGCCTCTCCAGACATAAGTTGAGGCTTCTGGAAGCTGGGTGCCACATTCCCAGTGAAGGAACCCCGGCCTCCTCAGAACCTGTGGTTACGCTTCGGGAGGACATGGGGCCATGTCCACACAACCGGATGGTGACTTCCTCAGGACACCTGGTGTAGATTTCGGGAAATATGGGGATGCATCAATGCGGACAGAAGACCCCAGCCTTGTCAGGGCCTGTGGTGAGGCCAAAGAAAGATGCCGGTGCCGCATCCACACTGACAGGAGTCTCCGGCCTCCTCAAGACCCACTGTGAAGGTTTGGGAAGATTTGGGGCCATGTCCAGGCCTACAGGAGCCCCCAGCCTCCTCAGGTCTTATGGTGAGGCTTGAGGAAAATGTGGGGCCACATCAACACTGACAGGACCCCGTCCTCCTCAGGACCTGCACTTTGGCTTCGGGACATATGGGGCTGCATCTATGCTGACAGGAGCCCACAGCCTCCTCAGGACCCACGGTGAGTTTTCAGGGGGTACGTGGGGCCATGTCCAGGCTGACAGGAGCCCCCAGCCTCCTGAAGACCTGCTGTGAGGCTCCCAGTGGATGTGAGGCCTTGTCCACAGTGACTGGAAACCCAGCGTCCTCAGGACCCACCAACTATGACTCAGGAACACGTGGGGCCATGTCCACACTCACAGGAGCTTGGCTTCCTCAGGACCCCCTGGAGGACTGTAGATCACCGTTGGGGACAACATCCACATCAGAAGGTACTCCTCAGAACCACAGGGTAAGCGAATGGGTAGAATGAATGGTTGGGTCAGGAGAAGGGTGGCAGTTGGTGGTTAGGCTTAGGATAGATGTTATGGGTTAGTGATTATGCTTACGGTTATGGATTAGAGGTTAGAGTGAAGGATAAGGGTAAGGGTCAGTGGTTAGGAGTTAGGATGGGGTTTAGGGATTAGGGAATGGGGTTAGGGTTAGGGTTTAGCTTTAGGGATTAGGGCAGGAGGTTAGGAGTTGGGGTTAGGGTTATGGTTATGCCTAGAGTTAGGCTTGTGCTGAGGTTTGCAGTTAGAGTTAGGGATTAGGGTGGGACTGAGGGTTAGGGGTTAGGGTTAGGGGATAGAGTTAAAGTTAGGGCTAGGTTTAGGGTTAGAGCGAGGGTTAGGGTTAGTGTTTGGTTATTGGTTAGGGTCAGCTGAGGGTCAGGGTCAGGGAACGGTTTTGGAAAAGAGTAAGAGATAGGGTTAGGGATTGCATTAGGGGCTAGTTTTAGGGTACGGGTAATGGTACAGTTTGGGGTATGTATAGGATTAGTATTAGAGGGTTAGGGTTAGGGAACAGGTTAAGATTAGGAAGAGGATTTGAGTACATTAAGTTGTTAGGGTTAGGGTTAGATTTAAGGTAGGGGTCAGGGTTAAGTGTTAAGAATAGGTTTAGGAGTTAGGGGTGAGGGTTGGCAGGAAGGTTCAGTGAATGTGTTTCGGTCTTGGGGTTTGTGTTTGGTTTTTGATTAGTGATAGGTCTTGTGTAAGGGTTAGGTTAACATTAGGATTAAGTGTAGGGTTAGGGTTATGTCTGTGTATGGTTACAGTTTGGGTCGTGGCTTGTCCCTGCACTGGGACTCCTAGTATCTTCGGCAGTTTAGTTTTATGCACTCTATTAGGTTTTGGGTTCAAAGATAGCCTGACTCCACCAAGTCAGTGGCCTCCCCAGAGAATCAAATTCCAGGCATCTGCTGGGGTCAGAATAGACATGGCAGGCTTCTCCTGAGCTGAGCTAAGGAGGGGATTTTTGGCTCTAAATACTCTTTCTTTGGATTTTCAGTTGCCTTTCTGATTTTATCTCTTGTGCACACATGTTTCAACAATACTACCAATTATTATTTTAAAGTTTTACTTGAATTCCTGTTTGTAAACACAGTATGATATAGTCTCAGGTTTACCACATAGTGATTCAACCCTTGGATACAATGCCTGGTACTGGTCACAGGTGCCCTCCACTATCCCCATCCCCTGATTCCCCCCACCTTCCTCTGGTATTTATTAGTTTATTCTCTGTGGTTAAGAGTGTGTTTCTTGGTTTGCTTCTCTCTTCCACCCTCCGCGCCTTTGCCAGTTTGTTTGATTTCTTAAAATTCACATGTGAATGCAATTGTATGGTATTTGGTATCTGTCTTTCTCTGATTGATTTCATTTAGGATAAGTCCTTTCCACTTCTCCCACGTCATTGTAAATGGCTTGATTTCATCCCTTCTGATGACTGATTGATGTCGCATTGTGTATATTTACCACATCGTCTCTGCCCATTCATCTGTCGATGAACATCTGGTCTGTATCCACAGTTTAGCTGTTGTGGACTACACTGTTACAAACACTGGGTGGCGTGTCTTTCTTCGAATCTACTAAACTACTTTTGTATCCTCGGGTAAAATCTACTAAACTACTTTTGTATCCCGCCAATCTGCGGTTGGATAATTTGTGTTTAGGATGCTGAGATTTATGTTTGCTTTATGTATTTTCAATACTAACTCTGTATTGGATGTGTTGTTTATAAAATATCTCCTCTCATTTTGTATGTTGCCTTTTAGCATTGGTTTTTTCCTTCACTTTGTGGAAGCTTTTCAATTTGATGCAGTCCTAATAGTATTTTTGCTTTTGTTTCCCTCACCTCAGAGGCATATCTAGAATTAAGATCAAATGGCCAATGTCAAAGAGGTTGCTGCCCATCTTTTCTTCTTTTTATGGTTTCAGGTCTCACATTTAGGTCTTTCATCCATTTTGTTTTTTTTTTTTCTTTCATCCAGTTTGAATTTATTTTTATATGTATGGTGTAAGAAAGTGATCCAGTTTCATTCTTCTGCATGTGGCTGCCTGGTTTTCCCAACATCATTTGTTCTTATCCTGGGGTCAGGGTTAGCGTTTGTTGAAGAGACTGTCTTTGTGCCATTGGATATTCCTTCCTGCCTTGTTGTTGATTAATGGATCATAGAGTTACAGGTTTGTATCTTGTTTCGGCTTTCCATTCTGTTCTATTGATCTATGCGTCTCCTGTTGGGAGATTCTTGATTGCTGATTCAATTTCTTTGCTGCTTATCTGTCTGTTCAAGTTTCTTATTATTTCCTTTTTCATTCTTGCAATGCTATATATGTCCATGAATAGATCTATTTCTTCCAGATTCTAGGTTGCTGGCATATAATTTTTCATATTGTTCTCTTATAATCCTTTGTATTTCTCTAGTGTTGGTTGTTATTTCTCTTTTCTCATTTGTGATTTTATTTGGGTCCTTTCTCATCTTTTTATCTTTTTTCTTTTTTAAATCTTTTATTTATGTACTCATGAGAGACACAGAGAGGCAGAGGCATAGGTCGAGGGAAAATGAGGCTTCATTCGGGGAGCCTGAGGTGGGACTTGATCCTCAAGGACCCCGGGATCATGACCTGAGCCAAAGCAGATATTCAACCACTGAGGCACCCAGGCATCCGGGATCCTGTTTTTTAAGCCACTCTGATACCCTATATTTTTGATTGGAGCATTCAGTCTATCAGCATTCAGAGTAATTATTGAAAGATATGAACTTAGTGCCCTTGTGTTACCGGTAGAGTTAGTGTTTCTGAAGACGTTCTCGGGTCCTTTCTAGTCTTTGTTGCTTTTGGTCTCTTTCTTTCCCCCACGAGAAGAGTCCGTCTTAAAATTCCTAACTGGACTGGTTTAGTGGTCATGAACTCCTTTATATTTTGCCTGTCTGGGAAACTCTTTATGTCTCCTTTTATCCTGATGGACACCCTTGCTGAAGAAAGAACTCATACAAATTGGACTCCAATAAAAAGAAAATTAAAAACATAAAATAAATTTTTGCTATTATGATAGAGGAAAAAGGCATTTAGGCATAAAACCAGAAGCTGAAACAGAGGAGGACAGATTTCACCATCTGTAGCCTTCACAGGGACCTGGTGTCCTTTCCTAGGAGGGCCCCCACCTCCGTAGGATGCTTCCTGCCCCTCTGCGCTCCTTGCTGGAACCCAGCAGGCACATCGCCATGCCTCCAGCACCTCTGCAGTCGTGGTTTATAATGTCTTCCATGTCTCCTAATGGGGACCACAGTGTCGTGTATGTAGCTATCCGGCTGCTGTTTGACAACATTGGGGGGATTCCGACTTTTGTTGGTTTTGGGGTGTGTGTGTGTCTATCACATGCTGCTATCACATTCAGCTATCTGATCCTCTGGCTGGGTCACCAAACGCCGCAATGGTTGGAAGAACATCAATTCTTGTGCTGGCGCTGGACGGCTAGCTGGGATCTCCTGGCTGACCCGGGGCTCGCTCGTGCAGTGACTTTCCACTGGAGGGTCAGCTGAGCTGGAAGGTCCAGCTTGGCACATTCCCATGTTCGGCAGTGGGTCCCTCCAAGCGCAGGTTGCTTCTCTTCTCGGGGGTTCCTCTCCAGCAGGGAGCCAGACCTCGGGGCCACCCTGATGGGAGTTCCTGAAGAGCCGGTTGTCCATGGCGAGGAGACATGGGGCTGCCTGTGTGTGGGAGTCTGGGTGGGGACGGGGCTGGGCTTCCTCAGTCCCCTTTGCTGCCTGGCCTTCAGGTCGAGCCCAATGCTCACGCAGCCCCTACTCACTAGGGCGAGGAGGGTGCCCTCCACACGCTGGTGTGAGAGATCCAGCACCACAAGGTGTGCACACTGAGTCCACCTGGTGAGGGTGGCTCAGGTGCATGAGCTGCAAGTGTGGGACCCAGGAAATTTAACAAAAATCCCCAACCCCTGGACAAGCAGAGCAGGACTGCTTCCATTTTGTGCTACACCCACCACCACCCCTATGACCCCCACATGACCTTCTTAAAGGCGCTGCACTGCCCTTCTCAAGGCACTGGGCACACCCTAATCCATAGTTGGCTCATAAAAATGTAACCCTGCTTTGTGCCTGTCAAAGCTGCGCACTGATTCTGATCAAAGTAATAGGCCAGCTCAAGTGGATACTATAAGGTAAGGTGTAATTCAATCGGCCACCTGAGTGTGGACCCACATGACTGTGCAACTTTCTGCGTATCTGATGGGTCACTGGCCCCTCTAAAGCTGCTATACCTCTTAGTCTCGGGGTCCAAGTCCTTGCTCCACTGTGTAGGGTGCACTTGGACGCAAGCTCGAGCTTGTAAAGAAACCCTGGTGTGTTTGCATCAGTGTTGGCTCCTCGTGGGGTTGCCAGATTCGCAATCTTGGGCATAACACAAGGGCCTGCTGTCCTGACATCCTTCCAGGGCCCCGCTGACCACCCCACATGCCCTCTGTGACCCAGGCACACAGGCACAGGGATGCAGGGAGGGGAGGAAATGCCCCGGAACCTGGCCAACTCGGCCCCCTTGACAGAGGGAGCACAGACCTCCCAGGTCGCTTTGCACAGACCCTGGTGACCTGAGGCTCCCTGGCTGTCATGCTGTCCCAGCCCTTACTGGCCCGCGGGGCACAGGCTGAGTCCCAGTAAACTCTGAGTGGTCCTGACCCTGGCATCTGGCCGTCCCTGAAAGGCACGTGGGGACGTCAGCTGTGTGTGCCTGGCGGCGCCCCTGCAGGGGCTGGTTGGGGCCTGGGTGGTGCCCCCTCCTCCTCTCTGGGGGTCACTCCACGCCCCATGCACAGTGATCTGGGAGACACAGAAGCAGGCTGGCTGTGCATTTTCACAACACACCACTTTATTGACTTTCTACAGCAAAGGGGCTCAGAGCCGAGGGTGCGCGCCTTCCCCTGAGGAGGGAGACCTTTCTGTCCTTTAGTGGAGGGTAAGAATCACAGGGGGTTGGGAGGCGGGTGCTGTAGTCCCCCACCTGGGATCATGTGTGGACTCTGGATTGGGGCATATATCCTGAGGTTTCAGCCTGATAGACGGTTCTGAGGACAGCAGTGCTGACCTGGACCTGCAGCTCGTGGGCTACTGCGATGGGTCCCTGCAGGGCAGCTGGACCCCAGCCTCAGGGCCCCTGGGGCCCCAACACCTGGAGGAGCCTGCCTCCTGGTGTGGGTGTGAGTGAGACCCACTAGCCTACCCCTGCTCTCCCCACCCTGGGGTGGTCTGGGATCTCTAGGGCTGCCCTAGTTCAAAGACCTGGATCTGTGGGGCATGCCCAGGGCCCTGGAGGCCACATCCAGCTGGGAGAGTGCTCGCTCAGCACAGGGCCAGTATCCAGGGATGGCCAGAGCCATGGGGGGCTGGATCCCATTAGTGTTTGTGTTGGGCCTTGGGGGGGCCCAAAACACCCTGGCACCCACAGAGCCTGGGGCCAGGCCAGCTCTGGTCCCTCTGGGTTAGCAGCTGGTGTTCTGTGCAGGGTGTGCCACCCTCAGGAGGGACAATGGGCTTAGGCAGGGCACAGTGGGTCCTCTGCAGCACTCACCTGCACCCACCCTCTCAGGGGCTCGTTTTTCCCCCCCTCCCTGCAACCCCTGTGTACTCTAGGGGTCACCGTGCTTCTGATGGGAGCAGGGTATCTAGAGAATGCAGGGGAGGCTGAGCATGTCCCACCAGGTCTTGCTGGGGTCCGATGGTGTGGGGGTTGATGGTGTGGGGGCAGGGTTATGATGTTGGTGGAATGTGGGGGATGATGTAGGGGGGATGGTGTTGGGGTATAGTGTGGGTGGGGATTTTGTGGGTTATGTGGGTGTGAGGGAGATGGTGTAGGGGGGATGCCATGGGGATGATGATGTAGGGGGATGCTGTGGGGGTGGGGAACGAGGGGCATGGCATGGGTGGTCTGCGGACACAGGGCATCCCCTTTGTCTAAGATGCACATGGAGACATCAACAGATAAAGGCAACCCCAGTCTGGGGTTTGCTGTGACTCCTGCCCCTGGGGCTCTGAGTGGTCAGTGCAGGGCCCTAGCTGGACATGTGCTAACTCTGAACTAAAATTGGAATGGTCTTAATTTTCTCGGCCTCCACGCATCCCATCCCATCCTATCTAGCTCCTTCCCCCTTCCTTAGAGCTACTATTAGAGCAATTGCAAATGTGCAGCATGGCAGCCTGTGTTGGGGGACAGGCCCAAGGATTTGGGATCAGGAAGACCTGGAGCATGGGCATCTCGGATATGTAGGAGGATTCGATGCTGCAGACTCTTATTCCCTAAGACTATTGACAACTGACTTTGTACATAGACAAGCTCTCCTTTGTCTTTAGAAGATGAAGAGCGAGTCAAAGCATTTTTTCTCTGCCCATCTGATTGCTCAGATTCCAATCTGATGCGTATTTCCTGTTAATAAGGATAATTTACTATCCGTAGTACTATGGTTAAAATATACTGACACAAGTAATTCAGAGAGGGTTTCTCATCTCTTTCTTCACAGCTCAGTCACTCATCAGGAAATGCATCTTTATGGATTTGGAAAGATCTGAAAAACATTACTACCAATGGTCCTATTATTATATGAAGGATTCTTCCCTGAGATTCTTCCCCTGTTTCAACTGACACTGAACCACTGTGCTCTTTGGAAGACAAATGTCAAGGAAATAAATGTTATGCATTGCTAATATTAAATGCACTTGCAGTATAGTGTCTTTTATAATAGAAGTATTTTTATCTGATTTTTGCTATTTATTATCTTTTCCTGCTTTTCTGGTTTAGGAGTCATTATACGTGTTCATAAGTGTTTTTCTTTCCTTCTGATATAAAATCCTTACTTTGTTCCCAACGAGGGAACTCTTTAAGAATGAGACAAAGTTAATTAAACTATTCTTAAAGAGTTTTCACACTTGGAGCCTGATTCATTTAAGTCAATTTTCAAAATAAATCTTATTGATTAGAAAAAAACAAATATTAATAGGGAAATTAAAAGATAGTACAGAGAATACTCTTGCACTTCCACTCAATTTCTCAAATTATTGATATCTTATTTTAGTATGGTACAAATATTAGTTAATGAATCAATATTAAAATATTTGCATTCACCAAAGACCATACTTAATTCAGATTTCCTTAGTTTTTGCTAAGTTACCATCCCTCATATCACATTCCATTTGTCCTCATTTTCTTAGGCTCCTCTGGATTGTGACAGTGTTTCAGGTCTCCTTGTTGTTGTTGAACTGGAACACTTTGAGAAGTAGAGTATTTTGTAAAATTTCCTTCAGTTGGGACATGTCTGTTGTTTATCTCATGATTGACCTGTTTTTGTGGATTATATACAGAGATATACTGTCATTTTTATTATATCATATAAAGGATAGATACTATGAGCATGATTTATCAGTCTTGGTATCGATCTGATCATCTTAATGAGATAGTGTTTGTCAGCTTTCTCCATAGTAAAGTGATTCATCATTATTATTATCATTATTAATAATAATAATAATAATATTTTAACTTTTTCATAATATATTTTGTGGAAGGAAGTTACTATGTGTATTCCACACATACGAGTGGGAAGCTATGCTCATCAACTTGAGGGTGGAATGTCTGCACAAATTGTTTGAAATTCTTCTATATGGGAGACTTCTCTTTCGTCTGGGTTTGTTTGTTTCTTTCTCAAAGATGTTATTTATTTATTTGAGAGAGAGAGAAGATAAAAAGCATTAGTGAGAGGGGCAGAGGGAGAAGGAGAAGCAGGTTCCCTGCTGAACAGGGAGCCTGCCTTGGGACCTGGATCATGATGTGAGCCTAAGGCAGAAGCTCAAATGCCTGAGCCACCCAGGTGCCACTCTTTCCTTCGTTCTTTCTACTTATTTAAATAACAAATTTATTTTTTATTGGTGTTCAATTTTCCAACATACAGAATAACACCAATTGCTCATCCTGTCAAGTGCCCCCCTCACTGACCATCACCCACTCACCCCACCCCCCGCCCTCCTCCCCTTCCATCACCCCTAGTTCATTTCCCAGATTTAGGAGTCTTTATGTTCTGTCTCCCTTTCTGATATTTCACACACATTTCTTCTCCTTCCCTTATATTCCCTTTCACTATTATTTATATTGCCCACATGAATAGGAACATACAATGTTTGTCCTTCTCTGATTGACTTACTTCACTCAGCATAATACCCTCCAGTTCCATCCACGTTGAAGCAAATGGTGGGTACTTGTCGTTTCTAATGGCTGAGTAATATTCCATTGTATACATAAACCACATCTTCTTTATCCATTCATCTTTCGATGGACCAAGGCTCCTTCCACAGTTTGCCCATTGTGGACATTGCTGCTGGAGACATCGGGGTGCAGGTGTCCCGGCATTTCATTGCATCTGAATCTTTGGGGTAAATCCACAACAGTGCAACAGCTGGGTCCTAGTGCATGTCTATTTTTAACTCTTTGAGGACCCTCCACACAGTTTTCCATAGTGGCTACACCAGTTCACATTCCCACCAAGAGTGAAAGAGGGTTCCCTTTTCACAGCATCCTCTCCAATATTTGTGGTTTCCTGCCTTGTTAATTTTCCCCATTCTCACTGGAATGAGGTCATATCTCATTGTGGCTTTGATTTGTATTTACCTGATGGCATGTGGTGCAGAGCATTTTCTCATGTGTATGTTGGCCTTGTCTATGTCTTCCTCTGTGAGATTTCTGTTCATGTTTTTTGCCCATTTCATGATTGGATTGTTTGTTTCTTTGGTGTTGAGTTTAAGAAGTTCTTTATAGATCTTGGAAACTAGCCCTTTATCTGATACGTCATTTGCAAATATCTTCTGCCATGCTGTAGGTTGTCTTTTAGTTTTGTTGATTGTATCCTTTGCTGTGCAAAAGCTTCTTATCTCAATGAAGTCCGAGTAGTTCATTTTTGCTTTTCTTTCTTTTGCCTTCGTGGATGTATCTTGCAACAAGTTCCTGTGGTCGAGTTCAAAAAGTGTGTTGCCTGTGTTCTCCTCTAGGATTTTGATGGAATCTTGTCTCACATTTTAGATCTTTCATCCATTTTGAGTTTACCTTTGTGTATGGTGAAAGAGAGTGGTCTAGTTTCATTCTTCTGCATGTGGATGTCCAATTTTCCAAGCACCATTTATTGAAGAGACTGTCTTTCTTCCAATGGATAGTCTTTCCTTTATTGAATATTAGTTGACAGAAAGTTGAGGGTCCACTTCTGGATTCTCTATTCTGTTCCATTGATGTATGTGTCTGTTTTTGTGCCAGTACCACACTGTCTTGTTGACCACAGATTTGTAGGTCAACCCGAAAACTGGCATTGTGATGCTCCCAGATATGGTTTTCTTTTTTAATATTTCCCTGGCTATTCTTTTCTGATTCAACAGAAATCTTAAAATAATTTGTTCTCACTCTCTGAAGAATGTCCATGGTATTTTGATAGGGATTGCGTTAGCGTGTAGATTGCCCTGGGTAACATTGACATTTTCACAATATTCATTCTGCCAATCCATGAGCATGGAGTGTTTTTCCATCTCTTTGGGCCTTCTTAAATTTATTTCAGAAGCGTTCTATAGTTTTTAGGGTCTAGATCCTTTACCCCTTTGGTTAGGTTTATTCCCAGGTATCTTATGCTGTCGGGTGCAATTCTAAATGGGATTGACTCCTTAATTTCTCTTTCTTCAGTCTCATTGTTAGTGTATAGAAATGCCATTGATTTCTGGGCATTGATTTGTATCCTGCCACGCTACCATATTGCTGTATGAGTTCTAGCAATCTTGGGGTGGAGGCTTTTGGGTTTTCTATGTAGAGTATCATGTCATCAGTGAAGAGGGAGAGTGTGACTTCTTCTTTGACAATTTGAAAGCCTTTAATGTCTTTTTGATGTCAGATTGCTGAGGCTAGGACTTCCAGTAGTATGTTGAATAGCAGTGGTGAGAGTGGACATCCCTGTCTTATTCCTGATCTTAGGGGAAAGGCTCCCAGTGCTTCCCCAGTGAGAATGATATTTGCTGTGGGCTTTTTGTAGATGGCTTTTAAGATGCTGAGGAATGTTCCCTCTATCCCTGCGCTCTGAAGAGTTTTGATCAGGAATGGATGCTGTGTTTTGTCAAATGCTTTCTCTGCATCCACTGAGAGGATCATATGGTTCTTGTATTTTCTCTTGCTGATATGATGAATCACATTGATGGTTTTACGAGTGTTGAACCAGCCTTGTGTCCTGGGGATAAATATTACATGGTCATGGTGAATAATTTTCTTAATGTACTGTTGGATCCTATTGGCTTATATCTTGTTGAGAATTTTTGCATCCATGTTCATCAGTGATATTGGTCTGTAATTCTCCTCTTTTTTGTGGGATCTTTGTCTGGTTTTGGAGTTAAGGTGATGCTGGCCTCATAGAACGAATTTAGAAGTACTCCATTTCTTTCTATCTTTCCAAACAGCTTTAGTAGAATAGATTTGATTTCTTCTTTAAACGTTTGATAGAATTCCCCTGGGAAGTCATCTGGCACTGGACTCTTGTGTCTTGGGAGGTTTTTGATGACTGCTTCAATGTCCTCCCTGGCTATTGCCCTCTTCAGGTTTTCCATTTCTTCCTGTTCCAGTTTTGGTAGTTTCTGACTTTCCAGGAATGCGTCCATTTCCTCTCGATTGCTAATTTATTGTCGTTTAGCTGTTCATAATATGTTTTTAAAATTGTTTGTATTTCCTTGGTGTTGGTAGTGATCTCTCCTTTCTGATTCATGATTTTATTAATTTGAGTCTTCTCTCTCTTCTTTTTAATAAGGTTGGTTAAGGGTTTATTTATGTTATTAATTCTTTCAAAGAACCAACTCCTCGTTCTGTTGATCTGTTCCACACTTCTTCTGGTCTCCATTTTGTTGAGTTCTGCTTGAATCTTAATTAACTCTCTTCTGCTGGGTGTAGGGTCCATCTGCTGTTATTTCTCTAGCTCCTTCATGTGTAAGGTTAGGTTTTGTATTTCACTTCTTTCCCATTTTTGAATGAATGCTTGTATTGGGATGTTTTTCCCCCTTAGCACTGCTTGTGCTGCATCCCAAAGATTTTGAATGGTTGTGTCTTCATTATCATTAGTTTCCATGAATCTCTTTATTTCTTCCTTAATTTCCTGATTGACCTTTCATCTTTTAGCAGGATGGTCCTTAACCTGCATGTGTTTGAGGTCCTTCCAGACTTCTTGTTGTGATTTAGTTATAATTTCAAGGCATTATGGTCTGAGTATATGCAACGGATGATCCCCATCCTTTGGTATCAGTTCAGACCCGATTTTTGACCCAGTATGTGGTCTCTTCTGGAGAAAGTTCTATGTGCACTTGAGAAGAATGTGTATTCAGTTGAGTTTGGATGTAAAGTTCTGTAGATATCGGTGAAATCCATCTGGTCAAATGCATCATTTAAAGCTCTCCTTTCTTCGGATATGTTGTGCTTCAAAGACCTATCGAGTGTAGAAACAGCAAGATTGAAGTCACCAAGTTCAAGTGTATTATTATCTAAGTATTTCTTCACTTTAGTTATTAATTGGTTTCAATATTTGGCAGCTCCCACCTTCAGGGCATATATATTGAGGATTGTTAAGTCCTCTTGTTGGATGAGAACCATACTCATACTTAAGTATGAGATAGTGTCCCTCTTCATCTCTCACTACAGTCTTCGGGGTAAATTTTAGTTATCTGATATAAGGATGGCTACCCCTGCTTTCTTTTGAGGATCATTTGAATGGTAAATCGTTCTCCAACCTTTTATTTTCACGTTGTAGGTTTCTTCTGTCTAAAATGCATCTCTTGTAGACAGCAAATAGATGGGTCCTGCTCTTTTATCCAGTCTGAAACCCTGCACCTTTTGATGGGGTCATTAAGCCCGTTCACATTCAGAGTTACTCTTGACAGATATGAGTTTAGTGTCATCATGATATCTATTCAGTCCTTGTTTTTGTGGATTGTTCCACTGAACTTCTTCTTAAAGGGGAATTTTAAGAGTCCCCCTTAAAATGTCTTGCTGAGCTGGTTTGAAGGTCACATATTCTTTCAGTTCCTGCCTGTCTTGGAAGCTCTTTATCTCTCCTTGCATTTTGAATGAGAGCCTTGCTGGATAAAGTATCCTTGGTTGCATGTTCTTCTCATTTAGGACCCTGAATATATCCTGCCAGCCCTTTCTGGCCTGCCTGGTCTCTGTGGAGAGTTCTGCTGTTACCTCAATGCTCCTCCCCATAAATGTCAGGGATTTCTTGTCTCTTGCTGCTTTAAGGATCTTCTCTTAATCTTTGGAATTTGCAAGCTTCACTATTAAATGTCGAGGTGTTGGACGGGTTTTATTGATTTTAGGGGGGGATCTCTCTATTTCCTGGATCTGAATGCCTGTTTCCCTTCCCATATTAGGAAACTTTTCAGCTATGATTTGTTCGCATACATACTCTGGCCTTCTGGCCCTTTCGGCACCCTCGGGAAACCCAATGAAACGTAGGATTTTCTTCCTCAGGCTCTCGTTTATTTCTCTTAATCTGTCTTCATGGTCTTTTAATTCTCTGTCTCTTTCTTTCAGTTTCCCTCTTTGCCATCAACTTGTCTTGTATGTCACTCACTCGTTCTTCCACCTAATTAACCCTCGTCGTTAGGACATCTAGTTTGGATTGCATCTCATTCAATTGATTTTTAATTTCTGCCTGATTGGATCTAATTTCTGCAGTCATGACGTCTCTTGAGGCATTTATTCTTTTTTTCTGGATCCACCAGTAGCTCTATAATAGTGCTTCTTATTTGGCTCTCTGACATTGAATAGTAATCCAGATTTTGTAACTCTGGGGGAGACAGGACTGTTTCTGATTTTTTCTTTTGAGGTGAAGTTTTCCTTCTAGTCATTTTGCTCAGTGCAGTGTGGACAAAAACGCGTTGTACTGGGAGAAGGAGAAAAAGAGAGAGAGAAGGAAGGAAAAGAGATAAAGAAGAAAGAAGAAAGGAAAAAAAAGGAACAAAGAGAAGAAACACAGAAAGAAAAAGAAGAAAGGTGAAAAAAAGGTGGGGGAAGCAATCAGAAATCAAAAAGAACAACAACAACAAAAAAAGAACACACGGGGAGTATCTTCTGATTCTGTATACTTTAAGGCCCTTGAATTCCCCTGGAACTTATCCCTCTAGTGGTCTTCTGTGGGAGGGGCCTGTGGTGCTGATTTTCAGGTGTTAGCACTTGGGGGAGCTGCTCTGCCCCCTACCTGGGGGAAGGCTCAGTGGGGGTTGTTTACCCTGTGAGGCTACTGGAGGAACAACTCCAGTGGCTGTGGCAGCTCTGGAAACCTGGATTCATCCCCCACAGTAACTGTGGAGCTCTCTGTCTGCAGGGGCATGGAAGCTCCATGGAGGGGCCGCTGATCTGCTCAGCTTGGGGCAGGAGCGTCCTCACTGTCCTGGGCCCTCCTGGCCTCTGACTGTCCCCAGGGAGGACAGATCCTGGGCTGTGGCCCGTCGCCCTCTGCTCCTGGTCTGTGCTGTTGGATTCGCACTCTTGGACATGCAGCCACCTCTCCACAGAGCCACCCCCGAGCCCCTCTGAGCTGCTCCTGGTGCCGCCCAGCCCCCTCCGCACTGTGCCTCTTCCTCTGCCAAAGCCACCGCTGTGGAACTCTTCCCAGAACCAGGCAGCCTACTCCGTGGAGCCACCGCCCATGCCCCTCTGATCTGCTCCCACATCAATATGTGCCTGCTGCAGCACTTAGGAAGCTCGTCGCACTCTCCTGTTTGAGAGGCAGGTGTCTGTTAGTGTCTGAGGGAGCCTGAGAGCACCCCCGCCCTTCAGGGGTTCTACTCTAACTCCCTGTGTGCCAGGAAGATTGGTGCAGCTCCTGCTTCTCTGGGACAGAGCCTCCTGTCCTGGGAACACTCGCCCCAACCTTAGCCCAGCTCCTTGTGGGACCCCTCCACTTTGGATGCCTTTTGTTTCTTTATTTCTTCCCCCCCTCCCCCCCCCCCCCCCCCCCGTCTTCCTACCTTGATTGAAGCGCGAACTTTTCTCCATGTAGCATTCCAGCTGGTCTCTGTTTAAATCTCAGGCCGAATTCGAAGATTTTCAGGATGATTTGAAGGTTATCTAGGTAATTTGGTGGAGACAGGTGATTTGATTTTGAAGACCCTATTCTTCTGTCATCTTGCCCCTCCTCCTGTATGTTGCCTTTTAGTGTTGATTCTTTCCTTCATTTTGTGGAAGCTTTTCAATTTGATGAAGTCCCAATAGTGTTTTTGCTTTTGTTTCCCTCAACTCAGCGGTATATCTAGAAAGAATATCCAATGGCCAATGTCAAAGACGTTGCTGCCCATCTTTTCTTCTTTTTATGGTTTCAGGTCTCACTTTTAGGTCTTTCATACATTTTGAGTTTATTTTTTATATATATGGTGTAAGAAAATGTTCCAGTTTCATTCTTCTGCATGTGGCTGCCTGGTTTTCCCAACACCATTTATTCTTATCCTGGGGTCAGGTTTAGTGTTTGTTGAAGAGACTGTCTTCGTGCCATTGGCTATTCCTTCCTGCCTTGTTGTTGATTAATGGATCATAGAGTTACAGGTTTGTATCTTGTTTCGGCTTTCCATTCTGTTCTATTGATCTATGCGTCTCCTGTTGGGAGATTCTTGATTGCTGATTCAATTCCTTTGCTGGTTATCTGTCTGTTCAAGTTTCTTATTTCTTCCTTTTTCATTTTTGCTTTGTTATATATTTCTAGGAATTGATGTATTTCTTCCAGGTTCTAGGTTGCTGTCATATCATTTTTCATAATGTTCTCTTATAATCATTTGTATTTCTCTAGTGTTGGTTGTTATTTCTCTTTTTTCATTTGTGATTTTATTTGGGTCCTTTCTCATCTTTTTATCTTTTTTCTTTTTTAAAGATTTTATTTATGTATTCACGAGAGGCACAGAGAGACAGAGGTATAGGCAGAAGGAAAATAAGCCTCCATGCGGGGAGCCTGATGTGGGACTTGATCCCCAGGACCCAGGGAACATGACATGAGCCAAAGCAGATACTCAACCACTGAGGCACCCAGGTGCCTTGCTGATTCAATTCTTTTGCTAATTATGGGTCTGTTCAGATTTTCTATTTCTTCCTATATCAGTTTTGCTCGTTTGCACATTTCTAGGTATTTGTCCATTTCTTCCAGGTCTCCCAGTTTGTTATTGAATAATCTTTCATAGTATTCCCTTATAATTGTCTTATTTTTCTGGTGTTGACTGTGATCTCTCTTCTCTCATTTGTGATTTAATTTATTTAGGTCTTTTCTCTTTTCTTGGTGAAAAGGCTGGCTAGGGCTTGATCCATTTTATTAATTATTTTGAAGAACCAGCTCTTAGGTTTGTTATTCCATTCTACTGTTTTGTTGTTTCTGTATTGTTTCTTTCTGCTCTAATCTTTATTTTTTTCCCATCTTCTGTAGGCTTGAGGCTTTGTTTGCTATTCCTTTTCCAGCTCCTTTAGTTGTAGGGTTAGGTTGTGTATTGGAGACTTCTTGTTTCTTGAGGTAGGCCTATATTGCTCTGGACTTCCCTCTTTGGACTGCCTTTGCTACATCCCAGAGTTTTGGAGAAACATGTTTTTATTTTCATCAGTTTTAAATTTCCTCTTTAATTTCCTGGTTGCTCCACTCATTCTCTTGTAGATTTTCCATAAGTTCCATGTATTTTTGGTCTGTCCAAATTTTTTCTTACAGTTGACTTCGAGTTTCATAGCGTCGTGGTCTGAAAATGTACAGGGTGTGATATCAACCGTCTTGCACGTGTTGTACCTGTTAAGGGCTGATTTGTGGGCCATGATATGATCTGTTCTGGAGAATGTCCCATGTGCACTTGAAAGGAATGTGTATTCTGCTATAGGATGAAATGTTCTGACTATATGTGTTGAGTCCTTGTAGTACAGTGTGTCAAGGCTATTGTTTCCCTGTTGATTTTCTGCATAGATGATCAGTCCATTGCCATAAGTGGGTGTTAAAACCCCTGTCATTGTATTATTATCAGTGAGTTCCTGTATGTTTGTTGTTAATTGGTTTCTATATTTAGGTACTCCCATGTTGGCAGCATAAATATTTAGTTCTTTGATCTTGATAGAGAGTCTTTTTAATTATGAAATAATGCCTTTCTTCAACTCTTCTTACAGTATTTGTTCTTTTTTGAAATTTAAATAATTTATTTATTCATTCATGAGAGATACACTGAGAAGCAGAGACAGAAACATAGTCAGAGGGAGATGCAGGTTCCCCAAAGAGGGCCCGATGTGGGACTCGATCCTGGGATCCCAGGATGACACCCTGAGCCAAAGGCAGATGCTCAACCACTGAGCCACCAGGTGTCCCCCAGGGTTTGGTGTCAAATCTAGTTTGTCTGATATAAGTATGGGTCCTCCAGCTTTCCTTTGATATCCATTAGTGTGATAGATGATTTTCCATCCCCTGACTTTCAATCTGTTGGTGTCTATAGGTCTAAGGTGAGCATCTTGTGGGCAGCATACAGATGGATCTTCTTTTTTAAATAACGATTTTATTTATGAGACAGTGAGAGAGAGAGAGAGAGAGAGGCAGAAAATTATGCAGAGAGAGAAGCAGGCTCCCAACCAGGAGCCCAATATGGGACTCGATTCCCGACTCCAGGATCACACCCTGATTCAAAGGCAGAGGCTCAACCCCTGAGCCACCCAGGCATTCCGGATCCTCTTTTTTAAGCCACTCTGATACCCTAGATCTTTAGTTTGGAGCATGAGGTCTATCAGCATTCAGAGTGATTATTGAAAGACATCAACTTAGTGCCTTTGTTTTACCAGTAGAGTTTGTGTTTCTGGTGATGTTCTCGGGTCCTTTCTAGTCCTTGTTGCTTTAGGTCTCTTTTTTCCCCCACTAGAAGTGTCCCTCTACAAATTCCTTACTGGACTGTTTTAGTGGTCATGATCTCCTTTATATTTTGCCTGTCTGGGAAACTCTTTATCTCTCCTTCTATCCTGAAGGACACCCTTGCTGAAGAAAGAACTCATACAAATTTAGCTCCAATTAGAAGAAATTTAAAAACATAAAATAAATTTTTGCTATTATGATTGAGGAAAATGGCATTTAGGAGGAAAACCAGAAGCTGAAAGAGAGTAGGACAGATGTCATCATCCGTAGCCTTACAGGGACCTGGTGTCCTCTCCAAGGAGGGTCCCCCCCTCTGTAGGATGCTTCCTGATCCTCTGTGCTCCTTGTTGGAACCCAGCAAGCACATCTTCATGCCTCCATCACCTCTGCAGTCGTGGTTTGTAGCGTCTGCCATCAATCCCGTTGGGGACCAGAGCGTCGTGTACGTAACCATCCAGCTGCTGTCTGACAACATTGGGGGGATTCCGAATTTTGTTGGTTTTGGGGTGTGTGTGTGTCTATCACATGCAGCTCTCACATACAGCTATCTGATTCTCTGGCTCTGGGGATGAGCATTTTGCACCCCAGTCTGCTGGGGCCTCCACAGAAGTGAACCTAAGCCCCCTGGTCTCTGCGGCTTCTCTCAGAAACATGCGTTCACTCTGCCTGTGCCGAGCTTTTTTGGTTTTGTTTTTTTACCTCAGACTCCTGTGCCTAAGATTGCGACTCCAAGAAACCACTGAGAAGCCAACACTGATGAAAACACAGGAGGGTTTATTTACAAGCTCAAGCTTATGTCCAAGTATACCCGACACAGCGGAGGAGGGACTTGGACCCCGAGGTGGGTTTTAGCTTAGTTTTAAGGGCTGGTCTCAGGGACCTCCAGAAGGGCTGGAGCAATTCTTCAAGTTCTCTTTACATTTTGATATGGGGCCTTCAAGGGCATTGAGCTCTGTTCTCATTCTAACACGGGACATTCTGGGACCTTAAGGTGTAGGCTGTTTTCTTTTTTTCCTGTAACTGAAGTAATGTAAATTTTAGCTCTTATTCAAAGGGGCCTGGGATGGCTGTACTTGTGCTAGCACTGAACTTAAAGTGGAATGGCCTTAATTTTCTCAGCCTCCACACAGACAAGTGACTGAAGTTTAAAACTCCTAATTTTAGGGGCTGCCCTGGTGGAGACCTGTGCTCTTCCTGCCCGGGATTGTGTCCTCCCACTCCTGGCCTTTGCTGGCCTGCTCCAGGAACGCGGTCCCGTGACTGCACAGGGGTTTGCAGCTTATGGCCACACAGAGCAGACAGCTGGCACGAGTCCCGTTACTCTCAGCCGGGTTCCCGCTCCTGTGCCTGGGAACAGTTGGCGCCACCCTCCTTGGGACCCCTGGGATCCTGAGTCCATCCTGTCGCTCCAGGGACGGCCCCCCACTTCTCCACCTGAACACCTTAAGTCTGGTGTGTCCCCCACTCTAGCAGACTTCTGAAAGTTCGATTTTGTACTCTGCTGAATATAATATTGTGCATAGACCCATCAGCTGGCTCCCTGCCCTTGTGGGATCCAGGCCTCTGTCTCCCCAAGACCAACTGATTGATTTTCTTTAAGATTTTCTTTTTCTGTAATCTCTACACCCAACATGGGGCTTGAACTTGCTACCCGAAGAACAAGAGTCCTATGTTCTTACGAACCACACCAAGCCGGTCAGTCTCCCTTTGATTGATAGATACATGTTAATTGAAGCAGAGGTGTTGCATGTGTCAGGGAAGAAACTGACCCCACGCATTGAAGTGTGGTGGAGTCATTTGGACGTTGATCAATGTTCAGGAAACCATAGCTTCCCTGGGAGCCCAGGGAGCAGGGGCCACACACGTGAAAAGTTGATAATTTCTTTTACCGTAGTAGATATTTTACTGATTATTTATTTAAAGTCCTATCCAATGGTAAATGTCAATCTAGGATTGGGATACAGTGAGAACGTTCTAGGAGTCGGAGGTAACTCAAGCTCCCTGTCAAGGACTAAATGTTCCAGTTCGATGTAGAGATAGGCAAGGAAGCAAAGAGTTATGAAACATGGCACGGGGGTGCCTGGCTGGCCTGGTTGGGTGATCTTGATCTCAGGGTGGTGAGTTTGAACTCCATGTTGGGTATAGAGAGGACATAAAATTAAAATATTTAACAAATAATAAATGGATGAACAAATAAAGCATGACATCAAAGGTAAGTGCTCGCTTATGTCTCACCTGCGACCTATTCTTGATCTCCCCGCTTGCAATACTTGGCCCAGATGATGTCCTCCACAAAGGACAGTCCCACCCAAGTGGAAGTGGGCGTCTTTCAGTGTAAGACCTGTGGTCCCCCTCATTCAACAGGGAGAGAAGAGCCGTGAAGGCACAAGTTCAGTGGATCAGCATTCACCTAGGCAGTGATCATTTCCAATCACGGTAGCCAGAGTTCGGCTACCTTTTAGGACCAGATGTCATAAGGACGCCTCTTTGGTCATTGGCTTGGATGCAGGGTGGAGGCTAAACAACAATTAGGAAGAATAAAAGAGGATGAAAACCAGAAGCTGAATGAGTGGTGGACAGATTTCACCATCCGTAGCCTTCACAGGGACATGGTGTCCTTTCCTAGGAGGGCCTCCCCCTCTGTAGGATGCTTCCTCCCCCTCTGCACTCCTTGTTGGAACCCAGGAGGCACATATCCGTTCCTCCAGCACCTGTGTTTTCATAGTTTATAGCGTCTTCCATATATCCTATTGGAGACCACAGCGTCATGTATGTAACCATCAAGCTGCTGTTTGACAACATTGGAGGGATTCCAGCTTTTGTTGGTTTTGGGGTGTGTGTGTGTCTCTCACATGCAGCTATCATGTGCCACTATCTGATCCTCTGGCTAGGAAACCCAAACGCTGAAATGGTTGGCACAACATCATTTCTGGTGCTGGTGCTGGGCGGTTAACTGGGCTCTCCTGGCTGACCCGGGGCTCCCTCATGCAGTGACTTTCCGCTGGAGGGTCAGCTGAGCTGGAAGATCCGGCTTGACCACATTTCCATGTCTGACAGTGGGTCGCGCTGAGCCCCAGCTGCTTCTCTTCTCCCTGATACCTCTCCAGCAGGGAGCCAGACCTTGGGGCTGCCCTGGTGGGAGCTCCTGAGGAACTGCCTGCCCATGGCGGGGAGCCGTGGGGCTGCCTGTGTTTGGGAGTCGGGGTGGGGATGGGGATGGGGTTCCTTGGTTCCCTGTGCTGCCTGGCCTTCAGGCCGAGCCCCATGCTCACCCAGCCCCTACTCACTAGGGCGAGGAGGGTATCCTCCACACTCTGATGTGAGAGATCCAGCACCACAAGGTGTGCACGCTGAGTCCACCTGGTGAGATTGGCCCAGGTGCCTGAGCTGCAAGTGTGGGACCCAGAAATTTAACAAAATCCCCTACCCCTGGACAAGGAGAGCAGGACTGATTCCATTTTGTGCTACACCTGCCACCTCCCCTATCACCCCCACATGAACTACTTATTGCTTAAGGCGCTGCCCCACCTAAATCCAGCTGCTGGGCACACCCTATTCGGAAATGTGTGGACCTGTGATCACTCTGAACTTAAATTGGAATGGACTTAATTTTCATGGACTCCATGAGTCCCGTCTCATCTAATCTCCCCCTTCCCAGGAGATCTCAAGACAGCAACTGCAAATGACCTCACCATGGCAGCCTGTGTTGGGGGACAGGCCCAGGGAATTGGGATCAGGAAGATCTGGAGTGCGGGCATCCCGGCTGTGCAGCGGGATTTGATGCTGCAGACTCTTATTCCCTAAGGCTATGTTGACAACTGACTTTGTACATAGAAAAGCTCTCCTTTGTTTTTAAAAGATGAAGGGCTAGTCAAAGCTTTTTTCTCTGCCCATCTGATTGCTCAGGTTCCAATCTGAGATGTATTTCCTGTTAATAAGGATAATTTACTAACTGTAGTACTATGGTTAAAATATTCTGACACAAGTAATTCAGAGGGATGGGTTTTCTCATCTCTTCACAGCTCAGTCAGTCATCAGGAAATGCATCTTTATGCATTTGGAAAGAACTGAGAGACATTATTACCAATGGTCCTATTATGATGTGAAGGATTCTTCCCTGAGATTCTTCCCCTGTTTCAACTGACACTGAAACACTGTGAACTCTTTGGAAGACAAATGTCAAGGAAGTAAATGTTATGCATTGGTAATTTTAAATGCACTTGCAATATGGTGTCTATTATAATAGAAGTATTTTTATCTTATTTTTTGAATAATAAATTTATATTTTATTACTGTTCAATTTACCAACATACAGAATAACACCCAGTGCTCATCCCATCAAGTGCCCCCTTAGTGCCTGTCACCCATTCACCCCACCCCATTTTCCTCCCCTTTCATCACTCCTAATTTGTTTCCCAGAGTAAGGAGTCTTTATGTTCTTATTTTTGCTATTTATTATCCCTTCCGTCTCTTCAGGTTGAGGAGGCATTATATGTGTTCATAAGTGTTTTTCTTTCCTTCTGATATAAAATTCTTACTTTGTTCCATCGACGGAACTCTTTAAGAAAATGGGAAAAATTAATTAAACTATTCTTAAAATGTCTTCACACTTGGAGCCTGATTCATTTAACTCAATTTTCAAAATGAATCTTATTGAATAGAAAAAAACAAAGATTTATTGAGAAATTGACAAGATAGTATAGAGAATTCTCATGCACTCGTACTCAATTTCTCCATTTTGATATCTTATATTAGTACAGTACAAATATTAGCTAATGAATCAATATTAAAATATTCGCATTAACCAAAGACCATACTTTATTCAGATTTCCTTCGTTTTTGCTAAGTTACCATCCCTCATATCACATTCCATCTATCCTCATGTTTTCTTAAGCTCCTCTGGATTGTGACAGTCTTTCAGCCTTTCCTTGTAGTTGTTGAACTGGAACACTTTGAAAAGAAGAGTATTTTGTAAAATTTCCCTCAGTTGGGACATGTCTTTTGTTTATCTCATGACTGAACTGTGATTGTGGATGATATAGAGAGATATACTGCCATTTTTATTATATCATATAAAGGAGAGATACTATCAACATGATTTATCAGTCTTGGTATTGATCTGATCATCTTGCTGAGGTTGTGTTTGTCAGCTTTCTCCATAGTAAAGTGATTCATTATTATTATTATTATCATTATTATTATTATTATTTTAACATTTTCATAATCTATTTTGTAGAGGGAAGTCAGTATGTGTATTCCACACATACGAATGGGAAGCTATGCTCTTCAACTTGCGGGTGGAATGTCTGCATAAATTGTTTGAAATTCTTCTACATGGGAGTTTCTCATCCTTCTGGGTTTGTTTGTTTGTTTCTCTTTCAAGGATGTTATTTATTTATTTGAGAGAGAGAGGTGAGAAAAGGCATGAGCGAGAGAGGCAGAGGGAGAGGGAATAGCAGGTTCCCTTCTGAACAGGGAGCCTGCCTTGGGACCTGGATCATGATCTTAGCCTATGGCTGAAGTTTAACTGACTGAGCCACCCAGGTGCCCCTCTTTCTTTCTTTCACTATTTTTAATATTAGTATAGATTCATGGATATTTATTTTACACTTTGGGTTATAATCCAGCGCTACTTATTTTGTTGCTTATATTGTATCCACTCTGGCCCCGGGAGCTCTTTCAGTTCACACCTGTGTCCCTTTAACATATTTCCATCAGTGTGGAGTCTTTTGTCTGTTCATAAATTTTTAAAAAACAAACTTTATGTAAATCTCATTTTTGATTGGCACATTGTTTCTGTCCCCATCCGTATCTTTGCCTCCTTCCCTCTCTCTTGACTGTTTCATTTCTTTATTTATTATGATCTGAAAATAGGAAAGGACATAGGATCTCAAATTTTGCTATTTGACGGTAAATCAATTCTCCTTGGTGCCTAGCCAGTGGTTCTCGAATGTTAGTGTACAAAAGAATAACCTGGAGAGCTTGTTAATATGGCCAGCCAGCATTTTAATTTTTTTAAGTTAAAGGCAGGGGCAGCTTAGGATTCTGCATGTTAACTGGTTTGCTCAGAAAATAATAATGGAGTTCCTTGAGGGCTTTGCTTTGAAAAGCAGCGACCATGGGGGCAGATGACTATTCTGATACACATATTTATGATTTCTAGTGGCTTGGACCCATATACCTACCGCTTGTGATAAAAAGGGATATAGATTTGGGATTTTCTATCGCCATAGGAAAAACCCTAAAATACTCAGGATCTATGCTCAGAGTTAGTTTTATATTTTAGCATTTGAGTACATATAAGATCCCCCATCGTTTTGTGCTCATTATAGAGGGTTGAGGACCCCACAGCAGCATTTCAGGTCTGAGAGGGAACTGAGGAATCATCAGCTCTGGTCCTCACTTGTGAGGCACAGGAATGAAACTGAGAGTTCCAGAGGATTTTATTGTCCAAGTTTACATGCACCTCCCATATGACCCCCACAATACCTGCTTATTGCTTAAGGTGCTACCCCACCCTAGCAAAACCGCTGTGCACACCCTAGTCAGAAATAGGCTCCTAACAATGTAACCCTGCTTTGTGCCCACCAAAAGTGTGCGCCGATCCTGACCAAAGTAATAGGCCAACTCAAGTGAATACTATAGGGTAAGGTGTAATTCAATCGGTCACCTGCCTGTGGACCGAAATGACTTTGCAACTTTCTGTGTATCCCATGTGCCACTGGCCCCTATAATGCTGCTATGCCTCTTAGTCTCAGGGTCCAAACCCTGCTCCGCTGTGTCGGGTACACTTGGACCCAAGCTCAAACTTGTAAATAAACCCTCGTGTGTTTGCATCGGTGTCGGCTCCTCGGTGGTTTCACGGATTCACAATCTTGGGCACAACAAAACTCTCCCTCTTCGCCAATGACATGATACTTGATGTAGAAAACCCAAAACCCTCCACCCCAAGATTGCTAGAACACATACAGCAATATGGCAGCATGGCAGGATACAAAATCAATGCCCAGAAGTCAGTGGCATTTCTATACACTGAAGAAAGAGAAATTAAGGAGTCAATCCCATTTACAATTGCACCCAAAAGCATCAGATACCTAGGAATAAGGCTAACCAAACAGGTAAAGGATCTATACCCTAAAAACGATAGAACACTTCTGAAAGAAATGGAGGAAGACACAAAAAGATGGAAAAATATTCCATGCTCATGGATTGGCAGAATGAATATTGTGAAAACGTCAATGTTACCCAGGGCAATGTACATGTTTAATGCAATCCCTATCAAAATACCATGGATTTTCTTCAGAGAGTTAGAACAAATTATTTTAAGATTTGTGTGGAATCAGAAAAGACCCCGAATAGCCAGGGGGATTTTAAAAAAGAAAACCACATCTGGGGGCATCACAATGTTCCACATCACAGATGTGGAACCTCAACTTTATGGTCAACTAATATTCAATAACAGTGGAAAGACTATCCACTGGAAGAAAGACGGCCCCTTCAATAAATGGTACTGGGAAAACTGGACATCCACATGAGGAAGAATGAAACTAGACCACTCTCTTGCACCAGACAAAGATGACCTCAAAATGGCTGAAAGATCTAAATGTGAGACAAGAGTCCATCAAAATCCTAAAGGAGGACACAGGCAACACCCTCTTTGAACTCGGACACAGTAACTTCTTGCAAGATACATCCACGAAGGCAAAAGAAACAAAAGCAAAAATGAACTATTGGGACTTCATCCAGATAAGAAGCTTTTGCACAGCAAAGGATACAGTCAACAAAACTAAAAGAAAACCTACAGAATGGGAGAAGATATTTGCAAATGACGTATCAGATAAAAGGATAGTTTCCAAGATCTATAAAGAACTTCTTAAACTCCACAGCAAAGAAACAAAGAATCCAATCATGAAATGGGCAAAAGACATGAACAGAAATCTCACAGAGGACGACATAGACATGGCCAACACGCACATGAGAAAATGCTCTGCATCACTTGCCATCAGGGAAATACAAATCCAAACCCCAATGAGGTACCACCTCACACCAGTGTGAATGGCGAAAATTAACAAGGCAGAAAACTGCAAATGTTGGAGAGGATGTGGAGAAAAGCGAATCCTCGTGCACTGTTGGTGGGATTGTGAACTGGTGCAGGTACTATGGAAAACTGTGTGGAGGTTCCTCAAAGAGTTAAAATTGGACCTGTCCTACGACCCAACAATTGCACTGTTGGGGATTTACCCCAAAGATACAGATGCAATGAAATGCTGAGACACCTGCACCCCAATGTTTAGAGCAGCAATATCCACAATAGCCAAACTGTGGAAAAAGCCTCAGTGTTCATCAAAAGGTGAATGGATGAAGAAGATGTTGTTTATGCATACAATAGAATGTTACTCAGTCATTAGAAATGACAAATACCCACCATTTGCTTCAAGATAGATGGAACTGGAGGGTTTTATGCTGAGTGAAATGAGTCAATCAGTGAAGGACAAACATTATATGTTCTCATTCATTTGGGGAATATAAATAATAGTGAAAGGGAATAGAAGGGAAGGGAGAAGAAATGGGTAGGAAATATCAGAAAGGGAGACAGAACATAAAGACTCCTAACTCTGGGAAATGAACTAGGGGTGCTGGAAGGGGAGGAGGATGGGGGTTGGTGTGAATGGGTGATGGGCACTCAGGGGGGCACTTCTAGGATGAGCATTGGGGCCTCAACTGGACCTAGCGACTCTAGTCCCACTCTGGGCCTCACCCTGACGTGGTGACTCTGGTCCCCACGTGGATGTCACCAGGACCGGGTGACTCTCGTCCCCCTCTGGGCCTCACCTGGAGCTGGGGACTCTGGGCCTCAACTGGGCCTCAACTGGACCTGGTCAATCTACTCCTTTCTAAGGCCCCAACTGGACCTTGTAACTCTGGTCCTACCTGAGCATCCCAGGGACATGATTACTCTGATCCCCACCTGGGCCTCACCTGAGTCTTACTGGGACATGGTGACTCTGGTCCTCAGCTTAGCCTCACCTGGATCTGGTAACTGGTCCCCACCTGGGCATCCCCTTACCTGGTGGCTCTGGTTCCAACATGGACCTCACCTGGTCCTTGTGTCTCTCGTTTCCTTCTAGGCTCATCTGTACCTGGTGAATCCGGTCCCCACCTGGGCCTCACCTGGAACTGGTGACTCTGGTCCTCTGCTTGGCTTTACCTGCACCTGGTGACAGTGTTCCCCACCTGGGCCTCACCTGGACCTGGTGAATCTGTTTCCCACCTGGGCTCACCTGGACCTGGTGACTCTGATCCCATCCTGGGCCTCATCTGGGTCTGGTTTCTGTGGTCCCCACATGGGCCTCAACTGGATATGGTGGCTCTAGATCTCACATCAGGTTCACCTGGACATGGTGACTGTGGTCCCCTTCTTGGACTCACCTGAACCTGGTGACTCTGAGCACCATCTGGGCCATACCTTGACTTGATCCCTCTGGTCCTCACCTGGGTGTCTTTCGGACCTGGTTAATCTGTTCCACACCTGGGCTTCACCTGGACCAGGGGATTCTGGTCCCCTTCTGGGCTGCTCCTTGACCTGGTGACTCTGGTCCCCTCCTGGGCCTCACCTGGACCGGGTGACTCTGGTTTGCACATGGACCTCACCTGGAGCTGGTACGTGTGGTGTCCTTCTGGCCTCACCTGGACATGGTGACTCTGGTCCCCATCTAGGCCTCACCTGGCCCTGGTGACACTGGTCCTCAGCTTGGCCTCACCTGGACCTGCTGAGTGTGGTTGCCACTGGGGTCTCACCCGGGCCTGGCGACTCTGGTCTCCACCGGGCCTTCCCCATACCTGGTGCATCTGGTCCTTACCTGTTCCTTAACCAGACCTGGTGACTCTGGTCACCACCTGGGCCACAAATGGACCTGGTGGCTCTGGTTTCCACATGGGGCTCACCTGGACCTGGGTCCTGTCATATCCTTCTAGGCCTCACCTGGACCTGGTAACTCTGATCCTCATCTGGGCCTCATCTGTACTGGTGACTCTGGTCCCCTCTTGTGCCTCAGCTGGACCTGTTGACTCTAATCCTCAGTTTTGCCTCACCTGGACCTGGAGTCTGTGTCCCCACCTGGGCTTCATCCAGACCTTGTGACTTTGGTCCCCACCTGGGCCTTACCTGGAGTTGGTGAATCTGGTCCCCCCTGGGATTCACCTGGACCTGGTGAATCTGGTTGCCACCTGGGCCTCACCTGGACCTGGTACCTCTGGGCTCCACCTGGGCCTCAACCTGGACCTGGTCTTTTTGGTTCCCACCTGAGCCTCACCTGGTCCTGGTGGCTCTGGGTCCCACATGGGGCTCACCTGTACCTGCTGACTGTGGTCCTCACGTGGTCCTCACACAGACCTGGTGACTGGTATGTGAGGAGTCTTCTCCAGATTCCTCCTCTCCCTCCACCCCTCCCCACTGCACCCTCTCTCAAGTAAATCTTCTGAAAATGCACATCGACATGTGAACATCTTTATCCCCTCTTCAGAGGTGTCTTCATATGTGTAATGACCATTTTAATGCCTTTCATGGACCGACCGTGACTCCCATCAGAAACCCCTTTTCTTTGATATTACTGAAGTAGAGTCAACACACAATGTTACAGCAGTTTCAGTGCTACGACCTAGTGATTTGACAATTCTCTGCATACTCAGATCTCCCCATGAGAAGTGTCATCAGCATCTGTCCCCATACAAAGTTGTCACAATAGTACTGACTCTATTGTCTAGGATGTACTTTATAAATATCTATGAATTATTTATTTGAGAACCAGATGATTATAGCTCTTAATATACTTCGTCTATATTGCCCAACTCCCACTGGCATCCCCTCTGGCTATCCGTCACCATGATCCATCATATTAACAAGAACAAGGACATGGGGCAGCCCAAGGGGCTCAGCAGTTTAGCGCCTGTCTTTGGCCCAGGGCGTGATCCTGTATTCCTAGGATTGAGTCCCATGTCGGGTTCCCTACATGGAGGGAGTCTCTGCATCTCTCTCTCTCTCTCTCTCTCTCTCTCTCTCGATCTCGGTCTCTCATGGGTAAATAAATAAAATCTTTAAAAAAAACAAGAGAAATTTCAAAGGCATACAATCATCTCAAGTGTTGCAGAAAAAGCATTTGACAAAATACAACATAAAAAGCATAGCGGGTTTTTAAAAAAAATTTTTTTGGCGTAGTGGGTTTTGAGGAAATGTATATCAACAGAATGAAGGCCATGTAGGAAGGCCCTCTGCTGACATCATCCTCAAGGCTGAAATCATGAAATCGTCTCCCCTAAGAGCAGCAACAAGCCAAGGACGTCCCATCTCAGCACTGCAAGTCCAACCAAAGTCACCAGACAGGAAACAGAAAAGGTTCCACACCTGTAAGGGGGACGTCAAAATGTCCTTATTTGCCGAAGATTTGACATTAGAAACATGAAACCCGAGAGACTCCACCAAAAACTGTTAGAACTAATGAGTGAATTCAGTAAAGTTGTGGGACACCAAATAAACAGAGATCAGTAGCCTTGCTGTGTCTCGACAATGAGCACTCAGAAAGGAAATTAAGGACATGACTCCCTTATCAGGAGCATCCAAAAGAACAAAATAATTAGACTGAACCAAGAGAGTGCAAGACTTGTACACTGAAAATTACAATACTTTGGGAGGACATCCTGGGCTTGTGGGGTCGGAGGCTTCATCTTGTTAAAATGTCCACAGTTCCAGAAGCCACTCTCAGTTCCAATGTCATTCCTATCAAAATCATGGTGGCCGATTTTAGAAATAGAAAAAGCCCTCGTAGCATTCATCTGGCCCCACAAATGACCCTGGACAGCAAATCAGTATAGGAGAATTGGGACAGAGCAAGACACTGTACTCTTCTATTTCAAACGATGTCACAGAGACACAGGAGAAAGCAGTGTGGTTCTCGGGCCCCCAGCTGTCTCCGTTGGTTAAGCATCTGACTCCTGACCTCACCCCTGGTCTTGATCTTGGGGTCATGAGTTCTAGCCCTGTGCTGGGCTGTGGATGAGGCATGGAGCCTACTTAAACAAACCAAACCCACAGGGGTGTGGTTCTGGCATAAGTGGAAGGAGCAGAATAGAGAGCCTGGATGAAAATGCACTCTGATACAGTCAACTGATTTTTTAAGCTTAATTTAATTTAAACCCAATTAATTAGCAGTATAGTGTATTATACTTGCAGAGGTAGAATTCAGGGATTCACCAGTTGGAGATAACACCAGGGCTCATGAAATCACGTGCCCTACTTCATGCCCATCTAAGATTACCCTGTCCCTCCACTCCACTCCCCTCCAGCGACCCTCAGTTTGTTTCCTGTGATTGAGTCTCTTTTTCCTCCATCTCTGTTTTCATCTTGTTTTTCCTTTCCTTCACAGATGCCCATCTGCTTGCTTCTTTAATTTCACCTATGAATGAAATCATACAGTAATTTTGTTTCCTGACTGACTTATTTCACTTAACATAATCCCATTAATTCTATCCACGTCATTGCAAATGGCAGGATTTCCTTCTTTTGATAGCTTAGTACCATTCCTATAATCTATCTATCTATAATCTATTACCATCATCTATCTCCCATCATCTTTATCCATCATCTGCCCGAGGACACCGAGGCTCCTCCCACAGTGTGGCTACTGTGGACCCGGCTGCTGTGGACATTGGGGTGCAGGTGTCCCCGAGTCTCACTGCTTCTGTATCTTTGGAGAGTGCCCCAGGCCATTCACCTGCCGGTCGCAAGGCGGCTCTATTGGTAACTTCCTGAGGAGCCTCTACACTGTTTCCAGGGCGGCTGCACCAGCCTGCGGTCCCATCCATAGTGGAAGAGGGTTGAGTGAGTTTTGAGGGATGTGTTGAAGTCTGGTCCACATTTCATGTCGCGTCCCGTGGGCTCCAATTCATTGTCCTTATGTATTTCTGGGGAAGCTGGGTATTGGGCTCTGTTTCAGTGAGACATTTCCGAAGCTCACAGGCCTCAACTGGAGTCTGGAAGGAGGCCGGTGGGGCCCCGGTGCAGGCACACTGCTCCCTGCACGTCCTCCTGCAGTGCATGAGCATCCCACAGGGAGCGCCTGAACCCTGGCCCCTCCCAGAGGGCACACATGTTCAGTAGGCATCATCAGCCTGCACGAACAGGAGCCCGCCTGTGCTGGGGAGGCCTGAGGAGGACGTGGGGCCACGTCCACGCTGATGAGCCCCAGCCTCCTCAGGACCTGCGGTGAGGCTTCAAGGCGACATTGGGCTGCGTTCACGCTGACAGTAGCACGGGTCACCTCAGGACCTGCATGTAAGCTTCAGGAAGATGTGGGCCCTCATCCATGCTGACAGGAGTCCCTGGGCCACGTCAGGACCTGCAGGGAGGCTTCAGGAAGATGTGGCGCTGCGGCCACTCTGGCAGGAGCTTCCGGGCCCCTCAGGACCCACGTTGAGGTGTCTGGTAGCTGGGGGCCACATCCACAGTGACAGGAGCCCCGGCGTCCTCAGAACCCGCAGTTTCGCTTCGGGAGGACGTGAGGCCACATCCACACAACAGGACGCTGACCTCCTCAGGACCCCCGGTGTAGACTTCGGGAATTATGGGGATGTGTCCATGAGGACAGAAGATCCCAGCCTTGTCTGGGCCCATGGTGAGGCCTACGAAAGATGTGGGGACCTCATCCACACTGACAGGAGTCTCTGGCCTCCTCAGGGCCCATTATGAAGGTTAGGGATGATTTAGGGCCGTGTCCATGCTGACAGGAGCCCCCAGACTCCTCAGGTCTTATGGTGAGGCTTGAGGAAAATGTGGGGCCACGTCAACACTGACAGGACCCCCGTCCTCCTCATGACCTGCACTTTGGTTTCAGGACATATGGGGCTTCTTCTAGTTCTCCACATCTGGAGAGATGTGGCTCTGAGAAAATGTGCACTAAGAAACATTGTCACAGTTTCAGTATTCCCTCCCCACGATTTGTGAGACCCAATTACTTCCAAACTCCTTTTTCCTCCTTTTGGTTTTGGATGGCAATGCTGCTCTGAGACTGACCTACACAATCAATGACACAGTAAGTATCACAACGGTTCAACTCTGTGGAGAGATCCCAAGGGTCTGCTGGAGAAGTATGAAGGAGAACTGTGGACTTGCTTGTTTTGCTTTCAGAAATCAGCATTCAGGCTCCTGATAGGAAGTTCAAAAGACTGCAGGTGGTACTCTGGGGACATAGATCGAAACCCGGTGGGGACAGAGCCTGTCTCTGTACCTGCCATATAGAAGGCCGAATAGACATCTTTTTGGAATGAATGCATGTTGAATAAATAGGAGAATCTGTGTATGCTGGGTCTGTTTTAGGTCACTGATTCATACTTAGGGAGAGACATTCATCCAGGGAATGGTTCTCTGAACAAGTCCTGGGAAAATGTATGCTAAGTTATTTTTTTAAAGATTTATTTATTTATTCATTCAGGGAGAGCAAGAGAGAGGCAGAGACACAGGCAGAGGGAGAAGCAGGCTCCATGCAGGAAGCCTGATGTGGGACTCGAGCCCAGTCTCCAGGATCACACCCTGGGCTGCAGGTGGCGCTAAACCGCTGCGCCACCAGGGCTACCTTTTTTTTTTTTAAAGATTTATTTAGTATCCTAAGTTATTTGAAAAGGAGTAGTAAGATAGATAAGGAGTTCAGAATTGAGAAAAATATTAAAATCATTTGAGGAAAATAAAGGTGTTGATCACAGAAGTGGGTTTCTGGCAATTTACTCACTTATAGCTTGTATATTCTGAACAGAAAAAAAGAAAGGGAAGGAACCCCATGTGCTTGAGGTCATCAATTTCATCTGTAAAAAGAAAATAATACTACCTGTCCCACAACACTGTTGTGAGGACAAGAAGTGATGGCTGTTGATGTAAAGTGTTGCTAGGTCCAGTCACCACAAAATGTAAAAACAACACATTTTATTAATATAGCTACCAATATAGCTGCAATATACTTTTTATTTTATTTATTTATTATTTATGTATTTATTCATTTGAGAGAGAGAGAGAAAGAGAGAGAGAGGGAGAGAGGCAGAGACACAGACAGAGGGAGAAACAAGCTCCATGCAGGGAGCCTGACATGTGACTCGATCCTGCGTCTCCAGCATCACACACTGGGCTGAAGGCAGCACTAAATCATTGAGCCACCGGGGCTGCTCTGCAATATACTTTTAAAAAATATATTTTAATTTTTTATTCGAGAGAGAGAGAGAAGCAGAGACACAGGCAGAGGGAGAGGCAGGCTCTATGCAGGGAGCCCAAAGTGGGACTCCATCCTGGGTCTCCAGCATCATGCTCTCGGAAGAAGACAGTGCTAAATGGCTGAGCCACCCAGGCTGCCCTTTTTAGCGTCTTCTTAAAACACACAATTCGACTTCTTTCTAACAAAGTTTAATGTGAGTTGGTGTACCTATCAATTAAAAGCTGTAGGGTATGGATCCCAGGCTGCCCCTAAGGTGCATGTTCAGAGCCCTTCCAACTCGTCCAAGTGCAGCCTGGAAAGCACCGAGCTGGTCTGAGGCCACATCCATAGCTGTGGGAACCAAGTGCCAGAGGCAGTCATGATTTACTGGATCTGAAACCCAGTTCTCTCCAGAAGCATCTGAGTCAGGGAATTGGTTTTTCTCAGGACAGGGTGAAAAATCCTTACACGATCAGGATTTCTCTGATCCCAAGAAAAATGCTTAGCGTTTTTCTTGTTGGTTGTTTTTTTCTCATGTTGCTTGGCTGTTTCTCTGGTCACATTGCCCTACTTCCTATGGGAATTAGTTTTGGAAAGAAATCACTCACATAATGAAAATGATCTAGAAACTCAGGTTAACAAAATTTTCTAGCCAGTGTGGATATGTGTGATTTGCAGTGCTTTAAGCTGACAGAAATCTGTTTGCACAAATTAATAACAACTTTTAATAAACAGACTTTACTGTTCACTGCTAAAAATATTCCTGTCAGAGGGGCAAGATGGCCGAAGAGTAGGGTCCCCAAGTCACCTGTCCCCACCAAATGACCTAGCTAACTTTCATATCATCCTGAAAACCTATGAATTCAGCCTGAGGTTTAAAGAGAGTACAGCTAGAGTTCGCATTTCTATCAAGGCAGTTCCCACCTGGGCCTCACTTGGACCTGGTGACTGTGGTTCCCATCTGGGCCTCAGCCAGACCTCATGACTACAGTCCCCAACTGGGCCTCACCTGGGCCTAGTGACTCTGGTCCCCTTCTTGGCCTCATGTGGACCTGGCGACTGTGGTCTCCACTTTGACCTCACCTGGACCTGGTGACTCTGGTCCCCACCTGGACCTCACCTGGACATGGTAGCTGTGGACTTCATCTGGACCTGGTGACTGTGGTCCCCACCTGGGCCTCACCATACCTGGTGACTGGGCTCCTCAGCTACCAATGACTAAGATCCAGGATGGACCCTTAGTTGCTACTGATACCGGGATCATCCCCAGGGTCTCACTTGTTCCTGGTGACTATGGTCCTTGTCTGGGCTGACCTGGCTCATCCTTGGCTCTGATCCTCTCCTGGGCCTCCCCTGCTCTTGCAGGTATAGTCCACCCTCTCGTGGGTGTATATTGTCTATGGTCACTTCTGGGCCTCACCTGATGGTAGTGGGCCATGATATTGGCCCTTTGCAAGGCCAGCAGGGTCTCCGAGTCCTCCTGCATGGTGCTGGAATCCAAACACATCCAAGAATGATGCATGAGAACCTTCCGAGGACACATGCATCAGGGTGCTCCCGAGGACAGGTCTGACCAGGGCTGGCGACAACCCCATAGCCCTGAGGGGCACAGGCTGGGCTGGACCATCACACACGGGCCCTCACTGCCTGTCTGTCACTCGCCCACCTACAGTCCACCTTCCCAGCCACTGTCCCAGGACACGCCATCATGCTGGGATCACAGAGCGCTCCCACCCCGGTATCAGGAGCACACAGGTGGGGGACTCAGGAGGCTCTGGGGAACTGCTGATCTGATGTTCGGGGTGATGTCTCCCAGCCTGGGGGAGATAGAAGGTTTCTCTTAGATTCCACAAGCACAACGACCAACGAGAAAGCAACGGACTGGACTTCATCAAAATTCAAACCTGATGCCAGCAAGAGTGCGACCAAACTCCCCACCCTGAGGGCAACGATGTGTGAATAGCCTGAGGGGGGTTTGGGGGGAGCACGAGGGACTCTGCATTCCAGTGAGTAAAGAGCAAGCCTGCTCACTGGCCAGAGGGACCCAGCAGGCCCTGACCGTCCTTCTCTGACCACAGGGTGGGGCGAGGGGGTGTCATCCCTGTCGGGATCCATGCATCTAGGATGGGCTAGAAAGGTCATGTATTGGGTCTTTCTGCATAGCACAGGGCTTACAGGGAAGCGGGGGTCCTGGGGGAGCTGTAGAACTCCAACTGCAGCCTCCTACCCTGGACAGGGACTTAGGGTGCTACCCTCACCCTGTGGGGCTGTGGCAGGTCTGCAGGAGCTGCTCACGATCATCGCATTGGGGTCGGTGTGTTTTGGACCCCAGCCCTGGAGGCCAGCACCCACACCCAGCCCCACAAGCCCCATAGTGGCCCGCAGGGAGCAGGCATCAGTGGCCACTCACCTGTGACCTGTCGCTGTGTGAGTGCCTCCTCTTTATGCACCGGGGTACTGGGGAGAGTGGGAGTACTGGGGTATTGGGGAGAGTGGGAGAGTTGGGGAACTTGGGAGAGTGGGAGTTCTGGGGTACTTGGGAGAGTGGGAGAGGCGGGGTACTGTGGAGAGTGGGAGTCCTGAGCTACTGGGGTGAGCGGAAGAGTCGGGTTGCTGTGAGCCAGATCCGTAGCACGAGGGCTTCTGAAAGTCTGTGGACACACAGTGAGCTCCAGGCAGCAGTGGTACCTGGGGGCGGCACAGTTCCGCCCACAGTGGGGTCCCACATCATGACTGTGGGCAGACAGGGTCCAATCAGCACTTAGCCCTTCACTCTGAAGGCTGAGGGTCCCGGGGGAGGGTTCTGTCCCCACGCCGAGTGGGAAGGGGATGCAGGCACCCTCCCACAGCCTCAGTTCCCATCCTTGGGCCCTGCAGGCCTTCCGCCCTTCTAGGGAGACTGGGGGTCACAGACGTTCCCCTGACCTCCAGAGTTCACAGCATGGAGTTGCACTTAAGAACATTTGAGGGGTTCCTGGGTGGTTCAGTCAGTTCCACGTCGACTCTTTAGTTTGGTTCAGGTCAGGATCTCGAGGTTGTGGTGTGGAGCCTCGCGTGGGGCTTGGGCTCCATTGGGTGAGGAGTCCGCTCCAGGTTCCCCCTCTCACTCCGCCCCTCCCCACTGCACCCTCTATCAAATAAATCTTTTAAAAATCTACATGAAGACATGTGAGCATCTTTATCCCCTCTACAGAGGTGCCTTCATGTGTGTTACGACCGTGTAAATGCCTTTCACAGACCCACCGGGAGTCCTACCAGAAACACCTTTTCCTTGATATTTATTGACGTACAGTGGACACACAATGTGACAGTAGTTTCAGGGGTACAACTAGTGACTTGACAATTCTGTGCCTTACTCAGCTCTCCCCATGAGAAGTGGTGTCACCGTCTGTCCCCGTACAAAGTTGTCACAACGGTACTGACTCTATTCCCTAGGCTGTACTTTCTAAATTTCTGTGACTTATTTATTTGAGAACCAGACGCTTATAGCTGTTACTATTGTTCATCTATGTTGCCCATGTCCTACCCATGACCCTCTGTCCATCAGTCAGCAGGATCCATCACATTAACCAGAGAAAGGACATGGGGCAGCCAGGGTGATTCAGGAGGTGAGCACCTGCCTTCAGCACAGGGAGTGATCCTGGAGTCCTGAGATCGAGTCCCACGTCAGGTTCGCTACATGGAGCCGCCTTCTCCCTCTGCCTGTGTCTCTGCCTCTCTCTCTCTCTGCTTCTCTCTCTCTCTCTATCTTTCAAGGATATGTAAATAAATCTTTTTAAAAAAGAAAAACAAGAGAAAGGACAAAAAACATACGATCCTCTCAAGAGTTGCAGAAAAGCATTTGACAAAACACATCAAAAGCATAGTGAGTTTTGATGAAATGTCTATCAACAGAATAAAGGCCGCTAGGAAGGCCGCAGCTGACATCATCCTCAAGGGTGAAAACCTGAAATCATCTCCCCTGAGCAGTAACAAGCCAAGGAGTTCCCCTCTCAGCGCTGGAAGTCCTAATGTAGTCACAGACAGGAAACAGCAAAGGTTCCACACCTGGAAGGGGGATGTCACACTGTCCCTGTTTGCTGAAGACGCGGTACTAGAAACAGGAAACCCAAGAGCCTCCACCAAAACCTGTTAGAACTAAGGAGTTCAGTAAAGTCAGGGACACAAACTGACCCTACAGAGCTCAGTAGCCTTGCTGTGTCCCGACAATGAACACTCAGGACGGAAATGAAGGACGTGACTCCTTCTCAGGAGTATGACAGAGAATAAAGAGACTGAACCAAAGGAGCAAAAGACTTGTTCACTGAGCCATACCAGGCTCTGGGAGGCCATCCTGGGCGTGTGGGGTGGGACCTCATCTTGTGAAAATGTCCGCAGCTCCTGAAGCCACCCTCAGTTTCAATGTCATTCCTATGAAAATCATGGTGGCAGATCTTAGAAATAGGAAAAAAAACCCATAACATCCATCCGCCCCCACAAATGACCCCGGGCAGCAAATCAGTATAGGAGAAGCAAGACAGAGTGGGATGCAGCACTTTCCTTTCAAAGGATGTCACAGAGACACAGGATAAAGCAGTGTGGTTCTCGGGCCCCCAGCTGGCTCCGTTGGTTAAGCATCTGACTCCTGATCTCACCTCCCGTCCTGATCTCAGAGTCGTGAGTTCTAGCCCTGGACTTCGACATGGACAAGGCGTGGCACCTACTTAAACAAACCAGACCCATGGGGGGTGGTCCTGGCTTAAGCTGAATGAGCAGAACAGAGAGTCCAGAAGGAAATGTACTCTGATACAACTGATATTTTTAACTTAATTTAATTTAAACCCAATTAATTAATGTATAGTGTATTATACTTTCAGGGGAAGAATTCAGGGATTCACCAGTTGGAGATAACAGCAGTGCTCGTGACATCACGTGCCCTCCTTCATGCCAGTCCCCTGTTATCCCCTCCCCATTCCCCTCCCTTTCAGCGACACTCAGTTTGTTTCCTATGATTACGAGTCTGTATTTCCTGCATCCGTTTTCATCTTATTTGTATTTCCTTCCCTTCACAAATGTTCATCTGCTTTGCTTCTTAAATTCCACCTATGAATGACACCACACGGTCATTCTCTTTCCCGACTGACTTATTTCACTTAAGATGATCCCTCTAGTTCTATCCACGTCATTGCAAATGGCAAGATTTCCTTCTCCTTGATAGCTGAGTACCATTCCTCTCTCTATGACCATCATCTATCTCCCATCCTCTTTATCCATCTTCTGCCTGAGGGCACCGAGGCTCTTCCCACAGTGTGGCTACTGTGGACTCAGCTGCTATGGACATTGGGGTGCAGGTGTCCTGAGTCTCACTGCAGTCTCTATCTTCGGAGTGAGCTCCAGGCCGTGCACCTGCTGGTTGCAGGGCGGCTCTATTGGTAAATTCCTGAGGAGCCTCCACACTGTTTCCAGGGTGGCTGCACCAGCCCGCAATCCCGCCCACAGTGGAAGAGGGTTGATTGAGTTTTGCAGGACGTGGTAAATGTCTGGTCCACATTTCATTTCCCATCCTGTGTGCTCTAATTCCTTGTCCTTAAGTATTTCTGGGGAAGCCGGGTGTTGGGCTGCATTTCAGTGAGATGTTTCTGAAGCTAACAGGCCACAGCTGGAACCTGGAGGGAGGCATGTGCATCCCAGGTGGGTCACAGCACCTCCTGCATGGCCTCCTGCAGTGCCTGAGCATCCCGCAGGGGGCGCCTGAGCTCAGGGGGCCCGCATGCGCAGTAGGCCTTGTCTGCCTGCACTAACAAGAGCCCGCCTGTGCTGGGGAGGCCTGAGGAGGACCTGGGGATGGGTCCACGCTGATGAGCTGCAGCCTCCTCAGGACCCGCGGTGAGTCTTCAGGGGGACATTGTCCGCGTTCACGCTGACAGGAGCCCTGGTCTCCGCAGGACCCGGGGTGAGATTTCAGGAAGATGTGGGCCTGCATCCACACAGACAGGAGCCCCTGGGCCGCCTCTGGACCCACGGGGAGGCTTCAGGAAGATGTGGGCCCGCATCCACCCTGATAACAAAAATACACAGGGGAGTATCTTCTGTTTCTGTATACTTTAAGCCCCTTGACTTCCGCTGAAACTTGTCTGTCTAGCTGGTCTTCTGGGAGAGGGGCCTGTTGTGCTGATTTTCAGGTGTTAGCACTTGTGGGAGCTGCTCTGCCCCCTGCCTGGTGCAGGTCTCAGTGGGGGTTGTTTACCCCGTGAAGCCCCTGGAGGAAGAACCCAGTGACTGCTCTGGAGCCTTGGATTCAGCCCCTGCAGTAACTCTGGAGCTCTTGGTCCCCAGGGCCTGGAGCCTCTGGGGTGGTGCCGCTGATCTGCTTAGCTCCAGGCAGGAGCGTCCTTGCTGTCCTGGGCCCTCCCTGCCTCTGCCTGTCCCGGGGGGAGGCCGGATCCTGGGCTGTGTCCCGGCGCCCTTTCCTCCCGGCCTGCCCTGTTGGATTCGCGCTCCAGGCCACACAGCCCCCTCTGTGGAGCCACCGCCGGAGCCTCTCCGAGCTGCTCCGGGTCCTGCCATGGGCACTGCAGCCCTTAGGGAGCTCGGTGCACTCTCCTGGGCGCACAGGTGTCAGTGTCCCAGGGAGCCTGAGGGCCTCCCCATCCTCCGGGGGTCCTGCTCTAACTCCCTGGGGGCGCCTTTCCACCCAGAAAGGTTGGTGCAGCCCCTGCTTCTCCGGGACGGGGCTCTCCTGTCCTGGGGACACTCGCCCCAGCCTTATCCCGGCTCCTCGCGGGGCTCCTCCCCCTTGGATGCCTTTTGTTTATTTCTTTTTTCCCATCTTCCTACCTTGATAGAAGCGTGAACTCCTCACTGTAGCGTTTCAGCTGGTCTCTCTTTAAATCTCAGGCCGAATTCGTAGATTTTCAGGATGATTTGAAGGTTATCTAGGTAATTTGGTGGGGACAGGTGACCTGGGGACCCTACTCTTCTGCCATCTTGGTCTTTTCCTCGAATATTTTCGATTCTTTTCGATTCGATTCGATTACTTTCAATTCTTTTCGATTCGATTTGATTCTTTTCTATACAAATCAGTTATTTTCGTTTCGGTTCGATTATTTTCGATTCAATTTGATTCTTTTCGATTCAAATCGATTATTTTCGATTATTTTCGTTTCGTTTTGATTATCTTCAATTCTTTTCGATTCGATTCGGTTCGATTCTTTTCGATTCGACTCAATTCTTTTCTATTCGAATACATTATTTTTGATTCGATTATTTTTTATTCGATTCAGTTATTTCAATTCTTTTTGATTCTATTTGATTTGATTGTTTTCGATTTGATTCAATTGTTTTCGATTCAATTCGCTTATTTTCGATTCTTTTCGATTCGATTCGATTAGATTCTTTTCAAGTCGTTTCGATTCTTTTCTTTTCAAATCAATTATTTTTTATTATTTTCGTTTTGTTTTGATTATTTTCAATTCTTTTCGATTCGTTTCGATTACTTTCGATTCCTTTCGGTTTGAATTGATTATTTTCGAATCTTTTCGATTCGTTTCGATTACTTTTGATTCTTTTCAATTCGATTTGATTCTTTCCGATTCAACTGTTTTCGATTCGATTCGATTGTTTTTGATTATTTTCAATTCGATTCGATTCGATTCTTTTTGATTTGATTCGATTCTTTTTGATTTGATTGGCTTCTTTTTTATTCGATTTGATGCTTTTCGATTTGATTCGATTCTTTCCTTTCAAATCGATTATTTTCGATTATTTTCATATCGTTTTGATTATTTTCAATTCTTTTCGATTCGTTTCGATTACTTTCGATTCTTTTTGATTCGATTCGATTTGTTTTGATTCGAATCAATTATTTTCCTTTCGGTTCGATTATTTTCGATTCGATTTCATTATTTTCGATTGGTTTCAATTATTTTCATTTCGGTTCAATTATTTTCGATTCAGTTTGATTATTTTCGATTCTTTTCATTTCGAATCAATTCTTTTCAAATCGAATCGATTATTTTCATTTCATTTCGATTATTTTTGATTATTTTCAATTTGATTCAAGTCGATTCAATTATTTTCTATTCTTTTCGATTCGATTCGACTATTTTCGATTCTTTTCGATTTGATTGATCTGATTTGATTTGATTCTTTTCGATTCGATTCGATTCGATTCCTTTCGATTCGATTCAAATCAATTATTTTTGATTCTTTTCGATTCGATTCCATTCGATACAATTTGATTATCTTTGATCGATTCGATTATTTTCAATTCGATTCGAGTCGATTCGGTTATTTTTCCATCTTTTCAATCTGATTCGAATAGATTTGATTATTTTCAATTCGATTTGATTCCTTTCAATTCAATTTGATTCGATTATTTTCGATTTGATTCGATTCAATTCAATCATTTTAAATTCGATTCGATTCTTTTTGATTCGATTCGATTATTTTCTAATCGATTTGATTATTTTCGATTCTTTTCGATTCGATTCGATTCGATTCTAATATGTTCAATTCAATTCGATTCTTTCGATTCGATTAATTTCAAATCGATTCGATTATTTTCGATTATTTTCGATTCGATTCAATTCAATTGGATCATTTTCAATTCGATTCGATTCGATTATTTTCTATTCTTTTCGATTCGATTCGATTCCATTCGATCATTTTCGATTCGATTCCATTCGTTTCGAATATTTTGGATTTTTTTCGATTCGATTCGAGTATATTCTATACGATTCAATTCTCTTCGATTCGATTCGATTCTTTCGATTTGATTATTTTTGAGTCGATTGGATTATTTTCAATTCGATTCAATTCTTTTCGATTCGATTCGATTCAATTCGATTATTTTCAATTCAATTCGATTCTTTCCGATTTGATTTGATTATTCTCAAATCGATTCAATTATTTTCGATTCATTTCGATTCGATTCCATTTAATTCGATCATTTTCGATTTGATTCGATTCTTTTCAATTCGATTCGATTCAATTTGATCACTTTCGATTTGATTAGATTCGATGAGATTATTTTCGATTCCATTCCATTAGTTTAGAATATTTTGGATTCTTTTCGATTCGATTCGAGTAATTTCTATACGATTCAATTCTCTTCGATTCGATTCGATTCGATTATTTTTGAGTCGATTCGATTATTTTCAATTCGATTCGATTCTTTTTGATTAGATTCGATTCAATTCGATTATTTTCGGTTCAATTCAATTCTTTTCAATTCGATTCGATTCAATAAGAGTATTTTCGATTCAATTCGATTCTTTTCAATTCCATTCCATTTGATTCAATTCAACTTTTTTCGATTCAATTCGATTATTTTCGATTCGATTCATGTCAATTAAATTATTTTTGATTCTTTTCGAGTCGATTCGATTATTTTCGATTCTTTTCGATTTGATTTTATTCGATTCGATTCCTGTCGATTCGATTCGATTATTTTCAAATCGATTGGATTATTTTCGATTCTTTTCATTCGATTCGATTCAATTCGATAATTTTCGATTCGATTCTTTTCGATTCGATTCAATTATTTTCAAATCGATTCGATTCTTTTCGATTCTTTTCGATTCGATTCAATTCGATCAATTTTGATTCGTTTAGAATCTTTTCAATTCGATTAGATTATTTTCGAATCGATTCGATTATTTTCGATTATTTTCGATTCGATTTGATTCAATTCGATCATTTTCGATTCGATTCGATTCAATTCGATTATTTTCAATTCGATTCCATTTGTTTCGAATATTTTGGATTCTTTTCGATTCGATTCGAGTATTTTCTATACGATTCAAGTCTTTTCGATTCGATTTGATTCTTTCGATTCGATTCCATTCCTTTCGAATATTTTGGATTCTTTTCGATTCGATTCGAGTAGTTTCTATACGATTCAATTCTCTTCAATTCGATTCGATTTGAGTCGATTCGATTATTTTTGATTCTTTTCGAGTTGATTTGATTATTTTTTATTCTTTTTGATTCGATTTGATTTTCTTCTTTTCGATTCGATTCGAATCAATTATTTTTGATTCTTTTCGAGTTGATTCGATTATTTTCCATTCTTTTCGATTTGATTTGATTCGATTTGATTCTTTTCGATTCAATTCGATTCTTTTCGATTCGAGTTGATTATTTTCAAATCGATTCGATTATTTTCGATTCTTTTCGATTCGATTTGATTCAATTAGAGTATTTTCGTTTCGATTCGATTCTTTTCAATTCCATTCCATTCGATTCAATTCAACTTTTTTCGATTCGATTCGATTATTTTCGATTCGATTCATGTCAATTCAATTATTTTCGATTCTTTTCGAGTCGATTTGATTATTTTTGATTCTTTTCAATTTGATTTTATTCGACTCGATTCCTGTCGATTCAATTCGATTATTTTCAAATGGATTCGATTATTTTCGATTCTTTTCATTCGATTCGATTCAATTCGATCATTTTCGATTAGATTTGATTCTTTTCTATTCGATTCAATTATTTTCAAATCGATTCAATTCTTTTCGATTCTTTTCAAATCGATTCTATTCAATTCGATCAATTTCAATTCGTTTAGATTCTTTTCGATTCGATTAGATTATTTTCGAATCGATTCGATTCTTTTTGATTATTTTCGATTCGATTTGATTCAATTCGATCATTTTCGATTTGATTCGATTCGATTATTTTCAATTCGATTCCATTCCTTTTGAATATTTTGGATTCTTTTCGATTCGATTCGAGTATTTTCTATACGATTCAAGTCTTTTCGATTCGATTTGATTCTTTTGATTCGATTCCATTCATTTCGAATATTTTGGATTCTTTTCGATTTGATTCGAGTAGTTTCTATACGATTCAATTCTCTTCAATTCGATTCGATTCGAGTCGATTCGATTATTTTTGATTCTTTTCGAGTTGATTTGACTATTTTTTATTCTTTTTGATTCGATTTGATTTTCTTCTTTTCGATTCGATTCAAATCGGGTCTCTTCGATTCGATTCGAATCAATTATTTTCGATTCTTTTCAAGTCGATTCGATTATTTTCCATTCTTTTCGATTTGATTTGATTCGATTTGATTCTTTTCGATTCAATTCGATTCTTTTCGATTCGATTCGATTATTTTCAGATCGATTCGATTATTTTTGATTCTTTTCAATTCGATTTGATTCAATTAGAGTATTTTCGATTCGATTCGATTCTTTTCAATTCCATTCCATTCGATTCAATTCGACTTTTTTCGATTCGATTCGATTATTTTCGATTCGATTCATGTCAATTCAATTATTTTCGATTCTTTTTGAGTCGATTCGATTCCATTCCATACAATTCAATTATTTCTATTCGATTATTTTTAATTTGATTCAAGTCGGTTCAGTTATTTTTGATACTTTTCAATTTGATTATTTTCAATTCGATTCAATTCCTTTCAATTCAATTTGATTCGATTATTTTCGATTCTTTTCGATTTGATTCAATTCAACTCATTTTCGATTCGATTTGATTCTTTTCGATTCGATTCGATTATTTTCGAATCAATTCGATTATTTTCGATTCTTTTCGATTCGATTAGGTTCAATTCTATTCGATTCTTTTCAATTCAATTCGATTATTTTCAAATCGATTCGATTATTTTCGATTCGATTCGATTCCATTCGATCATTTTTGATTCGATTCGATTCGTTTATTTTCGCTTCGATTCCATTCATTTCGAATATTTTGGATTCTTTTCGATTCGGTTCGAGTATTTACTATACGATTCAATTCTCTTCCATTCAATTCTATTCAATTCGATTATTTTCGATTCGATTCTTTTCAATTCCATTCCATTCGATTCAATTCGATTTTTTTCGATTCGATTCGATTCTTTTCAATTCCATTCATGTCAATTCAGTTATTTTCTATTCTTTTCGAGTCGATTTGATTATTTTCAATTCTTTTCGATTTGATTTGATTTTATTTGATTATTGTAGATGCGATTCGATTATTTTCAAATTGATTCAATTATTTTCGATTCTTTTCTCTCGATTCGATTCAATTCAATCATTTTCGATTCGATTTGATTCTTTGCGATTTGATTCGATTGTTTTCGAATCCATTCGATTATTTTTGATTCTTTTTGAATCGATTCTAATCAATTCGATCAATTTAAATTCGTTTCGATTCTTTTCGTTTCGATTAGATTATTTTCGAATCGATTCGATTATTTTCGATTCGATTTGATTCAATTCGATCATTTTCGATTCGATTCGATTCGATTCGCTTATTTTCAATTCGATTCCATTCGTTTTGAATATTTTGGATTCTTTTCGATTTGATTCGAGTATTTTCTATACGATTCAAGTCTTTTCGATTCGATTTGATTCTTTCGATTCGATTCCATTCATTTCGAATATTTTGGATTCTTTTCGATTCGATTCGATTAGTTTCTATACGATTCAATTCTCTTCAATTCGATTCGATTCGAGTCGATTCGATTATTTTTCATTCTTTTCGAGTTGATTTGATTATTTTTTATTCTTTTTGATTCGATTTGATTTTCTTCTTTTCGATTCGATTCGAATCGGTTCTTTTCGATTCTATTCGAATCAATTATTTTCGAATCTTTTTGAGTCGATTCGATTCCATTCGATATAATTCGATTATTTCTATTCGATTATTTTTAATTTGATTCACGTCTATTTGGTTATTTTTGATTCTTTTCAATTTGATTATTTTCAATTCAATTCGATTACTTTCAATTCAATTTGATTCGATTATTTTCGATTCTTATCTATTTGATTCAATTCAACTCGATCATTTTTGATTCGATTTGATTCTTTTCGATTCGATTCGATTATTTTCGAATCGATTCGATTATTTTCGATTCTTTTCGATTTGATTAGATTCAATTCGATTATTTTCGTTCGATTCGATTCTTTTCAATTCGATTCGATTATTTTCAAATCGATTCGATTATTTTCGATTCTTTTCGATTCGATTCAATTCAATTCGATCATTATCGATTCGATTCGATTCTTTTCGATTCGATTCAGTTGTTTTCGAATTGATTCGATTATTTTCGATTCTTTTCAATTCAATTCCATTCGATCATTTTTGATTCGACTCGATTCGTTTCTTTTCGCTTCGATTACATTCATTTCGAATATTTTGGATTCTTTTCGATTCGGTTCGAGTATTTACTATACGATTCAATTCTCTTCCATTCAATTCGATTCAATTCGATTATTTTCGATTCGATTCTTTTCAATTCCATTCCATTCGATTCAATTCGATTTTTTTCGATTCGATTCGATTCTTTTCAATTCCATTCATGTCAATTCAGTTATTTTCTATTCTTTTCGAGTCGATTTGATTATTTTCGATTCTTTTCGATTTGATTTGATTTTATTCGATTATTGTAGATGCGATTCGATTGTTTTCAAATCGATTTGATTCTTTTCGATTCTTTTCATTCGATTCGATTCAATTCGATCATTTTCAATTCGATTCGATTCTTTGCGATTTGATTCGATTGTTTTCGAATCGATTCAATTTTTCTTGATTCTTTTCGATTCGATTCAATTCAATTCAATCATTTTCTATTCGATACGATTCTTTTCGATTCGATTCGATTATTTTCGATTAAATAGATTCGATTCTTGATTTGATTCTTTTAGATTCTTTTAGATTCGATTAGATTCTTTTCGATTTGATTTGATTTTCTTCAAATTGATTCGATTATTTTTGATTCTTTTCGATTCGATTCGATTCAATTCGATTGTTTTTGATTCAATTCGATTGTTTTCGATTCAATTCGATTCTTTTCGATTCGATTCAATTATTTTCTAATCGATTTGGTTATTTTTGATTCTTTTCGTTTCGATTCGATTCAATTCGATCATTATCGATTCGATTCGATTCTTTTCGATTCGATTCAGTTGTTTTCGAATCGATTCGATTGTTTTCGATTCTTTTTGATTCGATTCGATTCAATTCGATCATTTTTGATTGGATTCGATTCGATTATATTCGCTTCGATTCCATTCATTTCGAATATTTTGGATTCTTTTCGATTCGGTTCGAGTATTTTCTATACGATTCAATTCTCTTCCATTCAATTCGATTCAATTCGATTATTTTCGATTCGATTCGTTTCTTTTCAATTCCATTCCATTCGATTCAATTCCATTTTTTTTCAATTCGATTCGATTATTTTCAAATCGATTCGATTATTTTCGATTCTTTTCATTCGATTTGATTCAATTTGATCATTTTCGATTCCATTCGATTCTTTTCGATTCGATTCAATTATTTTCTAATCGATTCGATTCTTTTCAATTCTTTTCGAATCGATTCAATTCAATTCGATCAATTTTGATTCGTTTCGATTCTTTTCATTTCGATTCGATTATTTTCTAATCGATTAGATTATTTTTGATTCTTTTCGATTCGATTCGATTCAATTCAATCATTTTCGATTAGATTCGATTCTTTGCAATTCGATTCGATTGTTTTCGAATCGATTCGATTATTTTTTATTCTTTTCAATTCGATTCGATCCAATTCGATCATTTTCGATTCGATTCGTTCTTTTCGATTCAATTCGATTATTGTCGAATCGATTCGATTATTTACGATTCTTTTCGATTCAATTCGATTTTTTGCGAATCGATTCGATTATTTTCGATTATTTTCTATTCGATTCGATTCATTTCGATTGTTTTCGATTCAATTCGATTCTTTTCGATTTTCTTCGATTATTTTCAAATCGGTTCGATTATTTTCTATTCTTTTCGATTCGATTCGATTCAATTCGATTATTTTCGATTCGATTTGATTCTTTTGATTTGATTATTTTTGAGTCGATTCGATTATTTTCAATTCGATTCTATTCTTTTCGATTCGATTATTTTCTTTTTGATTATTTTTGATTCTTTTCGATTCAATTTGATTCGATTCGATTATTTTCAATTCGATTCAATTCCATTCGATACAATTCAATTATTTTCAATTCAATTCGATTATTTTCAATTCAATTCGAGTCCATTCGATTATTTTTGATTCTTTTCGATTTGATTCAAATCGATTTATTTTCAATTCGATTCAATTCCTTTGGTTTTGATTTGATTCGAATATTTTCGATTCTTTTCGATTCGAATCTATTCCATTCAATGATTTTCGATTCGATTCGATTTTTTCGATTCGATTATTTTCGATTCTTTTCAATTTGTTTGATTTGATTCGATTCGATTCTTTTCGATTCGATTTGCTTCTTTTCAATTTGATTTGGTTCTATTATTTTTGATTCTTTTCGATTCGATTCGATTCTTTTCTATTCGAATCGATTATTTTCGATTATTTTCGTTTCGTTTTCATTATTTTCAATTCTTCTCGATTCTTTTCGATTCGTTTCGATTACTTTCGATTCGTTTCAATTTAATTCGATTTGTTTTGATTAAAATAATCGGAAATAATCTAATCGAAAAGAATCGAATCGAATCGAAAAGAATCAAAAAGAATTGATCTGAATCAAATCGAAAAGAATCGAATCGAAAATAATCGAATCGAATCATATCTAACAAATCAAAAATAATCGCATCGAAACAATCGAATCGAATCGAAAATGATTGAATGGAATAGATTCGAATAGAAAAGAATAGAAAATATTCGAATTAAATCAAAACCAAAGGAATCGAATCGAATTGAAAATAATCAAATCAATTCTACTCAAATCGAAAAGAATCAAAAATAATTGAATGGACGTGAATCGAATTGAAAATAATCGAATCGAATTGAAAATAATTGAATTGTATCGAATGGAATCGAATCGAATTGAATCAAATCGAATCGAAAAAAATCAAACCGAATCGAATCGAAAGAATTGAATCGAATAGAAAATAATCGATTCGAATCAAATCAAACAAATCGAAAAGAATAGAAAATAATCAAAAAAATAGAATCGAATCGAAAATAATCGAATCGAACATAATTGAATCGAATAGAAAAGAATCGAATCGAATTGAAAATTATTGAATTGTATCAAATGGAATCAAATCGAATCGAATCAAATAGAATCAAAAAGAATCGAACCGAATCGAATCGAAAAGAATCGAATCGAATAGAAAATAATTGAATCGAATCAAATCAAACAAATCGAAAAGAATCGAAAAATATCGAATCGAAAAGAATTGAATCGAATCGAAAATGATTGAATGGAATAGATTGGAATCGAAAAGAATCGAAAATATTCGAATCAAATCAAAACCAAAGGAATAAAAAAAAAAAAACAAAAAAAAAAAACAAAACCAAAGGAATCGAATCGAATTGAAAATAATCAAAACGAATCGAATTGAAACGAAAATAATCGAAAATAATCAAATCGGATTGAAAATAATTGAACTGAAACAAAAATAATCGATTCGAATCAAAAAGAATCGAATCGAAGAGAATAGAAAGTAAACAAAACAAATCAAAAAGAATCGAGAAGAATTGAAAATAATCAAATGAAATGAAAATAATCGAAAATAATTGATTCGAATCGAAAAGAATCGAATCAAATAGAAAAGGATCGAATCGAATTGAATCGAATCAAATCAAACAAATCGAAAAAAATCAAATCGAAAATGATTGAATGGAATAGATTCGAATCGAAAAGAATGGAAAATATTCAAATCAAATCAAAACCAAAAGAATCGAATCGAATTGAAAATAAAACGAATCGAATCGAAACGAAAAGAATTGAAAATAAATCGAATTGAAGATAATTGAACAGAAACGAAAATAAATGAAACCAAATGAAAAGAATCAAATCGAATCAAAAACAGTCGAATCAAAAATAATCAAATCGAATTGAAAATAATCGAACTGAAACAAAAATAATCGATTGAAATCAAAAAGAATAGAATCGAAGAGAATAGAGAGTAATTGAAACAAATCGAAAAGAATCGAGAAGAATTAAAAATAATCAAAACGAAAAGAAAATAATCGAAAATAATCGATTCAAATCGAAAAGAATCGAATCGAATTGAAAAGAATCGAATCGAATCGAAAAGAATCGAAAATAATTGAACCGAATCAAATTGAAAAGAATCGAATTGAAAATAATCGAATCAAATCAAATCAAACAAATTGGAAATAAATAAATTGAAAAGAATCGAATCGAATCGAAAATGATTGAATGGAATAGATTCGAATCAAAAAGAATCGAAAATATTCGAATCAAATCAAAACCAAAGGAATCGAATCGAATTGAAAATAATCAAATCTAAAATAATCGAATTGTATCGAATGGAATCGAATCAAAAAGAATAGAAAATAATTGATTCGAATCGAATCGAAAGGAATCAAATCGAATCGAATCGAAAAGAATCAAATCGAATCAAAACGATCGAAAAGAATCAAAAATAATCGAACCGACTTGAATCAAAAAGAATCGAATCGAAAAGAATCGAATCGAATCAAATCAAACAAATCAAAAAGAATCGAATAGAAAATAATTGAATCGAAACCAAAATGATTGAATGGAATAGATTCGAATAGAAAATATTAGAATCAAATCAAAACCAAAGGAATCGAATTGAATTGAAAATGAGAAAATCAATTAGAATCAAATGGAAAAGAATAAAAAATAATCGAATGGACTTGAATCAAATTGAAAATAATCAAATCGAATGAAATCGAAAATAATTGAATTGTATCAAATGGAATCGAATTGAATCGAAAATAATCGAATGGAATTGAAAAGAATCGAATCAAATATAATCGAATCGAAAATAATTGAATCAAATCGAAAAGAATCGAATCGAATTGAACATAATAAAACCGACTCAAAAAAAATCGAATCAAAAGAATCAAATCGAATCTAAGAGAATTGAATCGTATAGAAAATACTCGAATCAAATAAAAAAGAATCCAAAATATTCGGAACGAATGGAATCGAATCGAAAATAATCGAATCGAATCAAATCGAAAATGATCGAATTGAATCAAAATGAAACGAAACGAATCGAAAATAAATGAATCGATTAGAAAACAATCGAATCGAATCGAAAATCGAACTGAAATGAAAATAATCGATTCGAATAAAAAAATTGAATTGAAAAGAATCAAAAGTAATTGAAATGAATCAAAAAGAATCGAGAAGAATTGAAAATAATCAAAACGAAATGAAAATAATTGAAAATAAACGATTCGAATCGAGAAGAATCGAATCGAAAAGAATCGAATTGAAAAGAATCGAAAATAATTGAACCGAATCAAATCGAAAAGAATTGAATCGAAAATAATCAAATCGAATCAAATCAAACAAATCGAAAATAATCGAATCGAAAAGAATCGAATCGAATCGAAAATGATTGAATGGAATAGATTCGAATCGAAAAGAATCGAAAATATTCGAATCAAATCAAAACCAATGGAATCAAATCGAAATGAAAATAATCAAATCGATTCGAATCAGATCGCAAAGAATCAAAAATAATCGAATGGACACGAATCGAATTGAAAATAATCAAATCGAAAATAATCGAATAGTATCGAATGGAATCAAATTGAATCGAAAAGAATCGAATCGAATCGAAAATAATCGAAAAGAATAGAATGGAATCGAAAATAATCAAATCGAATCAAAAAGAATCGAATCGAATTGAAAAAAATCGAATTGACTCAAAAATAATCGAATTGAAAGAATCAAATCGCATCGAAGAGAATTGAATCGTATAGAAAATACTCAAATCGAATCGAAAAGAATCCAAAATATTCAAAACGAATGGAATTGAATCGAAAATGATCTAATTGAATCGAATCGAATCGAAAAGAATCGAAAGTATTCGAATCGATTTGAAAACAATTGAATCAAATCAAAAAGAATTGAATCGAATAAAAAATGATCGAATTGAATCGAATCGAATTGAAAAGAATCGAAAATAATCGAATTGATTTGAAAATAATCGAATCGAATTGAAAAGAATAGAATCGAAAATAAACGAATTCAATCGAATCAAATCGAAAAGAATCGAAAAAAATTAAATCGATTTGAAAATAATCGAATCCAATTGAAAAGAATTGAATCGAATCGAAAATCATCGAATTGAATCGAGTCAAAAAGAATAAAAAATAATCGAAACAAATTGAATTGAAAGGAATCAAATCGAATTGAAAATAATCAAATCGATTCGAATCAAATCGAAAAGATGCAAAAATAACCGAATCGACTTGAATTGAATCGAAAATAATCTAATCGAATCGAAAAAATCGAATTGAATCGAATGGAATGGAATTGAAAAGAATCGAATCGAATCGAAAATAATCGAACTGAATCGAATCAAATCAAAAAGAATCGAATCGAATTGAAAATAATTGAATTGACTCAAAAATAATCGAATCTAAAGAATCGAATCGAATCGAAGAGAATTGAATTGTATAGAAAATACTCAAATCGAATCGAATAGAATCCAAAATATTCGAAATCAATGGAATCGAATAGAAATGAATCGAGTAGAATGGAATCGAAAAGAATCAAATCGAATCGAAAATAATCAAACCAAAAAGAAAATAATCGATTTGAATCGCAAAGAATCGAAAAGAATTGATTCAAAATGAAAAGAATCGAAAATAATCAAACCGAATCGAAAATAATTGAACCGAAATGAAAATAATTGAAACCAATCAAAAAGAATAGAATAGAATCGAAAACAGTCGAATCGAAAATAATCAAATCGAATCGAAAATAATCAAACCGAAATGAAAATGAAAATAATCGATTCAAATCAAAACGAATCGAATCGAAGAGAATCGAAAAGAATCGAAAATAATCAAATCAAATTGAATTGAAAGGAATCGAATCGAATTGAAAATAATCAAATTGATTCGAATCAAATCGAAAAGATGCAAAAATAACCGAATCGACTCAAATCGAATTGAAAATAATCGAATCGAATAAAAAATAATCGAATTGTATCGAATGGAATAGAATCGTAAAGAATTGAAAATAAATGATTCGAATAAAATCGAAAAAAATCGAATCGAATCGAATTGATTCAAATCGAATCAAATCAATCAAATCTAATAGAATTGAAAATAATCGAATCGACTCGAAAAGAATCGAAAATAAAGAATCAAATCGAAAAAAATCGAATTGAATCGAATGGAATGGGATCGAAAAGAATTGAATCGAATTGAAAATAATCAAACCAAAATGAAAATAATCGATTCGAATCGCAAAGAATCGAATCGAATAGAAAAGAATCGAATCGAATCGAAAATAATCAAAACGAATTGAAAATAATCGATTTGAATCAAAAAGAATCGAATCGAAAAGAATCGAAAATAATCGAATCGAATAGAAAAGAATCAAATCGAATCTAAAACAATCTAAAGTAATCAAATCGTATCGAAAATAATCGAACAGAATCGAAAATAATTGAACCAAAACGAAAATAATTGAAAATAATCGACTCAAAACGAAAAGAATCGAATCGAAAAGAATCGAATTGAACGAAAGATTTGAAAAGAATCGAATCGAAAAGAATCGAAACTAATCGACTCGAATTGAAAATAATTGATCCGAATCGAAAATAATAGATTCGCATCGAAACGAATCGAAAAGAATCGAATCGAATCGAATCGAATAAAAAATAATCGAATCAAATCGAAAATTATTGAACAGAAATGAAAATAATTGAAAATAATCGATTCGAATCGAAAAGAATCATATCAAATAGAAAGGAATCAAAAATAGCGAATGGAATAGAAAAGAATCGAATTGAATCAAAAAGAATCGAATTGAAAACAATCAAATCGATTCGAATCAAAAAGAATCGAAATAATTGAATCGAATCGAAAATAATTGAATCGAAAATAATCGATTCAAATCGAAAAGAATCTAATCAAAAAGAATCGAACCGAATAGAAGCTAATCGAAAAAATTCATAAATAATGGAAAATAATCAAAACAAAATGAAAAAAATCGAAAAGAATTGATTCGAATGGACAAGAATCGAATCAAATTGAAAATTATCGATTCGAATTGAAAAGAATCGAATGGAATAGAAAAGAATCGAAAATAGCGAATCGAATCGAAAAGAATTGAAGCAAATCAAAAACAATCCAATCGATTCGAATCAAAAGCATTGAAATAATTGAATCTAATCGAAAATAATCGAATCAAAAATAATCGATTCGAATCAAAAAGAATTGAATCAAAATGAATCGAATCGAAAATAATCGAACCGAAATGAAAATAATCGATTTGAATCGAAAAGAATCGAATCGAATCGAAAAGAATTGAAATAATTGAATTGAATAGAAAATAATCGAATCGAAAATAATCGATTCGAATCAAAAAGAATCGAATTGAAATGAAAATAATCAAAAATAATTGAAAATAATCAAATTGAATCGAAAATAATCAAACCGAAACAAAAATAATCGAATCAAATCGAAAATATTTGAATCGAATTGAAAATAATCTCATCGAATAGAAAATAATCGAATCAAATTGAAAATAAGCGAACTGAAATGAAAATAATCGAAAATAATCGTTTTGAATCAAAAAGAATCAAATCGAATCTAAAAGAATCGAAAACAACCAAATTGAATCGAAAATAATCGAATCGTATCGAAAAGAATCGAATCAAATTGTATCGAAAATAATTGAATCGAATAAAAATAATCAAATCGAATCAAATCGAATCGAAAAGAATAGAAAATAAGCGAATTGAATTGAAAAGAATCGAATCGAAAATAATCGAAAATAAGTCAATCAAATCAAAACAATCGAATCGAATCGAAAAGAATCGAATTGAATCGAATCGAAAATAATAGAATAGAATCAATTCGAATCGAAAAGAATCGAATCAAATCAGAAAGAATCGAAAATAAGCAAATCGAATCGAAAACAATCGAATCGAATCCAAAATAAATGAAAATAAGCGAATTGAATCGAAAAGAATAGAATCAAATCAAAAACAATCGAATCAAATAGAATCAAAAAGAATTGAAATAATTGAATCGAATCGAAAATAATCGAATCAAAAATAATGAATTCGAATAGAAAAGAATCAAATCGAATCGAAAAGAATCGAACTGAATCAAATCGAAAAGAATTGAACATAATCGAAACGAAACAAAAATAATCAAAAATAATCGATTCGAATCGAAAAGAATTGAAAAGAATCAAATTGAATCGAAAATAATCGAACCGAAATGAAAATAATCTATTTGATTCGAGAAGAATCGAATCGAATCGAAAAGAATAGAAATAATTGAATTGAATTGAAAGGAATCAAATCAAAAATAATCAATTTGAATCGAAAAGAATCGAATCGAATTGAAAAGAATCGAATCAAATTGAATCGAATCGAAAATAATCGAAACAAAATGAAAATAATCGATTCGAATTGAAAAGAATCGAATTGAATCGAAAAGAATCTAATCGAATCGAATCAAAAAGAATCAAAAAGAATCGAAGATAATCAAACCAAATCGAAAATAATTGAACCGAAATGAAAATAATCGATTCGAATAGAAAAGAATCAAATTGAATAGAAAAGAATTGAAAGTAATCGAACCGAAAAGAATCGAAAATAATCGAGGAAAAGATGAAGATGGCAGAAGAGTAGGGTCCCCAGGTCACCTGTCCCCACCAAATTACCTAGATAACCTTCAAATCATCCTGAAAATCTACGAATTCGGCCTGAGATTGAAAGAGAGACCACCTGAAACGCTACAGTGAGAAGAGTTCACGCTTCTATCAAGGTAGGAAGACAGGAAAAAAGAAATAAACAAAAGGCATCCAAGGGGGAGGAGCCCCACAAGGAGCCAGGATAAGGCCGGGGCGAGTGTCCCCAGGACAGGAGAGCCCTGTCCTGGAGAAGCAGGAGCTGCACCAACCTTCCCGGGTGGAAAGGCGCCCGCAGGGAGTTAGAGCAGGACCCCAGGAGGGGAGGGACGCCATCAGGCTCCCTGGGACACTAACAGACACCTGCACGCCCAGGAGAGTGCACCGAGCTACGTAAGGGCTGCAGTGTGCACGGCAGGACCCGGAGCAGCTTGGACAGGCTCGGGCGGCGGCTCCACGGAGTGGGCTGTGCGGCCTGGAGTGCAAATCCAACAGGGCAGGCCGGGAGCAAAAGGGCCAGGACACAGCCCAGGATCTGGCCTCCCCCCGGGACAGGCAGAGGGCAGGAGGGCCCAGGACAACAAGGACACTGCTGCCTGGAGCTAAGCAGATCAGCGGCCCCGCCCCAGAGGCTCCAGGCCCTGGGGACCAAGAGCTCCAGAGTTACTGCAGGGGCTGAATCCAAGGCTCCAGAGCAGCCACTGGGTTCTTCCTCCAGGGGCCTCACGGGGTAAACAACCTCCACTGAGACCTGCACCAGGCAGAAGGCAGAGCAGCTCCCCCAAGTGCTAACACCTAAAAATCAGCACAACAGGCCCCTCCCCCAGAAGACCAGCTAGACGGACAAGTTTCAGGGGAAGTCAAGGGACTTAAAGTATACAGAAACAGAAGATACTCCCCTGTGTATTTTGTATTTTTGTTATTCTGGTTTTTTTTTTTTTTTTTTGGTTTCTTGTCTTTTGATTTTTTTCTTTTGATTTCTGATTGCTTCCCCCACCCTTTAATTTCACCTTTCTTTTCTTTCTCTTCTCTTTTTTCCTTCTTTCTTCCTTTTTTCTTTTTTCTTTTTCTCTTTTCTTTCCTTCTCTCTCTCTCTTTTTCTCCTTTTCCTAATACATTTTGTTTTTGGCCACTGTGCACTAGCAAAATGACTAGAAGGAAAACCTCACCTCAAAAGAAAGAATCAGAGACAGTCCTCTCTCCCACAGAGTTACAAAATTTCGATTACAATTCAATGTCAGAAAGCCAATTCAGAAACACTATTATACAGCTATTGGTGGCTCTAGAAAAAAGCATAAAGGACTCAAGAGACTTCATGGCTGCAGAATTTAGACCCAATCAGGCAGAAATTAAAAATCAATTGAATGAGATGCAATCCAAACTAGAAGTCCTAACGATGAGGGTTAACGAGGTGGAACAACAAGTGAGTGACATAGAAGACAAGCTGAAGGTAAAGAGGGAAACTGAGGAAAAAAGAGACAGACTATTAAAAGACCATGAAGACAGATTAAGGGAGATAAACGACAGCCTGAGGAAGAAAAACTTATGTTTAATTGGGGTTCCAGGGCACTGGAAGAGACAGAGGGCCAGAATGTGTATTTGAACAAATCCTAGCTGAAAACCTTCCTAATCTGGGAAGGGAAACAGGCATTCAAATCCAGGAAATAGAGAGATTCCCCCCTAAAAACAATAAAAACCGTTCAACACCTCGATAACTAATAGTTAAGCTTGCAAATTCCAAAGATAAAGAGAAGATCCTTAAAGCAGCAAGGGACAAGAAATCCCTGACATTTATGGGGAGGAGTATTAGTGTAAGAGCAGACCTCTCCACAGAGACCGGGAACGCCAGAAAGGGCTGGCAGGATATATTCAGGGTCCTAAATGAGAAGAACATGCAACCAAGAATACTTTATCCAGCAAGGCTCCCATTCAAAATGGAAGGAGTGATAAAGAGCTTCCAAGACAGGCAGGAACTGAAAGAATATGTGACCTCCAAACCAGCTCTGCAAAAAATTTAAAGGGGGACTCTTAAAATACCCTTTTAAAAAGAAGTTCAGTGGAACAATCCACAAAAACAAGGACTAAATAAACATCATGATGACACTAAACTCATATCTTTCAATAGTAACTCTGAACGTGAACGGACTTAATGACCCCATCAAAAGCTGCAGGGTTTCAGACTGGATAAAAAAGCAGGACCCATCTATTTGCTGTCTAAAAGAGACTCATTTTAGACAGAAGGACAACTACAGCCTGAAAATAAAAGGTTGGAGAACCATTTACCATTCGAATGGTACTCAAAAGAAAGCAGGGGTAGCCATCCTTATATCAGGTAAACTAAAATCTACCCCGAAGACTGTAGTGAGAGATGAAGAAGGACGCTATATCATACTTAAAGGATCTATCCAACAAGAGGACTTAACAATCCTCAATAAATATGCCCCAAATGTGGGACCTGCCAAATATTGAAACCAATTAATAACCACAGTGAAGAAATATTTAGATAATAATACACTTGTACTTGGTGACTTCAATCTAGCTCTTCCTATACTAGATAGGTCTTCTAAGCACAACATCTCCAAAGAAACGAGAGCTTTAAATGATATACTGGACCAGATGGATTTCACAGATATCTAAAGAACTTTACATCCAAACTCAACTGAATACACATTGTTCTCAAGGGCACATGGAACGTTCTCCAGAATAGACCACATACTGGGTCACAAATAGGGTCTGAACTGATACCAAAGGATTGGGATCATCCCCTGCATATTCTCAGACCATAATGCCTTGAAATTAGAACTAAATCACAAGAAGTTTGGAAGGACCTCAAACACGTGGAGGTTGAGGACCATCCTACTAAAAGATGAAAGGGTCAACCAGGAAATTAAGGAAGAATTTGAAAGATTCATGGAAACTAATGAGAATGAAGATACAACCATTCAAAATCTTTGGTATGCATCACAAGCAGTCCTAAGGGGGAAATACATTACAATACAAGCAGCCATTCAAAAACTGGAAAGAACTCAAATACAAAACCTAACCTTACATATAAAGGAGCTAGAGGAAAAACAAAAGATGGACCCTATGCCCACCAGAAGGAGAGACTTAATTAAATTTCGGGCAGAACTGAACGAAATTGAGACCAGAAGAACTGTGGAACAGATCAACAGAACCAGGAGTTGCTTCTTTGAAAGAATTAATAACATAGATAAAGCATTAGCCAACCTTATGAAAAAGAACAGAGAGAAGACTCAAATTAATAAAACCATGAATGAGAAAGGAGAGATCACTACCAACACCAAGGAAATACAAACGATTTTAAAAACATATTATGAACAGCTATATGCCAATAAATTAGACAATCTAGAAGAAATGGACGCATTCCTGGAAGGCCACAAACTACCAAAACTGGAACAGAAAGAAATAGAAAACCTGAACAGGCCAATAACCAAGGAGGAAATTGAAGCAGTCATCAAAAACCTCCCAAGACACAAGAGTCCAGGGGCAGATGGCTTCCCAGGAGAATTCTATCAAACGTTTATAGAAGAAATCATACCTATTCTACTAAAGCTGTTTGGAAAGATAGAAAGAGATGGAGTACTTCCAAATTCGTTCTATGAGGCCAGCATCACCTTAATTCCAAAACCAGACAAAGACCCCACCAAAAAGGAGAATTAGAGACCAATATCCCTGATGAACATGGATGCAAAAATTCTCAACAAGATACTAGCCAATGGGATCCAACAACACATTAAGAAAATTAGTCACTATGACCAAGTAGGATTTATCCCCGTGACACAAGGCTGGTTCAACACTCGTAAAACAATCAATGTGATTCATCATATCAGCAAGAGAAAAACCAAGAACCATATGATCCTTTCACAGGATGCAGAGAAAGAATTTGACAAAATACAGCATCCATTCTTGATCAAAACTCTTCAGAGTGTAGGGATAGAGGGAACTTTCCTCGACATCTTAAAAGCTATCTAAGAAAAGACCACAGCAAATATCATTCTCAATGGGGAAGCACTGGGAGCCTTTACCCTAAGATCAGGAACAAGACAGGGATGTCCACTCTCACCACTGCTATTTAACATAGTATTGGAAGTCCTAGCCTCAGCAATCAGACAACAAAAATACATTAAAGGCATTCAAATTGGCAAAGAAGAAGTCAAACTGTCCCTCTTTGCCGATGACATGATACACTACATAGAAAACCCAAAAGCCTCCACCCCAAGATTGCTAGAACTCATACAGCAATTTAGTAGCATGGAAGGATACAAAATCAATGCCCAGAAATCAATGGCATTCCTATACACTAACAATGAGACTGAAGAAAGAGAAATTAAGGAGTCAATCCCATTTACAATTGCACCCAAAAGCATAAGATACCTAGGAATAAACCTAACCAAAGAGGTAAAGGATCTATACCCTAAAAACTATAGAACACTTCTGAAAGAAATGGAGGAAGACCAAAGAGATGGAATAATATTCCATGCTCATGGATTGGCAGAATGAATATTGTGAAAATATCAATGTTATCCAGGGCAATTTACAGGTTTAATGCAAACCCTATCAAAATACATGGACTTTTTTTCAGAGAGTTGGAACAAATTATTTTAAGATTTGTGTGGAATCAGAAAAGACTCTGAATAGCCAGGTGAATTTTAAAAAAGAAAACCATATCTGGGGGCATCACAATGCCAGATTTCAGGTTGTACTACAAAGCTGTGGTCATCAAGACAGTGTGGTACTGGCACAAAAACAGACACATAGATAAATGGAACAGAATAGAGAATCCAGAAGTGGACCTTCAACTTTCTGTCAACTAATTTTCGATAAAGGAAAGACTATCCATTGGAAGAAAGACAGTTTCTTCAATAAATGGTGCTTGGAAAATTGGACATCCACATGCAGAAGAATGAAACTAGACCACTCTCTTTCACCATACACAAAGGTAAACTCAAAATGGATGAAAGATCTAAAATGTGAGACAAGATTCCATCAAAATCCTAGAGGAGAACACAGGCAACACCCTTTTTGAACTTGGCCACAGGAAAGTCTTGCAAGATACATCCACGAAGGCAAAAGAAACAAAAGCAAAAATGAACTATTGGGACTTCATCAAGATAAGAAGTTTTTGCACAGCAAAGGATACAGTCAACAAAACTAAAAGACAACCTACAGAATGGGAGAAGATATTTGCAAATGACGTATCAGATAAAGGACTAGTTTCCAAGATCTATAAAGAACTTCTTAAACTCAACACCAAAGAAACAAACAATCCAATCATGAAATGGGCAAAACACATGAACAGAAATCTCACAGAGGAAGACATAGACACGGCCAACATGCACATGATAAAATGCTCCGCATCACTGGCCATCAGGGAAATACAAATCAAAACCGCAATGAGATACCACCTCACAACAGTGAGTATGGGTAAAATTAACAAGGCAGGAAAACACAAATGTTGGAGAGGATGCGGAGAAAAGGGAACCCTCTTAACGTTCTTGGTGGGAATGTGAACTGATGCAGCCACTCTGGAAAACTCTGTGGAGGATCCTCAAAGAGTTAACAATAGACCTGCCCTATGAACCAGCAATTGCACTGTTGGGGATTTACCCCAGATTCAGATGCAATGAAACGCCGGGACACCTGCACCCCGATGTTTATAGCAGCAATGTCCATAATAGCCAAACTGTGGAAGGAGCCTCGGTGTCCATCGAAAGATGAATGGATAAAGAAGATGTGGTTTATGTACATAATGGAATATTACTCAGCCATTAGAAATGACAAATACCCACCATTTGCTTCAACGTGGATGGAACTGGAGGGTATTATGCTGAGTGAAGTAAGTCAATCGGAGAAGGACAAAAACTGTATGTTCTCATTCATTTGGGGAATATATATAATAGCAAAAGGGAATATAAGGGAAGGGAGAAGAAATGTGTGGGAAATTTCAGCATGGGAGACAGAATATAAAGACTCCTAACTCTGGGAAAAGAACTAGGGTTGGTGAAAGGGGAGGAGGGCAAGGGGTGGGGGTGAGTGGATGACAGGCACTGAGTGGGACACTTGACGGATTGAGCACTGGGTGTTATTCTGTTTGTTGGTAAATTGAACACCAATAAAAAATTAATTAAAAAAAATAATCGAAATGAAATGAAAATAATAAAAAATAATCGACTCAAAACATAAAGAATCGAATCGAAAAGAATCGAATCGAATAAAAAACAATTGAATCAAATCGAATTGAACCGAAAAAAATCGAATCGATTCGAAAAGAATCGAATCGAATTGAAAATAATCGAATCGCATCGAAAAGAATCGAAAATAATAGAAAATAATCGAATCAATTTGAAAAGAATTGAATAGAAAAGAATCGAATCGAACCGAAAATGATCAAATCGAATCGAATCAAATCGAAAAGAATCGAAAATAATCGAATAGAAAAGAATCGAAATGAAAATCGAATTAAATCGAAAAGAATCGAAAATAAGTGAAAAGAATCGAATCAATTGAAAAGAATCGAATCAAATCGAAAACGATCGAATTAAATTGAATCGAATTGAATCGAAAAATATCGAAAATAATCGCGTCGAGGGATCCCTGGGTGGCAGAGCGGTTTAGCGCCTGCCTTTGGCCCAGGGCGTGATCCTGGAGACCCGGGATCGAATCCCATGTCAGGCTCCCGGTGCATGGAGCCTGCTTCTCCCTCTGTCTATGTCTCTGCCTCTCTCTCTCTCTCTGTGACTATCATAAATAAATAAAAATAAAAAATAGAAGAAAGAAAATAATCGGATCGAAAAGAATAAAAAATAATAGAAAATAATCGAATCAATTTGAAAAGAATCGAATCGAAAGAATCGAATCACAAAGAAACGAATTGAATTGAGAAGAATCGAATCAAATAGAAAATAATCGAACTGAATAGAAAAGAATCGAATCGAATCGAAAAGAATCGAATCAAATCAAAAATAATCGAATCGAATCAAAAATAATCAAATCGAATTGTAAATAATCAAATCGAATCAAATTGAATCAAATAGCATCGAATCAAATCGAAAAGAATCGAATCGAAAAGTATCGAATCAAAAAGAATCGAAAACAATCGAATCAATTCAAAAAGAATCAAATTGAATCGAAAATAATTGAATCGAATTAAAAATAATCAAATCGAATCAAATTGAATCGAAAATAATTGAATCGAAACGAAAAGAATCGAATCGAGTCTAAAAGAATCAAAAATAATTGAATCAATTCGAAAAGAATCGAATTGAATTGAAAATAATTGAATCACATCGAAAAGAATCAAATCGATTCGAAAAGAATCGAATCAAAAGAATCGAATCGAATCGAAAATGTTCAAATTGAATCGAATCGAATCGAATCGAATAGAAAAGAATCAAAAATAATCGAATCGAATTGAATTGAAAAGAATTGAAAAGAATCGAAAAGAATCAAATCGAATGGAAAAGAGTCGAATCGAATTGAAAATGATCGAATTGAATCGAATCAAATCGAAAAGAATCGAAATAATCAAATTGAAAATATTTGAATCAAACAATCAAATCGAAACAAAAAGAATCAAAAAGAATCAAAAAGAATCAAATCGAATCCAAAATAATCAAATCGAATTGAAAATAAGCGAATTGAATCGAATCGAATCAAAAGTAATCGAATCACATCGAAAATAATCGAATTGAATTGAAAATAATCGAATGGAATCGATATTAATCATAATGAATAGAAAATAATCGAATCGAATAAAAAACAATCGATTCATTTCGCAAATAATCGAATCGAATTGAATCGAATTGAAAAGAATCGAATCAAATCGAATCAAAAACAATTGAATCGAATCAAAAATGATCAAATTCAATCGAATTGAATCAAAAAGAATCGAAAATAATCGAATCAAATTGAATCGAATTGAAAGAATCAAATCAAATCGAAAAGAATCGATTTGAATTCAAAATGATCAAAATGAATCAAATTGAATCGAAAATATTGAAAATAATCGAATCGAATCGAATCGAAAACAATCGAATTGAATCAAATTGAAAATACTCGAATTGAATCAAAAAGAATCGAATCGAATTGAGAAGAATAGAATCGAATCGAAAATAATCAAACCGAATAGAAAAGAATCGAATCGAATCGAAAAGAATCTAATCAAATCGGAAATAATCGAATCGTATCAAAAATAATCGAATGGAATCAAATTTGAATTTGAAAAGAATCGAATCGAATCGAATTGAAACAAATAAAAAGAATCGAATCGAATTGAAAAGAATTGAATCGAATTGAAAAGAATCGAATCAAATCAAAAAGAATCGAAAGGAATCGAATCGAATAGAAAATAATCGAATCGAATCGAAAAGAATCTAATCGAAAAGAATTGATAAAGAGTATTTAGAACCAGAAATCCCCTCCTTAGCTCAGCTCAGTAGAAGCCTGCCATGTCTATTCTGACCCCAGGAGAAGCCTGGATTTTGATTCTCAGGGGAGGCCACTGACTTGGTGGAGTCAGATTATCTTTGAACCCAAAACTTACATAGAGTGCATAAAACTAAACTGCCCAAGATACTAGGAGTCCCAGTGCAGCCACAAGCCACGACCCAAACTCTAACCATACACAGACATAACCCTAACCCTACACTTAATCCTAATGTTAACCTAACCCTTAAACAAGACCTATCACTAATCGAAAACCAAACACAAACCCAAGACCGAAACACATTCACTGAACCTTCCTGCCAACCCTCACCCTAACTCCTAAACCTATTCTAAACCCTTAACCTTGACCCTTACCTTAAATCTAACCCTAACCTCTAACCCTAACCTTAACTTAATGTACTCAAATCCTATTCCTAACCTTAACCTGTACTGAACCTTAGCCCTCTAATACTAATCCAATCTCATACCCCAAACTGTACCCTAACCCATACCCTAAAACTAACCCCCAACCCACTCCCTAACCCTATCTCTTACCCTTTTCCAAAACCTTACCCTGACCCTGAGCTGACCCTAACCCTAACCTCTAACCAAACACTACCCCTAAACATAGCACCCCCTATCCTAACAGTAACCCTCACCCTAACACTAAACCTAGCCCTAAATTTAACCCTAACCCCTAACCATAACTCACACCCTAACCCCTAACCATAACTGGAAACCTAAGCCCAACCCTGACTCTAACCATAACCCTAACCCCAACTCATAACCTCCTGCCCTAATCCCTAATGCCTAAACCCTAACCCTAACTCTAAATCCTGTCCCTAACCCTAACCCCTTTCCCTAATCCCTAACCCCCATCCTAACTCCTAACCACTGACCCTTAAACTCACCCTAACCGCTAATCCGTAACCATAAGCATAATCACTAACCCCTAACTTCTAACCTAAGCCTAACCACCAACTGCCTCCCCTCCCCTGACCCTACCATTCATTCTACCCATTCACTTACCCTGTGGTTCTGAGTAGTCCCTTCTGATGTGGATGTTGCCCCCAACGGTGCCTCCAGAGTCCTCCAGGTGTCCTGAGGAAGCCGGGATCCTGTGATTGTGGACGTGGCCCCACATGTTCCTGAGTCATTGTTGGTGGGTCCTGAGGATGCCGGGTCTCCTGTCACTGTGGGCTCACAACTTCCTGAAGCCTCCCCATGGGTCCTGAGGTAGCCCAGGGACTCCTGTAAGTGTGCATACAGGCCCACATCTTCCTGAAGCGTCTCCGCGGGTCCAGAGGAGGCACAGGGTCTCCTATCAGGGTGGATGCAGGCCCACAATTTCCTGAAGAGTCCCCACAGGTCCTGAGGTGGCCCAGGGACTCTTGTAAGTGTGGATACAGGCCTACATCTTCCTGAAGCCTCTCCGCAGGTCCAGAGGTGGCACAGGGTCTCCTATCAGCGTGGATGCGGGCCCACATCTTCCTGAAGCCACCCCGTGGGTCCAGAGGCGGCCCAGGGGCTCCTGTCTGCGTGGATGCGGGCCCACATATTCCTGAAATCTCACCCCGGGTCCTGCGGAGACCGGGGCTCCTGTGAGCGTGAACGTGGACAATGTCCCCCTGAAGACTCACCGCAGGTCCTGAGGAGGCTGCAGCTCATCAGCGTGGACCCGTCCCCAGGTCCTCCTCAGGCCTCCCCAGCACAGGCGGGCTCTTGTTAGTGCAGGCAGACAAGGCCTACTGCGCATGCGGGCCCCCTGGGTGGGGCCTGAGGTCAGGCACCCACTGAGGGATGCTCAGGCACTGCAGGAGGCCATGCAGGAGGTGCCGTGACCCACCCGGGATGCACATGCCTCCCTCCAGGCTCCAGCTGTGGCCTGTTAGCTTCAGAAACGTCTCACTGAAATGCAGCCCAACACCCGGCTTCTCCAGAAATACTTAATGACAAGGAATTAGAGGACACAGGACAGGAAATGAAATGTGGACCAGACATTTACCACGTCCTGCAAAACTCAATCAACCCTCTTCCACTGTGGGCGGGATTGCGGGCTGGTGCAGCCACCCTGGAAACAGTGTGGAGGCTCCTCAGGAAGTTACAAATAGAGCCGCCCTGCAACCAGCAGGTGCACAGCCTGGAGCTCACTCCGAAGATAGAGACTGCAGTGAGACTCAGGACACCTGCACCCCAATGTCCATAGCAGCTGAGTCCACAGCAGCCACACTGTGGGAACAGCCTCGGTGCCCTCAGGCAGATGATGGATAAAGAGGATGGGAGATAGATGATGGTCATAGAGAGAGGAATGGTACTCAGCTATCAAGGAGAAGGAAAACTTGCCATTTGAAATGATGTGGATAGAACTAGAGAGATCATCTTAAGTGAAATAAGTCAGTCAGGAAAGAGAATGACCGTGTGGTGTCATTCATAGGTGGAATTTAAGAAGCAAAGCAGATGAACATTTGTGAAGGGAAGGAAATACAAATAAGATGAAAACAGATGCAGGAAATACAGACTCGTAATCATAGGAAACAAACAGTGTCGCTGGAGGGGAGGGGAATGCAGAGGGGATCACAGGGGACCGGCATGAAGGAGGGCACGTGATGTCACGAGCACTGCTGTTATCTCCAACTGGTGAATCCCTGAATTCTTCCCCTGAAAATATAATACACCATACATTAATTAATTGGGTTTAAATAAAATAAAGTTAAAAATATCAGTTGTATCAGAGCACATTTCCTTCTGGACTCTATGTTCTCCTCCTTCAGCTTATGCCAGGACCACCCCCCCATGGGTCTGGTTTGTTTAAGTAGGCGCCACGCCTTGTCCATGGTGAAGCCCAGGGCTAGAACTCACGACCCCGAGATCAGGACGGGAGGTGAGGTCAGGAGTCGGATGCTTAACCGATGGAGCCAGCCGGGGGGCCGAGAACCACACTGCTTTATCTTGTGTCTCTGTGACATCCTTTGAAATAGGAAAGTGCTGCGTCCCACTCTGTCTTGCTTCTCCTATACTGATCTGCCGTCCCGGTTCATTTGTGGGGGCAGATGGATGATATGGGTTTTTTTTTCCTATTTGTAAGATCTGCCACCATGATTTTGATAGGAATGACATTGAAACTGAGGGTGGCTTCAGGAGCTGCAGACATTTTAACAAGATGAGGTCCCACCCCATGCACCCAGGATGGCCTCCCAGAGCCTGGTATGGCTCAGTGAACAAGTCTTTTGCTCCTTTGGTTCAGTCTCATTATTTATTCTCTGTCATACTCCTGAGAAGGGAGTCACGTCCTTCATTACCTTCCTGAGTGTTCATTGTCGGGACACAGCAAGGCTACTGAGCTCTGTAGGGTCAGTTTGTGTCCCTGACTTTACTGAACTCCTTAGTTCTAACAGGTTTTGGTGGAGGCTCTCGGGTTTCCTGTTTCTAGTTCCGCGTCTTCAGCAAATAGGGACAGTGTGATGTTCCCCTTCCAGGTGTGGAACCTTTGCTGTTTCCTGTCTGTTGACTCCATTAGGACTTCCAGCGCTGAGAGGGGACCTCCTTGGCTTGTTCCTGCTCAGGGGAGATGATTTCAGGTTTTCACCCTTGAGGATGATGTCAGCTGTGGCCTTCCTAGTGGCCTTTATTCTGTTGATAGACATTTCCTCAAAACCCACTATGCTTTTGATGTTGTGTTTTGTCAAATGCTTTTTCTGCAACTCTTGAGAGGATCGTATGCTTTTTGTCCTTTCTCTTGTTTTTCTTTTTTAAAAAGATTTATTTACATATCCTTGAAAGACAGAGAGAGAGAGAGAGAAGCAGAGAGAGAGAGAGGCAGAGACACAGGCAGAGGAAGAAGGCGGCTCCATGTAGGGAACACGGCGTGGGACTTGATCTCAGGACTCCAGGATCACTCCCTGTGCTGAAGGCAGGTGCTCACCTCCTGAACCACGCGGGCTGCCCCATGTCCTTTCTCTGGTTAATGTGATGGATCCTGCTGACTGATGGATAGAGGGTCATGGGTAGGACATGGGCAACATAGATGAACAATAGTAACAGCTATAAGCATCTGGTTCTCAAATAAATAAGTCACAGAAATTTAGAAATTACAGCCTAGGGAATAGAGTCAGTACTGTTGTGACAAGTTTGTATGGGGACAGACGGTGCCGCCACTTCTCATGGGGAGAGCTGAGTAAGGCACAGAACTGTCAAGTCACTAGTTGTAGCCCTGAAACTACTGTCACATTGTGTGTCCACTGTACGTCAATAAATATCAAGGAAAAGGGGTTTCTGGTAGGACTCCCGGTGGGTCCGTGAAAGGCATTTACACGGTCGTTACACACATGAAGTCACCTCTGCAGAGGGGATAAAGATGCTCACATGTCTTCATGTTGATTTTTAGAAGATTTATTTGAGAGAGGGTGCAGTGGGGAGGGGCGGAAGGAGAGGGGGAACCTGGAGCGGACTCCTCACCCAATGGAGCCCAAGCCCCACGCGAGGCTCCACGCCACAACCTTGAGATCCTGACCTGAACCAAACTAAAGAGTCAACGTGGAACTGACTGAACCACCCAGGAACCCCTCAAATGTTCTTAAGTGCAACCCCATGCTGTGAACTCTGGAGGTCAGGGGAACGTCTGTGACCCCCAGTCTCCCTAGAAGGGCGGAAGGCCTGCAGGGCCCGAGGATGGGAACTGAGGATGTGGCAGGGTGTCTGCATCCCCGTCCCACCCTGCGTGGGGACAGAACCCTCCCCCGGGACCCTCAGCCTTCAGGATGAAGGGCTAAGTGCTGATTGGACCCTACCTTCCCACAGTCATGATGCGGGACCCCACTGTGGGCGGAACTGTGCCACCCCTGGGTACCACTGCTGCCTGGCGCTCACAGTGCATCCACAGACCTTCGGAAGCACTTGTGCTCCGGATCTGGCTCACAGCGACCCGACTCTCCCGCTCTTCCCAGTAGATCAGGACTCCCACTCTCCACAGTACCCACCTCTCCCACTCTCCCAAGTATGCCAGAACTCCCGCTCTCCCAAGTTCCCCAACTCTCCCACACTCCCCAGTACCCCAGAACTCCCACTCTCCCAAGTTCCCCAACTCTCCCACTCTCCCCAATACTCCAGTACTCCCACTCTCCCCAGTACCCCGGTGCATAAAGAGGAGGCACTCACACAGCGACAGGTCACAGGGGAGTGGCCACTGATGCCTGCTCCCCGTGTCCACTATGGGGGTTGTGGGGCTGGGTGTGGGCGCTGGCCTCCAGGGCTGGGGTTCAAAACACCCTGACCCCAATGGGATGATCATGAGCAGCTCCTGCAGCCCTTCCACAGCCCCACAGGGTGAGCGTAGCACCCTAAGCTCCTGTCCAGGGAAGGAGGCTGCAGTTGGAGTTCTACAGCTCCCCCAGGACCCCCGCTTCCCTGTAAGCCCTGTGCTGTGCAGAAAGACCCAATACATGACCTTTCTAGGCCATCCTAGTTGAATGGATCCTGACAGGGATGACACCCCCTTGCCCAACTCTGTGATCAGAGAAGGACGGTCAGGGCCTGCTGGGTCCCCATGGCCAGTGAGCAGGCTAGCTGTTTACTCACTGGAATGCAGAGTCCCTCGTGCTCCCCCAGACCCCCCTCAGGCTATTCATTCACCGTTGCCCTCAGGGTGGGGAGTTGTGTCGCACTCTTGCTGGCATAAGGTTTGAATTTTGATGAAGTCCAGTCCATTGCTTTCTCCCCTTGGTCGTTGTGCTTGTGGAATCTAAGAGAAACCTTCGATCTCCCCCAGGCTGGGAGACATAACCCCGAACATCAGATAGGCAGTTCCCCGGAGCCTCCTGAGTCCCCCACCCATGTACTCCTGATACCGGGGTGGGAGCGCTCTGTGATCCCAGCATGATGGCGTGTCCTGGGACAGTGGCTGGGAAGGTGGACTGTAGGTGGGCGAGTGACAGACAGGCAGTGAGGGCCCGTGTATAATGGTCCAGCCCAGCCTGTGCCCCTCAGGGCTATGGGGTTGTCGTCGGCCCTGGTCAGATGGTTGGGGATCTGTCCTCAGGAGCACCCTGACACATGTGTCCTCAGAAAGTTCTCATGCGCCATCATTCTTGGATGTGTTTGGATTCCAGCACCATGCAGGAGGACTCGGAGACCCTGCTGGCCTTGCAAAGGGCCAATATCGTGGCCCACTACCATCAGGTGAGGCCCAGAAGGGACCATAGACAATACACACCCACGAGAGGGCGGACCATACCTGCAAGAGCAGGGGAGGCCCAGGAGAGGATCAGAGCCAAGGATGAGCCAGGTCAGCCCAGACAAGAACCATAGTCACCAGGAACAAGTGAGACCCTGGGGATGGTCCCGGTATCAGTAGCAACTAAGGGTCCATCCTGGATCCTAGTCATTGGTAGCTGAGGAGCCCAGTCACCAGGTATGGTGAGGCCCAGGTGGGGACCACAGTCACCAGGTCCAGATGAAGTCCACAGCTACCATGTCCAGGCGAGGTCCAGGTGGGAACCAGAGTCACCAGTTCCAGGTGAGGTCAAGGTGGAGACCACAGTCGCCAGGTCCACATGAGGCCAAGAAGGGGAACAGAGTCACTAGGCCCAGGTGAGTCCCAGTTGGGGACTGTAGTCACGAGGTCTGGCTGAGGCCCAGATGGGAACCACAATCACGAGGTCCAAATGAGGCACAGGTGGGAACTGCCTTGATAGAAATGCGAACTCTAGCTGTCCTCTATTTAAATCTCAGGCCGAATTCATAGGTTTTCAGGATGATTTGAAAGTTAGCTAGGTCATTTGGTGGGGACAGGTGACTTGGGGACCCTACTCTTTGGCCATCTTGCCCCTCTGACAGGAATATTTTTAGCAGTGAACAGTAAAGTCCATTGTTAAAAGTTGTTATTAATTTGTGCAAACAGATTTCTGTCGGCTTAAAGCACTGCAAATCACACATATCCACACTGGCTAGAAAATTTTGTTAACCTGAGTTTCTAGATCATTTTCATTACGTGAGTGATTTCTTTCCAAAACTAATTCCCATAGGAAGTAGGGCATTGTGACCAGAGAAACAGCCAAGCAACGTGAGAAAAAAACAACCAAAAAGAAAAACGCTAAGCATTTTTCTTGGGATCAGAGAAATCCTGATCGTGTAAGGATTTTTCATCCTGTCCTGAGAAAAACCAATTCCCTGACTCAGATGCTTCTGGAGAGAACTGGGTTTCAGATCCAGTAAATCATGACTGCCTCTGGCACTTGGTTCCCACAGCTATGGATGTGGCCTCAGGCCAGCTCGGTGGTTTCCAGGCTGCACTTGGACGAGTTGGAAGGGCTCTGAACATGCACCTTAGGGGCAGCCTGGGATCCATACCCTACAGCTTTTAATTGATAGGTACACCAACTCACATTAAACTTTGTTAGAAAGAAGTCGAATTGTGTGTTTTAAGAAGACTCTAAAAAGGGCAGCCTGGGTGGCTCAGCCATTTAGCACTGTCTTCTTCCCAGGGCATGATCCTGGAGAGCCAGGATGGAGTCCCACTTTGGGCTCCCTGCATAGATCCTGCCTCTCCCTCTGCCAGTGTCTCTGCCTCTCTCTCGCACGAATAAATAATTAAAATATATTTTTTAAAAGTATATTGCCGGGCAGCCCCGGTGGCTCAATGATTTAGCGCTGCCTTCACACCGGTGTGTGATGCTGGAGACGCAGGATCGAGTCCCACATCAGGCTCCCTGCATGGAGTCTGTTTCTTCCTCTGTCTGTGTCTCTGCCTCTCTCCTCTCTCTCTTTCTCTCTCTCTCTCAAATGAATAAATAAATAAATAAATAAATAAATAAATAAATAAATAAATAAAATAAAAAGTATATTGCAGCTATATTGGTAGCTATATTAATAAAATGTGTTGTTTTTACATTTTGTGGTGACTGGACCTAGCAACTTTTTACATCAACAGCCATCACTTCTTGTCCTCACAGCAGTGCTGCGGGACACACAGTATTATTTCCTTTTTACAGATGAAATTGATGACCTCAAGCACATGGGGTTCCTTCCCTTTCGTTCTTTCTGTTCAGAATATACAAGCTATAAGTGATAAAATTGCAAGAAACCCACTTCTGTGATCAACACCTTTATTTTCCTCAAATGATTTTAATATTTTTCTCAATTCTGAACTCCTTATCTATCTTACTACTCCTTTTCAAATAACTTAGGATACTAAATAAATCTTAAAAAAAAAAGGGTAGCCCTGGTGGCGCAGCGGTTTAGCGCCGACTGCAGCCCAGGGTGTGATCCTGGAGACCGGGATCGAGTCCCACATTTGGCTTCCTGCATGGAGCCTGCTTCTCCCTCTGCCTGTGTCTCTGCCTCTCTCTTGCTCTTCCTGAATGAATAAATAAATAAATCTTTAAAAAAATAACAGCATACATTTTCCCAGGACTTTTTCAGAGAACCATTCCCTGGATTAATGTCTCTCCCTACATATGAATCAGTGACCTAAAACAGACCCAGCATACACAGATTCTCCTATTTATTCAACATGCATTCATTCCAAAAAGACGTCTATTCGGCATTCTATATGGCAGGCACAGAGACAGGCTCCATCCCCACTGGGTTTCAATCTATGTCCCCAGAGTACCACTTGCAGTCTTTTGAACTTCCTATCAGGAGCCCGAATGCTGATTTCTGAAAGCAAAACAAGCAAGTCCACAGTTCTCCTTCATACTTCTCCAGCAGACCCTTGGGATCTCTCCACAGAGTTGAACTGTTGTGATACTTACTGAGTCATTGATTGTGTAGGTCAGTCACAGAGCAGCATTGCCATCCAAAACATAAAGGAGGAAAAAGGAGTTTGGAAGTAATTGGGTCTCACAAATCGTGGGGAGGGAATACTGAAACTGTGATAATGTTTCTTAGTGCACATTTTCTCGGAGCCATATCTCTCCAGATGTGGAGACATAGACGAAGCCCCATATGTCCCGAAACCAAAGTGCAGGTCGTGAGGAGGATGGGGGTCCTGTCAGTGTTGACGTGGCCCCACATTTTCCTCAAGCCTCACCATAAGACCTGAGGAGGCTGGGGGCTCCTGTCAGCATGGACGCGGCCCTAAATCATCCCTAACCTTCACAATGGGTCCTGAGGAGGCCGGAGACTCCTGTCAGTTGGATGTGGTCCCCACATCTTTCGTGGGCCTCACCATGGGCCCAGACAAGGCTGGGATCTTCTGCCCACATGGACACATCCCCATAATTCCCGAAGTCTACACCGAGGCTCCTGGGAGGGCAGCGTCCTGTTGTGTGGATGTGGCCTCACGTCCTCCCTAAGCGAAACTGCCTGTTCGGAGGACGCCGGAGCTCCTGTCACCGTGGATGCAGCCCCCAGCTTCCAGACACCTCAACGTGGGTCCTGAGGTGCCCGGGAGCTCCTGCGAGAGTGGCCGAGGCACCACATCTTCCTGAAGCCTCCCCACAGGTCCTGACGTGGCCAATGGACTCCTGTCAGCATGGATGCGGGCCCACATCTTCCTGAAGCCTACACGCAGGTCCTGAGGTGACCCGGGCTACTGTCAGCGTGAACGCGGCCCAATGTCGCCCTGAAGCCTCACCCCAGGTCCTGAGAAGGCTGGGGCTCATTAGCATGGACGCGGCCCCACGTCCTCCTCAGGCCTCCCCAGCACAGGTGGGCTCCTGTTAGTGCAGGCTGATGATGCCTACTGAGCATGCGTACCCTCTGGGTGGTGCCTGGGGTCAGGCGCTCCCTGCGGGATGCTCATGCACTGCAGGAGGCCGTGCATGGGGCAGCGTGCCTGCTGCCTGCACCGGGGCCCCACCGTCCTCCTTCCAGGCTCCAGTTGAGGCCTGTGAGCTTCGGAAACGTCTCACTGAAACAGAGCCCAATACCCGGCTTCCCCAGAAATACTTAAGGACAATGAATTGGAGCCCATGGGACGCGACATGAAATGTGGACCAGACTTTTACCACATGCCTCAAAACTCACTCAACCCTCTTCCACTGTGGATGGGACTGCGGGCTGGTGCAGCCGCCCTGGAAACAGTGTGGAGGCTCCTCAGGAAGTTACTAATAGAGCCGCCTTGCGACCGGAAGGTGCATGGCCTTGGGCACACTCCAAATATACAGATGCAGTGAGACTCGGGGACACCTGCACCCCAATGTCCACAGCAGCCGGGTCCACAGTAGCCACACTGTGGGAGGAGCCTTGATGTCCTCGGGCAGATGATGGATAAAGAGGATGGGAGATAGATGATGGTAATAGATTATAGATAGATAGATTATAGGAATGGTACTCAGCTATCAAAGAGAAGGAAATCCTGCCATTTACAATGATGTGGATAGAACTACTGGGATTATATTGAGTGAAATAAGTCAGTCAGGAAACAAAATTACTGTATGATTTCATTCATAGGTGAAATTAAAGAAGCAAAGCAGATGGGCATCTGTTAAGGGAAGGAAAAACAAGATGAAAACAGAGATGGAGGAAAAAGAGACTCAATCACAGGAAACAAACTGAGGGTCCCTGGAGGGGAGTGGAGTGGAGGGACAGGGTAACTCGTAGACGGGCATGAAGGAGGGCATGTGATTTCATGAGCCCTGGTGTTATCTCCAACTGGTGAATCCCTGAATTCTACCTCTGCAAGTATAATACACTATACTGCTAATTAATTGGGTTTAAATTAAATTAAGCTTAAAAAATCAGTTGACTGAATCAGAGTGCATTTTCGTCCAGGCTCTCTATTCTGCTCCTTCAGCTTATGCCAGAACCACACCCCTGTGGGTTTGGTTTGTTTAAGTAGGCTCCATGCCTCGTCCACAGCCCAGCACAGTGCTAGAACCCATGACCCCAAGATCAAGACCAGGGGTGAGGTCAGGAGTCGGATGCTTAACCAACGGAGACAGCAGGGGGCCCGAAAACCACACTGCTTTCTCCTGTGTCTCTGTGACATCGTTTGAAATAGAAGAGTGCAGTGTCTTGCTCTGTCCCACTTCTCCTATACTGATTTGCTGTCCAGGGTCATTTGTGTCGCCAGATGAATGCTACGAGGGCTTTTTCTATTTCTAATATCGGCCACCATGATTTTGATAGGAATGACATTGGAACTGAGGGTGGCTTCTGGAACTGTGGACATTTTAACAAGATGAAGCCTCCGACCCCACAAGCCCAGGATGTCCTCCCAAAGTCTTGTAATTTTCAGTGTACAAGTCTTGCACTCTCTTGGTTCAGTCTAATTATTTTGTTCTTTTGGATGCTCCTGATAAGGGAGTCATGTCCTTAATTTCCTTTCTGAGTGCTCATTGTTGAGACACAGCAAGGCTACTGATCTCTGTTCATTTGGTGTCCCACAACTTTACTGAATTCACTCATTAGTTCTAACAGTTTTTGGTGGAGTCTCTTGGGTTTCATGTTTCTAATGTCAAATCTTTGGCAAATAGGGACATTTTGACGTCCCCCTTACAGGTGTGGAACATTTTCTGTTTCCTGTCTGTTGACTACGGTTGGACTTGCAGTGCTGAGAGGGGATGTCCTTGGCTTGTTTCTGCTCTTAGGGGAGACGATTTCATGATTTCAGCCCTGAGGATGATGTCAGCTGAGGGCCTTCCTACATGGCCTTCATTCTGTTGATATACGTTTCCTCAAAACCCACTACGCCAAAAAAAATTTTTTTTAAAAACCTTCTATGCTTTTTGTGTTTTATTTTGTCAAATGCTTTTTCTGCAACACTTGAGATGATTGTATGCCTTTGAAATTTCTCTTGTTTTTTTCTTAAGATTTTATTTATTTACCCATGAGAGACAGAGATCGAGAGAGCGAGAGAGAGAGAGAGAGAGGGAGAGAGAGAGAGAGATGCAGAGACTCCCTCCATGTAGGGAAGCCGACGTGGGACTCAATCCTAGGAATCCAGGATCAGGCCCTAGGCCAAAGGCAGGCGCTAAACTGCTGAGCCCCTTGGGCTGCCCCATGTCCCTTCTCTTGTTAATATGATGGATCATGGTGACGGATAGCCAGAGGGGACGGCAGTGGGAGTTGGGCAATATTGATGAAGCATATTAAGAGATATAATAATCTGGTTCCCAAATTAATAATTCATAGATATTTAGAAAGTACATCCTAGACAATAGAGTTAGTACTATTGTGACAAATTTATATGGGGACAGATGCTGATGACACTTCTCGTGGGGAGATCTGAGTATGCAGAGAATTGTCAAATCACTAGGTCGTAGCCCTGAAACTGCTGTAACATTGTGTGTTGACTGTACTTCAGTAATATCAAAGAAAAGGGGTTTCTGATGGGAGTCACGGTGGGTCCATGAAAGGCATTAAAATGGTCATTACACATATAAAGTCACCTCTGAAGAGGGGATAAAGATGCTCACATGTCGATGTGCATTTTCAGAAGATATAATTGAGAGAGGGTGCAGTGGGGAGGGGTGGAGGGAGAGGGGGAATCTGGAGCAGACTCCTCACATACCAGTCACCAGGTCTGGGTGAGGACCACGTGAGGACCACAGTCAGCAAGTACAGGTGAGCCCCATGTGGGACCCAGAGCCACCAGGACCAGATGAGGCTCAGGTTGGAACTAAAAAACCAGGTCCAGGTTGAGGCCCAGGTGGAGCCCAGAGGCACCAGGTCCAGGTGAGGCCCAGGTGGCAACCAGATTCACCAGGTCCAGTTGAATCCCAGGGGGGACCAGATTCACCAACTCCAGGTAAGGCCCAGGTGTTGACCAAAGTCACAAGGTCTGGATGAGGCCCAGGTGGGGACACAGTCTCCAGGTCCAGGTGAGGCAAAACTGAGGACTAGAGTCAACAGGTCCAGCTGAGGCACAAGAGGGGAACAGAGTCACCAGGTACAGATGAGGCCCAGATGAGGATCAGTGTTACCAGGTCAAGGTGAGGCCTAGAAGTAGACCACAGGACCCAGATCCAGGTGAGCCCCATGTGGGAAACAGAGACACCAGGTCCATTTGTGGCCCAGGTGGTGATCAGAGTCACCAGGTCTGGGTAAGGAACAGGTAAGGACCAGATTCACCAGGAATGCGGAAGGCCCTGGTGGAGACCAGAGTCGCCAGGCCCAGGTGAGACGATGGTGGCAACCACACTCAGCAGGTCCAGGTGAGGCCAAGCTGAGGTCCAGTGTTACCAGGTCCAGGTGAGGCCAGAAGGACACCACACATACCAGCTCCAGGTGAGGTCCATGTGCAAACCAGAGTCACCTGGTCCAGGTGAGGCCCAGGAGGGGACCAGAGTCACCAGGTCAAGGAGCAGCCCAGAAGGGGACCAGAATCCCCTGGTCCAGCTGAAGCCCAGGTGTGGAACAGATTAACCAGGTCCGAAAGACACCCAGGTGAGTAACAGAGCAACCAAGTCAAGGTATGACCCAGATGGTGCTCAGAGTCACCAGGTTTAGGTGAGGCCAAGAAGGGGACCACAGTCACCATGTCCAGGTGAACCTGATGTGAGAACTAGAGCCACCATATCCAGTTGAGGCCCATGTGGGGACCACAGAAACCAGACCCAGATGAGGCCCAGGATGGGATCAGAGTCACCAGGTCCAGGTGGGCCCAGGTGGGAAACAGATTCACCAGGTCCAGGTGAGGCCCAGGTGGGGAACACAGTCACCAGGTCCAGGTAAGGCCAAGCAGAGGACCAGAGTCACCAGTTCCAGGTGAGGCCCAGGTGGGGACCGGATTCACCAGGTACAGATGAGCCTAGAAGGAAATGAGAGAACAAGGTCCAGGTGAGGTCCATGTGGGAACCAGAGCCACCAGGTACAGGTGATGCCCAGGTGGGGACCAGTTACCAGATCCAGGTGAGGCCAAGCTGAGGACCAGAGTCACCATGTCCCAGTAAGACTCAGGTGAGGCCCAGGTGGGGATCAGAGTCATCATGTCCAGATGAGTCCCAGGTGGGGATCAGAGTAATCATGTCCCAGTGATTCCCAGGTAGGACCAGAGTCACAAGGTCCAGATGAGGCCTTAGGGAGGAGTAGATTGACCAGGTCCAGTTGAGGCCCAGTTGAGGCCCAGAGTCCCCAGCTCCAGGTGAGGCCCAGAGGTGGACCAGAGTCACCCGGTCCTGGTGACATCCACGTGGGGACCAGAGTCACCACGTCAGGGTGAGGCCCAGAGGGGGACTAGAGTCACTAGGTCCAGTTGAGGCCCCAATGCTCATCCCATAAGTGCCCCCCTGAGTGCCCATCACCCATTCACACCCACCCCCGCCCTCCTCCCCTTCCAGCACCCCTAGTTCATTTCCCAGAGTTAGGAGTCTTTACGTTCTGTCTCCCTTTCTGATATTTCCTACCCATTTCTTCTCCCTTCCCTTCTATTCCCTTTCACTATTATTTATATTCCCCAAATGAATGAGAACATATAATGTTTGTCCTTCACTGATTGACTCATTTCACTCAGCATAATACCCTCCAGTTCCATCCATGTTGAAGCAAATGGTTGGTATTTGTCATTTCTAATGACTGAGTAACATTCTATTGTATGCATAAACCACATCTTCTTTATCCATTCACCTTTTGATGAACACTGAGGCTTTTTCCACAGTTTGGCTATTGTGGATATTGCTGCTAAAAACATCGGGGTGCAGGCGTCTTGGCATTTCATTGCATCTGTATCTTTGGGGTAAATCCCCAACAGTGCAATTGTTGGGTCATAGGGCAGGTCCAATTTTAACTCTTTGAGGAACCTCCACACAGTTTTTCAGAGTGCCTGCACCAGTTGACATTCCCACCAACAATGCATGAGGGTTCCCTTTTCTCCGCATCCTCTCCAACATTTGCGGTTTCCTGCCTTGTTAATTTTCGCCATTCTCACTGGTGTGAGGTGGTACCTCATTGGGGTTTGGATTTGTATTTCCCTGATGGCAAGTGATGCAGAGCATTTTCTCATGTGCATGTTGGCCTTGTATATTTCGTCCTCTGTGAGATTTGTGTTCATGTCTTTTGCCCATTTCATGATTGGATTGTTTGTTTCTTTGCTGTGGAGTTTAAGAAGTTCTTTATAGATCTTGGAAACTAGCCTTTTATCTGATACGTCATTTGCAAATATCTTCTCCCATTCTGTAGGTTGTCTTTTAGTTTAGTTGATTGTATCCTTTGCTGTGCAAAAGCTTCTTATGGGAATGAAGTCCCAATAGTTCATTTTTGCTTTTGTTTCTTTTGCCTGCGTGGATGTATCTTGCAAGAAGTTACTGTGGTCGAGTTCAAAAAGGGTGTTGCCTGTGTCCTCCTTTAGGATTTTGATGGACTCTTGTCTCACATTTAGATCTTCCATCCATTTTGAGTTCATCTTTGTCTGATGCAAGAGAGTGGTCTAGTTTCATTCTTCTGCATGTGGATGTCCAGTTTTCCCAGCACCATTTATTGAAGAGGCCGTCTTTCTTCCAGTGGATAGTCTTTCCTCCTTTATTGAATATTAGTTGACCATAAACTTGAGGGTCCACTTCTGGATTCTCTATTTTGTTCCATTGCTCTATGTGTCTCTTTTTGTGCCAGTTCCACACTGTCTTGATGACCACAGCTTTGTAGTACAACATGAAATCTGGCATTGTGAGGCCCCAGTTATGGTTTTCTTTTTTAAAATTCTCCTGGCTATTCGGGGTCTTTTCTGATTCCACACAAATCTTAAAATAATTTGTTCTAACTCTCTGAAGAAAATCCATGGTATTTTAATAGGGATTTCATTAAGCATGTACATTGCCCTGGGTAACATTGACGTTTTCACAATATTAATTCTGCCAATCCATGAGCATGGAATATTTTTCCATCTTTTTGTGTCTTCCTCCTTTTCTTTCAGAAGTGTTCTATTGTTTTTAGGGTATAGATCCTTTACCTGTTTGGTTAGCCTTATTCCTAGGTATCTGATGGTTTTGGGTGCAAATGTAAGTGAGATTGACTCCTTAATTTCTCTTTCTTCAGTGAATAGAAATGCCACTGACTTCTGGACATTGATTTTGTATCCTGCCACGCTGCCATATTGCTGTATGTGTTCTAGCAATCTTGGGGTGGAGGCTTTTGGGTTTTCTACGTCAAGTATAATGTCATTGGTGAAATGGAGAGTTTTGTTGTGCCCAAGATTGTGATTCCGTGAAACCACTGAGGAGCCGACACCGATGCAAACACACGAGGGTTAATTTACAAGTTTGAGCTTGGGTCCAAGTGTACCCGACACAGCGGAGCAGGGTTTGGACCCTGAGACTAAGAGGCATAGCAGCTTTATAGGGGCCAGTGGCCCATGGGATACACAGAAAGTTGCACAGTCATTTCGGTCCACAGGCAGGTGACCGATCGAATTACACCTTACCCTATAGTATTCACTTGAGCTGGCCTATTACTTTGGTCAGGATCGGCGCACACTTTTGGTGGACAAAAAGCAGGGTTACATTGTTATGAGACGATTTCTGACTAGGGTGTGCACAGTGGTTTTGCTAGGGTGGGGCAGCGCCTTAAGCAATAAGCAGGTACTGTGGGGGTCATATGGGAGGTGGTGGGTGTAGCAGAAAATGGAATCAGTCCTGCTCTGCTTGTCCAGGGGTAGGGGATTTTTGTTAAATTTCCTGGGTCCCACACAGTTGTACCCTTATATGAAACTATAAAAGGAGAAAGAGAAACCCAAAATTGTCTATTTCACAAAAGCCTATCTAAACTAGTTTTGTTCAATGGTGTCTGTCTTGATGGAACCATCCCTAGGAAGACCTTTTTCAGACCTAGCTCCACCAACAATCAGCACGTAAACTTGGATAATCAAATCCTCTGGAACTCTCAGTTTCATTCCTGTGCCTCAGAAGTGAGGACCAGAGCTGATGATCCCTCAGTTCCCTCTCAGACCTGAAATGCTGCTGTGGGGTCCTCAACCCTCTATAATGAGCACAAAAAGATGGGGGATCTTATATATACTCAAATGCTAAAATATAAAACTAACTCTGAGCATAGATCCTGAGTATTTTAGGGTTTTTTCTATGGCGATAGAAAATCCCAAATCTATATTCCTTTTTATCACAAGCGGTAGGTATATGGGTCCAAGCCACTAGAAATCATAAATATGTGTATCAGAACAGTCATCTGCCCCCATGGTCGCTGCTTTTCAAAGCAAAGCCCTCAAGGAACTCCATTATTATTTTCTGAGCAAACCAGTTAACATGCAGAATCCTAAGCTGCCCCTTCCTTTAACTTAAAAAAAATTAAAATGCTGGCTGGCCATATTAACAAGCTCTCCAGGTCATACTTTTGTACACTAATATTTGAGAACCACTGGCTAGGCACCAAGGAGAATTGATTTACCATAAAATAGCAAAATTTGAGATCCTATGTCCTTTCCTATTTTCAGATCATAATAAATAAAGAAATGAAACAGTCAAGAGAAAGGGAAGGAGGCAAAGATAGGGATGGGGACAGAAACAATGTGCCAATCAAAAATGAGATTTACATAAAGTTTGTCTTTTAAAAATGTATGAACAGACAAAAGACTCCACACTGATGGAAATATGTTAAAGGGACACAGGTGTGAACTGAAAGAGCTCCCAGGGCCAGAGCGGATACAATATAAGCAATAAAATAAGTAGCGCTGGATTATAACCCAAAGCGTAAAATGAATATCCATGAATCTATACTAATATTAAAAATAGTGAAAGAAAGAAAGAGGGGCACCTGGGTGGCTCAGTCAGTTAAACTTCAGCCATAGGCTAAGATCATGATCCAGGTCCCAAGGCAGGCTCCCTGTTCAGAAGGGAACCTGCTACTCCCTCTCCCTCTGCCTCTCTCGCTCATGCTTTTTCTCACCTCTCTCTCTCAAATAAATAAATAACATCCTTGAAAGAGAAACAAACAAACAAACCCAGAAGGATGAGAAACTCCCATGTAGAAGAATTTCAAACAATTTGTGCAGACATTCCACCCACAAGTTGAAGAGCATAGCTTCCCATTCGTATGTGTGGAATACACATAGTGACTTCCCTCTACAAAATAGATTATGAAAAAGTTAAAATAATAATAATAATAATAATAATAATAATAATAATAATGATAATAATAATAATAAAGAATCACTTTACTATGGAGAAAGTTGACAAACACTACCTCAGCAAGATGATCAGATCGATACCAAGACTGATAAATCATGTTGATAGTATCTATCCTTTATATGATATAATAATAATGGCAGTATATCTCTCTATATCATCCACAATCACAGTTCAGTCATGAGATAAACAACAGACATGCCCCAACTGAGGGAAATTTTACAAAATACTCTATGTCTCAAAGTGTTCCAGTTCAACAACAACAAGGAAAGGCTAAAAGACTGTCACAATTGAGAGGAGCTTAAGAAAACATGAGGACAGATGGAATGTGATATGAGGGATGGTAACTTAGCAAAAACGAAGGAAATCTGAATAAAGTATGGTCTTTGGTTAATGCGAATATTTTAATATTGATTCATTAGCTAATATTTGTACTGTACTAATATGAGCTATCAAACTGGAGAAATTGACTACGAGTGCATGAGAATTCTCTATAATATCTTGTCAATTTCTCAATAAATCTTTATTTTTTTCTATTCAATAAGATTCATTTTGAAAATTGAGTTAAATAAATCAGGCTCCAAGTGTGAAGACATTTTAAGAATAGTTTAATTAATTTTTCCCATTTTCTTAAAGAGTTCCATCGATGGAACAAAGTAAGAATTTTATATCAGAAGGAAAGAAAAACATTTATGAACACGTATAATGCTTCCTCAACCTTAAGAGAAGGAAGGGATAATAAATAGCAAAAATAAGAACATAAAGACTCCTTACTCTGAGAAACAAATTAGGGGTGATGAAAGGGGAGGAAAATGGGGTGGGGTGAATGGGTGACAGGCACTAAGGGGGCACATGATGGGATGAGCACTGGGTGTTATTCTGTATGTTGGTAAATTGAACACTAATAAAAAATGAATTTATTATTCAAAAAATAAGATAAAAATACTTCAATTATAATAGACCCCATATTGCAAGTGCATTTAAAATTACCAATGCATAATATTTATTTCCTTGACATTTGTCTTCCAAAGAGTTCACAGTGTTTCAGTGTCAGTTGAAACAGAGTAAGAATCTCATGGAAGAATCCTTCACATCATAATAGGACTATTGGTAATAATGTCTCTTAGTTCTTTCCAAATGCATAAAGATGCATTTCCTGATGACTGACTGAGCTGTGAAGAAAGAGATGAGAAACCCCATCCCTCTGAATTACTTGTGTCAGAATATTTTAACCATAGTACTACAGTTAGTAAATTATCCTTATTAACAGGAAATACATCTCAGATTGGAACCTGAGCAATCAGATGGGCAGAGAAAAAAGCTTTGACTAGCCCTTCATCTTTTAAAGACAAAGGAGAGCTTTTCTATGTACAAAGTCAGTTGTCAACATAGCCTTAGGGAATAAGAGTCTGCAGCATCAAATCCCGCTGCACAGCTGGGAAGCCCACGCTCCAGATCTTCCTGATCCCAATTCCCTGGGCCTGACCCCCAACACAGGCTGCCATGGTGAGGTCATTTGCAGTTCCTCTCTTGGGAGCTCCTGGGAAGGGGGAGATTAGATGAGACAGGACTCATGGAGTCCATGAAAATTAAGTCCATTCCAATTTAAGTTCAGAGTGATAACACGTCCACCCATTTCCAAATAGGGTGTGCCCAGCAGCTGGATTTAGGTGGGGCAGCGCCTTAAGCAATAAGTAGTTCATGTGGGGGTCATAGGGGAGGTGGCAGGTGTAGCACAAAATGGAATCAGTCCTGCTCTCCTTGTCCAGGGGTAGGGGATTTTGTTAAATTTCCTGGGTCCCACACTTGCAGCTCAGGCACCTGGGCCAATCTCACCAGGTGGACTCAGCGTGCACACCTTGTGGTGCTGGATCTCTCATACCAGCGTGTGGAGGATACCCTCCTCGCCCTAGTGAGTAGGGGCTGGGTGAGCATGGGGCTTGGCCTGAAGGCCAGGCAGCACAGGAAACCAAGGAACCCCATCCCCATCCCCACCCCGACTCCCAAACACAGGCAGCCCCACAGCTCCCTGCCATGGGCAGGCGGCTCCTCAGGAGCTCCCACCAGGGCGGCCCCAAGGTCTGGCTCCCTGCTGGAGAGGCATCAGGGAGAAGAGAAGCAGCTGGGGCTCAGCGGGACCCACTGTCGGACATGGGAATGTGGTCGAGCCGGATCTTCCAGCTCAGCTGACCCTCCAGTGGAAAGTCACTGCATGAGGGAGCCCCGGGTCAGCCAGGAGAGCCCAGTTAATCGCCCAGCGCCAGCACCAGAAATGATGTTGTGCCAACCATTTCGGCGTTTGGGTTTCCTAGCCAGAGGATCAGATAGTGGCACATGATAGCTGCATGTGAGAGATACACACACACCCCCAAAACCAAGAAAAGCTGGAATCCCCCCAATGTTGTCAAACAGCAGCTGGATGGTTACATACACGATGCTGTGGTCCCCAATAGGATATATGGAATACGCTATAAACCATGAGAGCACAGGTGCTGGAGGCACGGATATGTGCCTCCTGGGTTCCAACAAGGAGCGCAGAGGGGCAGGAAGCATCCTACGGAGGGGGGCCCTCCTAGGAAAGGACACCATGTCCCTGTGAAGGCTACGGATGGTGAAATCTGTCCTCCACTCATTAAGCTTCTGGTTTTCATCCTCTTTTGTTCTTCCTAATTGTTGTTTAGCCTCCACCCTGCATCCAAGCCAATGACCAAAGAGGCGTCCTTATGACATCGGGTCCTAAAAGGTGGCCGAACTCTGGCTACCGCAGTTGGAAATGATCACTGCCCAGGTGAATGCTGATCCACTGAACTCATGACTTCACGGCTCTTCTCTCCCTGCAGAATGAGGGGGACCACAGGTCTTACACTGAAAGACGCCCACTTCCACTTGAGTGGGACTGTCCTTTGTGGAGGACGTCATCTGGGCCAAGTACTGCAAGTGGGGAGATCCAGAATAGGTCGCAGGTGAGACATAAGCAAGAACTTACCTTTGATGTCATGCTTTATTTGTTCATCCATTTATTATTTGCTAAATATTTTAATTTTATGTCCTCTCTATACCCAACATGGAGTTCAAACTCACCACCCTGAGATCAAGATCACCCAACCAGGCCAGCCAGGCACCCCCATGCCATGTTTCATAACTCTTTGCTTCCTTGCCTATCTCTACATCGAACTGGAACATTTAGTCCTTGACAGGGAGCTTGAGTTACCTCCGACTCCTAGAACGTTCTCACTGTATCCCAATCCTAGAATGACATTTACCATTGGATAGGACTTTAAATAAATAATCAGTAAAATATCTACTACGGTAAAGGAAATTATCAACTTTTCACGTGTGTGACTCCTGCTCCCAGGGAAGCTATGGTTTCCTGAACATTGATCAAAGTCCAAATGACTCCACCACACTTCAATGCGTGGGGTCAGTTTCTGCCCTGACACATGCAACACCCCTGCTTCAATTAACATGTATCTATCAATCAAAGGGAGACTGACTGGCTTGGTGCGGTTCGGAAGAACATGGGACTCTTGTTCTTCGGGTAGCAAGTTCAATCCCCATGTTGGGTGTAGAGATTACAGAAAAAGAAAATCTTAAATAAAATCAATCAGTTGATCTTGGGGAGACAGAGCCCCGGACCCCACAAGGGCAGGGAGCCAGCTGACGGGTCTATGCACAATATTATATGCAGAAGAGCACAAAATCTGAACTTTCAGAAGTCTGCTAGAGTGGGGGACACACCAGACTTAAGGTGTTCCGGTGGAGAAGTGGGGGGCCATCCCTGGAGCGACAGGGTGGACTCAGGATCCCAGGGGACCCAAGGACGGTGGCACCAACTGTTCCCAGGCACAGGAGCAGGAACCCGGCTGAGAGTAGTGGGACTCGTGCCAGCTGTCTGCTCTGAGTTGTCATAAGCTGCAAACCCCTGTGCAGTCACAGGACCGCATTCCTGGAGCAGGCCAGCAAAGGCCAGGAGTGGGAGGACACAATCCCGGGCAGGAAGAGCACAGGTCTCCACCAGGGCAGCCCCTAAAATTAGGAGTTTTAAACTTCAGTCACTTGTCTGTGTGGAGGCTGAGAAAATTAAAGTCGTTCCACTTTAAGTTCAGTGCTAGCACAAGTACAGCCATCCCAGGTCCCTGTGAATAAGAGCTAAAATTTACATTACTTCAGTTACAGGAAAAAAAGAAGAAAACAGCTTACACCTTAAGGTACCAGAATGCCCTATGTTAGAATGAGAACGGAGCTCAACGCCCTTGAAGGCCCCATATCAAAATGTAAAGAGAACTTGAAATTTGCTCCAGCCCTTCTGGAGGTCCCTGAGACCAGCCCTTAAAACTAAGCTAAAACCCACCTCAGGGTCCAAGTCCCTCCTCTGCTGTGTCGGGTATACTTGGACATAAGCTCGAGCTTGTAAATAAACCCTCCTGTGTTTTCATCGGTGTTGGCTTCTCAGTGGTTTCTCAGAGTCGCAATCTTAGGCACAGGAGTCTGAGGTAAAAAAACAAAACCAAAAAAGCTCGGCCACAGGCAGAGTGAACGCATGGTTCTGAGAGAAGCCGAAGAGACCAGGGGGCTTAGGGTCACTTCTGTGGAGGCCCCAGCAGACTGGGGTGCGAAATGCTCATCCCCAGAGCCAGAGAATCAGATAGCTGCATGTGAGAGCTGCATGTGATAGACAGACACACACCCCAAAAACAACAAAATTTGGAATCCCCCCAATGTTGTCAAACAGCAGCTGGATGGTTATGTACACGACACTGTGGTCCCCAACGGGATTCATGGAAGATGCTACAAACCACGACTGCAGAGGTGATGGAGGCACGAAGATGTGCCTGCTGGGTTCCAACAAGGAGCACAGAGGATCAGGAAGCATCCTACAGAGGGGGGACCCTCCTTGGAATGGACACCAGGTCCCTGTAAGGCTACGGATGATGATATCTGTCCTACTCTCTTTCAGCTTCTGGTTTTCCTCCTAAATGCCATTTTCCTCAATCATAATAGCAAAAATTTATTTTGTTTTTAAATTTCTTCTAATTGGAGGTAAATTTGTATGAGTTCTTTCTTCAGCAAGGGTGTCTTTCAGGATAGAAGGAGAGATAAAGAGTTTCCCAGACAGGCAAAATATAAAGGAGATCATGACCACTAAAGCAGTCCAGTAAGGTATTTGTAGAGGGATACTTCTAGTGGGGGAAAAAAGAGACCTAAAGCAACAAGGACTAGAAAGGACCCGAGAACATCACCAGAAACACAAACTCTACTGGTAAAACAAAGGCACTAATTTGATATCTTTCAATAATCACTCTGAATGCTGATAGACCTCATGCTCCAAACTTAAGATCTAGGGTATCAGAGTGGCTTAAAAAACAGGTTCCGGAATGCCCGGGTGCCTCAGGGGTTGAGCCTCTGCCTTTGAATCAGGGTGTGATCCTGGAGTCTGGAATCGAGTCCCATATTGGGCTCCTGGTTGGGAGCCTTCTTCTCTCTCTGCATAATTTTTTACCTCTCTCTCTCTCTCTCTCTCTCTCACTGTCTCATAAATAAAATCGTTATTTAAAAAAGAAGATCCATCTGTATGCTGCCCACAAGATGCTCACCTTAGACCTATAAACTCCAACAGATTGAAAGTCAGTGGATGGAAAATCATCTATCATGCTAATGGATATCAAAGGAAAGCTGGAGGACCCATACTTATATCAGACAAACTAGATTTGACACCAAATCCTGGGGGACACCTGGTGGCTCAGTGGTTGAGCATCTGCCTTTGGCTCAGGATGTCATCCTGGGATCCCAGGATCGAGTCCCACATCAGCCTCCCTTTGGGGAGCCTGCGTCTCCCTCTGCCTATGTTTCTGCCTCTGCTTCTCAGTGTATCTCTCATGAATGAATAAATAAATTATTTAAATTTCAAAAAAGAACAAATACTGTAAGAAGAGTTGAAGAAGGGCATTATTTCATTATTAAAAAGACTCTCTATCAAGATCAAACAACTAAATATTTATGCTGCCAACATGGGAGTACCTAAATATAGAAACCAATTAACAACAAACGTACAGGAACTCACTGATAATAATACAATGATAGGGGTTTTAACACCCACTTATGGCAATGGACCGATCATCTATGCAGAAAATCAACAGGGAAACAATAGCCTTGACACACTGTACTACAGGGACTCAACACATATAGGCAGAACATTTCATCCTATGGCAGAATACCAATTCCTTTCAAGTGCACATGAGACATTCTCCAGAACAGATCATATCATGTCCCACAAATCAGCCCTTAACAGGTGCAACCCGTACAAGAAGGTTGATATCACACCCTGTACATTTTCAGACCACGACGCTATGAAACTTGAAGTCGACCGTAAGAAAAAATTTGGACACACCAAAAATACATGGAGATTATGGAAGATTTACAAGAGAATGAATGGAGCAAACAGGAAATTAAAGAGGAAATTTAAAACAGATGAAAATAAAAACATGTTTCTCCAAACCTCTGGGATGTAGCAAAGGCAGTCCAAAGAGGGAAGTCCAGAGCAATACTGGGCTACCTCAAGATACAAGAAGTCTCCAATACACAACCTAACCCTACAACTAAAGGAGCTGGAAAAGGAATAGCAAACAAAGCCTCAACCTACAGAAGACAGGAGAAAAATAAAGATGAGAGCAGAAAGAAACAATACAGAAACAACAAAACAGTAGAATGGAATAACAAACCTAAGAGCTGGTTCTTCAAAATGATTAATAAAATGGATCAAGCCCTAACCAGGCTTATCACCGAGAAAAGAGAAAAGACCTAAATTAATTAAATCACAAATGAGAGAAGAGAGATCACAATCAACACCAGAAAAATAAAACAATTACAAGGGAATACTATGAAAGATTATTTGATAACAAACTGGGAGACCTCGAAAAAATGGACAAATATCTAGAAATGTGCAAACGAGCAAAACTGAAATAGGAAGAAATAGAAAATATGAACAGCCCATAACTAGCAAAGGAATTGAATCAGCAAGGCACCTGGGTGCCTCAGTGGTTGAGTATCTGCTTTGGCTCATGTCATGTTCCCTGGGTCCTGGGGATCAAGTCCCACATCAGGCTCCCCGCATGGAGCCTTATTTTCCCTCTGCCTATACCTCTGCCTCTCTGTGACTCTCGTGAATACATAAATAAAATCTTTAAAAAAGAAAAAAGATAAAAAGATGAGAAAGGACCCAAATAAAATCACAAATGAGAAAAGAGAAATAACAACCAACACTAGAGAAATACAAATGATTATAAGAGAACATTATGAAAAATGATATGCCAGCAACCTAGAACCTGGAAGAAATACATCAATTCCTAGAAATATATAACATAGCAAAAATTAAAAAGGAAGAAATAAGAAACTTGAACAGACAGATAACCAGCAAAGAAATTGAATCAGCAATCAAGAATCTCCCAACAGGAGACGCTTAGATCAATAGAACAGAATGGAAAGCTGAAACAAGATACAAACCTGTAACTCTATGATCAACAACAAGGCAGGAAGGAATATCCAATGGCAATAAGACAGTCTCTTCAACAAACCCGAACCCTGACCCCAGGATAAGAACAAATGGTGTTGGGAAAACTAGGCAGCCACATGCAGAAGAATGAAACTGGAACATTTTCTTACACCATATATATAAAAAATAAACTCAAATTGTATGAAAGACCTAAAAGTGAGACCTGAAACCATAAAAAGAAGAAAATATAGGCAAAAACGTCTTTGACATTGGCCATTGGATATTCTTTCTAGATATACCTCTGAGGTGAGGGAAACAAAAGCAAAAACACTATTGGGACTTCATCAAATTGAAAAGCTTCCACATAATGAAGGAAAGAAACAACACTAAAAGGCAACATACAGGAGGAGGGGCAAGACGGCAGAAGAATAGGGTCCCCAAATCACCTGTCTCCACCAAATTACCTAGATAACCTTCAAATCATCCTGAAAATCTTTGAATTTGGCCTGAGATTTAAACAGAGACCAGCTGGAATGCTACATTGAGAAAAGTTTGTGCTTCAATCAAGGTAGGAAGACGGGGGGGAAAGAAATAAAGAAACAAAAGTCATCCAAAGCGGAGGGGTCCCACAAGGAGCTGGGCTAAGGCTGGAGCGAGTGTCCCCAGGACAGGAGGCTCTGTCCCAGAGAAGCAGGAGCTGTACCAATCTTCCTGGCCCACAGGGAGTTAGAGCAGGACCCCTGAAGGGCGAGGTGCTCTCGGGCTCCCTGGGACACTAACAGACACCTGCCGCTCACACAGGAGAGTGCGCCGAGCTCCCTAAGTGCTGCTGCGGGTACATATTGATGTGGGAGCAGATCAGAGGGGCTTGGGCGGTGGCTCCGCAGAGGGGGCTGCCTGGTTCTGGGAAGAGTTCCACGGCGGTGGCTCTGGCAGAGGAAGAGGCACAGTGCGGAGGGGGCTGGGCCGCTCCAGGAGCAGCTCAGAGGGGCTCGGTTGGAGGCTCTGCGGAGAGGCGGCTGCGTGGCCAAGAGCATGAATCCAACAGCACAGACCAGGAACAGAGGGCGCAGGGCCACAGCTCACGATCCGGCCTCCCCGGGGAAACTCAGAGGCCAGAAGGGCCCAGGACAGTGAGGACGCTCCTGCCCCGAGCTGAGCAGATCAGCAGCCCCACCGTGGAGCTTCCATGCCCCTGCAGACAGAGAGCTCCACAGTTACTGTGGGGGATGAATCCAGTTTTCCAGAGCTGCCGAGGCCACTGGAGTTGTTCCTCCAGTAGCCTCACAGGGTAAACAACCCCCACTGCGCCCTCCCCCAGGCAGGGGCCAGAGCAGCTCCCCCAAGTGCTAACACCTGAAAATCAGCACCACAGGCCCTCCCCCAGAAGACCACTAGAGGGATAAGTTCCAGGGGACGTCAAGGGCCTTAAAGTATACAGAATCAGAAGATACTCCCCGTGTGTTCTTTTTTATTGTTCTTTTTGATTTCTGATTGCTTCCCCCACCTTTTTTTCACCTTTCTTTCTTTGTCTTTCTGTTTTTCTTCTCTTTGTTCCTTTTTTTCCTTTCTTCTTTATTCTTTATCTCTTTTCTTTCCTTCTCTCTCTCTCTTTTTCTCCTTTTCCTAATACAACGTGTTTTTGGCCACACTGCACTGAGCAAAATGACTAGAAGGAAAACTTCACCTCAAAAGAAAGAATCAGAAACAGTCCTGTCTCCCACAGAGCTACAAAATCTGGATTACAATTCAATGTCAGAGAGCCAAATAAGAAGCAGTATTATAGAGCTACTGGTGGCTCCAGAAAAAAGAATAAATGCTTCAAGAGATGTCATGACTGCAGAAATTAGATCCAACCAGGCAGAAATTAAAAATCAATTGAATGAGATGCAATCCAAACTAGATGTCCTAATGACGAGGGTTAATTAGGTGGAAGAATGAGTGAGTGACATAGAAGACAAGTTGATAGCAAAAAGGGAAACTGAGGAAAAAAGAGACAGACAATTAAAAGGCCATGAGGACAGATTAAGGGAAATAAACGACAGCCTGAGGAAGAAAAACCTACGCTTAATTGGGGTTCCCGAGGGCGCTGAAAGGGACAGAGGGCCAGAATATGTATTTGAACAATTCGTAGCTGAAAACTTACCTAATCTGGGAAAGGAAACAGGCATTCAGATCCAGGAAATAGAGAGATCCCCCCCCCTAAAATCAATAAAAACCCTCCAACACCTCAACATTTAATAGTTAAGCTTGCAAATTCCAAAGATAAAGAGAAGATCCTTAAAGCAGCAAGGGACAAGAAATGCCTGACCTTTATGGATTGGAGCATTAGGGTAACAGCAGACCAGTCCACAGAGACCTGACAGGCCAGAAAGGGCTGGCAGGATTTATTCAGGGTCTTAAATGAGAAGAACATGCAACCAAATATACTTTATCCAGCAAGGCTCTCATTCAAAATGGAAGGAGAGATAAAGAGCTTCCAAGACAGGCAGGAACTGAAAGAATAAGTGACCTCCAAACCAGCTCTGCAAAAAATTTTAAAGGGGACTCTTAAAATTCCTCTCTAAGAAGAAGTTCAGGGGAACAATTCACAAAAACAAGGACTGAATAGATATCATGATTATCCTAAACTCAAATCTGTCAAGAGTAACTCTGAATGTGAATGGGCTTAATGACCCCATCAAAAGGTGCAGGGTTTCAGACTGGATAAAAAAGCAAGACCCATCTATTTGCTGTCTACAAGAGATGCATTTTAGACAGAAGACACCTACAACCTGAACATAAAAGGTTTGAGAACCATTTACCATTCAAATGGTCCTCAAAATAAAGCCGGGGTAGCCATCCTTAAATCAGATAAACTAAAATTTACCCCGAAGACCGTAGTGAGAGACGAAGAGGGACACTATATCACAGTTAAAGGATCTATCCAACAAGAGGACTTAACAATCCTCAATATATATGCCCCGAATGAGGGAGCTGCCAAATATTGAAACCAATTAATAAACAAAGTGAGAAAATACTTAGATAATAATACACTTATACTTGGTGACTTCAATCTAGCTCTTTCTACCCTCGATAGGTGTTCTAAGCACAACATCTCTGAAGAAAGGAGAGCTTTAAATGATACACTGGACCAGACGGATTTCACAGATATCTACAGAACTTTACATCCAAACTCAACTGAATACACATTCTTCTCAAGTGCACATGGAACTTTCTCCCGAATAGACCACATACTGGGTCACAAATCGTGTCTCAAATGATACCCAAGGTTGGGATCCTCCCCTGCATATTCTCAGACCATAATGCCTTGAAATTAGAACTAAATCACAACAAGAAGTTTGGAAGGACCTCAAACACGTGGAGGTTAAGGACCATCTTGCTAAAAGACGAAAGGGTCAACCAGGAAATTAAGGAAGAATTTAAAAGATTCATGGAAACTAATGAGAATGAAGATACAACCGTTCAAAATCTTTGGGATGCAGCAAAAGCAGTCCTAAGGGGGAAATACATTACAATACAAGCAGCCATTCAAACACTGGGAAGAACTCAAATACAAAAGCTAACCTTACACATAATGGAGCTAGAGAAAAAAAAGCAGATGGACCCTACACCCAGCAGAAGAGAGTTAATTAAGATTCGAGCAGAACTCAACGAAATCGAGACCAGAAGAACTGTGGAACAGATCAACAGAACCAGGAGTTGGTTCTTTGAAAGAATTAATAACATAGATAAACCATTAGCCAACCTTATTAAAAAGAAGAGAGAGAAGACTCAAATTAATAAAATCACGAGTGAGAAAGGAGAGATCACTACCAACACCAAGGAAACACAAACGATTTTAAAAACATATTATGAACAGCTATATGCCAATAATTTAGGCAATCTAGAAGAAATGGACGCATTCCTGGAAGGCCACAAACTACCAAAACTGGAACAGGAAGAAATAGAAAACCTCAACAGACCAATAACCAGGGAGAAAATTGAGCAGTCATCAAAAAACTCCCAAGACACAAGAGTCCAGGGTCAGATGGCTTCCCAGGGGAATTCTATCAAATGTTTTAAGAAGAAATCATACCTATTCTAATAAAGCTGTTTGGAAAGATAGAAAGAGATGGAGTACTTCCAAATTCTTTCTATGAGGCCAGCATCACCTTAATTCCAAAACCAGACAAAGACCCCACCAAAAAGGAGAAATAGAGACCAATATCCCTGATGAACATGGATGCAAAAATTCTCAACAAGATAGTAGCCAATGGGATCCAACAACACATTAAGAAAATTGTTCACCATGACCAAGTAGGATTTATCCCCGGGACACAAGGCTGGTTCAACACTCATAAAACAATCAATGTGATTCATCATATCAGCAAGAGAAAAACCAAGAACCATATGATCCTCTCAGTGGATGCAGAGAAAGCTTTTGACAAAATACAGCATCCATTCCTGATCAAAACTCCTCAGAGTGTAGGGATAGAGGGAACTTTCCTCAGCATCTTAAAAGCTATCTAAGAAAAGCCCACAGCAAATATCATTCTCACTGGGGAAGCACTGGGAGCCTTTCCCCTAAGATCAGGAACAAGACAGGGATGTCCACTCTCACCACTGCTATTCAACGTACTACTGGAAGTCCTAGCCTCAGCAATGAGACATCAAAAAGACATTAAAAGCATTCAAATTGGCAAAGAATAAGTCAGACTCTCCCTCTTCGCCGATGACATGATACTCTACATAGAAACCCCAAAAGCCTCCACCCCAAGATTGCTAGAACTCATACAGCAATTTTGTTGCATGGCCGGATACAAAATCAATGCCCTTAAATCAATGGCATTTCTATACACTAACAATGAGACTGAAGAAAGAGAAATTAAGGAGTCAATCCCATTTACAATTGCACCCAAAAGCATAAATACCTAGGAATAAACTTAACCAAAGAGATAAAGGATCTATAACCTAAACAATATAGAACACTTCTGAAAGGTATTGAGGAAGACACAAAGAGATGGAAAAATATGCCATGCTCATGGATTGGCAGAATGAATATTGTGAAAATGTCAATGTTACCCAGGGCAATTTACACGTTTAATGCAATCCCTATGAAAACACCATGGACTTTCTTCAGAGAGTGAGAACAATTTATTTTAAGATTTGTGTGGAATCAGAAAAAACCCCGAATAGCCAGGGGAATCTAAAAATAGAAAACCATATCTGGGGGCATCACAATGCCAGATTTCAGATTGGCCTACAAAGCTGTGGTCATCAAGACAGTGTGGTACTGGCACAAAAACAGACACACAGATCAATGGAATAGAATAGAGAACCCAAAAGTAGACCCTGAACTTTATGGTCAACTAATATTCAATAAAGGAGGAAAAAATATCCATTGGAAGTAAGACAACCTCTTCAATAAATGGTGCTGGGAAAATTGGACATCCACATGCAGAGGAGTGAAACTAGACGACTCTCTTTCACCATACACAAATATAAACTCAACATGGATGAAAGATCTAAATGTGAGACAAGATTCCATCAATATCCTAGAGGAGAACACAGGCAACACCCTTTTTGAACTCAGCCACAGTAACTTCTTGCAAGATTCATCCATGAATGCAAAAGAAACAAAAGCAAAAACGAACTCCTGAGACTTCATCGAGATAAGAAGCTTTTGCACAGCAAAGGATACAGTCCACAAAACTAAAAGACAACCTACAGAATGGGAGAAGATATTTGCAAATGACATATCAGATAAAGGGCTAGTTTCCAAGATCTACAAAGAACTTCTTAAACTCAACACCAAAGAAACAAACAATCTAATCATGAAATGGGCAAAAGACATGAGCATAAATCTCACAGAGGAAGACATAGACAAGGCCAACATACACATGAGAAAATGCTCTGCATCACTTGCCATCAGGGAAATACAAATCAAAGCCACAGTGAGATACGACCTCACACCAGTGAGAATGGGGAAAATTAACAGGGCAGGAAACCACAAATGTTGGAGAGGATGCAGAGAAAAGGGAACCCTCTTACACTGCTGGTGGGAATGTGAACTCGTGCAGCCACTCTGGAAAACTGTGTGGAGGTTCCTCAGAGTTAAAAATAGACCTGCCCTACGAACCAGCAATTGCACTGTTGGGGATTTACCCCAAAAGATTCAGATGCAATGAGACACCGGGACACCTGCACCCCGATGTTTATAGCAGCAATTGCCACATTGGCCAAACTGTGGAAGGAGCCTTGGTGTCCATCGAAAGATGAACGGAAAAAGAAGATGTGGTTTACTTACACAATGGAATATTACTAGCCAATAGAAATGACAAATACCCACTATTTGCTTCAATGTGGATGGAACTGGAGGGTATTATGCTGAGTGAAGTAAGTCAATCAGAGAAGGACAAACATTGTATGTTCTCATTCATTTGGGGAATATAAATAATAGTGAAAATGAATATAAGGGAAGGGAGAAAGAAGTGTGTGGAAAATATCAGAAAGGGAGACAGAACATAAAGACTTGGGGATCCCTGGGTGGCGCAGCAGTTTGGCGCCTGCCTTTGGCCCAGGGCACGATCCTGGAGACCCGGGATGGAATCCCATGTCGGGCTCCCGGTGCATGGAGCCTGCTTTTCTCTCTGCCTGTGTCTCTGCCTCTCTCTCTCTCTCTGTGTGACTGTCATAAATAAATTAAAAAAAAATTAGAGCATAAAGACTCCTAACTCTGGGAAACGAACTAGGGGTGATGGAAGGGTAAGAGGGCGGAGGTGGGGGTGAATGGGTGATGGGCACTGAGGGGGGCACCTGATGGGATGAGCAATTGGTGTTATTCTGTATGTTGGCAAATTGAACAGCAATAAAAAATAAATTTATTATTTAAAAAAAAGAAAGAAAGAAAGAGTGGCATCTGGGTAGCTCAATCTGTGAAGCTTCTGCCTTAGGCTCACATCATGATTCAGATACCCAAGGCAGGCTCCCTGTTCAGCAGGGAACCTGCTTCTCCCTCTCCCTCTGCCCCTCTCACTCATCCTTTTTGTCTCCTCTCTCTCTCAAATAAATAAATAACATCTTTGAAAAAGAAACAACAAATAAACCCAGACGAAAGAGAAATCTCCCATATAGAAGAATTTCAAACAATTTGTGCAGACATTCCACCCTCACGTTGATGAGCATATCTGCCCACTCTTATGTGTGGAATACACATAGTAACTTCATTTCAAAAAATATATAATATGAAAAAGTTAAAATAATAATAATAATAAGAAGAAGAATTATGACAATAATAATAATAATGAATCACTTTACTATGGAGAAAGCTGACAAACACGACCTCAGCAGGATGATCAGATAGATACTAAGACTGATAAATCATGCTGATAGTATCTATCTTTTATATGGAATAATAAAAATGGCAGTATATCTCTGTATATAATCCACAAAAAGAGTTCAATCATGAGATAAACAACAGACATGTCCCAACTGATGGAAATTTTACAAAATACTCTACTTCTCAAAGTGTTCCAGTTCCACAACAAGGAAAGGCTGAAAGACTGTCACAATCCAGAGGAGCCTTAGAAAACATGAGGACAAATGGAATGTGATATGAGGGATGGGAACTTAGCATCTTATAAAGACAAAGGAGAGCTTGTCTATGTACAAAGTCAGTTGTCAAGATAGCCTTAGGATTAAGATTCTGCAGCATCGAATCCTGCTACATAGCTGGGACACCCACGCTCCAGGTCTTCCTGATCCCAAATCCCTGGGCCTGTCCCCCAACACAGGCTGCCACGCTGAGGTCATTTGCAATTGCTCTTAGGAGCTCCAGGGAAGGGGGAAGGAGCTAGATAGGATGGGACGGGACCCGTGTAGGCCGTCAAAATTAAGACCATTCCAATTTAAGTTCAGCGTTAGCACACGTCCAGCTAGGGCCCTGCACTGACCACTCAGGGCCCCAGGCGCAGGTGTCACAGCAAACCCTAGACTGGGGTTGCCTTTATCTGTAGACGTCTCCATGTGCATCTTAGAGAAAGGGGATGCCCTGTGTCTGCAGGCCACCCACACCATCCCCCTCATTCCCCAAACCCACAGCCTCCCCCTACATCATCATCCCCCATGGCATTCCCCCAACACCATCCCCCTCACACCCACACAGCCCCACACAATCCCCACCCACACTAAACCCACACAGCTGACGTCCCCACGTGCCTACCAGGGGCGGCCAGACGCCAGGGTCATTACCCCACAGAGTTTACTGGAACTCAGCCTGTGCCTGCGGGCCAGCAGGGGTTGGGACAGAGTGACAGCCAGGGAGCCTTAGGTCACCAGGTTCTGTGCAAAGCGACCTGGTAGGTCTGTGCTCTCTCTGTCCAGGGGGCCGGGGCTGGCCATGTGATGGGGCACATCCTTCCCTCCCCGAATGCCCGTGCCTGTGTGCCTGGGGCACAGAGGGCCAGCGGGGCGGTCAGTGGGGCCCTGGAAAAGATGTCAGAACAGCAGGCCCTTGTGTTGTGCCCAAGATTGTGAATCTGGCAAACCACCGAGGAGCCGACACTGATGCAAACACACAAGGGTTTCTTTACAAGCTCGAGCTTGGGTCCAAGTGCACCCAACACAGCGGAGCAGGGACTTGGACCCCGAGACTAACAGGCGTAGCAGATTTATACAGGCCAGTGGCTCATGGGATATGCAGAAAGTTGCACAGTCATGTGGGTCCACACGCAGGTGGCTGATTGAATTACACCTTACCCTATAGTATTCACTTGAGCTGGCCTATTACTTTGATCAGAATCTGCACGCAGTTCTGGGGGGCACAAAGCAGGGTTACAATGTTATGAGCCAATTTCTGATTAGGGTGTGCCCAGTGCCTTGAGTAGGGCAGGGCAGCGCCTTTAGCAGGACATGTGTGGGTCATAGCGGCAGTGACGGGTGTAGCACAAAATGGAAGCAGTCCTGCTCTGCTTGTTCAGGGGTTGGGGATTTTTGTTAAATTTCCTGGGTCCCACACTTGCAGCTCATGCACCTGGGCCATGGCCACCAGGTGGATTCATCGTGCACACCTTGTGGTTCTTGATCTCTCACACCAGGGTGGGGAGGGCACCCTCCTCGCCCTAGTGAGTAGGGGCTGGGTGAGCATTGGGCTCGGCCTGAAGGCCAGGCAGCACAGGGAACCGAGGAACCCCAGCCCCATCCCCACCAAGAATCCCACACAAAGGCAGCCCCATGTCTCCTCGCCATGAACAACTGGCTCCTCAGGAGCTCCCCCCAGGGAGTCCCTGAATTCTGGCTCCCTGCTGGAGAGGCATCCTGGAGAAGAGAAGCAGCCTGGGCTTGGCAGGACCCACTGCTGGATATGGGAATGTGGCCAAGCTGGACCTTCCAGCTCAGCTGACCCTCCAGTGGAAAGTCACTGCATGAGTGAGCCCCAGGTCAGCCAGGAGAGCCCAGCTAGCTGCCCAGTGCCAGCACCAGAAATGATGATGTTCCAACAATTAGGGCGTTTGAGTGACCCAGCCAGAGAATCAGATAGCTGCACGTGATACCTGCATGTGATAGACACACACAAACCCCAAAACCAACAAAAGTCGGAATCCCCCCAGTGTTGTCAAACAGCACCCAGATGGTTACATACACGATGCTGTGGTCCCCAATAGGATACATGGAAGACGCTGTAAACCATGACTGCAGAGGTCCTGGAGGCACTGGGATGTGCCTGCTGGGTTCCAGCAAGGAGCGCAGAGGGGCAGGAAGCATCCTACGGAAGTGGGGGCCCTCCTAGGAAAGGATACCAAGTCCCTGTTAAGGCTACTGATGGTGAAATCTGTCCTCTTTTCTTTCAGCTTCTGGTTATCCTCCTAAATGCCTTTTTCCTCAATCATGATAGCAAAATTTAATTTTATCTTTTTAATTTTCCTTTTATTGGAGTCCAATTTGTATGACTTCTTTCTTCAGCAAGGGTGTCCATCAGGATAGAAGGAGAGATAAAGAGTTTCCCAGACAGGCAAAATATAAAGGAGTTCATGACCACTAAACCAGTCCAGTGAGGAATTTTAAGAGGGACTCTTCTCGTGGGGGAAAAAAAGAGACCAAAAGCAACAAAGACTAGAAAGGACCCGAGAACATCACCAGAAAAACAAACTCTACCGGTAACACAAGGGCACTGAGTTCACATCTTTCAATAATCACTCTGAATGCTGATAGACTGAATGCTCCAATCAAAAATCTAGGGTATCAGAGTGGCTTAAAAAACAGGATCCTGGATGCCTTGGTGCCTCAGGGGTTGAATATCTGCTTTGGCTCAGGCCATGATCCCAGGGTCCTGGGGGATCAAGTCCCACATCAGGATCCCCGCATGGAGCCTCATTTTCCTTCTGCCTATACCTCTGCCTCTCTGTGTCTCTCGTGAAATCAAAACAAAATATTTAAAAAAGAAAAAAGATAAAAAGATGAGAAAGGACCCAAATAAAATCACAAATGAGAAAAGAGAAATAAGAACCAACACTAGAGAAATACAAATGATTATAAGAGAACATTATGAAAAATGATATGCCAGCAACCTAGAACCTGGAATAAATAGATCAATTCATGGACATATATAGCATTGCAAGAATGAAAAAGGAAGAAATAAGAAACTTGAACAGACAGATAAGCAGCAAAGAAATTGAATCAGCAAACAAGAATCTCCCAACAGGAGACGCTTAGATCAATAGAACAGAATGAAAAGCCAAAACAAGATACAAACCTGTAACTCTATGATCCATTAATCAACAACAAGGCAGGAAGGAATATCCAATGGCACAAAGACAGTCTCTTCAACAAACGCTAACCCTGACCCCAGGATAAGAACAAATGGTATTGGGAAAACCAGGCAGCCACATGCAGAAGAATGAAACTGGACCACTTTCTTACACCATATATATAAAAAATAAATTCAAAATGGACAGAAGACCTAAATGTGAGACCTGAATCAATAAAAAGAAGAAAAGATGGGCAGCAACGTCTTTGACATCGGTTTTTGTATCTTCATTTTAGTTATGCCTCTGAGGCGAGGGAAACAAGCGCAAATATACTATTGGGACTTCATCAAATTGAAGAGCTTCCACAAAATGAAGGAAACAACCAACGCTAAAAGGCAACATACAAAATGAGAGGAGAGGGCAGCCCCGGTGGTGCAGCGGTTTAGCCTCACCTGCAGCCCAGGGCGTGATCCTGGAGACCCGGGATCGAGTCCCATGCCAGGCTCTCTGCATGGAGCCTGCTTCTCCCTCTGCTTGTGTCTCTGCCTCTCTCTCTCTCTCTCTCACTCTCTCTCTGCATCTCTATGAATAAATAAATAAAATCTTATTAAAAAAACAAAATGAGAGGAGATATTTGTAAACAATACATCCAATAAAGAGTTAGTATTCAAAATACATAAAGCAAACATAAATCTCAGCATCCTAAACACAAATTATCCAACCGCAGATTGGCAGAAGATATGAATGGATTTTGTCTCTGACAAGACTTCCAGATGCCCACCAGACACACGGAAAGACACTCAGTGACACCCACCATCAGGGAAATGTAAACCAAAACCACAATGTGATGTCACCTGACAGCCGTCAGAATGACTAAAATTAACAACACAAGAAACAACAGGTGTTGGTGGGGCTATGGAGAAGGGGGAGCCCCCTTACACTCCTGGTGGGCATGTGATCAGGTGCAGTCATGGTGGAAAACAGTGTGGAGGGTCCTCGGGAAGTTAAAATTGGGGATCCTAGGGTGGCGCAGCATTTTGTCGCCTGCCTTTGGCCCAGGGCGTGATCCTGGAGACTCAGGATCAAATCTCACGTCGGGCTCCCGGTGCATGAAGCCTGCTTCTCCCTCTGCCTGTGTCTCTGCCCCCCCTTCTCTCTGACTATCACAAAAAAATTATAAAAAAAAAAGTTAAAAATAAAGCTACCCTTCGATTCCAAAATTGCACAGCTAGGTATTTACCCCGGGGATACAAAAGTAGTTTAGTAGATTTGAAGAGAGATATGCCGCCCGGTGTTTGTAGCAGCGTTGTCAACAACAGCCAATCTGTGGATACAGCCCAGATGTCCATCAACAGATGAACGGGCAGAGACAATTTGGTAAATATACACACTGTAACATCATTCAGTCATCAGAAGGGATGAAATAAAGCCATTTACAATGACGTGGGAGAAGTGGAAAGGACTTATCCTAAATGAACTCAGTCAAAGAAAGACAGATACCAAATACCATACAATTGCATTCACATGTGAATTTTAAGAAACCAAACTGGCAAAGGTGCGGAGGGGGGGATGAGAGATGCAAACCAAGAAACACACTCTAACCACATAGAATAAACTAATAAATACCAGAGGAAGGTGGGGAGAATGGGGAATCAGGGGATGGGGTTAGTGGAGGGCATCTGTGACCAGTACCAGGCGTTGTATCCAAGGGTTGAATCACTATGTGGTAAACCTGAGACTATATCATACTGTGTTTACAAACAGGAATTCAAGTAAAACTTTAAAATAATAATTGGTTGTATTGATGAAACGTGTGCACAAGAGTTAAAATCAGAAAGGCAACTGAAAATCCAAATAAAGAGTATTTAGAGCCACAAATCCCCCCCCCTTAGCTCAGCTCAGGAGAAGCCTGCCATGTCTATTCTGACCCCAGCAGACGCCTGGATTTTGATTCTCTGGGGAGGCCACTGACTTGGTGGAGTCAGGCTATCTTTGAACCCAAAACCAAAATAGAGAGCATAAAACTAAAGTGCCCAAGATACTAGGAGTCCCAGTGCAGCCACAAGCCACGACCCAAACTCTAACCGTACACAGACATAACCCTAACCCTACACTTAATCCTAATGCTAACCTAACCCTTAAACAAGACCTATCACTAATCGAAAACCAAACACAAACCCCAAGACCGAAACACATTCACTGAACCTTCCTGCCAACTCTCACCCTAACTCCTAAACCTATTCTTAAACCTTAACCCTGTCCCCTACCTTAAATCTAACCCTAACCCTAACAAATAAATGTACTCAAATCCTCTTCCTAATCTTAACCTGTTCCCTAACCGTAACCCTCTAATACTAATCCTATCTCATACCCCAAACTGTACCATTACCCGTACCCTAAAACTAGCACCTAATGCACTCCTTAACCCTATCTCTTACCCTTTTCCAAAACCGTACCCTGACTTTACCCTGAGCTGACACTAACACTAACCAATAACCAAACACTAACTCTAACCCTAGCCCTAACCCTAAACCTAGCCCTAACCCTAAACCTAGCCCTAACTTTAACCCTAACCCCTAACCCTAACCTCTAACCCTAAGGCCCACCCTAACCCCTAACCCTAACTGCAAACCTAAGCCCAAACCTAACTCTATCCATAACCCTAACCCCAACTCTTAACCTCCTGCCCTAATCCCTAAAGCCTAAACCCTAACCATAACTCTATATCCTGTCCCAAACGCTAACCCCGATCCCTAATCCCTAAACCCCATCCTAACTCCTAACCACTGACACCTACCTTTATCCCTCACCCTAACCTCTATTCCATAACCATAAGCATAATCACTAAACCCTAACATCTAACCTAAGCCTAACCACCAACGGCCACCCCTCCCCGACCCTACCATTCATTCCACCCATTCACTTACCCTGTGGTTCTGAGGAGTCCCTTCTGATGTGGATGTGGCCCCCAATGGTGCCTCCACAGTCCTCCAGGGTGTCCTGAGGAAGCCAGGCTCCTGTGAGTGTGGACGTGGCCCCACGTGTTCCTGAGTTATAGTATGGATCCTGAGGACGCTGGGTGTCCTGGGTCTGTGGCCAGGCCTCACATCATCTGTGAGCCTCACAGCAGGTCGTCAGTAGGCCGGGGGCTCCTGTCAGCCTGGACATGGCCCCTCATCCCCCTGAAATCTCACCGCGGGTCCTGAGGAGGCTGTGTGCTCCTGTCAGCATAGACGCAGCCCCATATGTCACGAAGCCAAAGTGCAGGTCCTGAGGAGGACGGGGATCCTGTCACTGTTGACATGGCCCCACATGTTCCTCAAGCCTCACCATAAGACTTGAGGAGGCTGGGGGCTCCTGTCAGCCTGGACATGGCCCCAAATCTTCCCAAACCTTCACAGTGGGTCTTGAGGAGGCCGGAGACTCCTGTCAGTGTGGATGCGGCACCGGCATCTTTCTTTGGCCTCACCACAGGTCCTGACAAGGCTGGGGGCTTCTGTCCACACGGATGCATCCCCATATTTCCCAAAGTCTACACCAGGGGTCCTGAGGAAGTCTGCGTCCGGTTGTGTGGACCTGGCCCCATGTCCTCCTGAAGTGTAACCATGGGTTCTGGAGAGGCCAGGGTTCCAGTCACCATGAATGCGACCCCCAGCTTCCAGAAGGCTCAACTTATGTCCTGAGGGGCCTGGGAGCTCCTGCCAGAGTGGACGCGGTGCCACATCTCCCTGAAGTCTCCCCGCAGGTCCTGAGGCAGCTGAGGGGCTCCTGTCAGTGTACATGCTGGCCCACATCTTCCAGAAGCCTCCCCACGTGTCCTGAGGTGGCCTAGGGGCTCCTGTCAGCATGGATGCGGGCCCACATCTTCCTGAAGCCTCCCCGCTCATGCTGAGGCAGCCCAGGTGCTCCTGTCAGAGTGGATTCGGGCCCACAATTTCCTTAAGCCTCCCCGCTGGTCCTGAGGCGGGCCAGGGGCTCCTGTCAGAGTGGATGCGGGCCCACATCTTCCTGAAGCCTCACCGTGGATTCTGAGGTGGCCCAGGAGCTCCTGTCAGAGTGGATGAGGTCCCATATCGTCCTGAAGCCTCACTGCAGGTCCTGAGGAGACCGGGGCTCCTGTCAGCATGAATGTGGCCCAATGTCCCCCTGAGGACTCACCGCGGGTCCTGAGGAGGCTGCGGGTCATCAGCGTGGATGCATCCCCATATCCTCCTCAGGCCTGGCCAACACAGGCGGGCTGCAGTTAGTGCAGGAGGAAGAGGCCTACTGTGTATGAGTGCCACCTGGGCGGGGCCTGGGCTCTGGCGCTCCCTGCTGGAAGCTCAGGCACTACAGGAGGCCCTCAGGAGGTGGCGTGCCCCTGCCAGGGCCACAGCTGCCTCATTCCAGGCCTCAGCTGTGGCCTGTTAGCTTCGGAAACATCTCACTGAAATAGAGCCCAACACCCAGCTTCCACAGAAATTCTTAAGGACAATGAATAGGAGCCCACAGGATGCGAAATGAAATGTGGACCAGACTTTTACCACGTCCTTCAAAACTCACTCAACCCTCTTCCACTGTGGGCGGGACTGCGGGCTGGTGCAGCAGCCTGGAAACTGTGGAGGCTCCTCAGGAAGTTACCAATAGAGCCGCCCGGTGACCAGCAGGTGCATGGCCTGGAGCTCACTCCAAAGATACAGATGCAGTGAGACTCAGGACACCTGCACCCCAATGTCCACAGCAGTCATGTCCACAGTCCCCACACTGTGGGAGGATCCTCGGTGCCCTCAGGCAGATGATGTCTAAAGAGGAGATAGATGATGGTCATAGAGAGAGGAATGGTACTCAGCTATCAAGGAGAAGGAAATCTTGCATTTGCAATGACTTGGATAGAACTAGAGGGATCATCTTAAGTAAATAAGTCAGTTGGGAAAGAGAATGACCTTGTGGTGTCATTCATAGGTGGAATTTAAGAAGTAAAGCAGATGAACATCTGTGAAGTGAAGGAAAACAAATAAGATGAAAAAAGATGCAGGAAATACAGACTCTTAATGATAGGAAACAAACTGAGGGTCGCTGGAGGGGGGAGGCGATAACAGGGGACCGGCATGAAGGAGGACACATGATGTCACGAGCACTGCTATCTCCAACTGGTGAATTCCTGAATTCTTCCCCTGAAAGTATAATACACTATACGTTAATTCAATGGGTTTAAATTAAAGTAAGTTAAAAAAATCAGTTGTGTCAGAGCACATTTCCTTCTGAACTCTCTGTTCTCCTCCTTCAGCTTAGGCCGGTACCACCCCCCATGGTTCTGGTTTGTTTAAGTAGGCACCACGCCTTGTCCATGGCCCAGGCCAGGGCTAGAATTCATGATCCCGAGATCAGGACGGGAGGTGAGGTCTGGAGTCAGCTGCTTAACTGATGCAGCCACCCGGGGGCCCGAGAACCACACTGCTTTATCCTGTGTCTCTGTGACATCCTTTGAAATAGGAAAGTGCTGCGTCCCACTCTGTCTTGCTTCTCCTATACTGATTTGCTGTCCGGGGTCATTTGTGGGGGCGGATGGATGTTATGGGTTTTCTTTTCTTATTTCTAAGATCTGCCACCATGATTTTGATAGGAATGACATTGAAACTGAGGGTGGCTTCAGGAACTGCGGACATTTTCACAAGATGAGGCTCCCACCCCACAAGCCCAGGACGGCCTCCCAGAGCCTGGTATGGCTCAGTGCACAAGTCTTGTGCTCTTTCGGTTCAGTATCATTATTCTCTGTGTTGCTCCTGAGAAGGGAGTCACCTCCTTTATTTCCTTCCTGAGTGCTCATTGTCAGGACACAGCAAGTCTACTCTGCTCTGTAGAGTCAGTTTGTGTCCTATGACTTTACTGAACTCACTCTTTATTTCTAACAGGTTTTGGTGGAGGCTGTACTGTTTCCTTATTTTAAAATTTTTAATTTATTTATGATAGTCACACACACAGAGAGAGATTGAGAGAGAGAGATGGAGAGAGAGAGAGAGAGAGAGAGAGGCAGAGACATAGGCAGAGAGAGAAGCTTCATGCACCGGGAGCACGACGTGGGATTCGATCCTCGTTCTCCAGGATCATGCCCTGGGCAAAAGGTAGGCTCTAAATCACTGTGCCACCCAAGGACCCTGGCTCTCGGGTTCCCTGTTTCTAGTACCGTGTCTTCAGCAAATAGGGACAGTGTGACGTCCCCCTTCCAGGTGTGGAACCTTTGCTGTTTACAGCATGATGTCCTAGAAATCCCCACAAAAAAATAAAAACTGAGTCCTGGCCAAGGGCAGGAAGCCCCTATTAGAATGAGAATAGAGCTCATTGCCCTTGAAGGCTCCATATCAAAATGTAAACAGAACTTGAGGAATTGCTCCAGACTTTCTGGAGGTCCCTGTGACCAGTCCTTAAAACTAAGCTAAACCACACCTCGGGTTCCAAGTGCCTGCTCTTCTGTGTCGGGTATACTTGGACACAAGCTCGAGCTTGTAAAGAAACCCTCATGTGTTTGCATCAGTGTTGGCTTCTCAGTGGTTTTTCAGATTCGCAATCTTGGGCACAAAAGTCTGAGATAAAAAAAAAAAAACAAAAGAAGACGGGAGGCAGGCAGAGTGAACTCAGGGTTCTGAGAGGAGGGGCAGAAACCCAGGGGCTTGGGGGCTCTTCTGTGGAGGTCACTGCAGACTGGGGGCAGGATGCTAAGCCCCAGAGCCAGAGGACCCAGCATCCCTATCCGCATCCCTCCCATCAGCACTGAGTCTCAGGGAGCACCGCTGGATGCCAGAGGCGCTGATGCCCATCAAGCCTGTGACCTGCAGCTGCATTTCCCAGGCAGATGTGCACCTGACAATCAGTGACATGGCCATCCCTAAACCCCACACAGGCCACTCGCTGCCACCAACTTGTCAGACCACAGAGGCTGCAGAGCATCAGCTCTGCCTGCAAAGTAGGGTCTAATTTCCTTTGTACTTTGTGCTTCTTTTTCATTTTTTCTTTGAATCTTTCTTATTAATTGTCTTATTTTAATTTTTATGTATGTACCTTATATATTTCTTATTTTTACTTTCATGGTACTTTAATTGTGTTTCTTGTTTTGGGATTTAAGTTCTTTTAAAAAGCAGGCTAAAATAACCTGGTGTTTTTATTGGGAGGGGAGTTGTTATTGTTTTTCTTTTTCTTCCTTCTTTCTTTTCTGGAAAAAAGAATGAGATGGAGAAATTCACCTCCATAAAATAATATGAGGTAGTACTCACAGCCAGGAAGTTCATCGATAAACATATATGATATCTTACTACAGTTTAAAACAATGATAATAAAGATAGCAGCTTGGCTGGAGAATGAGGACAGAAGAAATCTAGAGAAACCCTTACTGTAGAAATAAAAGAACTTAAATCTAGAGAGGCCAATGTTAAAAATGCTATAACTGAGATGCAGTCCCAAGTAGAAGCCTTACAAACAAGAAAGGTTATGGACCACAGAGGCAGACTTAGGGAACTCAGCCGCTTATTAAAACAATACCATTCATATCATAAGAGACTCAGAAGATGAAGCGAGAGAAAAGGTAGGCCTTGCTCAGCCATTACAAACGACAAATACCCACCATTTGCTTCAACGTGGATGGAACTGGAGGGTATTATGCTGAGTGAAGTAAGTCAATTGGAGAAGGACTAACAGTGTATGTTCTCATTCATTTGGGGAATATATATAATAGTGATAGGGAATATAAGGGAAGGGAGAAGAAATGTGTGAGAAATATCATAAATGAAGACAGAACAAAAAGACTCAACTCTGGGAAATGAACCAGGGGTGGTGGAAGTGGAGGAAGGCACAGGGTGGGGGTGAATGGGTGATGGGCACTGAGGGGGCACTTGACAGGATGAGCACTGGGTGTTATTCTGTATGTTGGCAAATTGAACACCAATAAAATTAAAATTATTATCAAAAAGAGGAAAGAAAGAAAGAAAGAAAGAAAGAAAGAAAGAAAGAAAGAAAGAAAGAAAGAAAGAAAGAAAGAAGAAAGAGTGGCACCTGGGTGGCTCAGTCAGTTAAGCTTCTGCCTTAGGCTCAGATCATGATCCAGGTCGCAAGGCAGGCTCCCTGTTCAGCAGGGAACCTGCTTCTCTCTCTCCCTCTGCCCCACTCGCTCATGCTGTTTCTCTCCTCTCTCTGTCAAATAAATGAATTTCATCTTTGCAAGAGAGACAAACAATCAAACCCAGAAGGAAGAGAAATCTCCCATGTTGAAGAATTTCTAACAATTTGTGCATACATTCCACCCTCAAGATGATGAGCATAGCTTCCCACTCTTATGTGTGGAATACACATAGTAACTTCCTTCTACAAAATATATTATGAAAAAGTTAAAATAATAATGATAATAATATAATAATAATAATAATAATAATAATAATAATAAAGAATCACTTTTCTATGGAGAAAGCTGACAAACACTACCTCAGCAAGATGATCAGATCGATACAAAGACTGATAAATCATGCTGATAGTATCCATCCTTTATATGATATAATAAAAATGGCAGTATATCTGTGTATATAATCCACAAAAACAGTTCAATCATGAGATAAACAACAGACATGTCCCAACTGAGAGAAATTTTACAAAATACTCTATGTCTCAAAGTGTTCCAGTTCCACAACAACAAGGAAAGGCTGAAAGACTGTCACAATCCAGAGGAGCCTAAGAAAACATGAGGACAAATGCAATGTGATATGAGAGATGGTAATTTAGCAAAAACTAAGGAAATCTGAATAAAGTACGGTCTTTCATTAATGCGAGTATTTTAATATTGATTCATTAGCTAATATTTCACCGTACTAATATAATATATCAAGAATTGGAGAAATTGAGTGCAAGTGCATGAGAATTCTCTGTACTATCTTCTCAATTTCCCAATAAATCTTTGTTTTTTTTTCTAATCAATAAGATTTATTTTGAAAATTGACTAAATGAATCAGGCTCCAAGTGTGAAGACATTTTAAGAATAGTTTAATTAACTTTTGTCTCATTCTTAAAGCGTTCCCTCAATGTGAACAATGTAAGAATTTTATATCAGAAGGAAAGAAAACCACTTATGAACACGTGTAATGACTCCTCAAACTGAGAAGCAGGAAACGATAATAAATAGAAAAATCAGAATAAAATACTTCTATTATATTAGACACCATATTGCAAGTGCATTTAAAATTAGCAATGCATAACATTTATTTCCTTGACATTTGTCTTCCAAAGAGTTCACAGTGTTTCACTGTCACTTGAAGCAGGGAAGAACCTCAGGGAAGAACCCTTCAGATAGTAATAGGACCATTGGTAGTAATGTCTCTCAGTTCTTTCCAAATCCATAAAGATGCATTTCCTGATGAGTGACTGAGCTGTGAAGAAAGAGATGAGAAAACCTCATCCCTCTGAATTACCTGTGTCAGAATATTTTAACCATAGTACTACAGATAGGAAATTATCCTTATTAACAGGAAATACATCTCAGATTGGAATCTGAGCAATCAGATGGGCAGAGAAAAAACGCATTGACTCACTCTCCATCTTTTAAAGACAAAGAAGAGCTTTTCTATGTACAAAGTCAGTTTTCAAGATAGCCTTAGGGAATAAGAGTCTGCAGCATGGAATCCCGCTGCATAGCTGGGTCGCCTGCACGCCATGTCTTCCTGATCCCAAATCCCTGGTCCTGTCCCCCAACACAGGCTGCCATGCTGAGGTCATTTGCAATTGCTCTCTTTGGAGCTCCGGGGAATGGGGGAAGGAGCTAGATAGGATGAGACTGGACTCGTGGAGGCCGTGAAAATTAAGACCATTCCAATTTAAGTTCAGCGTTAGCAAACTTCCAGCCAGGGCCCTGCACAGACAACACGGGGCACCAGGGGCAGGTTTCAAGCAAACCCCAGACTGGGGTCGCCTTTCTCTGTAGATGTCTCCGTGTGCATCTTAGAGAAAGGGGATGCCCTGTGTCTGTAGCTTCCCCACGCCATCCCCCTTGTTCCCCACCCCACACCATGCCCCTCATTCCCCACCCCACACCATCCCCCTATATCATCATCCCCCATGGCATCCCCCTACACCATCCCCCTCACACCCACACAGCCCCACACAATCCCCATCCAAACTATACTCCAACACCGTCCCCTCTACACCATCCCTCACACTCCACCACCATCAACCCCTGCCCCACACCATCCACCCCCACACCATCTTCCCCCAGCATGGGCCCGGTGCAGCTGCCCCTTGTGGGACATGCTCAGCCTCCCTGGGGTTCTCTGGATACCCTGCTCCCATCAGAGGCACGGGTGTCCCATAAAGTACCCAGGGGTTGCAGGGAAGATGGGAGGCAGGGAGCTCCCGACAGCATGGGTGGCGGTTGGGTGAAGCAGAGGATGCACTGTGCCCGGCCTTCTCCCACTTTCCCTCCTGGAAGGTGGCACACCTGGCACAGGACACCAGCCCTAACTCAGAGGGACCTGGGCTGGCCTGACCCCAGGCTCTGTGGGGGTTGGTGTGATTTGAGCACCCACCTCAGGCCCAACACAAGGACTAATGGGATCCAGGCCCCCATGGCCCTGGCATGCCTGGATTCTGGCCCCACACTGAGCGAGCCCTCTCATGGCTGGATGTGGCCTCCTGGGCACTGGGCATGCCTCACAGATCCAGGTCGCTGACCTAGGGCAGCCCTGGGGATCACAGGACACCCCAGGGTGGGTAGATCAGGGGGAGGCTGGTGGGCCCCACCTGCACAAACACCAGGAGGCTCCGCCAGGTCCTGGGGCCCCAGGGGGCCTGAGGCTGGGGTCCAGCTGCCCTGCAGGGACCCAGCACAGGAGCCCATGAGCTTCAGGTCCAGGTCAGCACTGCTGTCCTCAGAACCGTCTATCAGGCTGAAACCTCAGGACATACGTCCCCACCTGGTGTCCACACATGCTCCCAGGTGGGGGACCCCTGTACCAGCATACCACCCCGAATGATTCTTGTCCTCCTCTAAAGGACAGAAAGGTCTCCCTCTCCAGGGGAAGGCACGCACCCTCGGCTCTGAGCCTTTTGCTGTAGAAAGTCAATAAAGTGTTGTGTAGTGAAAATGCACAGCCAGCTCATTTCTGTGTCTCCCAGAACTCTGTGCATGGGGCGTGGAGAGACCCCCAGTGAGGACGAGGGGGCACCACCCAGGCCCCAACCAGCCCCTGCAGGAGCGGCGCCAGGCACACACAGCTGATGTCCCCACGTTCCTCTCAGTGACGGCAAGACGTTAGGGTCAGGACCCCACAGACTTTACTGGGACTCAGCCTCTGCCCCATGGGCCAGAATGGGCTGGGACAGCGTGACAGCCAGGGAGCCTCAGGTCACCAGAGTCAGTGCAAAACGACCTGGGAGGTCTGTGCTCCCTCTGTCCAGGGGGCCGGGGCTGGCCATGTCCTGGGGCACTTCCTCCCCTCCCCGCATCATGGTGCCTGTTTGCCTGGGGCACAGAGGGCCTGCGGGCCAGTCAGCGTGGCCCTAGAAGGGTTGTCAGGACAGCAAGCCCTTGTGTTTTGCCCAAGATTGCGAGTCCTAGAAACCATCAAGTTGCCAACACCGATGCAAACTCCGAGGTTTTATTTACAAGCTGGAGCTTGGTTCCAAGTGCACTCTACACAGCGGAGCAGGGACTTGGATCCCGAGACTAAGAGGCATAGCAGCTTTATAGGGGTCAGAGACCCATGGGATATGCAGAAAGTTGCACAGTCATGTCGGTCCACACACAGGTGGCCCATTGAATTATACCTTACCCTATAGTATCCACTTGAGCTGGTCTATTACTTTGGTCAGAATCGGCATGCAGTTTTGGTGGTCACAAAGCAAGGTTTCATTGTTATGAGCCGATTTCCGATTTTGGTGTGCCCAGCGGCCTGACTAGGGTGGGGCAGCGCCTTAAGCCATAAGCAGGTTGTGGGGGTCAAAGGGGAGGTGGCGGGTATAGTACAAAATGGAATCAGTCCTGCTCTGCTTGTCCAGGGGAAGGGGATTTTTGTTAAATTTCCTGGGTCCCAAACTGGCAGCTCCCACACCTGGGCCACCCTCACCTGGTGGAATCAGCGTGCACACCATGTGGTGCTGGATCACTCACACCAGCATGTGGAGGGCACCCTCCTCGCCCTAGTGAGTAGGGGCTGGGTGAGCATGGGGCTCAGCCTGAAGGCCAGGCAGCACAGGTGACTGAGGAAACCCAGCCCCATCCCCGCCCTGACTCCCACACACAGGCAGCCCCAGGGCTCCCCGCCATGGGCAGGCGGCTCCTCAGGAACTCCCCCCAGGGCAGCCCCGAGGTCTGGTCCCGGCTGGAGAGGCATCGGGGAGAAGAGAAGCAGGGGGTGCACGGCGGGAGCCACTGCAGGACTTGGGAATGTGTCCGAGCCTGACCTTCCAGCTCAGCTGACCCTCCAGCGGAATGTCACTGCACAAGCATTCCCCGGGTCGGCCAGGAGAGCACAGCTAGCCGCCCAGCGCCACCAACAGAAATGATATTGTGACAACCATATCAGCGGTTGGGTGACCCAGCCAGAGGATCAGATATCTGCACGTGATAGCTGCATGTGATAGACACACACACACCCCAAAGCCAACAAAAGTCAGACCCCAATGTTGTCAAACAGCAGCCTGATGGCTACATAAACGACACTTTGGTCTCCAATAGGATACATGGAAGACGCTATGAACCACAACTGCAGAGGTGCTAGAGGCACGGAGATGTGCCTGGTGGGTTCCAACAAGGAGCGCAGAGGGGCAGGAAGCATCCTACAGAGGGGGGGCCCTTCCTTGGAAAGGACACCAGGTCTCTGTGAAGGCTACGCATGGTGAAATCTGTCCTCCTCTCTTTCAGCTTCTGGTTTTCCACCTAAATGCCATTTTCCTCAATCATAATAGCAAAAATTTTTTTATGCTTTTAAATACTTGTTATTGGAGTCCAATTTGTATGTGTTCTTTCTTCAGCAAGGGTGTCCTTCAGGAGAGAAGGAGAGAAAAAGAGTTTCCCAGACAGGCAAAATATAAGGGAGTTCATGACCACTAAACCAGTCCAGTAAAGAATTTTAAGGGGGACTCTTCTAGTAGAGGAAAAAAGAGACCCAAAGCAACAAAGACTAGAAAGTCCCAGAGAACATCACCAGAAACACAAAATCTACTGGTAACACAGAGGCACTAAGTTCATATCTTTCAATAATCACTCTGAATGCTGATGGACTAAATCCTCCAATCAAAAGATATACGCTATCAGAGTGGCTTACAAAACAGGATCCCGGAAGCCTGGGTGACTCAGGGGTTGAGCCTCTGCCTTTGACTCAGGGAGTGATACTGGAGTCTGGGATCGAGTCCCATATTGGGCTTCTGGTGGGGAGCCTGCTTCTCTCTCTGCTTAATATTCTACCTATCTCTCTCTCTCAAAAATAAAATCGTTAATAAAAAAACAAGATCCATCTGTATGCTGCCTACAAGATGCTTACCTTAGACCTATAGACACCAACAGATTGAAAGTCAGGGGATGGAAAATCATCTATCATGCTAATGGATATCAAAGGAAAGCTGGAGGACCCATACTTATATCAGACAAACTAGATTTGACACCAAACCCTGGGGGACACCTGGTAGCTCAGTGGCTGAGCATCTGCCTTCGGCTCAGGGTGTGATCATGGGATCCCAGGATCGAGTCCCATATCGGCCTCCCTTTGGCGAGCCTGCATCTCCTTCTGCCTATGTTTCTGCCTCTGCTTCTCAGTGCATCTCTCATGAATGAATAAATAAATTAATTAAATATCAAAAAAGAACAAATACTGTAAGAAGAGATGAAGAAGGGCATTATTTCATAATTAAAAAGACTATCAAGATCAAACAACTAAATATTTATGCTGCCAACATGGGGTACCTAAATATAGAAACCAATTAACAACAAACATACAGGAACTCACTGATAATAATACAATGACAGGGCATTTTAACACCCACTTATGGCAATGGACCGATTGTCTATGCAGAAAAACAACAGGGGAACAATAACCTTGACACACTGGACCACAGGGACTCAACACAAATAGTCAGAACATTTCATCCTAGAGCAGAATACAGATTCCTTTCAAGTGCACATGGGACATTCTCCAGAACAGATCATATCACAGCCCACAAATCAGCCCTCAACTGGTACAACACGTACAAGAAGGTTTATATCACACCCTGTACATTTTTGGACCACGACCATTTTCTTACACCACATTTATAAAAAATAAATTCAAAATGGATGAAGGACCTAAAAGTGAGACCTGAAACCATAAAAAGAAGGAAAGATAGGCAGGAACGTCTTTGACATTGGCCATTGGATGTTCCTTCTAGATATGCCTCTAATGTGAGTGAAACAAAAGCAAAATACTATTGGGACTTCATCAAATTGAAAACCTTCCGCAAAATGAAGGCAACAACCAAAGCTAAAAGGCAACATACAGGAGGTGGGGCAAGATGGCGGAAGAGTAGGGTCCCCAAATCACCTGTCCCCACCAAATTACCTAGATAACCTTCAAATCATCCTGAAAATCTTCGAATTAGGCCTGAGATTTAAAGAGAGAGCAGCTGGAATGCTACATTGAGAAAAGTTCGGGCTTCAATCAAGGTAGGAAGATGGGGAAAAAGATATAAAGATACAAAAAGCATCCAAGGGGGAGGAGCCCCATGAGGAGCTGGGCTAAGTCTGGGGCGAGTGCCCCCAGGACAGGAGACCTCTGTGCCAGAGTAGCAGGAGCTGAACCAAACGTCCTGGGCAGAATGGCGCCTGCAGGTAGAGCAGGACCCAGGAAGGCAGAGATGTCTTCGGGCTCCCTCTGACACTAACAGACACCTGCTCACACAGGAGAGTGCGCTGAGCTCCCTACGGGCTGCAGCGTGCAGGCATTGACCTGGGAGCAGCTTGGAGGGGCTCTGCCGGTGGCTCTGCTGGAGGGGTCTGCGAGGCCCCGGGAGCAGGTCAGCGGCGGGGGCTCCGGCAGAGGAAGAGGCTCAGTGCGGAGGGTGCTGCACAGCTCCAGGAGCAACTTTGAGGGGCTTGGGCACGGCTCTTTGGAGGGGGCTGCATGGCCTAGAGCAGCTTGGAGGGGCTCAGGCGGCGGCTCTGCAGAGAGGTGCCTGCATGGCCAAGAGTGTGAATCCAACACCGCAGAACAGGAGCACAGGGTGCTGGAACACAGCCCAAGATCCGGCCTACCCGGGACAGGAAGAAGCGGGGAGCGCCCAGGACAGCAAGGATGCTCCTGCCTGGAGCTGAGCAGATCAGCGACTCGCCCTGGAACCTCCACACCCCTGCAGAGAGAGAGCTCCATAGTTATTTGTGGGGCTGAATCCAGGTTTCCAGAGCTGCCGCAGCCACTGGGGTTGTTCCTCCAGGGACCTCACGGGGTAGACAACCCCCACTGAGCCCTCTGACAGGCGGGGGGCAGAGCAGATCCCCCAAGTACTAACACATGAAAATCAGCACAACAGGCCCCTTGCCCAGAAGACCAGCTAGAGGGAAAAGTTCCAGAGGAAGTCAAGGGCCTTAACATATAGAGAATCAGAAGATACTCCCCTGTGTGTTCTTTTTTTTTCTTTTTGATTTCTGATTGCTTCCCCCACCTTTTTTTCACCCTTTTATTTCCCTTTTTCTTCTCTTTATTCTTCTTTTTCTTCCTTTCCTCTTTATTCTTTTTCTCTTTTCTTTCCTTCTCTCTCTCTCTTTTTCTCCTTTTCCCAATACAACGTGTTTTTGGCCACTCTGCACTGAGCAAAGTGACTAGAAGGAAAACCTCACCTCAAAAGAAAGAATCAGAAACAGTCCTCTCTCCCACAGAGTTACAAAATCTGGATTACAATTTAATGTCAGAAAGCCAATTCAGAAGCACTATTATAGAGCTACTGGTGGGTCTAGTAAAAAGCATAAAAGACTCAAGAGACTTCATGACTGCAGAATTTAGATCCAATCAGGCAGAAATTAAAAATCAATTGAATGAGATGCAATCCAAACTAGTAGTCCAACTGACCAGGGTTAACTAGGTGGAAGAATGAGTGAGTGACATAGAAGACAAGTTGCTGGCAAAGAGGGAAACTGAGGAAAAGAGAGACAGACTATTAAAAGACCATGAAGACAGATTAAGGGAAATAAAGGAGAGCCTGGGGAAGAAAATCCTACATTTAATTGGGGTTCCCGAGGGCGCCGAAAGGGACACAGGGTCAGAATATGTATTTGAACAAATCATAGCTGAAAACATTCCCAATCTAGGAAGGGAAACAGGCATTCAGATCCAGGAAATAGAGAGATCCCCCCTAAAATCAATAAAAACCATCCAACACCTCGACATTTAATAGTGAAGCTTGCAAATTCCAAAGATAAAGAAAAGATTCTTAAAGCAGCAAGGGACAGGAATCCCTGAACTTTATGGGGTGGAGAATTAGGGTAACAGCAGTCATGTCTACAGAGACCTGGCAGGCCAAAAAGGGCTGGCAGGATATATTCAGGGTCCTAAATGAGAAGAACATGCAACCAAGAATACTTTGTCCAGCAAGGCTGTCATTCAAAATGGAAGGAGAGATAAAGAGATTCCAAGACAGGCAGGAACTGAAAGAATATGTGACCTCCAAACCAGCTCTGCAAGACATTTTAAGGGGGACTCTTAAAATTCCCCTTTAAGAAGAAGTTCAGTGGAACAATCCACAAAAATAAGGACTGAATACATATCATGATGACACTAAACTCATATCTGTTAAGAGTAACTCTGAACGTGAATGGGCTTAATGACCCCATCAAAAGGCGCAGGGTTTCAGACTGGATAAAAAAGCAGGACCCATCTACTTGCTGTAAATCTACAGCATTTTAGACAGAAGGACACCTACAACTTGAACATAAAAGGTTGGAGAACCATTTACCATTCAAATGGTCCTCAAAATAAAGCAGGGGTAGCCATCCTTATATCAGATAAACTAAAATTTACCCCAAGGACTGTAGTGAGAGATGAAGAGGGACACTATCTCATATTTAAGGATCAATACAATAAGAAGACTTAACAATCCTCAATATATATGCCCCGAAGGTGGGAGCTGCCAAATATTGAATCCAATTAAAAACCAAAGTGAAGAAATACTTAGATAATAATACACTTATACTTGGCGACTTCAATCTAGCTCTTTCTACCCTAGATAGGTCTTCTAAGCACAACATCTCCAAGAAACTAGAGCTTTAAATTATACACTGGACCACATGGATTCCACAGATATCTACAGAACTTTACATCCAAACTCAACTGAATACACATTCTTCTCAAGTGCACATGGAACTTTCTCCAGAATAGACCAAATACTGGGTCACAAATCGGGTCTGAAACAATACCAAAGGTTGGGATCATCCCCTGCATATTCTCAGACCATAATGCCTTGAAATTAGAACTAAATCACAAGAAGTTTGAAGGAGCTCAAACACGTGGTGGTTAAGGACCATCGTGCTAAAAGAAGAAAGGGTCAACCAGGAAATTAAGGAAGAATTAAAAAGATTAATGGAAACTAATGAGCATGAAGATACAACCGTTCAAAACCTTTGGGATGTAGCAAAAGCAGTCCTAAGGGGGAAATACATCGCAATACAAGCATCCATTCAAAATCTGGAAAGAACTCAAATACAAAAGCTAACCTTACACATAAAGGAGCTAGAGAAAATCCAGCAAATGAACCCTAAACCAGCAGAAGAGAGTTAATTAAGATTCGAGCAGAACTCAATGAAATCGAGACCAGAAGAAGTGTGGAACATATCAACAGAACCAGGAGTTGGTTCTTTGAATGATTTCATAAGATAGATAAACCATTAGCCAACCTTATTAAAAAGAAGAGAGAGAAGACTCAAATTAATAAAATCACGAGTGAGAAAGGGAAATCACTACCAACACCAAGGAAATAAAAACAATTTTGAAAACATTATGAACAGTTAAACGCCAATAATTTAGGCAATCAAGAAGAAATGTACACATTCCTGGGAAGCCAGAAACTACCAAAACTGGATCAGGAAGAAATAGAAAATCTGAACAGGCCAATAACCAGGGAGGAAATTGAAGCAGTCATCAAAAACCTCCCAAGACACAAGAGTACAGGGCCAGATGGCTTCCCAGGGGAATTCTATCAAACGTTTAAAGAAGAAATCATACCTATTCTACTAAAGCTGTTTGGAAAGATAGAAAGAGATGGAGTACTTCCAAATTCATTCTATGAGGCCAGCATCACCTTAATTCCAAAACCAGACAAAGACACCACCAAAAAGAGGAGAATTACAGACCAATATCCCTGATGAACATGGATGCAAAAATTCTTAACAAGATACAAGCCAATAGGATCCAACAGTACATTAGGAAAATTTTTCACCATGACCATGTAGGATTTATCCCCAGGTCACAAGGCTGGTTCAGCACTCATAAAACCATCAATGTGATTCATCATAAGAGGAAGAGAAAAACCAAGAACCATATGATCCTCTCATTAGATGCAGAGAAAGCATTTGACAAAATACAGCATTTATTCCTGATCAAAACCTTCAGAGCGCAGGGATAGAGGGAACATTCCTCAGCATCTTAAAAGCCATCTACGAAAAGCCCACAGCAAATATTGTTCTCAATGGGAAAGCACAGGGAGACTTTCACCTAGGATCAGGAACAAGATAGGGATGTACACTCTCACTACTGCTATTCAACATAGTACTGGAAGTCCTAGCCTCAGCAATGAGACATCAAAAAGACAGTAAAGGCATTCAAATTGGCAAAGAAGAATTCACAGGCTCCGTCTTCACTGATGACATGATACTCTACATAGAAAATCCAAAAGCCTCCCCCCAAAGATTTCTAGAACTCATACAGCAATATGGTAGCATGGCAGGATACTAAATCAATGCCCACAAATCAATGGCATTTCTATACACTAACAATGAGACTGAAGAAAGAGAAATTAAGGAGTCAATCCCATTTATAATTGCACCCAAAAACATAAGACACCTGGGAATATACCTATCCAAAGACGTAAAGGATCTATACCCTAAAAAGTATAGATCGCCTCTGCAAGAAATTGAGGAAGGCACAAAGAGATGGAAAAATATTCCATGCTTATGGATTGGCAGAATTAATATTGTGAAAATGTCAATGTTACCCAGGGCAATTTACACGTTTAATGCAATCCCTATCAAAATACCATGGACTTTCTTCAGAGAGTTAGAACAAATTATTTTAAGATTTGTGGAATCAGAAAAGAATACCCAGGCAATTTTAAAAAAGAAAACCATATCTGGGAGCATCACAATGCCAGATATCAGGTTGATCTACAAAGCTGTGGTCATCAAGACAGTGTGGTACTGGCAGAAAAACAGACACATAGATCAATGGAACAGAATAGAGAACCCAGAAGTGGACCCTGAACTTTATGTTCAACAAATATTCGATAAAGGAGGAAAGAATATCCACTGGAAGAAAGTCAGTCTCTTCAAGAGATGGTGCTGGGAAAATTGGACATCCACATGCAGAAGAATGAAACTAGACCACTCTCTTTCACCAGACACAAAGATAAACTCAACATGGATGAAAGATCTAAATGTGAGACAAAAGTCCATCAAAATTCTAGAGGAGAACATAGGCAACTCCCTTTTTGAACTCAGCCAAGGTAACTTCTTGCAAGATTCATCCATGAATGCAAAAGAAACAAAAGCAAAAATGAACTCCTGGGACTTCATCGAGATAAGAAGCTTTTGCACAGCAAAAGATAGAGTCAACAAAACTAAAAGACAACCTACACAATGGGAGAAGATATTTAAAAATGACGTATCAGGTAAAGGGCTAGTTTCCAAGATCTATAAAGAACTTCTTAAACTCAACACCAAAGAAACAAACAATCCAATCTTGAAATGGGCAAAGGACATGAACAGAAATCTCACAGAGGAAGACATAGACAAGGCCAACATACACATGAGAAAATGCTCTGCATCACTTGCCGTCAGGGAAATACAAATCAAAACCACAATGAGATAGGACCTCACACCAGTGAGAATGGGGAAAATTAACAAGGAAGGAAACCACAAATGTTGGAGAGGATGCGGAGAAAAGGGAACCCTCTTACACTGCTGGTGGGAATGTGAACTGGTGCAGGCATTCTGGAAAACTGTGTGGAGGTTCCTCAAAGATTTAAAAATAGAACTGCCCTACAAACCAGCAATTGCACTGTTGGGGATTTACCCCAAAAGATTCAGATGCAATGAAATGCCGGGACACCTGCTCTCCAATGTTTAAGGCAGCAATGTCCACAATGGCCAAACTGTGGAAGGAGCCTAGGTGTCCATCGAAAGATGAATGGATAAAGAAGATGTGGTTTACGTACATAATGGAATATTACTCAGCCATTAGAAATGACAAATTCCCACTATTTGCTTCAATGTGAATGGAACTGGAGGGTATTATGCTGAGTGAAGTAAGTCAATCAGAGAAGGACAAACATTGTATGTTCTCATTCATTTGGGAATATAAATAATAGTGAAAGTGAATATGAGGGAAGGGAGAAAGAAATGTGTGGGTAATATCAGAAAGGGAGACAGAACACAAAGACTCCTCTTTCTGGGAATTGTACTAGGGGTGATGGAAGGGTAGGAGGGCGGGTCGTGGGGGTGACGGGCACTAAGGGGGGCACTTGATGGGCTGAGCAATTGGTGTTATTCTGTATGTTGGCAAATTGAACACCATTAAAAAATAAATATATTAATAAAAAGAAAGAAGAAAGAAAGAAAGAAAGAAAGAAGAAAGAAAGAAAGAAAGAAAGAAAGAAAGAAAGAAAGAAAGAAAGAAAGAAAGAAAGAAAGAAAGAAAGAAAGAAAGAAGGCACCTGGGTGGCTCAGTCAGTGAACCTTCTACCTTAGGCTCAGATCATAATCCAGGTCCCACAGCTGGCTCCCTGTTTATCAGGGAACCTGCATCTCCCTCTCCCTCTGCTCCTTTCGCTCATGCTTTTTCTCTCTTCTATCTCTCAAATAAATAAATACCATCTTTGAAAAATAAACAAAAACAAACCCAGAAGGAAATCTCCCATCTAGAAGAATTTCAAAAATTTGTGCAGACATTCCACCCTCAAGTTGTTGAGCATAGCTTCTCACTCTTATGTGTGGAATATACATAGTAACTTCCTTCTACAAAATATATTATGAAAGGGTTAAAATAATAATAATAATAGTAATAATAATATAATGATAATAATAAGAATCACTTTACTATGGAGAAACCTGACAAACACTACCTCAGCAAGATGATCAGATCGATACCAAGACTGATGAATCATGCTGATAGCATCTATGCTTCATATGATATAATAAAAATGGCAGTATATCTCTGTATATACTCCAAAAAACCAGTTCAATCATGAGATAAACAACCGACATGTCCCAACTGAGGGAAATTTCACAAAATATTCTACTTCTCAAAGTGTTCCAGTTCAACAACAACAAGGAAAGGCTGAAAGACTGTCACAATCCAGAGGAGCCTAAGAAAACATGGGGACACAGGATCCCTGGGTGGCGCAGCGTTTTCGTGCCTGCCTTTGGGCCAGGACGCTATCCTGGAAATCTAGGATTGAATCCCACATCGGGTTCCTGGTGCATGGAGCCTGATTCTCCCTCTGCCTGTTTCTCTGCCTCTCTCTCTCTCACTGTGTGCCTATCATAAATAAAAAAAAATACAAGGACAAATGGAATGTGATATGAGGGATGGTAACTTATCAAAAACTAAGGAAATTTGAATAAAGATTATTTTTTCTAATAAATAAAATTTATTTTAATAATTGACTTAAATGAATCATGCTCCAAGTGTGAAGACACTTTAAGAATAGTTTAATTAACTTTTGCCTCATTCTTAAAGAGTTCCCTCGATGGGAACAAAGTAAGAATTTTATATCAGAAGGAAAGAAAAACACTTATGAACACGTATAATGACTCCTCAACCAGAAAAGCAGGAAAGGATAATAAATAGCAAAAATCAGATAAAAATACTTCTATTATAATAGACACCATATTGCAAGTGCATTTAATATTAGCAATGCATAACATTTATTTCCTTGACATTTGTCTTCCAAAGAGTTCAGAGTGTTTCAGTGTCAGTTGAAAGAGGGGAAGAATCTCAGGGAAGAATCCTTCACATAATAATAGGATCACTGGGCGTAATGTCTCTCAGTTCTTTCCAAATCCATAAAGATGAATTTCGTGATGAGAGAGTGAGCCGTGAAGAAAGAGATGAGAAGCCCTCATCCCTCTGAATTACTTGTGTCAGTATATTTTAACTATAGTACTACAGATAGTAAATTATCCTTATTATCAGGCAATACATCTCAGATTGGAATCCTAGCAATCATATGCGCAGAGAAAAAATGCTTTGACTCACTCTTCATCTTATAAAGACAAAGGAGAGCTTGTCTATGTACAAAGTCAGTTGTCAAGATAGCCTTAGGGAATAAGATTCTGCAGCATCAAATCCTGCTACATAGCCAGGACGCCCGTGCTCCAGGTCTTCCTGATCCCAAATCCCTGGTCCTGTCCCCTAACACAGGCTGCCACACTGAGGTCATTTGAAATTGTTCTCTTAGGAGCTCCAGGGAATGGGGAAGGAGCTAGATAGGATGGGACGGGTAGCGTGGAGGCTGTGAAAATGAAGACCATTCCAATTTAAGTTCAGCATTAGCACACGTCCAGCTAGGTCCCTGCACTGACCACTCAGGGCCCAGAGGTCAGGTTTTACAGCAAACCCCAGACTGAGGTCTCCTTTATCTGTAGACGTCTCCGTGTCCATCTTAGAGAAAGGGGATGCCCTGTGTCCGGAGGCCACCCACGCCATCCCCTCATTCCACACCCCCAGAGCATCACCCTACACCATCATCCCCCATGGCATCCCCCCAACACCATCCCCCTCACACCCACACAGCCCCACACAATCTCCACCTGCACTAAACCCCAACACCGTCCCCCCTACACCATCCCCCACACTCCACCACCATCATACTCCTGAACTCACACCATCAACCCCCACAACATCGTCCCCAAGCATGGACCCGGTGCAGCTCCCCCTGTGGGACATGCTCAGCCTCCCCGGCATTCTCTAGATACCCTGCTCCCAACTGAAGCACGGTGTTCCATGCTTAGGGTACCCAGGGGTTCCAGGGAGGAGGGGAAGCAGGGAGCCCCTGACAGGGTGGGTGCAGATCAGTGGTGCAGAGGACCCACTGTGCCCTGCCTCAGCCCACTGTCCCTCCTGGAGTGTGACACACCCTGCACAGGACACCCACCCCTAACTCAGAGGGACCAGGGCTGGCCTGGCCCCAGGCTCTGTGGGGGCCGGGGTGATTTGAGCCTCCCCAAGGCCCAACACAAACACTAATGGGATCCAGCCCCCCATGGACCTGGCCAGCCCTGGATACTGGCCCCAGGCTGAGCAAGACCTCTCACAGCTGGATGTGACCTCCTGGGCCCTGGGCATGCCCCACAGATACAGGTCATTGAATTAGGGCAGCCCTGGGGTTCCCGGGACACCCCAGGGTGGGGAGAGCAGGGGTAGGTCGGTGGGTCCCACCCGCTCCCACACCAGGAGGCAGGCTCCTCCAGGTGATGGGGCTGCAGGGGCCCCGAGGCTGGGGTCCAGCTGCTGTGCGGGGACCCATCGCAGGAGCCCATGACCTGCAGGTCCAGGTCAGCACTGCTGTCCTCAGAACCGTCTATCAGGCTGAAACCTCAGGACATATGTCCCACCCAGGTCCACACATGATCCCAGGTGGGGGACTCCAGCACCCGCCCCCAACCCTGTGTGATTCTTACCCTCCCCTAAAGGACAGAAAGGTCTCCCTCCCCAGGGGAACGTGCGCAACCTTTGCTGTAGAAAGTCAATAAATTGTTGTGGTGCGAAAATGCACAGCCAGCCTGTTTCTGTGTCTCCCAAATCACTGTGCATGGGGCGTGGAGAGACCCCCAGAGAGGAGGAGAGGGCACCACCCAGGCCCCAACCAGCGCTTGCATGGGCGCCGCCAGGCACAGACAGCTGACGTCCCCATGTGCCTTCCAGGGGCAGCCAGATGCCAGGGTCAGGACCCCACAGACTTTACTGGGACTCAGCCTGTGCCACGAGGGCCAGCAGGGGCTGGGACAGAGGGACAGCCAGGGAGCCTTTGGTCACCAGTGTCTGTGCAAAGTGACCTGGGAGGTCTGTGCTCCCTCTGTCCAGGGGGCTGGGGCTCGCCGGGTTCCGGGGACCTTCCTCCCATCCCCGCATCCCCGTGCCTGTGTGCCTGGGGTACAGAGGGCCAGCGGGGCGGTCAGCAGGGCCCTGTAAAAGATGTCAGGACAGCAGGTCCTTTTGTTGTGCCCTAGATTGTGAATCCGGCAAACCACCAAGGAGCCGACACTGATGCAAACACAGGAGGGTTTCTTTACAAGCTCGAGGTTGGGTCCAAGTGCACCCGACACAGCGGAGCAGGGATTTGGACCCTGAGACTAACAGGCTTAGCAGCCTTATAGGGGCCAGTGGATATGCAGAAAGTTGCACAGTCATGTGGGTCCACACACAGGTGGCCGATTGAATTACACCTTACCCTATTGTATTCACTTGAGTTGGCCTATTACTTTGATCAGAATCTGCACACAGTGTTGGGGGGCACAAAGTAGGGTTACATTGTTATGAGTCACTTCCCGATTAGGGTGTGCCCAGTGCCTTGAGTAGGGCAGGGCAGTGCCTTAAGCAGGTCATGTGTGTGTCATAACAGAGGTCACGGGTATAGCATGAAATGGAAGCAATCCTGCTCTGCTTGTCCAGGGGTTGGGGATTTTTGTTAAATTTCCTGGGTCCCACACTTGCATCTCATGCACCTGGGCCAACCCCACCAGGTGGACTCAGCGTGCACACCTTGTGGTGCTGGATCTCTCACACCAGCATGTGTAGGGCACCCTCCTCGCCCTAGTGAGTAGGGGCTGTGTGAGCATTGGGCTCAGCCTGAAGGCCAGGCAGCACAGGGGACTGAGGAATCCCAGCCCCGTACCCACACCGACTCCCACACAAAGGCAGCCCCATGTCTCCTCACCATGGACAACCGGCTCCTCAGGAGCTCCAAGCAGGGCGGCCCCGAGGTCTGGCTCCCTGCTGGAGAGGCATCCAGGAGAAGAGAAGCAGCCGGAGCTTGGCGGGACTGACTGCCGAACATGGGAATGTGGCCAGGCTGGACCTTCCAGCTCAGCTGACCCTCCAGCGGAAAGTCACTGCATGAGCGAGCCCCAGTTCGGCCAGGAGAGCCCAGCTAGCCACACAGGGCAAGCACCAGAAATGATGTTGTTCCAACCATTGCGGCATTTGGGTGACCCAGCCATAGGATCAGATAGCTGCACGTGATAGCTGCATGTGATAGACACACACACACCCCAAAACCAACAAAAGTCGGAATCCCCCCAGTGTTGTCAAACAGCAGCCAGATGGTTACATATACGATGCTGTGGTCCCCAATAGGATACATGGAAGACGCTATAAACCACGAATGCAGAGGTCCTGGAGGCACTGGGATATGCCTGCTGGGTTCCAGCAAGGAGCGCATAGGGGCAGGAAGCATCCTACAGAGGTGGGGGCACTCCTAGGAAAGGACATCAGGTCCCTGTGAAGGCTATGGATGGTGAAATCTGTCCTCCTCTCTTTCAGCTTCTGGTTTTCTGCCTAAATGCCTTTTTCCTCAATCATAATGGCAAAAATTTATTTTATATTTTTAATTTTCTTTTTATTTGTGTCCAATTTGTATGAGTTCTTTCTTCAGCAAGTGTGTCCTTCGGGATAGAAGGAGAGATAAAGAGTTTTCCAGACAGGCAAAATAAAAAGGAGTTCAAGACCACTAAACCAGTCCAGTTAGGAGTTTTATTTTATTTTTTTTAATTTTTTATTGGTGTTCAATATATCAACATACAGAATAACACCCAGTGCTCATCCCGTCAAGTATCCCCGTCAGTGCCCGCCACCCACTCAGGCCCACCCCCCGCCCTCCTACCCTTCAACCATCCCCAGTTCGTCTCCCAGAGTTAGGAGTCTTTATGTTCTGTCTCCCTTGCTGATATTTCCCGCATATTTCTTCTCCCTTCCCTTATATTCCCTTTCGCTATTATTTATATTCCCCAAATGAATGAGAACATACACTGTTTGTCCTTCTCCGATTGACTTACTTCACTCAGCATAATACCCTCCAGTTCCATCCACATTGAAGCAAATGGTGCGTATTTGTCGTTTCTAATGGCTGAGTAATATTCCATTGTGTACATAAACCACATCTTCTTTATCCATTCATCTTTCGATGGACACCTGGGCTCCTTCCACAGTTTGGCTATTGTGGACATTGCTGCTAGAAACATTGGGGTGCAGGTGTCCCGATGTTTCATTGCATCTGAGTCTCTGGGGTAAATCCCCAACAGTGCAATTGCTGGGTCGTAGGGCAGGTCTATTTTTAACTCTTTGAGGAACCTCCACAGTTTTCCAGAGTGGCTGCACCAGTTCACATTCCCACCAACAGTGTAAGAGTGTTCCCTTTTCTCCGCATCCTCTCCAACATTTGTGGTTTCCTGCCTTGTTAATTTTCCCCATTCTCACTGGTGTGAGGTGGTATCTCATTGTGGTTTTGATTTGTATTTCCCTGATGGCCAGTGATGCAGAGCATTTTCTCATGTGCATGTTGGCCATGTCTATGTCTTCCTCTGTGAGATTTTTCTTCATGTCTTTTGCCCATTTCATGATTGGATTGTTTGTTTCTTTGGTGTTGAGTTTAAGAAGCTCTTTATAGATCTTGGAAACTAGTCCTTTATCTGATACGTCATTTGCAAATATCTTCTCCCATTCTGTAGGTTGTCTTTTAGTTTTGTTGACTGTATCCTTTGCTGTGCAAAAGCTTCTTATCTTGATGAAGGCCCAGTAGTTCATTTTTGCTTTTGTTTCTTTTGCCTTCGTGGATGTATCTTGCAAGAAGTTACTGTGGCCAAGTTCAAAAAGGGTGTTGCCTGTGTTCTCCTCTAGGATTTTGATGGAATCTTGTCTCACATTGAGATCTTTCATCCATTTTGAGTTTATCTTTGTGTATGGTGAAAGAGAGTGGTCTAGTTTCATTCTTCTGCATGTGGATGTCCAATTTTCCCAGCACCATTTATTGAAGAGACTGTCTTTCTTCCAATGGATAGTCTTTCCTCCTTTATCAAATATTAGTTGACCATAAACTTGAGGGTCCACTTCTGGATTTTCTATTCTGTTCCATTGATCTATGTGCCTGTATTTGTGCCAGTACCACACTGTCTTGATGACCACAGCTTTGTAGTACAACCTGAAATCTGGCATTGTGATGCCCCCAGATATGGTTTTCTTTTTTAAAATTCCCCTGGCTATTCGGGGTCTTTTTTGATTCCACACAAATCTTAAAATAATTTGTTCTAACTCTCTGAAGAAAGTCCATGGTATTTTGATAGGGATTGCATTAAACGTGTAAATTGAACTGGGTAACATTGACATTTTCACAATATTAATTCTGCCAATCCATGAGCATGGAATATTTTTCCATCTCTTTGTGTCGTCCTCCATTTCTTTCAGAAGTGTTCTATAGTTTTTAGGGTATAGATCCTTTACCTCTTTGGTTAGGTTTATTCCTAGGTATCTTATGCTTTTGGGTGCAATTGTAAATGGGATTGATTCCTTAATTTCTCTTTCTTCAGTCTCATTGTTAGTGTATAGAAATGCCATTGATTTCTGGGCATTGATTTTGTATCCTGCCACGCTACCAAATTGCTGTATGAGTTATAACAATCTTGGGGTGGAGGCTTTTGGGTTTTCTATGTAGAGTATCTTGTCATCAGTGAAGAGGGAGAGTTTGACTTCTTCTTTGCCAATTTAAATGCCTTTAATGTCTTTTTGTTGTCTGATTGCCGAGGCTAGGACTTCCAATACTATGTTGAAAAGCAGTGGTGAGTGTCGACATCCCTGTCATGTTCCTGATCGTAAGGGAAAGGCTCCCAATGCTTCCCCATTGAGAATGATATTTGCTGTTGGCTTTTCGTAGATAGCTTTTAAGATGTCGAGGAAAGTTCCCTCTATCCCTACACTCTGAAGAGATTTGATCAGGAATGTATGTTGTATTTTGTCAAATGCTTTCTCCGCATCCAGTGAGAGGATCATATGGTTCTTGGTTTTTCTCTTGCTGATATGATGAATCACATGGATTGTTTTACGAGTGTTGAACCAGCCTTGTGTCCCAGGGATAAATCCTACTTGGTCATGGTGAATAATTTTCTTAATGTATTGTTGGATCCTGTTGGGTAGTATCTTGTTGAGAATTTTTGCATCCATGTTCATCAGGGATATTGGTCTGTAATTCTCCTTTTTGGTGGGGTCTTTGTCTGGTTTTGGAATTAAGATGATGCTGGCCTCATAGAACGAATTTGGAAGTACTCCATTTCCTTCTATCTTTCCAAACAGCTTTAGTAGAATAGGTATGATTTCTTCTTTAAACGTTTGATAGAATTCCCCTGGGAAGCCATCTGGTCCTGGACTCTTGTGGTTTGGGAGGTTTTTGATGACCGCTTCAATTTCCTCCCTGGTTATTGGTCTGTTCAGGTTTTCTATTTCTTCCTGTTCCAGTTTTGGTAGTTTGTGGCCTTCCAGGAATGCGTCCATTTCTTCTAGATTGCCTAATTTATTGGCATATAGCTGTTCATAATATGTTTTTAAAATTGTTTGTATTTCCTTGGTGTTCGTAGTGATCTCTCCTTTCTCATTCATGATTTTATTAATTTGAGTCTTCTCTCTCTTCTTTTTAATAAGGTTGGCTAATGGTTTATCTATCTTATTAATTCTTTCAAAGAACCAACTCCTGGTTCTGTTGATCTGTTCCACAGTTCTTCTGGTCTCGATTTCATTCAGTTCTGCCCGAATTTTAATTAACTCTCTTCTTCTGCTGGTGGTAGGGTCCATCTTTTGTTTTCCCTCTAGCTCCTTTATGTGTGAGGTTAGCTTTTGTATTTGAGTTCTTTCCATTTTTTGAATGGCTGCTTGTATTGCGATGTATTTCCCCCTTAGGACTGCTTTTGCTGAATCCCAAAGATTTTGAACAGTTGTATCTTCATTCTCATTAGTTTCCATGAATCTTTTGAATTCTTCCTTAATTTCCTGGTTAACCCTTTCATCTTTTAGTAGGATGGTCCTTAACCTCCATGTGTTTGAAGTCCTTCCAAACTTCTTGTTGTGATTTAGTTCTAATTTCAAGGCATTATGGTCTGAGAATATGCAGGGGACGATCCCAATCTTTTGGTATCGGTTCAGACACGATTTGTGACCCAGTATGTGGTCTATTCTGGAGAAAGTTCCATGTGCACTTGAGAAGAATGTGTATTCAGTTGAGTTTGGATGTAAAGTTCTGTAGATGTCTGTGAAGTCCATCTGGTCCAGTGTATCATTTAAAGCTCTCGTTTCTTTGGAGATGTTGTGCTTAGCAGATCTATCTAGTATGGAAAGAGCTAGATTAAAGTCCCCAAGTATAATTGAATTAATTTCCAAGTATTTATTTACTTTGGTTATTAATTGGTTTAAATATTTGGCAGCTCCCACATTCGGGCCATATATATTGAGGATTGTTAAGTCCTCTTGTTGGATAGATCCTTTAAGTATGATATAGTGTCCCTCTTCATCTTTCACTATGGTCTTCGGGGTAAATTTTAGTTTATCTGATATAACGATGGTTACCCCTTCTTTCTTTTGAGGACCATTCGAATGGTAAATGGTTTTCCAGCCTTTTATTTTCAGGCTTTAGGTGTCCTTCTGTCTAAAATGAGTCTCCTGTAGACAGCAAATAGATGGGTCCTGCTTCTTTATCCAGTCTGAAACCCTGCACCTTTTGATGGGGTCATTAAGCCCGTTCACGTTCAGAGTTACTATTGAAAGATATGAGTTTAGTGTCATCATGATGTCTATTTAGTCCTTGTTTTTGTGGATTGTTCCACTGAACTTCTTTTTAAAGGGGAATTTTAAGAGTCCCCCTTAAAATTTCTTGCAGAGCTGGTTTGGAGGTCACATATTCTTTCAATTCCTGCCTGTCTTGGAAGCTCTTTATCTCTCCTTCCATTTTAAATTAGAGCCTTGCTGGATAAAGTATTCTTGGTTGCATGTTCTTCTCATGTAGGACCCTGAATATATCCTGCCAGCCCTTTCTGGCCTGCCAGGTCTCTGTGGAGAGGTCTGCTGTTACCCTAATACTCCTCCCCATAAAAGTCAGGGATTTCTTGTCTCTTGCTGCTTTAAGGATCTTCTCTTTATCTTTGGAATTTGCAAGCTTGACTATTAGATGTCGAGGTGTTGAACAGTTTTTATTGATTTTAGGGGGGGATCTCTCTATTTCCTGGATATGAATGCCTGTTTCCCTTCCCAGATTAGGAAAGTTTTCAGCTAGGATTTGTTCAAATACATATTCTGGCCCTCTGTCCCTTTCGGCGCCCTCGGGAACCCCAATTAAACGTAGGTTTTTCTTCCTCAGGCTGTCGTTTATTTCCCTTAATCTGTCTTCATGGTCTCTTAATTGCCTGTCTCTTTTGTCCTCAGTTTCCTTCTTTGCCATCAACTTGTCTTCTATGTCACTCACTCCTTCTTCCACCTCGTTAACCCTCGTCGTTAGGACTTCTAGTTTGGATTGCATCTCATTTAATTGATTTTTAATTTCTGTCTGATTGGATCTGAATTCTGCAGTCATGAAGTCTCTTGAGTCCTTTATGCTTTTTTCTAGAGACACCAGTAGCTATATAATAGTGCTTCTGAATTGGCTTTCTGACATTGAATTGTAATCCAGATTTTGTAACTCTGTGGGAGAGAGGACTGTTTCTGATTCTTTCTTTGGAGGTGAGGTTTTCCTGTAGTCATTTTGCTCAGTGCAGAGTGGCCAAAAGCAAGTTGTATTAGGAAAAGAAAAAAAGAGAGAGGGAGAAGGAAAGAAAAGAGGAAAAGAAGAGGAAACAAGAAAAAAGGAAGAAAGAATGAAAAAAGAGAAGAGAAGGAAAAAGAAAGGTGAAAAAAAAAGGGGGTGGGAAGCAATCAGAAATCAAAAGGAAAAAGAAAAAACAAAAACAAAAACAAAAAAGAACTCAAAAGACAAAAAACAAAAAAACCAAAAATACAAAACACACGGGGGAGTATCTTCTGATTCTGTCTTCTTTAAGTACCTTGACTTCCCCTGGAACTTGTCTGTCCAGCTGGTCTTCTGGGGGAGGGGCCTGTTGTGCTGATTTTCAAGTGTTAGCACTTGGGGGAGCTCCTCTGCCCCTACCTGTTTCAGGGGTCAGTGGGGGTTGTTTACCCCATGAGGCCCCAGGAGGAACAACCCCAGTGGTGGTGGCAGGTCTGGAGCCCTGGATTCAGCCCCCGCAGTATCTCCGGAGCTCTGGGTCTGCAGGGCCTTCAGGCTCTGGGGCGGGGCCGCTGATCTGCTCAGCTCCAGGCAGAAGTGTCCTTGCTGTTCTGGGCCCTCCAGGCCTCTGCCTGTCCTGGGGGAGGCGGGATCCTGGGCTGTGTCCCGGCGCCCTGTGCTCCGGATCCTGCGCTTTTGGATTCATGCTCCCAGCCACGGAGCTGTTCTGGGAGCTGCGCAGCCCTCTCCCCGCGGAGCCTCTTCCTCTGCGGGAGCCGCCGCCGTGGAGCTGTTCCCAGAGCCCCACAGCCCCCTCCGCGGAGCCAGAGCCGCTGCCTGAGCCCCGCCTAGCTGCTCCGGGTCCTGCTGTGCGCGCTGCAGCCCTTAGGGAGCTCGGTGCACTCTCCTGTGCGTGCCGCAGGTGTCTGTTAGTGTCCCCGGGAGCCCGAGGGCATCCCCGCCCTCCTGGGTCCTGCTCTAACTCCCTGCTGGCCCCTCTCCACAAGGGAAGGTCGGTGCAGCTCCTGCTCCTCTGGGACGGGGCTCTCCTGTCCTGGGGACACTCGCCCCGGCCTCAGCCCAGCTCCTCGTGGGGCCACTCCCCCTTGGAGGCCTTTTGTGTCTTTATTTCTTTTTCTCCGTCTTCCTACCTAGATAGAAGCATGAACTCTTCTCACTGTAGCATTCCAAATGGTCTCTCTTTAAACCTCAGGGTGAATTCATAGATTTTCAGGATGATTTGAAGGTTATCTAGGTAATTTGGTGCGGACAGGTGATTTGGGGACCCTACTCTTCCGCCATCTTGCCCCTCCTCCCCCCTGTTAGGAGTTTTAGGAGGGACTCTTCTCATGGGGGAAAAAAGAGACCAAAAGCAACAAAGACTAGAAAGGACCCAAGAACGTCACCAGAAACACAAACCCTACCGGTAACACAAGGGCACTAAGTTCATATCTTTCAATAATCACTCTGAATGCTGATAGACTGAATGCTTCAATCAAAAATCTAGGGTATCAGAGTGGCTTAAAAAACAGGATCCTGGATGCCTGGGTGCCTCAGGGGTTGAGTATCTGCTTTGGTTCAGGTCATGATCCCGTGGTCCTGGGGGATCAAGTCCCACATCAGGCTCCCCGCATGGAGCCTCATTTTCCTTCTGCCTATACCTCTGCCTCTCTGTGTCTCTCGTGAAAACATAAACAAAATATTTAAAAAAGAAGAGAGATAAAAAGATGAGAAAGGATCCAAATAAAATCACAAATGAGAAAAGAGAAATAATAACCAACACTAGAGAAATACAAATGATTATAAGAGAACATTATGAAAAATTATATGCCAGAAACCTAGAACCTAGAATAAATAGATCAATTCATGGACATATATAGCATTGCAAGAATGAAAAAGGAAGAAATAAGAAACTTGAATAGACAGATAAGAGCAAAGAAATTGAATCAGCAATCAAGAATCTCCCAACAGGAGATGCTTAGATCAATAGAACAGAATGGAAAGGCGAAACCAGATACAAACCTGTAACTCTATGATCCATTAATCGACAACAAGGCAGGAAGCAATATCCAATGGCACCAAGACAGTCTCTTCAACAAACACTAACCCTGACCCCAGGATAAGAACAAATGGTGTTGGGAAAACCAGGCAGCCACATGCAGAAGAATGAAACTGGACCACTTTCTTACACCATATATATAAAAAATAAATTCAAAATGGATGAAAGACCTAAATGTGAGACCTGAAACCATAAAAGGAAGAAAAGATGGGCAGCAACGTCTTTGACATTGGCCATTGGATCTTCTTTCTAGTTATGCCTCTGCAGCAAGGGAAACAAAAGCAAAAACACTATTGGGACTTCATCAAATTGAAAACGTCCACAAAGTGAAGGAAACAACCAATGCTAAAAGGCAACATACAAAATGAGAGGAGATATTTGTAAACAACACATCCAATAAAGAGTTAGTATTCAAAATATATAAAGCAAACATAAACCTCAGCATCCTAAACACAAATTATCCAACCGCAGACTGGCAGAAGACATGAATGGATTTTGTCTCTGATAATAAGACATCCAGATGGCCCACAGACACACAGAAAGACACTCAGCGTCACCCATCATCAGGGAAATGCAAACCAAAACCACAATGAGATGTCACCTGACAGCCATCAGAATGACTAAAATTAACAACACAAGAAACAACAGGTGTTTGGCAGGCTATCGAGAAGGGGGAGCCCCCTTACACGCCTGGTGGGCATGCGATCAGGTGCAGCCACGGTGGAAAACAGTGTGGAGGGTCCTTAAAAAGTTAAAAAAGGGGATCCTAGAGTGGCGCAGCACTTTGTAGCCTGCCTTTGGCCCAGGGCGCGCTCCTGGAGACTCGGGATCGAATCTCACGTCGGGCTCCCGGTGCATGGAGTCTGCTTCTCCCTCTGCCTGTGTCTCTGCCTCTCCCTCCCTCTCTCTCTCTCTCTCTCTCTCTGTGACTATCATAAAAAATTATAAAAAAAAGAAGTTAAAAATAGAGCTACCCTTCGATTCCAAAATTGCACAGCTAGGTATTTACCCCAAGGATACAAAAGTAGTTTAGTAGACTCGAAGAGAGACACGCCACCCAGTGTTTGTAGCAGCGTTATCAACAACAGCCAAACTGTGGATACAGCCCAGATGTCCTTTGACAGATGAATGGGCAGAGACTATGTGGTAAATATACACACTGCAACATCACTCGATCATCAGAAGGGATGAAATAAAGCCATTTACAATCACATGGGAGAAGTGGAAAGGACCTATCCTAAATGAAATCAGAGAAAGATAGATACCAAATACCATACAATTGCATTCACATGTGAATTTTTAGAAACCAAAAAACTGGCAAAGGCGCGGAGGGGGGATGAGAGATGCAAACCAAGAAACAGAAGTACCGTTGTGGTGATGTGGCACCATATCCTCCTGAAGTGTATCCAGGGGTTCTTAGGAGGCCGGGGCTCCTGTCACTGTGAATGCGGCACCCAGCTTCCAGAAGCCTCAACTTATGTCCTGAGGGGCCTGGGAGCTCCTGCCAGAGTGGACACTGCATCACATCTTCCTGAAGCCTCCCCATGGGTCCTGAGTCGGCCCAGGGGCTCCTGTCTGTGTGGATTCAGGCCCACAATTTCCTGAATCCTCCCTGCATGTCCTGAGGTGGCCCAGGGGCTCCTGTCCGAGTGGATGCGGGCCCACATCTTCCTGAAGCCTCCCTGCGGGTCCTGAGGCAGCCCAGGGGCTCCTGTCTGCCTGGATGTGGGCCCACAATTTACTGAAGCCTCTGCAGGGGACCTGAGGTGGCCCAGGGGCTCCTGTCAGCTGGATGCGGGCCCACAACTTACTGAAGGCTCACCGCAGGTCCTGAGGAGACCGGGGCTCCTGTCACCATGAACTCGGCCCAATGTCCCCTGAAGACTCACGGCGGGTACTGAGGAGGCTGCGGGTCATCAGCGTGGATGCGTCCCCATGTCCTCCTCAGGCCTCCCCAGCACAGGCGGGCTCCTGTTAGTGCAGGCAGAAGAGGCCTACTGCGCATGTGTACCCACTGGGCAGGGCCTGGGCTAGGGTGTTCCCTGTGGGTTGCTCAGGCATTACAGGAGGCCCTCAGGAGGCGGCGTGCCCCTGCTGGGCCTCACCTGCCTCCTTCCAGGCTCCAGATGTGGCCTGTTAGGTTCGGAAACATCTCACTGAAATGGAGCCCAACTCCCGGCTTCCCCAGAAATACTTAAGGATAATGAATTGGAACCCACAGGACACGAAATGAAAAGTAGAGCAGACTTTTACCACGTCCTTCAAAACTCACTCAACCCTCTTCCACTGTGGGCGGGACCGTGGGCTGGTGCAGCAGCCTGGAAACAGTGTGGAGGCTCCTCAGGAAGTTACAAATAGATCTTCCCTGCGACCAGCAGGTGCATGGCCTGGAGCTCACTCCGAAGATACAGATGCAGTGAGACTCGGGACTCCTGCACCCCAATGTCCACAGCAGCTGGGTCCAAGTAGCCACACTGTGGGAGGAGCCTCGGTGTCCTCGGGCAGATGATGGATAAAGAGGATGGGAGATACATGATGATCATAGAGAGAGGAATGGTACTCAGCTATCAAGGAGAAGGAAATCTTGCCATTTGCAATGACTTGGATAGAACTAGAGGGATCATGTTAAGTGAAATAAGTCAGTCGGGAAAGAGAATGACCATGTGGTGTCATTCATAGGTGCAATTAAAGAGGCAAAGCAGATGAACATCTGTGAAGGGAAGGAAAAACAAATAAGATGAAAACAGATGCAGGAAATACAGACTCTTAATGATAGGAAACAAACTGCGGGTCGCTGGAGGGGAGGAGAGGGGGGAGGGCATAACAGGGTACCAGTATGAAGGAGGGCAAGTTATGTCAAGAGCACTGCTGTTATCTCCAACTGGTGAATACCTGAATTCTTCCCCTGAAAGTATAATACACTATACGTTAATTCATTGGGTTTAAATTATATTAAGTTAAAAAAATCAGTTGTATCAGAGCACATTTCCTTCTGGACTCTCTGTTCTGCTCCTTCAGCTTATGCCAGGACCACCCACCTTGGGTCTGGTTTGTTTAAGTAGGCGCCACGCCTCGTCCATGGCCCAGCCCAGGGCTAGAACTCAGGACCCCGAGATCAGAACCGGAGGTGAGGTCAGTAGTCAGATGCTTAACCGATGGATCCAGCCAGGGGCCCGAGAACCACACTGCTTTATCCTGTGTCTCTGTGACATCCTTTGAAATAGGAAAGTGCTGCGTCCCACTCTGTCTTGCTTCTCCTATACTGATTTGCTTTCCGGGGTCATTTGTGGGGGTGGATGGATGTTATGGGGTTTTTTCCTATTTCTAAGATCTGCCACCATGATTTTGATTGGAATGACATTGGAACAGAGGGTGGCTTCAGGAACTGCGGACATTTTCACAAGATGAGGTCCAACCCCATGAGCCCAGAATGGTCTCCCAGAGCCTAGTATGGCTCAGTGCACAAGTCTTGTGCTCCTTCAGTTCAGTCTCATTATTTAATCTCTGTGATGGTCCTTAAAAGGAAGTCACGTCCTCATTTCCTTCCTGAGTGCTCATTGTCGGGACACAGCAAGGCTACTGAGCTCTGTAGGGTCAGTTTGTGTCCCATGAATTTACTGAACTCACTCCTTAGTTCTAACAGGTTTGGGTGGAGGCTCTCAGCTTTCCTATTTCTAGTACCATGTCTTCAGCAAATAGGGACAGTGTGACGTTCCCCGTCCAAGTGTGGAACCTTTGCTGTTTCCTGTCTGTTGACTACATTAGGACTTCCAGCGCTAAGAGGGGACCTCCTTGGCTTGTTCCTGCTCAGGGGAGATGATTTCAGGTTTTCACCCTTGAGGATGAAGGCACTTGTGGGCCTTCCTAGCGGCCTTTATTCTGTTGATAGAAATTTCCTCAAAACCCACTAGGCTTTTGATGTTGTATTTTGTCAAATGCTTTTACTGTAACTCTTGAGAGGATCTTATGCTTTTTGTCCTTTCTCTTGTTTTTCTTTTTTAAAAAGATTTTATTTACATATCCTTGAGAGACAGAGAGAGAGAGAGAGGCAGAGAAAGAGAGAGGCAGAGACACAGGCAGAGGGAGAAGGCGGCTCCATGTAGGGAACCCGACATGGGACTCGATCTCAGGACTCCAGGATCACGCCCTGGGCTGAAGGCAGGTGCTAACCTGCTGAACCATCCGGGCTGCCCCAAGTCCTTTCTCTGGTTAATGTGATGGATCCTGCTGACTGATGGACAGCGGGGTCATGGGTAGGACATGGGCAACATAAATGAACAATAGTATGAGCTATAAGCATCTGGTTCTCAAATAAATAAGCCACAGAAATTTAGAAAGTACAGCCTAGGGAATAGAGTCAGTACTGTTGTGACAACTTTGTACGGGGACAGACGGTGATGCCACTTCTCATGGGGAGAGCTGAGTAAGGCACAGAATTGTCAAGTCACTAGTTGTAGCCCTAAAACGACTGTCACCTTGTGTGTCGACTGTACTTCAATAAATATCAAGGAATAGGGGTTTCTGGTAGGACTCCCGGTGGGTCTGTGAAAGGCATTTACACGGTGGTTACACACACGAAGGCACCTCTGCAGAGGGGATAAAGATGCTCACATGTCTTCATGTTAATTTTGAGAAGATTTACTTGAGAGAGGGTGCAGTGGGGAGGGGCCGAGGGAGAGGGGGAACCTGGAGCAGATTCCTCACACACCGGAGCCCAAGCCCCACCCAAGGCTCCACGGCACAGCCTCGAAATCCTGACCTGAACCAAACTAAAGAGTCAACGTGGAACTGACTGAACCACCCAGGAGCCCCTCAATGTTCTTAAGAGCAACCCAATGTTCTGAAATCTGGGGGTCGGGAGGACATATTTCACCCCCAGTCTGCCTAGAAGGGCAGAAGGCTGCAGGGCCCGGGGATGGGAACTGTGATGTGGGAGTGTGCCTGCATCCCCGTCCCACCCAGCGTGTGGAGAGGACCCTCCCCCGGAGCCCTCAGGCTTCAGGGTGAAGGGCTAAGTGCTGATTGGACACTGCCTGCCCACAGTCATGATGCGGGACCCCACTGTGGGTGGAACTGTGTCATCCCCGTGTTCCACTGCTGCCTGGCGCTCACTGTGCATCAGCAGACCTTTGGAAGCACTTGTGCTCCGGATCTGGCTCACAGGACCCGACTCTCCCGCTCTCTCCAGTAGCTCAGTACTCCCACTCTCCTCATTACCCCAACTCTCCCACTCTCCCCAGTACCCCAGAACTCCCACTCTCCCCAGTTCCACAACTCTCCCAGTACCCCGGTACATAAAGAGGAGGCGCTCATACAGCGACAGGTCACAGGTGAGTGGCCACTGATGCCGGCTCCCCGCGGGCCACTCGAGGGCCTGTGGGTATGGGTGGGGAGGCTGGCCCCCCGGGCTGGGTTTCAAAACACGCCGACCTGAATGCGATGACTGTGAGCACCTGCTGCATCCCTTCCACAGCCCCACAGGGTGAGGGCGGCCCCCTTAAGCCCTGTCCAGGGAAGGAGGCTGCACTTGGAGTTCGACAGCTCTCCCAGGACCCCCGCTCCCCTGTAAGCCCTGTGCTGTGCAGGGAGACCCAATACATGACCTTTCTAGCCCATCCTAGGTGCATGGACCCAACAGGGATGACACCCCCACGCTCCACCCTGTGGTCAGAGAAAGATGGTCAGTGCCTGCTGGGTCCCCCTGGCCAGTGAGCAGGCATGCTCTTCACTCACTGGAACGCGGAGTCCCTCGTGCTCCCCCCATATCCCCCTCAGGCGATTCACACATCGTTGCCCTCAGTGTGGGAAGTTGGGTCGCACTATTGCTGGCATCAAGTTTGAATTTTGATGAAATCCAGTCCGTTGCTTTCTCCCCATGGTCGTTGTGCTTGTGGAATCTAAGAGAAACCTTCGATCTCCTCTGGGCTGGGACACATCACCCCGAGCATCAGCTCGGCAGTTCCCCGGAGCCTCCTGGGTCCCCCGCCCATGCGCTCCTGATACCGGGGTGGGAGCACTCTGTCATCCCAGCCTGACGGCGTGTCCTGGGACAGTGGCTGGGAAGGTGGACTGTAGGTGTGTGAGTGACAGACAGGCAGTGATTGTCTGTGTGTGATGGTCCAGCCAAGCCTGTGCCCCTCAGGGCTATGGGGTTGTCCCCACTCTGGTCAGATGGCGGGGGACCTGTCCTCAGGGAGCACCATGACGCATGTGTCTTCGGAAGGCTCTCATGCACCGTCATTCTTGGATGTGTTTGGATTCCAGCACCATGCAGGGGGATGCGGAGACCCTGCTGGCCTTGCAAAGGGCCAATATCATGGCCCAGTACCATCAGGTGAGGCCCAGAACGGACCATAGACAATACACACCCAAGAGAGGGGGGACCATACCTGCAAGAGCAGGGGAGGCCCAGGAGAGGATCAGAGCCAAGGATGAGCCAGGTCAGCCCAGACAAGGACCATAGTCACCAGGAACAAGTGAGACCCTGGGGATGGTCCCAGTATCAGTAGCAACTAAGGGTCCATCCTGGATCCAATCATTGGTAGCTGAGAAGCCCAGTCACCAGGTATGGTGAGGCCCAGGTGGGGATCACAGTCACCAAGTCCAGATGAAGTCCACAGCTACCATGTCCAGGCGAGGCCCAGGTGGAGACCAGAGCCAACAGGTCCAGGTGAGGTCAAGGTGGAGGCCACAGTCGCCAGGTCCACATGAGGCCAAGAAGGGGACCAGAGTCACTAGGCACAGGTGAGGCCCAGTTGGGGACTGTAGTCACCAGGTCTGGCTGAGGCCCAGATGAGAACCACAGTTACCAGGTCCAAGTGAGGCCCAGGTGGGAAGTGCCTTGATAGAAATGCGAACTCTAGCTGTCCTCTCTTTAAATCTCAGGCCGAATTCATAGGTTTTCAGGATGATTTGAAAGTTAGCTAGGTCATTTGGTGGGGACAGGTGACTTGGGGACCCTACTCTTCGGCCATCTTGCCCCTCTGACAGGAATATTTTTAGCAGTGAACAGTAAAGTCCGTTTATTAAAAGTTGTTATTGATTTGTGCAAACAAACTTCTGTCGGCTTAAAGCAACTGTGAATCACACATATCCACACTGGCTAGAAAATTTTGTTAACCTGAGTTTCTAGATCATTTTCATTACGTGAGTGATTTCTTTCCAAAACTAATTCCCATAGGAAGTAGGGCAATGTGACAAGAGAAACAGCCAATCAACATGAGAAAAAAGAAACCAACAAAAAAACGCTAAGCATTTTTCTTGGGATCAGAGAAATCCTGATCGCATAAGGTTTTTTCACCCTGCCCTGAGAGAAACCAATTCCCTGACTCAGATGCTTCAGGAGAGAACTGGGTTTCTGATCCAGTAAATCCTGACTGCCTCTGGCACTTGGTTCCCACAGCTGTGGATGTGGTCTCAGACCAGCTCGGTGGTTTCCAGGCTGCACTTGGACGAGTTGGAAGGTCTCTGACAATGCACCTTAGGGGCAGCCTGGGATCCATACCCTACAACTTTTAATTGATAGGTACACCAACTCACATTAAACTTTGTTAGAAAGAAGTCGAATTGTGTGTTTTAAGAAGACTTGAAAAAGGGCAGCCTGGGTGGCTCAGCCGTTTAGCACTGCCTTCTTCCCAGGGCATGATGCTGGAGACCCAGGATGGAGTCCCACTTTGGGCTCCCTGAATAGAGCCTGCCTCTCCCTCTGCCTGTGTCTCTGCCTCTCTCCCTCTCTCTCTGTTTCTCTACTCTCTCTCTCAAATGAATAAATAAATAAATAAATAAATAAATAAATAAATAAATAATAAATGCATAAATAAATAAAATAAAGTATATTGCAGCTATATTGGTAGCTATATTAATAAAATATGTTGTTTTTACATTTTATGGTGACTGGACCTAGCAACCCTTTACATCAACAGCCATCACTTCTAGTCCTCACAACAGTGTTGTGGGACAAGTGGTATTATTTCCTTTTTACAAATGAAATTGATGACTTCAAGCACATGAGGTTCCTTCCCTTTCTTTTTTTTTGTTCAGAATATACGAACTATAAGTGAGTAAATTACAAGAAACCCACTTCCGTGATCAACAGCTTTACTTTCCTCAAATGATTTTAATATTTTTCTCAATTCTCAACTCCTTATCTATCTGACTACTCCTTTTCAAATAACTTAAGATACTAAATAAATCTTAAAAAAAAAAAAAGGTTAGCCATGGTGACGCAGCGGTTTAGTGCCACCTGTAGCCCAGGGTGTAATCCTGGAGACCGGGATTGAGTCCCACATCGGGCTTCTTGCATGGAGCCTGCTTCTCCCTCTGCCTGTGTCTCTTCCTCTCTTGCTCTCTCTGAATGAATAAATAAATAAATCTTTAAAAAAATAACTTAGGATACATTTTCCCAGGACTTGTTCAGAGAACCATTCCCTGGATTAAAGTCTCTCCCTAAGTATGAATCAGTGACTTAAAACAGACCCAGGCTACACAGATTCTCTTATTTATTCAACACCCATTCATTCCAAAAAGACATCTATTCGGCCTTCTATATGGCAGGCACAGAGACAGGCTCTGTCCCCACCGGGTTTCGATCTATGTCCCCAGAGTACTACCTGCTGTCTTTTGAACTTCCTACAGGAGCCTGAATGCTGATTTCTGAAAGCAAAACAAGCAAGTCCACAGTTCTCCTTCATACTTCCCCAGAATACCCTTGGGTTCTCTGCCCAGAGTTGAATTGTTGTGATACTTACTGAGTCATTGATTGTGTAGGTCAGTCACAGAGCAGCACTGCCATCCAAAACAAAAAGGAGGAAAAAGGAGTTTGGAAGTAATTGGGTCTCACAAATCATGGGGAGGGAATACGGAAACTGTGTTAATGTTTCTTAGTGCACCTTTTCTCAGAGCCACATCTCTCCAGATGTGGAGACATAGACGAAGCCCCATATGTCCCGAAACCAAAGTGCAGGTCGTGAGGAGGACGGGGGTCCTGTCAGTGTTGACGTGGCCCCACATTTTCCTCAAGCTTCACCATAAGACCTGAGGAGGCTGGGGGCTCCTGTCAGTGTGGATGCGGTCCCCACATCTTTCGTAGGCCTCACCATGGACCCAGACAAGGCTGGGGTCTTCTGTCCGCATGGACACATCCCCATAATTCCTGAAGTCTACACCGGGGGTCCTGAGGAGGTCAGCGTCCTGTTGTGTGGACGTGGCCGTGCATCCTTCCGAAGCGAAACTGCGGGTTCTGAGGAGGCCTGGGTTCCTGTCACTGTGGATGCGGCCCCCTGCTTCCAGAAGCCTGAACGTGTGTCCTGAGGGGCCCTGGAGCTCATGCCAGAGTGGACGCGGCGCCACATCTTCCTGAAGCCTCCCCGCAGGTCCTGACGTGGCTTAAGGGCTCCTGTCAGCATGGATGCTGGCCCACATCTTCCTGAAGCCTCCACACAGGTCCTGAGGAGGCTGGGGCTCATCAGGATGGATGTGGCCCCACGTCCTCCTCAGGCCTCCCCAGCACAGGCGGGCTCCTGTTAGTGCAGGCTAACGATGCCTACTGAGCAAGCGTGACCCCTGGGCAGGGCCTGGGCTCAGGCGCCCTGTGCGGAAGGCTCAGGTACTGCAGGAGGCAGTGCAGGGGGGCAGGGTGCCCGCACAGGGGCCCCACCTGCCTCCTTCCAGTCTCCAGCTAAGGCCTGTGAGCTTCGGAAATGTCTCACTGAAATGGAGCCCAATACCCTGCTTCCCCAGAAATACTTAAGGACAATGAATTGGAGCCCACCTGACGCAATATGAAATTTGGACCAGACTTTTATCACACCCTGCAAAACTCACTCAACCCTCTTCCACTGTGGGTGGGACCGCGGGCTGGTGCAGCCGCCCTGGAAACAGTGTGGAGGCTCCTCAGGAAGTTACCAATAGATCCGCCCTGTGACCGGCAGGTGCATGGCCTTGGGCACACTCCAAAGTTACAGATGCAGTGAGACTCGGGGACACCTTCACCCCAATGTCCACAGCAGCTGTGTCCACAGTAGCCACACTGTAGGAGTAGCGTCGGTGCCCCCGGGCAGATGATGGATAAAGAGGATGGGAAATAGATGATGGTAATAGATTATAGAGAGAATGATGATACGAATGGTACTCAGCTATCAAAGAGAAGGAAATCTTGCCATTTGCAGTGACCTGGATAGAACTAAAGGGATCATGTTAAGTGAAATAAGTCAGTCAGGAAACAAAATTACTGTATGGTTTCATTCATAGGTGAAATTAAAGAAGCAAAGCAGATGGGCATCTGTGAATGGAAGGAAAAACAAAATGAAAACAGAGATGGAGGGAACAGATACTCAATCACAGGAAACAAACTGAGGGTCGCTAGAGGTGAGGGGAGTGGAGGGACAGGGTAACTGGTAGACGGGCATGAAGGAGGGCAGTGATGTCATGAGCCCTGGTGTTATCTCCAACTGGTGAATCCCTGAATTCTACCTCTGCAAGTATAATACACTATACTGCTAATTAATTGGGTTTAAATTAAATTAAGCTTAAAAAATCAGTTGACTGTATCAGAGTGCATTTTCTTCCAGGCTCTCTCTTCTGCTCCTTCAGCTTATGCCAGAACCACACCCCTGTGGGTTTGGTTGTTTAAGTAGGCTCCATGCCTCATCCACAGCCCAGCACAGTGCTAGAACTCATGACCCCGAGATCAAGACCAGGGGTGAGGTCAGGAGTCGGATGCTTAACCAACAGAGACAGCTGGGGGCCCGAGAACCACACTGCTTTCTCCTGTGTCTCTGTGACATCGTTTGAAATAGGAGAGTGCAGTGTCTTGCTCTGTCCCACTTGTCCTATACTGATTTGCTGTCCAGGGTCATTTGTGGGGGCAGACGAATGTTACGAGTGCTTTTTGTATTTCTAAAATCGGCCACAATGATTTTGATAGCAATGACATTGGAACTGAGGGTGGCTTCTGGAACTGTGGACCTTTTAACAAGATGAAGGCTCCGACCCCACGAGGCCAGGATGTCCTCCCAAAGTCTTGTAATTTTCAGTGTACAAGTCTTGCACTCTCTTGGTTCAGTCTAATTATTTTGTTCTTTTGGATGCTCCTGATAAGGGAGTCATGTCCTTAATATCCTTTCTGAGTGCTTATTGTCGGGACACAGCAAGGCTACTGATCTCTGTTTATTTCGTGTCCCACAACTTTACTGAATTCACTCATTAGTTCTAACAGTTTTTGGTGGAGTCTCTCAGGTTTCCTGTTTCTAATGCCACATCTTCAGCAAATAGGGACAGTTTGACGTCCCCCTTACAGGTGTGGAACCTTATCTGTTTCCTGTCTGTTGACTACGGTAGGACTTGCAGTGCTGAGAGGGGACCTCCTTGGCTTCTTCCTGCTCTTAGGGAAGACGATTTCAAGGTTTCACCCTTGAGGATGATGTCAGCTGCAGGCCTTCCTACACGGCCTTTATTCTGTTGATATATGTTTCCTCAAAATCCACTACGCCAAAAAAAATTTTTTTTAGAAAACCCGCTATGCTTTTTATGTTATATTTTGTCAAATGGTTTTTCTGCAACACTTGAGAGGATCGTATGCCTTTGAAATTTCTCTTGTTTTTTTTTTAAGATTTTATTTATTTACCCATGAGAGACAGAGAGCGAGAGAGCAAGAGCAAGAGAGAGGGAGATGCAGAGACACAGTCAGAGACATAGAGGGAGAAGCAGGCTCCATGTAGGGAACCCGACATGGGACTCAACCCTAGGAATCCAGGTTCACGCCCAGGCCAAAGGCAGGCGATAAACCGCTGAGCCCCCTGGGCTGCCCCATGTCCTTTCTCTAGTTAATGTGATGGATCATGGTGATGGATAGTCAGAGGGGACACCGGTGGGAGTTGGGCAATATAGATGAAGCACATTAAGAGCTATAATCATCTGGTTCTCAAATAAATAATTCACAGATATTTAGAAAGTACAGCCTAGACAATAGAGTCAGTACTATTGTGACAATTTTGTATGGGGACAGATGCTGATGACACTTCTTGTGGGGAGATCTGAGTATGCACAGAATTGTCAAATCACTAGGTCGTAGCCCTGAAACTGCTATAACATTGTGTGTTGACTGTACTTCAGTAATATCAAAGAAAAGGTGTTTCTGATGGGAGTCATGGTGGGTCCATGAAAGGCATTAAAATGGTCATTACACATATGAAGGCACCTCTGAAGAGGGGATAAAGATGCTCACATGTCTTGATGTGCATTTTCAGAAGATTTACTTGAGAGAGGGTGCAGTGGGGAGGGGTGGAGGGAGAGGGGGAATCTGGAGCAGACTCCTCACATACCAGTCACCAGGTCTGGGTGAGGACCACGTGAGGACCACAGTCAGCAAGTACAGGTGAGCCCCATGTGGGACCCAGAGCCACCAGGACCAGATGAGGCTCAGGTGGGGACCAAAAGGACCAGGTTCAGGTTGAGACCCAGGTGGAGCCCAGAGGCACCAGGTCCAGGTGAGGCCCAGGTGGCAACCAGAATCACCAGGTCCAGGTGAATCCCAGAGGGGACCAGATTCACCAACTCCAGGTAAGGCCCAGGTGGGGACCAAATTCACAAGGTCTGGATGAGGCCCAGGTGGGGACACAGTCTCCAGGTCCAGTTGAGGCAAAACTGAGGACCAGAGCCAACAGGTCCAGCTGAGGCACAAGAGGGGACCAGAGTCACCAGGTACAGATGAGGCCCAGATGAGGATCAGAGTTACCAGGTCCTGGTGAGGCATAGAAGGAGACCACAGGACCCATGTCCTGGTGAGCCCCATGTGGGAACCAGAGTCACCAGGTCCATTTGAAGCCCAGGTGGGGACCAGATTCACCAAGACCAGGTGAAGCCCAGGTGGTGACCAGAGTCACCAGGTCTGGTTAAGGAACAGGTAAGGACCAGATTCACCAGGTCTGGGGGAGGCCCCAGGGGGGACCAGAGTCGCCAGGTCCAGGTGAGACCCAGGTGGCAACCACACTCAGCAGGTCCAGGTGAGGTCAAGCTGAGGACCAGTGTTACCAGGGCCAGGTGATGTAGGTGGGGACCAGTCACCATGTCCACGTGAGGCCAGAAATATACCACAGTTACCAGCTCCAGGTGAGGTCCATGTGCAAACCAGAGTCACCCAGTCCAGGTGAGGCCCACGTGGGGACCAGAGTCACCAGGTCAAGGAGCAGCCCAGAAGGGGACCAGAATCCCCTGGTCCAGGTGAAGCACAGGTGTGGAACAGATTAACCAGGTCCGAAAGACACCCAGGTGAGTAACAGAGCAACCAAGACAAGGTATGGCCTAGATGGTGCTCAGAGTCACCAGGTTCAGGTGAGGCCAGGCCAAGAAGGGGACATCAGTCAACATGTCCAGGTGAACCTGATGTGGGATCTAGAGCCACAATATCCAGGTGAGTCCCATGTGGGGACCACAGAAACCAGATCCAGATGAGGCCCAGGATGGGACCAGAGTCACCAGGTCCAGGTGAGCCCAGGTGGGAAACAGATTCACCAGGACCGGGTGAGGCCCAGGTGGGGAACACAGTCACCAGATCCAGGTGAGGCACAGGTGGGGAACACAGTCACCAGGTCCAGGTAAGGCCAAGCAGAGGACCAGAGTCACCAGTTCCAGGTGAGCCCCAGGTGGGGACCGGAGTCACCAGGTACAGATGAGCCTAGAAGGAAACGAGAGACACAAGGTCCAGGTGAGTTCCATGTGGGAACCAGAGCCACCAGGTACAGGTGAGGCCAGGTGAGGACCAAAGTTTACAGATCCAGGTGTGTCCCAGGTGGGGATCAGAGAAACCCTGTCCTGATGATGCCTAGATAGGTACCAGAGACACCAGGTCCAGGTGAGGCCCAGGTGGGGACCAGTTACCAGATCCAGGTGAGGCCAAGCTGAGGGCCAGAGTCACCAGGTCCCAGTAAGACTCAGGTGAGGCCCAGGTGGGGATCAGAGTTATCAGGTCCAGGTGAGGCCCAGGTGGGGACCACTATCACCAGGTCCAGGTGGGGACCAGAGTCACTGGGTCCGGGTGAGGCCCCATTGGGGACAAGAATCACCAGGTCCAGGTGAGGTGCAGGTGGCAACCATACTCACCAGGTCCAGGTGAGGCCCTGGTGGGGACCAGAGTCACCAGGTACATGAGACCCTAGAAACACTACAGCCACCAGGTCCACATGAGGTCCATGTGGGAATGAGAGTCACCAGGGACAGGTGAGGCCCAGTTGGGCCCAGATTGACCAGGTCCAGGTGGGACCCAGGTGGGAGCCACTGTCACCATGTCCAGGTGTGTCCCAGGTGAAGACCAGAGTTAACAGGTCCAGGTGGGTCCCTGTTAGGGAACAGTGTATCCATGTTCTGATGCTACCCAGGTGGGTACCAGAGACACCAGGTCCAGGTGAGACCCAGGTGGGGACCAGAGACATGAGGTCCAGGTGAGGTCCTGGTGGGAAGCACAGTCACCAGTTCCAGGTGAAGCCCAGATGGGGCCAGAGTCACCAGGTACAGAAGAGGCCAAAGTGAGGACCAGAGTTACCAGGTCCAGGTGAGTCCCAGTGGGGAATAGAGTAACCATGTCCCGATGATGCCCAGGTAGGGACCAGAGTCACCAGGTCCAGATGAGGCCAGGTTGGGAGCATATTCACTAGGTCCAGGTGAGGCTCAGTTGAGGACCAGAGTCACCAGGTCAGGGTGAGGCCCAGAGTGGTTCGAGAGTCATCATGTCCAGGTGAGGCTCAGGTGTGGAAGAGAGTAACCAGGGTCCAATGATGCCCAGGTGAGGACCAGAGTCACCAGTTCCAGGTGAGGCCACGAAGGAGTCCACAGCAATCGGGTCCTCGTGTGGCCCAGGTGGGGATCAAAGTCACCAGGACTGGGTGAGGCCCAGATGGGGCCCAGATTCACCAGGTCCAGGTGAGGCCCAGGTGGTAACCAGAGTCACCAGGTCTGGGTGAGGACCAGGTAAGGACCACATTTACCAGGTCCCAGTGAGGCCCACATGTGGACCTGAGTCACCAGGTATGGGTGAGGCCCAGGTGGCAATCACACTCACCAGGTCCAGGTGATGCCAATCTGCAGGCCAGAGTCACCAGATCCAGGTGAGGCCCTTGTGGGGACCGGAGTCCCAGGTAAATGTGAGGTTAGAAGGACACCACAGTCACCCGGTCCAGGTGTGGTTCATGTGTGCATGAGAGTCACCAGGACCAGGTGAGACCCAGGTGGGGACCACAGTCACCAGGTCCAGATTGAGGCCCAGGTGGGGCCCAGTCATCAGGGCCAGGTGAGGCAAAGTGTAGATCAAAGTTATCAGGTCCAGGTGAGTCCCAGGTGGGGAACAGAGTAACCATGTCCCAATGATGCCCAGGTGGGACTAGAGTAACAATGTCCAGATGAGGCCCAAGTGAGGAGTTGATTCACCATGTCCAGTTGAGGCCCAATTGAGGCCCAGTCTCCCCAGCTCCGGGTGAGGCCCAGAGGGAGACCAGAGTCACCTGGTCCAGATGACATCCACGTGGGACCAGAGTCACCACGTCAGGGTGAGGCCCAGTGTGGGACTAGAGTCAGTAGGTCCAGGTGAGTCCTCGATGTGGAACTGAGTAACCAGGTCCCATGTTGCCCATGTGAAGACCAGATTTACCAGGTCCAGGTGAGGTCCATGTGGGAACCAGTCACCTGGTCCAGGTGAGGCCCAGGTGGGACCACAGTCACCAGGTCAGGGTGAGGTCCAGAGGGAGACCAGAGTCACCAGGTCAGGTGAGGCCCAGGTGTAGAAGAGAGTAACCAGGTCCCAATGATGCCCAGGTAAGGACCAGAGTCACCAGGTCCAGGTGAGGCCCAAATATGGATCAGGGTCACGAGTTCCAGGTGAGGCCAAGAAGGAGACCACAGGAACCAGGTCCAGGAGAGCCCCATATGGGAACCAGTGCCTCAGATCCAGGTGAGGCTCAGGTGGGGACCATGGTCACGAGGTCCAGGTGAGGCCCAGGTGGCAACAAGATTCACCAAGCCCAGGTGAGACCCAGATGATGCCCAGAGTCACCAGGTCCAGGTGAGGACCAGGTAAGGACCAGATTCACCAGGTCCAAGTGAAGCCCAGGTGGGGACCAGAGTCACCAGGTAAGGGTGAGGCCCAGAGTGGGACCAGAGGTCCCCGGTCAAAGTGAAGCCCAGGTGTGCAAAAGAGTATCCAGGTCCCAATGATGCCTCGGTGAGGACCAGAGTCACTAGGGCCATGTGAGGCCCAGATGGGGATCAGAATCACCAGGTCCTGGTGAGGCATAGAAGGAGACCACAGTCACAAGTATCAGGTGAGCCCCATGTGGGAACCAGAGCCACTATATCCAGCTGAGTCCCAGGTCCATGTGAGGCCCACGTGAGGACCAGATTCATCAGGTTGAGTTGAAGCATAGCTGGGGACGAGATTCACCTGGTCTGAGTTAGGTCAAAGTGGGGATGAGAGTCACCAGGTCCAGGTGAGGCCAAGCTGAGGACCAGAGTCACCAGATCCAGGTGAGGTCCATGTTGGAAAGAGTCACCAGGCCCAGGAGAGGTCCAGGTGGGGACCAGAGTCAGCAGATCCAGGTGAGACCCAGTTGGAGACCAGAGTCACCAGGTCCAGATGAAGCCCAGGTGAGGACCAGAGTAACCAGGTACATGTGAGGCCCAGGTGGGGACCAGAGGCAACAGGTCCGTGTGAGGCCGGTTGGGGACCATGGTCACCAGGTCTACGTGAGACCCAGGTGTGGAACACAGTAATCAGGTCCAGGTGAGTCCCAGGTGGTGACAACAGTCACCACATCCAGGTGAGGCCCAGGTGGGGACCAGAATCTCCAGGTTCAGAGGAGGTCCTTGAAAGAACCAGAGTCAACAGTTCGAGGTGAGGCACATGTGGCAACCAGAGTCAGCAGATCCAAATCAGGCCAAAGTGGGGTTCACAGTCACCAGGTCAGGGTGAGACCCAGAGGGGGACCAGAGTCACCTGGTTCAGGTGAGGCCGAGTTGTGGAACACAGTAACCAGGTCCCAATTATGCCCAGTTGAGGACCAGAGTCAACAGGGCCAGGTGAGGCCCAGATGGGGATCAGAGTCACCAGGTCCAGGTGAAACCAAGCTGAGGACCAGAGTCACTAAATGCAGGTGAGGCCCGGGGTGGAGGGGGGACTGGAATCACCAGGTACATGTGAGGCTAGAAGAACAGCAGAGACACCAGGTCCAGGTGAGGCCCAGGTGAGGACCAAAGTTAAATGTTCCAGAGTCTCACTGGGGAAACAGAGTAACCATATCCCGATGATGCCCAGGTGGGTACAAGAGTCACCAGGTGCAGGTGAGGCACACATGAGGACCAGAGTCACCAGGTCCATGTCATACCCAGGAGGGGGCCAGATTCACCAGGTCCAGGTGAGGCCCAGGTGGAACAGAGTACCTGGTCTGCTGAGGCCCAGGGGGGATAAATGTCATAAGACCAGTTGAGGCCCAGTTGGGAACACAGTCACCCGGTCCAACTGAGGCCAAGCTAAGTACCAGAGGCACCAGGTCCAGCTGAGGCCCAGTTGGGGACTGGAGTGACCAAGTATAGGTTACATTAGAAGGACACCACAGTCATAAGAACACAGTTGGTTGAAAGCTGGCTTCTAAGGATGCTTCCTTGTGAGATCAGGGCAGGTCCCTCCCGCATCCTGACTGCCTGTAGACGAAGCTGCTAACATCCTTATGTTAGGCGCTGGGAGAGGTGGTGTGAAAAGCATGTGGAAGCGTCAGGCCTGTTCTCAGGTGTATCTGAGTAGAAAACAACGATTTCCAATGACCTTCCTCAATTAGAGTGTAGCTAGGTTCTAACTCCCATGTATGAGTGTTTAGCAGACATCTGCCTCCCAGGCATACACACATCTGAGAGTTGAGCTTATGGCCGGCCTCCCACATCCTGCCTGCAGGTACACTTCATTCCTAACAGGCCTAGGCTTGATGCGTGACTGAAGTGCTGTGAGAGGGAAGTGATAAGTCCCGGCCGACAAGACTAGTGCCTCCAAGCTCAATTCAGCGATTTCCTAGTAACTCCGGCCTTAGACTGGTAATACATACTAAGTTCCATACGTGAGAAGCTAGCTGCACCCCTTGTCCATTGGTAACCTACTTCTGAGAGTTCAGCTCACTGCCAGGCCCTCACAGTTCCACACTGCCTGCACATGGAGTTACGAACATCCTCACTACTCATGTGTGTCAGAAGCTCATGGTATGCAAGGGGCAACGTGCAGGCATCAAAGGTTGTGTCTCCAGGTGCAGTAGAGCGGTTTTCATGGAACGTCCATACTTACAATGCTGCTATCTTCTCACGGCCATAAGAATGCAGCTAGTAGAAAGCTGGCTTCGAGGTATGCTTCCTTTTGAGAGCTGAGCTAAGGGCAGGACCCTCCCGCATCCTGCCTGCCTGTAACATAGCTGCTAACATCCTTAGGTTAGGTGATGGGAGAGTTGCTGAGAAAAGCATGTGGAAGCGTAGGCCTGTAGTCAGGTGTATCTGAGTTAAATACAGCGATTTCCAACGTCCGTGTTGAGTTAGATTGTAGCTCGGTACTAGCTCCCCTCAGTAAGTGTCCAGCAGACATCGGTGGGCAAAGCATACACACTTCTGAGAGTTGAGCTTATGGCCTGTACCTCCCTCATCCTGACTGCCTGTATGGGTCCGCTTCCACAGCTTTTTGTTCTATGGGGGACAATTGCGGAATGAGAACCTAGTGTCTGCCTTGTCACTTTTCGTGCCAAGTGGAAAGCTTCCTCCAAAGCATGCACATGCCTTTGGATTGAGCTTCTGGCTTTTACCTCCCACATGCTGAACTCCTGTATGCTTCACTTCGAAAGGATTTTGCTCGATCCGGGATGCATGTTTTCTGAGAGGCAAGTGTCTCTTAGGAAGTCTTCCAGCGACTTCTGAGGAATTCCAGCCTCAGAAGGCAGCTACATACTAACATCCAAACCTGAGTACCTAGTTGAAAGCTGTCTGTCTGGGGAACTTCCTTCTGTGAGATGAACTGATACGTGGTCCTTCCCAGTTCCACACTGCCTCCAGATGGAGTTGTGAATATCCTCACTACACATGTTGGTCAGAAGCTCATGGGATGCAAGGGGCAACCTGCAAGCGTCAATGGTTTTGTCTCCAGGTGCAGTAGCACGGTATTCATGGAACGTCCAGACTTACAATGCTGCTAGCTTCTCACGGCCATAAGAAAGCTGGCTTAGAGGCATGCTTCGTTTTGAGAGCTGAGCTCAGGGCAGGAAGCTCCCACATCCTTCCTGCCCGTAGATGAAGCTGCTAACATCCTTATGTTAGGCGCTGGGAGAGGTGGTGAGAAAAGCATATGGAAGCGTCGGGCCTGTTCTCAGGTGTATCTGAGTTGAAAACAGCGATTTCCAATGACCTTCCTCAATTAGAGTGTAGCTAGGTTCTAACTCCCTTGTATCAGTGGGTAGCAGACATCTGTCTTCAAGGCATACACACTTCTGAGAGTTGAGCTGATGGCTGGCCCCCACATCCTGCCTGCTGGTACATTTCGGTCCTAACAGGCCTAGGTTCAATGCATGACTGAAGTGTTGTGAGCGGGAAGTGGAAACTCCCGGCCAACAACACTAGTGCCTCCAGGCTAAATCCAGCGACTTGCTAGGAACTTCGGTCTTAGAATGTTGCTACATACTAAGTTCCATACGGGAGAAGCTAGCTGCACCCCTTGTCCATCGGTAACTTACTTCTGAGAGTTGAGCTCACTCCCAGTCCCTCACAGTTCCACACTGCCTGCAGATTGAGTTTTGAACATGTTCACCAGAGAGCTTTGTCAAAAGCTTGTGAGACACAAGTGGAATAATGCAGGCCTGGATGGTGTCTGCAGGTGCAGTAGAGTGGTATTCTTGGAACCTCCTGAGTTGGAACACTGCTACATACTCACAGTCACAAGAACACAGCTAGTAGAAAGCCGGCTTCGAGGCATGCTTTCTTTTGAGAGCTGAGCTCAGGCCAGGACCCTCCCGCATCCTGACTGCCTGTACACATAGATCCTAACATCCTTATGTTAGGTGCTGGGAGAGGTGGTGAGAAAAGCATGTGGAAGCGTCAAGCCTGTACCCAGGTGTACCTGAGTTGAATACAGCGATTTCCAATGGCCTTCGTCAATTAGAGTGTAGCTGTGTTGGAACTCCCATATATGAGTGGGTAGCAGACATCTGCCTCCCACGCATACACACTTCTGAGAGTTGAGCTTACGGCCTGCCTCCCACATCCTGCCTGAAGGTACAATTCACTCCGAACAGGCCAAGGCTCAATGCTTGGCTGAACTGTTGTGAGAGATAAGTGGAAAGTCCCGCCCCACAAGACAAGTACCTCCAAGCTCAATCCAGCGATTTCCTAGGCACTCCGGTCTTAGAATGGTGCTACATAATAAGTTCCATATGTGAGAAGCGAACTGAACCCCGTGTCCTTAGGTAACATACTTCTGAGAGCTGAGCTGACTCCCGGTCCCACACAGTTCCACACTGCCCGCAGATGGAGTTACAAACATCCTCACTACTCATGTGTGTCAGAAGCTCATGGGATGCAAGGGGCAACCTGCAGGCGTCAATGGTTGTGTCTCCAAGGCAGTAGAGCGGTATTCGTGGAACGTCCAGACTTACAATGCTGCTATCTTCTCACGGCCATAGGAATGCAGCTAGTAGAAAGCTGGCTTCGAGGTATGCTTCCTTTTGAGAGCTGAGCTAAGGGCAGGACCCTCCCGCATCCTGCCTGCCTGTAGATGTAGCTGCTAACATCCTTAGGTTAGGTGATGGGAGAGTTGCTGAGAAAAGCATGTGGAAGCGTAGGCCTGTACTCAGGTGTATCTGAGTTGAATACAGCAATTTCCAATGTCCGTGTTGAGTTAGATTGTAGCTCGGTACTAGCTCCCCTCAATAAGTGTCCAGCAGACATCGGGGGCAAAGCATACACACTTCTGAGAGTTGAGCTTATGGCCTGTACCTCCCTCATCCTGACTCCCTGTACGTGTCCGCATCCACAGCTTTTCGTTCCATGCGGGACAGTTGCAGAATGAGAACCTAGTGTCTGCCTTGTCACATTCGTGCCAAGTGGAAAGCTTCCTCCAAAGCATGCACATGCCTTTGGATTGAGCTTCTGGCTTTTACCTCCCACATGCTGAACGCCTGTACGCTTCGCTTCCAAAGGATTTCGCTGCATCCAGGATGCAAGTTTTCTGAGAGGCAAGATTGAGGAAGTTCGTTGGAAATCACTGTTTTCAACTCAGATACACCTGAGAACAGGCTCGACACTTCCACATGCTTTTCTCACCACCTCTCCCAGCGCCTAACATAAGGATGTTAACAGCTTCGTCTACGGGCAGGAAGGATGTGGGAGCTTCCTGCCCTAAGCTCAGCTCTCAAAACGAAGCATGCCTCTAAGCCAGGTTTCTACTAGCTGCGTTCTTATGGCCGTGAGAAGCTAGCAAAATTGTAAGTCAGGACGTTCCTTGAATACCGCTCTACTGTACCTGGAGACACAACCATTGAAGCCTGCAGGTTGCACCTTGCGTCCCATGAGCTTCTGACCAACATGTGTAGTGAGGATGTTCATAACTCCATCTGGAGGCAGTGTGGAACTGGGAAGGACCGCGTGTCAGGTCATCTCACAGAAGGAAGTTCCCCAGACAGACAGCTTTCAACTAGGTACTCAGGTTTGGATGTTAGTATGTAGCTGCCTTCTGAGGCAGGAATTCCTCAGAAGTTGCTGGATTGAGCTAAGAGAATCAAAAATAATCTAATCAAATTGAATTGAAAGGAATCGTATCGAATTAAAAATAATCAAATCGATTCGAATCAAATCAAAAAGATGCAAAAATAACCGAATCTACTCTAATCGAATTGAAAATAATTGAATTGAAAATAATCGAATTGTATCGAATGGAATCGAATGGAATCGAAAAGAATCGAAAATAATCGAATTGACTCGAATCGAATCGAAAATAATCAAATCGAATCGAAAAAAATCGAATTGAATCGAATGGATTGGAACTGAAAAGAATCAAATCGAATAGAAAAGAATCGAACTGAAATGAAAATAATCGATTCAAATCGCAAAGAATCGAATTGAATCGAAAAGAATCGAATCAAATTGAATCAAAAATAAATGAAAATAATCGAAATGAAATGAAAATAATCAATTCGAATTGAAAAGAATCGATTCGAAATGAAAAGAATTGAAAATAATCAAACCAAATCGAAAATAATTGAACCAAAACAAAAAAAATTGAAAGCAATCGAAAAGGATCAAATCAAATCGAAAACAATTGAATTGAAAATAATCAAATCGAATCGAAAATAATCAAACCGAAACGAAAATAATACATTCAAATCCAAACGAATCGAATCGAATCAAATCAATGGAAAGTAATCGAATAGAATCAAAAAGAATTGAATCAAATCGAATTGAAAATATTCGAAAAGAATCGAATCGAAATGAAAAGAATCGAAAATAATCAAATCGAATCAAAAGTAATTGAACTGAAACAAAAATAATTGAAACCAATCGAAAAGAATCAAAACGAATCAAAAACAGTCTAATAGAAAATAACCAAATGAATCGAAAATAATCGAACCGAAACGAAAATAACTGATTTGAATCAAAAAGAATCGAAACGAATCAAAAAGAGTCAAATCGAATTGAATCGAATTGAATCAAAAAGAATCGAAAATAATCGAACTGAATCAAATCGAAAAGAATCGAATATAATCGAAAAGAATCGAATCGAATCAAATCAAACAAATCGAAAAGAATCAAAAATAATCGAATCGAAAAGAATCGAATCGAATCTAAAATGATTGAATGGAATAGATTCGAATCGAAAAGAATTGAAAATATTCAAATCAAATCAAAACCAAAGGAATCGAATCAAATTGAAAATAATCAAATCGATTCGAATCACATTGAAAAGAATAAAAAGTAATCGAATGGACACAAATCAAATTGAAAATATTCGAATCGAAGTGAAAATAATTGAATTGTATTGATTGGAATTGAATCGAATCAAAAAGAATTGAAAAGAATAGAATCGATTCAAAAACATCGAATGGAATCAAAAAGAATCGAATTGAATCGAAAATAATCGAATTGAATCTAATAGAAACGAAAAGAATCGAAAATAATCGAATCGATTCGAAAATGACCGAATCGAAACCAAAAGAATTGAATCGAATCGAAAGTAATCGAATCAAATCAAATAAAACAAATCAAAAAGAATCGAAAATAATCGAGTCGAAAAGAATCAAATCGAATCGAAAATGATTGAGTGGAATAGATTCGAATCGAAAAGAATCGAAAATATTCGAATCAAATCAAAACCAAAGGAATCAAATCGAATTGAAAATAATCATATCGATTCAAATCACATCGAAAAGAATCAAAAATAATCGAATGGACTCGAATCTATTGAAAATAATTGAATCGAATGGAATCAAAAATAATTGAATTGTATTGAATGGAATCGAATCAAATCGAAAATAATCGAATCGAATCGAATAGAGTCGAAAAGAATCAAAAATAAACGAAAAGAATAGAATCGAATAGAAAATAATCGAATCGAATCGAAAAGAATCGAATTGAAAATAATCGAATCGAAAATAATTGAATCAAATCGAAAAGAATTGAATCAAAAATAATCGAATCGAAAGAATCAAATCAAATCGAAGAGAATTGAATCGTATAGAAAATACTCGAATCCAATCGAAAAGAATCCAAAATATTCAAAACGAAAGGAATCGAATCGAAAATAATCTAATCGAATCAATTAGAAAATGATCGAATTGAATTGAATCGAATCGAAAAGAATCAAAAATAATCGAATCGATTCAAAAACAATTGAATCGAATGGAAAAGAATCGGATCGAATCGAAAATGATCGAATTGAATCGAATCGAAAAGAATCAAAAATAATCGAATCGATTTGAAAATAATCGAATCGAATCAAAAATAATCAAATTGAATCGAAAATAATCGAATTGAATCTAATTGAAACGAAAAGAATTGAAAATAATTGAATCGATTCGAAAATGATCGAATCGAATTGAAAAGAAACGAATCGAATCGAAAATGATCGAATTGAATTGAATCGAATCGAAAAGACTCAAAAAGAATCAAAAATGATCGAATTGAATTGAATCAAATCGAAAAGAATCGAAAATAATCTTATCAGAGGAGCTGCACCAACCTTCAGGAGCTGCACCGACCTTCCCGGGTGGAGAGGGGCCCGCAGGGAGTTAGAGCAGGACCCAGGAGGGCGGGGATGCCCTCGGGCTCCCGGGGACACTAACAGACACCTGCGGCACACCCAGGAGAGTGCACCGAGCTCCCTAAGGGCTGCAGCCCACACGGCAGGACCCAGAGCAGCTCGAGGGGCTGCGCAGCTCCGGGAAGTGTTCCGTGGCGGCGGCTCCCGCAGAGGAAGAGGCTCCACTGGGAGGGGGCTGCGCAGCTCCGGGAACTGCTCCGTGGCGGCGGCTCCCGCAGAGGAAGAGGCTCTGCGTGGAGGGGGCTGCGCGGCTCCGGGAACAGCTCCCCCAGAAGACCAGCTGGACAGACAAGTTCCAGGGGAAGTCAAGGGACTTAAAGAAGGCAGAATCAGAAGATACCCCCCGTGTGTTTTGTATTTTGGTTTTTTGTTTTTTGTCTTTTGAGTTCTTTTTTGTTTTTGTTTTTTCTTTTTCCTTTTGATTTCTGATTGCTTCCCCCACTCCCTTTTTTTCACCTTTCTTTTTCCTTCTCTTCTCTTTTTTTCATTCTTTCTTCCTTTTTTCTTGTTTCCTCTTCTTTTTCTCTTTTCTTTCCTTCTCCCTCTCTCTTTTTTCCTTTTCCTAATACAACTTGCTTTTGGCCACTCTGCACTGAGCAAAAGGACTAGAAGGAAAACCTCACCTCCAAAGAAAGAATCACAAACAGTCCTCTCTCCCACAGAGTTACAAAATCTGGATTACAATTCAATGTCAGAAAGCCAATTCAGAAGCACTATTATACAGCTATTGGTCTCTCTAGAAAAAAGCATAAAGGACTCAAGAGACTTCATGACTGCAGAATTTAGATCCAATCAGGCAGAAATTAAAAATCAATTAAATGAGATGCAATCCAAACTAGAAGTCCTAACGAAGAGGGTTAACGAGGTGGAAGAAGGAGTGAGTGACATAGAAGACAAGTTGATGGCAAAGAAGGAAACTGAGGATAAAAGAGACAGGCAATTAAGAGACCATGAAGACAGATTAAGGGAAATAAATGACAGCCTGAGGAAGAAAAACCTACGTTTAATTGGGGTTCCCGAGGGCGCCGAAAGGGACAGAGGGCCAGAATATGTATTTGAACAAATCCTAGCTGAAAACTTTCCTAATCTGGGAAGGGAAACAGGCATTCAGATCCAGGAAATAGAGAGATCCCCCCCAAAATCAATAAAACCCGTTCAACACCTCGACATCTAATAGTTAAGCTTGCAAATTCCAAAGATAAAGAGAAGATCCTTAAAGCAGCAAGAGACAAGAAATCCCTGACTTTTATGGGGAGGAGTAATAGGGTAACAGCAGACCTCTCCACAGAGACCTGGCAGGCCAGAAAGGGCTGGCAGGATATATTCAGGGTCCTACATGAGAAGAACATGCAACCAAGAATACTTTCTCCAGCAAGGCTCTCATTTAAAATGGAAGGAGAGATAAAGAGCTTCCAAGACAGGCAGGAACTGAAAGAATATGTGACCTCCAAACCAGCTCTGCAAGAAATTTTAAGGGGGACTCTTAAAATTCCCCTTTAAAAAGAAGTTCAGTGGAACAATCCACAAAAACAAGGACTAAATAGACATCATGATGACACTAAACTCATATCTTTCAATAGTAACTCTGAACGTCAACAGGCTTAATGACCCCATCAAAAGGCGCAGAGTTACAGACTGGATAAAGAAGCAGGACCCATCTATTTGCTGTCTACAAGAGACTCATTTTAGACAGAAGGACACCTATAGCCTGAAAATAAAAGGCTGGAAAACCATTTACCATTCGAATGGTCCTCAAAAGAAAGCAGGGGTAGCCATCCTTATATCAGATAAACTAAAATTTACCACAAAGACCATAGTGAGAGATGAAGAGGGACACTATATCATACTTAAAGGATCTATTCAACAAGAGGACTTAACAATCCTCAATATATATGCCCCGAATGTGGGAGCTGCCAAATATTTAAACCAATTAATAACCAAAGTAAATAAATACTTGGATATTAATTCAATTATACTTGGGGACTTTAATCTAGCTCTTTCCATACTAGATAGATCTGCTAAGCACAATATCTCCAAAGAAACGAGAGCTTTAAATGATACACTGGACCAGATGGACTTCACAGACATCTACAGAACTTTACATCCAAACTCAACTGAATACACATTCTTCTCAAGTGCACATGGAACTTTATCCAGAATAGACCACATACTGGGTCACAAATTGTGTCTGAACTGATACCAAAAGATTGGGATCGTCCCCTGCATATTCTCAGACCATAATGCCTTGAAATTAGAACTAAATCACAACAAGAAGTTTGGAAGGACTTCAAACACATGGAGGTTAAGGACCATCCAACTAAAAGACGAAAGGGTCAACCAGGAAATTAAGGAAGAATTAAAAAGATTCATGGAAACTAATGAGAATGAAGATACAACTGTTCAAAATCTTTGGGATGCAGCAAAAGCAGTCCTAAGGGGGAAATACATCGCAATACAAGCAGCCATTCAAAAAATGGAAAGAACTCAAATACAAAAGCTAACCTCACACATAAAGGAGCTAGAGGGAAAACAAAAGATGGACCCTACCCCCAGCAGAAGAAGAGAGTTAATTAAAATTCGGGCAGGACTGATTGAAATCGAGACCAGAAGAACTGTGGAACAGATCAACAGAACCAGGAGTTGGTTCTTTGAAAGAATTAATAAGATAGATAAACCATTAGCCAACCTTATTAAAAAGAAGAGAGAGAAGACTCAAATTAATAAAATCATGAATGAGAAAGATCACTACGAACACCAAGGAAATACAAACGATTTTAAAAACATATTATGAACAGCTATATGCCAATAAATTAGGCAATCTAGAAGAAATGGACGCATTCCTGGAAGGCCACAAACTACCAAAACTGGAACAGGAAGAAATAGAAAACCTGAACAGACCAATAACCAGGGAGGAAATTGAAGCGGTCATCAAAAACCTCCCAAGACACAAGAGTCCAGGACCAGATGGCTTCCCAGGGGAATTCTATCAAACGTTTAAAGAAGAAATCATACCTATTCTACTAAAGCTGTTTGGAAAGATAGAAGGAGATGGAGTACTTCCAAATTCGTTCTATGAGGCCAGCATCATCTTAATTCCAAAACCAGACAAACACCCCACCAAAAAGGAGAATTACAGACCAATATCCCTGATGAACATGGATGCAAAAATTCTCAACAAGATACTAGCCAACAGGATCCAACAACACATTAAGAAAATTATTCACCATGACCAAGTAGGATTTATCCCTGGGACACAAGGCTGGTTCAACACTCGTAAAACAATCAATGTGATTCATCATATCAGCAAGAGAAAAACCAAGAACCATATGATCCTCTCACTGGATGCAGAGAAAGCATTTGACAAAATACAGCATCCATTCCTGATCAAAACTCTTCAGAGTGTAGGGATAGAGGGAACTTTCCTCGACATCTTAAAAGCTATCTACGAAAAGCCAACAGCAAATATCATTCTCAATGGGGAAGCATTGGGAGCCTTTCCCCTATGATCAAGGAACAAGACAGGGATGTCCACTCTCACCACTGCTTTTCAACATAGTATTGGAAGTCCTAGCCTCAGCAATCAGACAACAAAAAGACATTAAAGGCATTCAAATTGGCAAAGAAGAAGTCAAACTCTCCCTCTTCGCCGATGACATGATACTCTACATAGAAAACCCAAAAGCCTCCACCCCAAAATTGTTAGAACTAATACAGCAATTTGGTAGCATGGCAGGATACAAAATCAATGCCCAGAAATCAATGGCATTTCTATACACTAACAATGAGACTGAAGAAAGAGAAATTAAGGAATCAATCCCATTTACAATTGCACCCAAAAGCATAAGATACCTAGGAATAAACCTAACCAAAGAGGTAAAGGATCTATACCCTAAAAACTATAGAACACTTCTGAAAGAAATTGAGGAAGACACAAAGAGATGGAAAAATATTCCATGCTCATGGATTGGCAGAATTAATATTGTGAAAATGTCAATGTTACCCAGGGCAATTTACACGTTTAATGCAATCCCTATCGAAATACCATGGACTTTCTTCAGAGAGTTAGAACAAATTATTTTAAGATTTGTGTGGAATCAAAAAAGACCCCGAATAGCCAGGGGAATTTTAAAAAAGAAAACCATATCTGGGGGCATCACAATGCCAGATTTCAGGTTGTACTACAAAGCTGTGGTCATCGAGACAGTGTGGTACTGGCACAAAAACAGACACATAGATCAATGGAACAGAATAGAAAATCCAGAAGTGGACCCTCAAGTTTATGGTCAACTAATATTTGATAAAGGAGGAAAGACTATCCATTGGAAGAAAGACAGTCTCTTCAATAAATGGTGCTGGGAAAATTGGACATCCACATGCAGAAGAATGAAACTAGACCACTCTCTTTCACCATACACAAAGATAAACTCAAAATGGATGAAAGATCTAAATGTGAGACAAGATTCCATCAAAATCCTAGAGGAGAACACAGGCAACACCCTTTTTGAACTTGGCCACAGTAACTTCTTGCAAGATACATCCATGAATGCAAAAGAAACAAAAGCAAAAATGAACTATTGGGACTTCATCAAGATAAGAAGCTTTTGCACAGCAAAGGATACAGTCAACAAAACTAAAAGACAACCTACAGAATGGGAGAAGATATTTGCAAATGACGTATCAGATAAAGGACTAGTTTCCAAGATCTATAAAGAGCTTCTTAAACTCAACACCAAAGAAACAAACAATCCAATCATGAAATGGGCAAAAGACATGAAGAAAAATCTCACAGAGGAAGACATAGACATGGCCAACATGCACATGAGAAAATGCTCTGCATCACTGGCCATCAGGGAAATACAAATCAAAACCACAATGAGATACCACCTCACACCAGTGAGAATGGGGAAAATTAACAAGGCAGGAAACCACAAATGTTGGAGAGGATGCGGAGAAAAGGGAACCCTCTTACACTGTTGGTGGGAATGTGAACTGGTGCAGCCACTCTGGAAAACTGTGTGGAGGTTCCTCAAAGATTTAAAAATAGACCTGCCCTACGACCCAGCAATTGCACTGTTGGGGATTTACCCCAGAGTCTCAGATGCAATGAAATGCCGGGACACCTGCACCCCAATGTTTCTAGCAGCAATGTCCACAATAGCCAAACTGTGGAAGGAGCCTAGGTGTTCATCGAAAGATGAATGGATAAAGAAGATGTGGTTTATGTACACAATGGAATATTACTCAGCCATTAGAAACGACAAATACCCACCATTTGCTTCAACGTGGATGGAACTGGAGGGTATTATGCTGAGTGAAGTAAGTCAATCGGAGAAGGACAAACAGTGTATGTTCTCATTCATTTGGGGAATATAAATAATAGCGAAAGGGAATATAAGGGAAGGGAGAAGAAATATGCGGGAAATATCAGCAAGGGAGACAGAACATAAAGACTCCTAACTCTGGGAGATGAACTGGGGATGGTTGAAGGGTAGGAGGGCGGGGGGTGGGCCTGAGTGGGTGGCGGGCACTGACGGGGATACTTGATGGGATGAGCACTGGGAGTTATTCTGTATGTTGGTAAATTGAACACCAATAAAAAATTTAAAAAAATCTTATCAAATTGAATTGAAAGGAATCGAATCGAATTGAAAACAATCGAATCAAAAATAATCGAATTGTATCGAATGGAATTGAATTGAATCGAAAAGAATAAAAAATAATTGATTCGAATCAAATCGAAAGGAATCAAATTGATCGAAAAGAATGAAATCAAATCAAATCAAATCAAAAAGAATCGAAAATAATTGAATCGACTTGAAAAAAATCTAAAATAGTCAAATCGACTCGACTCGAATCGAAAATAATCGAATCGAATCGAAAAAAATCCAATTGAATCGAATGGAAAGGAATTGAAAAGAATCGAAACGAATCTAAAATAATCGAACCGAAATGAAAATAATCGATTCGAATCGAGAAAATCAAATCGAATCAAAAAGAATCAAATCGAATTGAATCGAAAATAATCGAAACGAAATGAAAATAATCAATTCAAATCAAGAAGAATCGATTCAAAATGAAAAGAATCGGTAATAATCAAACCGAATCAAAAATAATTGAACCGAAACGAAAAAAATTGAAACCAATCGAAAAGAATTGAATCGAATCGAAAATAATCAAATTGAAATGAAAATAATCGATTCAAAACCAAACGAATCGACGAATCAAAAAGAATCGAAAGTAATCAAAACGAATCGAAAAGAATCGAAAAGAATTGATAATTATCGAAACGAAACGAAAATAATCAAAATTAATCTATTCGAAAGAAAAGAATTGTATCGAAAAGAACCGAATCGAATCAAAAAGAAGCGTATCAAATCGAAAATAATCGAATCGAATCGAAAAGAATCGAATCAAATCGAATTGAAAATAATCGAAAAGAATCGAATTGAATCGAAAAGAATTGAATCAAATCGTATTGATAATAATTGAAAAGAATCGAATCGAAACGAAAAGAATCGAAAATAATCAAATCGATTCGAAAAGAATTGAACCAAAACGAAAATAATTGAAACCAATCGAAAAGAATCAAATCGAATCAAAAACAGTCAAATCGAAAATAATCAAATCGAATGGAAAATAATCGAACCAAAACAAAAATAATCAATTCGAAACAAAAAGAATCAAATGGAATCGAAAAGAATCGAATCGAATCGAATCGAAAAGAATCGAAAATAATCGAACCGAATCGAATCGAAAAGAATTGAATCGAATTGAAAAGAATTGAATTGAATCAAATCAAACAAATCGAAAAGAATCGAAAATAATCAAATCGAAAAGAATCGAATCGAATCGAAAAAGATTGAATGGAATAGATTCGAATCGAAAAGAATCGAAAATATTCGAATCAAATCAACCGAAGGAATCGAATCGAATTGAAAATAATCAAATCGATTCGAATAAAATCAAAAAGAATCAAAAATAATCGAAGGGACTCGAATCGAATTGAAAATAATTGAATCGAATTGAAAACAATTGAACTCTATCGAATGGAATTGAATCAAATCGAAAAGAATAGAATTGAATCGAAAATAATCGAATCGAATCGAAAAGAATCGAATCGAAAATAATCGAATAGAAAATAATTGAATCGAATTGAAAAGAATCGAGTCAAATTGAAAACAATCTAATCGACTCAAAAATAATCGAATCGAAAGAATAGAATCGAACCAGAGTATTGAATCGTATAGAAAATACTCAAATCGAATCGAAAAGAATTCAAAATATTCGAAATGAATGGAATCGAATCAAAAATAATCTAATCGAATCGAAAATGATCGAATTGAATTGAATCGAATCGAAAAGAATTGAAAAAAATCGAATCGATTCGAAAATAATCTAATCGAATCGAAAATGATCAAATTGAATCGAATCGAATCGAAAAGAATCAAAAATAATCGAATCGATTTGAAAATAATCTAATCAAATCAAAAAGAATCGAATTGAATCGAAAATAATTGAATTGAATCGAATCGAATCGAAAAGAATCGAATCGAATTGAAAGAATCGAATCGAATTGAAAATAATCAAATCGAAAGAATCGAATTGAATCGAAGAGAATTGAATCGTATAGAAAATACTCGAATTGAATCGAAAAGAATCCAAAATATTCGAACCGAGTGGAATCGAATCAAAGATAATCGAATCGAATCGAATCGAAATTGATCGAATTGAATTGAATCGAATCGAAAAGAATCGAAAATAATCGAATCGATTCGAAAACAAAGGAATCAAATCAAAAAGAATCGAATCGAATCGAAAATGATTGAATTGAATCAAATTGAAAAGAATCGAAAATAATCGAATCGTTTTAAAAATAATCGATTTGAATCGAAAAGAATCGAATTGAATCGAAAATAATCGAATTGAATCAAATCGAAATGAAAAGAATCGAAAATAATCGAATCGATTCGAAAATACTCAAATCGAATAGAATCGAAAATGATCGAATTGAATGGAATCGAATCGAAAAGAATCGAAAATGATCGAATTGAATCAAATCAAATTGAAAAGAATTGAAAATAATCTAATCAAGTTGAATGGAAAGGAATCGAATCGAATTGAAAATAATCGAATCGAAAATAATCAAATTATATCGAATGGAATCTAATCGAATCTAAAAGAATCAAAAATAATTGATTCGAATCGGATCGAAAGGAATCGAATCGAATCGAATCAAAAAGAATCAAATCAAATCAAATCGAAAAGAATCGAAAATAATTGAATCGACTTGAAAAGAATCAAAAATAATTGAATCGACTTGAATCGAATTGAAAATAATCAAATCGAATTGAAAAAAATCGAATTGAATTGATGGAATGGAATTGAAAAGAATCGAATCGAATCGAAAATAATCGAACCGAAATGAAAATAATCAATTCGAATCACAAAGAATCGAATCGAATTGAAAAGAATTGAATCGAATTGAATTGAAAATAATCGAAAATAGTCGAAAAGAAATGAAAATAATCAATTCAAATAGAAAAGAATTGATTCAAAATGAAAAGAATCGGTAATAATCAAACAGAATTGAAAATAATTGAACCGAAATGAAAATAATTGAAACCAATCGAAAAGAATCGAATCGAATCGAAAACAGTCGAATCGAAAATAATCAAATCGAATGGAAAATAATCAAACCGAAATGAAAATAATCGATTCGAATCAAAACGAATTGACGAATCAAAAAGAATCAAAAGTAATTGAAACGAATCGAAAAGAATCGAAAAGAATTGATAATAATAGAAACGAAATGAAAATAATCGAAATTAATCAATTCGAAAGGAAAGAATTGAATCGAAAAGAACCGAATCAAATCGCATTGAAAATATTCGAAAAGAATCGAATCGAAACGAAAAACATCGAAAATAATCAAATCGAATCGAAAATAATTGAACGAAAACGAAAATAATTGAAGCCAATCGAAAAGAATCAAATCGAATCAAAAACAGTCGAATCAAAAATAATCAAATCGAATCAAAAAATACAATTCAATTATTTTCGATTCCATTCGATTCGATTATTTTCAATTCTATTCGAGTCCATTCGATTATTTTTTATTCTTTTCGATTTGATTTGAATCGATTTGATTATTTTCAATTCAATTCGATTCCTTTGGTTTTGATTTGATTCAAATATTTTCAATTCTTTTCGATTCGAATCTATTCCATTCAATCATTTTTGATTCGATTTGATTATTTTCTATTCGATTCCATTCGTTTAGAATATTTTGGATGCTTTTCGATTCGATTAGAGTATTTTCTATACAATTCAATTCTCTTCGATTCGATTTGATTGTTTCAATTCGATTATTTTTGAGTCGATTCGAGTATTTTCAAATCGATTCGATTCTTTTCGATTTGATTCAATTATTTCGATTCGATTATTTTCGATTCAATTCTTTTCAATTCGATTCGATTATTTTTGATTTGATTCTATTCTTTTCGATTATTTTTGATTCGATTCGATTCCATTCGATACAATTCAATTATTTTCGATTCCATTCGATTCGATTATTTTCAATTCGATTCGAGTCCATACGATTATTTTTTATTCTTTTTGATTTGATTCGAATCGATTTGATTATTTTCTATTCGATTCGACTCCTTTTGTTTTGATTTGATTCGAATATTTTCGATTCTTTTCGATTTGAATCTATTCCATTCAATCATTTTCGATTCGATTCGATTCTTTTTGATTCGATTATTTTCGATTCTTTTCGATTTGTTTGATTTGATTCAATTCGATTCTTTTCGATTCGATTCGATTATTTTCGATTTGATTTGGTTAGATTATTTTCAATTCTTTTTGATTCGATTCGATTCGATTCTTTTCGATTCGATTCGATTCTTTTCGATTCGAATCGATTATTTTCGTTTCGTTTTGATTATTTTCAATTCTTCTCGATTCTTTTCGATTCGATTACTTTCGATTCTTTTCGATTCGATTCAATTCTTTTTGATTCGAATCGATTATTTTCGTTTCGGTTCGATTAGTTTCGATCTGATTTGATTATTTTCGACTTGACTGTTTTCAATTCGATTCAATTTTTTTCGATTGGTTTCAATTATTTTTGTTTTGGTTCAATTATTTTTGATTCGATTTGATTATTTTCGATTCTTTTCATTTCGATTCGATTCTTTTCGATTATTTTCAATTGGATTCGATTCGACTCTTTTCAATTCGATTCGATTGTTTTCTAATCGATTCGATTATTTTTTATTCTTTTCTATTCGATTCGATACAATTCGATCATTATCGATTCGATTTGATTCGATTATTTTCGATTCGATTCCATTCGTGTCGAATATTTTGGATTCTTTTCGATTCGATTTGAGTATTTTCTATACGATTCAATTCTCTTCGATTCGATTTGATTCTTTTGATTCGATTATTTTTGAGTCGATTCAATTATTTTCAATTTGATTCGATTCTTTTCGATTCAATTCAATTCAATTCGATTCTTTTTGATTCAATTCAATTCTTCTCGATTCAATTATTTTCAAATCGATTCAATTTTTTTTTTAAGATTTTATTTATTTATTCATAGACAGAGAGAGAGGCAGAGACACAGGCACAGGGAGAAGCAGGCTCCATGCAGGGAGCCCGATGTGGGACTCAATCCCGGGTCCCCAGGATCACACCCCAGGCCGCAGGCGGCGCCAAACCGCTGCGCCACCGGGGCTGCCCCAAATCGATTCAATTATTTTTGATTCTTTTCGATTCGATTCAATTCGATCATTTTCGATTCGATTCGATTCTTTTTGATTCGATTTGATTGTTTTCGAATCGATTCGATTATTTTCGATTCGATTTGATTCAATTTGATCATTTTCGATTCGATTCGATTGGATTCGACTCGATTATTTTCGATTCGATTCCATTCATTTCGAATATTTTGGATTCTTTTCGATTCGATTCGAGTATTTTCTATATGATTCAATTATCTTCGATTCGATTTGATTCTTTCGATTCGATTATTTTTGAGTCGATTCAAGTATTTCCAAATCGATTCGATTCTTTTCAATTCGATTCAATTATTTTCGATTTGATTATTTTCGATTCGATTCTTTTCAATTCGATTCGATTATTTTCGATTCGATTCCATTCTTTTGATTATTTTCAATTCTTTTCGATTCGATTCGATTCGATTACTTTCGATTCCATTCGATACAATTCAATTATTTTCGAATCCATTCGATTTGATTATTTTCAATTCGATTCGAGTCCATTCGATTATTTTTTATTCTTTTCGATTTGATTCGAATCGATTTGATTATTTTCAATTCGATTCGATTCCTTTGGTTTTGATTTGATTCGAATATTTTTGATTCTTTTCGATTAGAATCTATTCCTTTCAATCATTTTTGATTCGATTCGATTATTTTTGATTCGATTCCATTCGTTTAGAATATTTTGGATTCTTTTCGATTCGATTAGAGTATTTTCTATACAATTCAATTCTCTTCGATTCGATATGATTGTTTCAATTCGATTATTTTTGAGTCGATTCGAGTATTTTCAAATCGATTCGATTCTTTTCGATTCGATTCAATTATTTTCGATTCGATTCAATTCGATTCTTTTCGATTCGATTCGATTCGATTCTTTTTGATTATTTTTGATTCTTTTCGATTCGATTTGATTCGATTATTTCCGATTCGATTCCATTTGATACAATTCAATTATTTTCGATTCCATTCGATTTGATTATTTTCAATTCGATTCGAGTCCATTCGATTATTTTTTATTCTTTTCGATTTGATTTGAATCGTTTTGATTATTTTCAATTCAATTCGATTCCTTTGGTTTTGATTTGATTCGAATATTTTTGATTCTTTTCGATTCGAATCTATTCCATTCAATCATTTTCGATTCGATTCGATTATTTTTGATTCGATTCCATTCGTTTCAAATATTTTGAATTCTTTTCGATTCGATTAGAGTATTTTTTATACAATTCAATTCTCTTTGATTCGATTTGATTTTTTCAATTCGATTATTTTTGAGTCGATTCGAGTGTTTTCAAATCGATTCGATTCTTTTCGATTCGATTCAATTATTATCCATTCGATTATTTTCGATTCGATTCTTTTCGATTCTTTTCGATTTGTTTGATTTGATTCAATTCGATTCTTCTCGATTCAATTCGATTCTTTTCGATTCTATTCGGTTCGATTCTTTTCGATTCTTTTCGATTCGATTCAAGTATTTTCGATTGATTCGATTCTTTTCAATTCGAATCAATTATTTTCGATTATTTTCCTTTCGTTTTGATTATTTTCAATTCTTTTCGATTCGTTTTGATTACTTTCGATTCTTTTCGATTTGATTCAATTCTTTTTTATTCTAATCGATTATTTTCATTTTGGTTCGATTATTTTCGATTCGATTTGATTATTTTCGATTCAACTGTTTTCAATTCGATTCAATTCTTTTCGAATGGTTTCAATTATTTTCGTTTTGGTTCAATTATTTTCTATTCCATTCGATTATTTTTTATTCTTTTCGATTTGATTCAAATCAATTTGATTATTTTCAATTCGATTCGATTCAATTCTTTTCAATTCGATTGTTTTCGAATTGATTCGATTATTTTCGATTCTTTTCTATTCGATTCGATTCATTTCAATCATTTTCGATTTGATTCATTTCGATTATTTTCGATTCGATTCCATTCGTTTCTAATATTTTGGATTCTTTTTGATTCGATTCGAGTATTTTCTATACGATTCAATTCTCTTCGATTCGATTCGATTCTTTCGATTTGATTATTTTTGAGTCAATTCGATTATTTTCAATTCGATTCGATTCTTTTCGATTCAATAATTTTCAAATCGATTTGATTCTTTTTGATTTGATTCGATTATTTCAAATCGATTTGATTATTTTTGATTCTTTTCAATTCGATTCGATTCAATTCGATTATTTTCGATTCAATTCGATTCTTTTCGATTCAATTCATTTTCAAATCGATTCGATTATTTCTGATTTGATTCCTTTTGTTTCAAATATTTTGTATTCTTTTCAATTCGATTCGAGTATTTTCTATACGATTCAATCCTCTTCAATTCGATTCAATTCTTTCGATTCGATTATTTTTGAGTCGATTCGATTCTTTTCAATTCGATTCGATTCTTTTCAATTCGATTCAATTATTTTCGATTCGATTCTTTTCGATTTGATTCTATTCTTTTCGATTATTTTCGATTATTTTCGATTCGAGTATTTTTTATTCGAATCGATTCCATTTGATACAATTCAATTATTTTTGATTCCCTTCAATTCGATTACTTTCAATTTGATTTGACTCCATTCGATTATTTTTGATTCTTTTTGATGTGATTTGAATCGATTTGGTTATTTTCAATTCAATTTGATTCCTGTGGTTTTGATTTGATTCGAATGTTTTCGACTCCTTTCTATTCGAATCTATTCCATTCTATCATTTTCGATTCGATTATTTTCGATTCGATTCGATTCCATTCGATACAGTTCAATTATTTTTTATTCCATTCGATTCGATTATTTTTGTTTCATTTCGAGTCCATTCGATTATTTTTGATTCTTTTCGATTTGATTCGAATCGATTTGATTATTTTCAATTCGATTCGATTCCTTTGGTTTTGATTTGATTCAAATATTTTCGATTCTTTTCAATTCGAATCTATTCCATTCAATCATTTTCAATTCTATTCGATTATTTTCGATTCGATTCCATTCGTTTCGAATATTTTGAATTCTTTTCGATTTGATTAGAGTATTATCTATACAATTCAATTCTCTTCGATTCGATTTGATTGTTTCAATTCGATTATTTTTGAGTTGATTCGAGTATTTTCAAATTGATTTGATTCTTTTCGATTCGATTCAATTATTTTCGATTCGATTCTTTTCGATTCGATTCTTTTCGATTCGATTAAATTATTTTCGATTTGATTCTATTCTTTTAGATTATTTTCGATTCTTTTCGATTCGATTCGATTTGATTCGATTATTTTCGATTTGATTTGATTCCATTCGATACAATTCAGTTATTTTCGATTCCATTCGATTTGATTATTTTCAATTCGATTCGAGTCCATTCGATTATTTTTGATTCTTTTCGATTTGATTCGAATCAATTCGATTATTTTCAATTCTTTTCTATTCGATTCGATTCAATTTGATCATTTTCAATTCGTTTCGATTCGATTCGACTCGATTATTTTCGATTCGATTCCATTCGTTTCGAATATTTTGGATTCTTTTCGATTCGATTCGAGTATTTTCCATATGATTCAATTCACTTCGATTCTATTTGATTCTTTCGATTCGATTATTTTCCATTCAATTTGATTCTTTTCGATTCGATTAGATTCAATTCGATTGTTTTTGATTCAATTCGATTCTTTTCGATTCGATCATTTTCCTATCGATTCGATTATTTTCGATTCTTTTTGATTCGATTCGATTCAATTCGATCGTTTTCGATTCAATTCGATCATTTTCAATTCGATTCGATTCAATTATTTTCGATTCGATTCCATTCGGTTCAAATATTTTGGATTCTTTTCAATTGGATTCGAGTATTTTCTATACGATTCAATTCTCTTCGATTCGATTCGATTCTTTCGATTCGATTGTTATTGAGTAGATTCAATTATTTTCAATTCGTTTTTATTCTTTTTGATTCAATAAGACTATTTTTGAATCGATTCAATTATTTTCGATTCTTTTCGATTCGATTCGATTCAGTTCGATTCAATTCGATCGTTTTCGATTCAATTCCATTCTTTTCGATTCGATTCGATTGTTTTCAATTTGATTCGATTATTTTCGATTCTTTTCGATTTGATTCGATTCAATTCGATCATTTTCGATTTGATTCGATTCTTTTCAATTCGATTCGATTATTTTCAATTCGATTCTATTCTTTTCGATTAATTTCGATTCTTTTCGATTCGATTCAATTTGATTCGATTAGATTCGATTGCATTTGATCATTTTCGATTCTTTTCAAATCTTTTCGATTCGATTCAATTCAATTCGATCATTTTCGATGCGATTCTTTTCGATTCGATTTGAATATTTTCAAATCGATTCGATTATTTTCAATTTTTTTATATTCGATTCAATTCAATTATTTTCGATTCCATTCGATTCTTTTCGATTCGATTCGATTGTTTTTGAATCGATTCGATTGTTTTTGATTCTTTTCGATTCAATTCTTTTCAATTTGATTCGATTCAATTCGATCTTTTTCGATTCAATTCGAGTATTTTTGATTCGATTCCATTCGTTTTGAATATTTTGGATTCTTTTCAATTCAATTCGATTTTTTTCTATAAGATTCAATTCTCTTCGATTCGATTCGATTCTTATGATTCAATTATTTTGTGTCGATTCGATTATTTTCAATTCGATTCGATTTTTTTCAATTCGATTCAATTATTTTTGATTCGATTATTTTCTATTCGATTCTATTTTTTTCGATTAATTTCTATTCCTTTCGTTTCGATTCGATTCGATTCGATTATTTTCGATTCAATTCGATAGCATTCGATCATTTTCGATTCTTTTTGAATATTTTCAATTCGATTCAATTCAATTCGATCATTTTCGATTCGATTCTTTTTGATTCAATTATTTTCAAATCGATTCGATTATTTTCAATTGTTTTAGATTCGATTCAATTTGATTATTTTCGATTCCATTCGATTCTTTTCGATTCAATTCGATTGTTTTCGAATCGATTCGATTATTTTTCATTCTTTGCGATTCGCTTTGATTCAATTTGATCTTTTTCGATTCGATTCGATTCGATTGTTTCAGTTCGATTCCTTTTGTTTTGAATATTTGGATTCTTTTTGATTCGATTCGAGTATTTTCTATACGATTCAATTCTCTTCGATTCGATTCGATTCTTTCGATTCGATTTTTTTGTGTCGATTCAATTATTTTCAAATCGATTCGATTATTTTCGATTGGATTCCTTTCGTTTCGAATATTTTGCATTCTTTTCGAATCGATTAGAGTATTTTCTATACGATTCAATCCTCTTCAATTCGATTCAATTCTTTCAATTCGATTATTTTTGAGTCGATTCGATTATTTTCAATTCAATTTGATTCTTTTCAATTCGATTCAATTATTTTTGATTCGATTCGATTATTTTCGATTCGATTCTATTTTCGATTCTTTTCGATTCTTTTCGATTCGATTTGATTATTTTTTATTTGAATCGATTCCACTCGATACAATTGAATTATTTTTGATTCCCTTCAATTCTATTATTTTCAATTCGATTCGACTCCATTCGATTATTTTTTATTCTTTTTGATGTGATTTGAATTGATTTGATTATTTTCAATTCGATTCGATTCCTGTGGTTTTGATTTGATTCAAATATTTTCGATTCTTTTCTATTCGAATCTATTCCATTCAATCATTTTCGATTCGATTCAATTCTTTTCGATTCGATTATTTTCGATTCTTTTTGATTTGTTTGATTTGATTCGATTAAATTATTTTCAATTCGATTCGATTCTTTTCATTTCGATTCGATTGTTTTCGAATCGATTCGATTCTTTTCGATTCGATTCGATTCAATTCGATCATCTTTGATTTGACGCGATGCGATTATTTTCGATTCGATTCCTTTCGTTTCGAATATTTTGGATTCTTTTCGATTTGATTCGAGTATTTTCCATACGATTCAATTCACTTCGATTCGATTTGATTCTTTTGATTTGATTATTTTTGAGTCGATTCGATTCTTTTCAATTCAATTCGATTCTTTTCGATTCGATTAGATTCAATTCGATTCTTTTCGGTTCGATTCGATTATTTTCAAATCGATTCGATTATTTTCGATTCTTTTCGATTCAATTCGATTCAATTCAATCGTTTTCGATTCAATTCGATTCTTTTCAATTCGATTCGATTGTTTTCGAATAGATTCGAATATTTTTGATTCTTTTCGATTCGATTCGATTCAATTCAATCATTTTCAATTCAATTCTATTATTTTCATTTCGATTCCATTCGTTTTGAATATTTTGGATTCTTTTCGGTTCGATTCGAGTATTTTCTATACGATTCAATTTTCTTCGATTCGATTCGATTCTTTCGATTCGATTATTTTTGAGTCGATTCGATTATTTTCAATTCGATTCGATTCTTTTCAATTCAATTCAATAATTTTCAATTCGATTATTTTCGGTTCGATTTTATTCTTTTCGATTATTTTCGATTCTTTTCAATTCGATTCGATTTGATTCAATTCGATTATTTTCGGTTCGATTCCATTCGATACAATTCAGTTATTTTCGATTCCATTCAATTCGATTATTTTCAATTCGATTCGACTCCATTTGATTATTTTTGATTCTTTTCAATTTGATTCGAATCGATTTGATTATTTTCAATTCAATTCGATTCCTTTGGTTTTGATTTGATTCTAATATTTTCAGTTCTTTTCGATTCTAATCTATTCCATTCAATCATTTTTGATTCGATTCGTTCTTTTCAATTCGATTCTTTTCGATTCTTTTCGATTTGTTTGATTTGATTTTATTCGATCAATTTTGATTCGATTCGATTCTTTTCGTTTCGATTCGATTGTTTATGAATCCATTAGATTATTTTCAATTCTTTTCGATTCAATTCAATTCATTTCGATCATTTTCGACTCGATTCGATGCGATTATTTTCAATTTGATTCCTTTCATTTCTTATATTTTGGGTTCTTTTCGATTCGATTCGAGTATTTTCTATACGATTCAATTCACTTTGATTCGATTCGATTCTTTCAATTCGATTATTTTTGAGTCGATTCGATTATTTTCAATTCAATTCGATTCTTTTCGATTCGATTCGATTATTTTCAATTTGATTCGATTCTTTTCGATTCTTTTTGATTCGATTTGATTCAATTCGATTGTTTTCGATTCAATTCGATTCTTTTCGATTTGATTATATTCAAATTGATTCGATTATTTTCGATTCCTTTTGATTCTATTCGATTCAATTCGATCATTTTCGATTCAATTCGATTCGATTCAATTCGATCATTTTCAATTCGATTTGATTATTTTCGATTCGATTCCATTCGTTTCGAATATTTTGGATTCTTTGCAATTCGATTCGAGTATTTTCTATACGATTCAATTCTCTTCGATTCTATTCGATTTTTTCGATTCGATTATTTTTGAGTCGATTCGGTTATTTTCAATTCGATTCGATTCTTTTCAATTCGATTCAATTATTTTCGATTCGATTATTTTTGATTTGATTCTTTCTGATTCGATTCGATTATTTTCTATTCTATTCTATTCTTTTCGATTATTTTCGATTCTTTTCGATTCGATTCAATTCAATTCGATCATTTTTGGTTTGATTCTTTTCGATTCGATTCGATTATTTTCAAATCGATTCGATTATTTTCGATTCTTTTCGATTCGATTCAATTCGATCATTTTCGATTCAATTCGATTCTTTTTGATTCGATTCGATTGTTTTTTAATCGATTCGGTTATTTTCAGTTCTTTTCAATTCGATTCAATTCAATTCTATCATTTTTGATTCGATTCGATTCGATTATTTTCGATTTGATTTCATTCGTTTCAAATATTTTGATTCTTTTCTATTCGATTCAATTATTTTCTATATGATTCAATTCTCTTCGATTTGATTCAATTTTTTTCGATTCGATTATTTTTGAGTAGATTCGATTCTTTTCAATTCGATTCGATTCTTTTCAATTCGATTCAATTATTTTCGATTCGATTATTTTCGATTCAATTATTTTTGATTCGATTCGATTATTTTCGATTCTATTCTATTCTTTTCGATTATTTTTGATTCTTTTCGATTCGATTCAATTCGATTCGATTATTTTTTATTCAATTCGATTCCATCGATACAATTCAATTATTTCGATTAAATTCGATTCTATTATTTTCAATTCGATTCGACTCCATTCGATTATTTTTTATTATTTTCGATGTGATTCGAATCGTTTTGATTATTTTCAATTCAATTTGATTCCTTTGTTTTGATTTGATTCGAATATTTTTTATTCTTTTCGATTCGAATCTAATCCATTCAATCATTTTCGATTCGATTCGATTCTTTTCGATTCGAATATTTTCGATTCTTTTCAATTTGTTTGATTTGATTTGATTCGATTAATTTTGATTCGATTTGATTCTTTTTGTTTCGATTCGATTTTTTTCCAATCGATTCGATTCAATTCAATTATTTCAATTCCATTCGATTCGATTAGATTGTTTTCGATTCGATTGGATTCCATTCAATTATTTTCTAATCTATTCCATTCGATTAGTTTTGCTTGGATTCAACTCAATTCGATAAATTTTGATTCGATTTGAATCAATTCGATTCGATTCGATTATTTTTGATTCGACCTAATTATTTTTGTTTCGATTGGTTTCGCATTGATTATTTTCCATGGATTCTATTCAAATCGATTTTTTTCGATTGGACTCAATTCAATTCAATTATTTTCGATTCAATTCGATTCGATTATGTTTGATTCGATTGGATGCGATTCGATTATTTACGATTCGATTGGATTGGATTACTTTCTATTCGATTTGATTATTTTCGATTCGATTCGAATCGATTCATTTATTTTCTATTCGATTGGTTTCTAGTCGATTCCATTCAATTATTTTTGATTCGATTCGATTCGATTCTTTTCGATTCCATTCATATCGATTATTTTAGATTCCAGTCGATTCTATTCGATTATTTTTGATTCGATTTGATCCTTTTCGATTCCATTAGTTTTGATTCGATCCAATTTCATTATTTTCTAATCGATTCAATTATTTTCTAAACGAATCGATTTGATTCGATTATTTTGGATTTGATTCGATTTATTCGATTGTTTCAATTCGATTATTTTTTATTAGATTTGATTCGATTATTTTCGATTCAATTAGATTCGATCATTTTCGATTCAATTAGATTCGATCATTTTCGATTCGATTTGTTTCAATTATTTTCGATTGGATTGGATTCGATTATTTTCAACTCCATTTGATTCAATTCGATTTTTTCAATTCGATTCGATTTGATTCCATTATTTTCAATTCCATTCGATTTGATTATTTTTGATTCAATTTGATGCAATTATTTTCGATTGATTTCGATTATTTTCTATTCGATTTCACTCGATTCAATTCGTTTCGATTATTTTCGATTCGATTCATTACGATTTTTTCGATTCCATTCGATTTTTTTCAAATCGATTCAATTCGATTATTTTCCATTCGAATCGTTTTGATTCGATTTGATTATTATCTATTCGTTTCAATTCGATTATTTTTGATTCGATTCGATGTGATTATTTTCGATTTGATTCGATGCGATTATTTTCGAATTGATTCAATTATTTTCGATTCAAATCATTTCGATTCGGTTCTATTTGATTATTTTTGATTAGATTTTATTTGATTATTATCGATTCGATTTAATTCGATTATTTTTGATTCGATTCGATTCGATTTAATTATTTTCGATTCAATTCGATTCGATTCGATTATTTTCTATTCAATTCCATTCAACTCGATTCGACTCGATTATTTTCGATTCGAGTGGTTTCCAATAGATTATTTTTGATACGATTCGATTCGATTTGCTTATTTCCATTTGGTTCGTTTCGATTCGATTCGATTATTTTCGATTCGACTCGATTATTTTCGATTAGATTTCATTCAATTATTTTGAATTCATTAGGTTGTATTCCATTATTTTCGATTCGATTGGTTTCATATCGATTATTTTCGAATCTATTCGGTTTGATTTGATTAGTTTCGATTCGATTCAATTATTTTCGTTTCGATTGGTTTCGAGTCGACTATTTTCCATACGATTCTATTCGAGTCGATTATTTTCAATTCGATTGGATTCAATTATTTTCAGCTCGATTGGATTCGATTCCATTTTTTTCAATTCAATTGGTTTTGAGTCGATAATTTTCGATTCGATTTGATTTGATTATTTTTTATTTGATTTGTTTTGATTCGATTATTTTCAATTCCATGTGATTCGATTATTTTCGATTCAAATCGTTTTGATTTGATTCGATTCGATTATTTTCAATACGTTTCGATTCGATTCGATTCATTTCGATTCGATTCGACTCGATTTTTTTGAATCGATTCTATTTGATTCGATTATTTTCGATTCCATTCAATTCGATTCAATTATTTTCGATTCGATTTGATTCGATTTGATTTCTTTAGATTCAATTCGATTCGATTCGATTTGATTATTTTCTATTCGATTCTATTAGACTCGATTCGATTTGATTTTCAATTCTGTTGGTTTCGAATCAATTATTTTCGATACAATTCCATTAGATTCGATTATTTTCGATTAAATTAGATTCGATCATTTTCAATTCGATTTGATTCGAATATTTTTTATTGGATTGGATTCGATTATTTTCAACTCGATTTGATTCGATTCGATTATTTTCAACTCGATTTGATTCGATTCGATTATTTTCGATTTGATTCAATTAGATTATTTTTTATTTGATTCGATGTGAATATTTTCAATTCGATTCAATTATTTTCGATTTGATACGATTTGATTCGAATTAATAATTTACTCTTCGATTCCATTTGTCTCAATTTAAATCGATTATTTTCGATTCGATTGGTTTCGGGTCGATTATTTTTGATTCCATTATTTTCGATTCCATTGGTTTCGAGTCGATTATTTTCTATTCGATTTGATTCGATTTGATTATTTTCGATTTGATTCGATTTGATTTGATTATTTTCAATTCCATATGATTCGATTATTTTTTATTCAATTTGATGCGATTATTTTCGATTCGATACGATTTGATTCGAATCACTAATTTACTATTCGATTCCATTCGTCTCAATTCGATTCGATTATTTTAAGTTCAATTGGTTTCGAGTCAATTATTTTCGATACGATTTGATTCGTTTCAATGGGTTTCGATTCGATTCGTTTCGATTCGATTCGACTCGATTTTTCTCGAATCGATTCGATTCGATTCGATTCGATTATTTTCGATTCCATTAGATTCGATTATTTTTGATTCGATTTGATTCAATTCGATTATTTTTGAATCTATTCCATTTGATTATTTTTGATTGGATTCGACTCGATTTGATTAATTTTGATTCGATTTGACACGATTCGATTCGATTATTTTCTATTCATTGGTTTCTAGTTGATTATTTTTGATTCAATTTCATTCGATTATGTTTGATTCGATTCGATTCGATTATTTTCGACTCGGATTTATTCAATTACTTTTGATTCGATTATTTTTGCTTTGATTCGATTCATTTATATTATTTTTGATTCAATTCTGTTATTTTCTGTATGATTCGATTCGATTCGATTATTTTCGAGACAATTCGGTTCGATTCGATTAGTTTCTATTCGATTCAATTGTTTTCGTTTTGATTAATTTTGAGTCGATTATTTTCCAAATGATTCTATTCGAGTCCATTATTTTCGATTCCATTGGTTTTGAGTCGATTATTTTTGATTCGATTTGATTCGATTTCATTACTTTCGATTTGTTTCGATTTGATTTGATTATTTTCTTTTTTTATTTGATTATTTTCAATTCCATATGATTCGATTATTTTTGATTTGATACGATTTGATTCGAATCACTAATTTACTATTTGTATCCATTCATCTCAATTCTATTCGATTATTTTAAGTTCGATTGGTTTCGAGTTGATTCCATTCAATTATTTTTGATTCGATTCGATTCATTTCTTTTTGATTCCATTCGAATCGATTATTTTATTTTATTATTTTATTTTTTTTAATTTTTTTAAATTTTTATTTATTTATGATAGTCACAGAGAGAGAGAGAGAGAGAGGCAGAGACACAGGCAGAGGGAGAAGCAGGCTCCATGCACTGGGAGCCCAACGTGGGACTCGATCCTGGGTCTCCAGGATCGCACCCTGTGCCAAAGGCAGGCGCCAAACCGCTACGCCACCCAGGGATCACAACGAATCGATTATTTTAGATTCCAGTCGATTCTATTCGATTATTTTTTATTTGATTCGATCCTTTTCGATTCCATTAGGTTTGATTTGATTCAATTCGATTATTTTCGAATTGATTCAATTATTTTCTAAACGAATCAATTTGATTCGATTATTTTGGATTCGATTCGATTTATTCGATTGTTTCAATTCGATTATTTTTTATTAGATTTGATTCTATTATTTTCGATTCAATTAGATTCGATCATTTTCGATTCGATTTGTTTTGATTATTTTTGATTGGATTGGATTCGATTATTTTCAACTCGATTTGATTCAATTCGATTATTTTCAATTTGATTCGATTTGATTCCATTATTTTCAATTCCTCTCGATTCGATTATATTTGATTTGATTTGATGCGATTATTTTTGATTCGATTTGATTATTTTCGATTCAATTTGACTCAACTCGATTCTTTTCGATTATTTTCAATTCGATTCATTACGATTATTTTCGATTCCATTCGATTTTTTTCGAATCAATTCGATTTGATTATTTTCCATTCGAATCATTTCGATTCGATTTGATTATTATCGATTCATTTCAATTCAATTATTTTTAATTCGATTCGATGCGATTATTTTCGATTTGATTCAATTATTTTCGATTCGATACGATTTATTGGAATCAATAATTTACTATTCGATTCCATTCATCTCAATTGGATTTGATTATTTTCGATTCGATTGGTTTCGAGTAGATTATTTTTGATACGATTTGATTAGTTTTAATATGTTTTGATTCGATTCATTTTGATTCGATTCGACTCGATTTTTCTTAAATCGATTCGATTCGATTCGATTCGATTATTTTTTATGCCATTAGATTCGATTTTTTTTATTCGATTTGATTCGATTCGATTATTTTCGAATCTATTCCATTCGATTATTTTTGATTGGATTCGACTCGATTTGATTAATTTTGATTCGACTTGACTCGATTCGATTCGATTATTTTCTATTCATTGGTTTCCAGTCGATTATTTTTTATTCGATTTCATAAGATAATGTTCGAATCGATTCGATTCGATTATTTTACCTTAACCCTAATACTAACCCGTACCCTAACCCTACCCTAAACCGAACCATAACCCTAACCCTAACCCCTAACCCTAACCCGTACCCTAACCCTAAACATAACCATAACCCTAACCCTAACCTGTACCCTAACCCTTCTAACACTAACACTAAACCTATACTAATTGGTACCTTAACACTAACACTAACCCTAAAACTAACCCTAACCCTAAACCGTACCCTAACCCTAAACCTAACTCTAAACCATACACTAACATTAACCAGTACCCTAACCCTCACCCTAACCCGTACCCTAACCTGTACCCTAACCCGTAACCTAACCCTAACCCTCACCCTAACCCTAAACCGTACCCTAACCCGTACCCTAAACCTAACCCATACCCATACCCTAACCCTAACCCTAACACTAAACCTACCCCTTACCCTAACCCTAACCCTAACCCGTACACTAACCAGTACCCTATACCTAACCCGTACCCTAACCCTAACCCTAACACCTAACCCTAACCCGTACCCTAACCCTAATCCTAACCCGCACCCTAAACCGAAACCTAACCCTAACCCATACCCTAACACTAACTGTAACCTAACAATAAACCATACCCTAACCCATACCCTAACACTAACCCATACCCTAACACTAACACATACGCTAAAACAAACCCTAACCCTAATCCAAACCCTAACCCTAACCCGTACACTAACCCTAACCCACACCCTAACACTAACCCTAACCTTAAACCTAACCCGTACCCTTAACCTAACCTTAATCCGTACCTGTACCCTATCCCTAACCCTAATCCTAATCCTAACCCGTACCCTAATGCTAAACCTAACCCTAACCCATACCCTAACCCGTACCCTAACCCGTAACCTAAAACTAACCCTAACCCGTATATTAACCCTAATCCTAACCCGTATACTAACCCTACCCTAACACGAAACCTAACCCTAAAACTTACCCTAACACTAACACTTAACCCTAACCTGTACACTAACTGTAACCCTAACCCTAACCCTAACACCTAACCTAACTCTAAACCTAACCCTAACCCTAACACTACCCTAACGCGTACCCTGGCCCTAACACTAATCCTAACCCTAACTCTAACCCGTACCCAAACCCTAAACCTAACCTTAACCCGTACCCTAACCCTAACCCGTACGCTAACCCTAAACCATACCCAACCCTAACCCTAACCCTAATCCGTACCCGTACCCTAACCCTAACTCTAATCTTAAACCTAACCCGTACCCTAACGCTAAACCTAACCCTAACCCGTACCCTAACACTAACCCGTACCCTAAAATTAACCCTAAACCGTACATTAAACCTAATCCTAACCCGTACCCTAAACCTACCTTAACCCAAAACCTAACCCTAACACTTACCGTAACACTAACCCTTAACCCTAACTGGTACACTAACTGTAACCTTAACCCTAACCCTAACACCTAACCTAACCCTAAACCTAACCCTAAACCCAACCGTACCCTAACCCGTACCCTGAACCTAACACTAACCCTAACACTAACCATAACCCTAACCCGTACCCAAACCCTAAACCTAACCCTAAACTGTACCCTAACCCTAACCCATATGCTAACCCTAAACGATACCCAACCCTAACCCTAACCCTAATCCGTACCCGTACCCTAACCCTAACCCTAATTCTAATCCTAAACCGTACCCTAATGCTAAACCTAACCCTAACCTGTACCCTAACCCTAACCCGTACCCTAACCCGTACACTAAAACTAACCCTAAACCGTATATTAAACCTATTCCTAACCCGTACCATAACCCTACCCTAACCCGAAACCTAACACTAACTGTTACACTAACATTAACCCTTAAAACTAAACCGTACACTAACTGTAAACCTAAACCTATCCCTAACACCTAACCTAACCCTAAACCTAACCCTAACCCCAAACCTACCTTAACCCGTACCCTGACCCTAAAACTAACCCTAACACTAACCCTAAAACTAACCCGTACCCAAACACTAACCCTAACCCTAACCCGTACCCTAACCCTAACCCGTACCCTAAACCTATCACTAACCCGTACCCTAACCCTAACACTAACCAGTACCCTAACCCATACACTAACCAGTACCCTAACCTGTCCCCTAACCCTAACCCGTACCTTAACACGTACCCCAACACTAACCCATCCCCTGACCCTAACCCTAACCCTAAACCTAACCCCTAAACCTAAACCTTACCCTACCCTAACACTAAACCTAACCCTAACCCTAACCCTAAACCTAACCATAACCACTAACACTAACCCTAACCATAACCCTATCAATAACGCTAACCCCTAATCCTAACCCTAACCCTAACTTAACCCATAACCCTAACTCTAAACCTAACCCTAACCGTACCCTAACCCTAAACCGTACCCTAACCAGTACCCTAACACTAACCCTAACCCTAACCCGTACCTTAACCCGTACCCTAACACTAAAACGAACCCTAAATCTAACCCTAACCCGTACCCTAACCCGTACCCTAAACCTAACCCTAAACATAACCCTAACCCTAACCCCTAACCATAACCCTAACCCTAACACATACCCTAACCCCAAACTTAACCCTAACCCTAACCCACACCCTAACCTGTACCCTAACCCTAACCCATACTCCAACACCCAATCCCTAAACCGTACCCTAAACATAACCCTAACCATAACCCTTACCCATACCCTAAACCGTACCTTAACCACAACCTGTATCATAACCCTAACTCGTACCCTAACCTTAACCCTAACCCGTAACCTAAACCTAACCCGTACCCTAACCCTAACCCGTACCCTAACACTAACCCTAAAACCTAACCCTAACCCTAAACCTAACCCGTACCCTAAACCTAACGCGTACACTAACCCTGACGCTAACCCTAAACCTAAACCTAACCTGACCCTAACACTAACACTAACCCTAACCCTAACACGTACCCTAACCCGTACCCTAACACTAACCCGAACCCTAACCCTAACCCTAAACTGTACCCTAACCCGTACCCTAAACCTAAACCTAACCATAACCCTAACCCTAACCCTAACCCCTAACCCTAACCCTAACCCTAACCCTAACACATACCCTAACACCAAACCTAACCCTAACTCTAACCCATACACTAACCCGTACCCTAACCCTAACCCATACTCCAACACCTAACCCGTACCCTAACCCTAACCCCTAAACCATACCCGACCACTAACCGGTACCCTAACCCTAACCCGTACCCTAAAACTAAATCGTACCCTAAACCTAACCCAAAACCGTACCCTAAACCTAACACGTACCCTATCCCGTACCCTAACCCTAACCCAAACCTTAACCCTAACCCTAACCCTAACACGTACCCTAACCCTAACCCGTACCCTAACACTAACCCTAACCATAACCCGTACCCTAACACGTACACTAACCCATATCCAAACCCTAAACCGTAACCTAACCCGTACCCTCACCCGTACCCTAACACTAACTGCACACTAACCCTTACCCTAACCCTAACCCATACCCTAACACTATCCCATACCCTAACCCTAAACCTAACCCATACCCTAACCTTAACCCATACCCTAACGCTAACCCGTCCCCAAACCCTAACTGTAAACAGTACACTAACCCAAACCCATACCCTAACCCTAACCCTAAACCTAATCCGTACCTGTACCCTAACCATCATCCTAACCCTAACCCTAAACCGTACCCTAACCCTAACCCATACGCTAACCCTAATCCATACCTTAAACCTAACCTTAAACCTAATCCGTACCCATTCGCTAACCCTAAACCTAATCCTAATCCTAACCCGTACCCTAACCCTAACCCTAAACCTAACCCTAACCCGTACCCTAACACTAAACCGGACCCTAACCCTAACCCATACCCTAACCCGTACACTAAAACTAATCCTAAACCATACCTTAACCCTAATCCTAACCCGTACCCTAAACCTTACATAACCCGAACCCTAACCCAAAAACTTACCCTAACCCTAAAGCCTAACCCTAACCCGTACCCTAACCCTAACCCTAAAACCCTAACCCCTAACCTAACCCTAACCCTAACACTAACCCTACCCTAACCCGTACACTAACCCTAACACTAAACCTAACCCGTACCCTAACCCGTACCCTAACCCGTACCCTAATCCGAACCCTAACTCGTACCCTAACCCATACCCTAAACCTAACCCGTACCCTATCACTAACCCGTACCTTAACCCTAACCCTAACCCTAACACAAACCCTAAACTAACCCATACCCTAATCCTAACCCTAACCCGTACCCTAACCCTAAACCGTACTGTAACCTGTACCCTAACCCTAACCCGTACCCTAACCTTAACCCGTACCCTAACTCTAACCATAAACCTAACCCATACCCTAACCCTAAACGTACCCAATCCCTAACTCTAACCCTAACCCTAACCCGTACCCTAACCCTAACCCGTAACCAAACCCTAACACGTACCCTAAACCTAACCCCTGACCAGCACCCTAACCCTAACCGTAACCGTAATTTCTAACACTAAACCTAACCCTAACCCTAACCCCTAACCCTAACCTAACCCTAACCCTAACCCTAACCGGTACTCTAAACCCTAACCCTAACCCTAACCCATACTCTAACCCGTACCATAACCCTAACCCTAACCCTAATTCGTACCCTAACCCTAAACCTAACCCGTACCCTAATCCTAACCCTAATCCCTAACCCTAACCCTAACCCATACCCTAACCGTAATCCTAAACCGAACCCGTACCCTAGCACTAACCCGTACCCTAACCCTAAGCCTAACCCGTACCCTAACCCTAAACCTAACCCGTACCCTAACCCTAACCCATACCCTAAACCTAACCCTAACCCGTACCCCTAAACCTAACCCTAACCCTAACCATAACCCAACCGGTACTCAAAACCTAACACTAACCCATACCCTAACCCTAACCCTAACCCTAACCCTAACACTAACACTAACCCTAAAACTAACCCTAACCCGTACCCTAACCCAAACCCTAAACCGTACCCTAACCCTAACCCATACGCTAACCCTAACCCTAACCCGTACCATAAATCTTACCCTAACCTTAACCCTAACCTAACCATAAGTCCTAACCCTAACCCTAACCCTAACCCGTACCCTAACCCTAACCCTAAACGTAACCCTAACCCATAGCCTAACCCTAATCCATACCCTAACCCTAACAATAACCCGTACCCTAACCCTAACACTAACCCGTACCCTAACCCTAACCAATACCCTAATCCTAACCCTAACACGTACCCTAACCCTAACCCATACCCTAACCCTAACCCTAACACTAAACCAAACCCTAACCAGTACCCTAACCCTAACCCGTAACCTAACCCTAACCCTAACCCTAAACCTAAACCTAACCCGTACTCTAACCCTAACCCCTAAACAAACACTAACCCTAACCTTAACCCGTACCCTAAAGCGTACCCTAAACATAACACGTACCCTAACCCTAACCCTAACCCGTACCCTAACCCATACCCTAAACCTAACCCGTACCCTAACCCTAACCCTAACCGCTAACACTAACCCGTACCCTAACTCGTACCCTAAACCAAACCCTAACCCTAACCCGTACCCTAACCAAAACTTAACCCATACCCTAACCCTAACCCGTACCCTAACCCTAAACCGTACCCTCACCCTAACCCGAACACTAACCCGTAGCCTAGCCCATACCCTCACCCTAACCCGTACCCTAACCCTAACCCTAACCCGTACCCTAACCCTAACCCATACCCTAACCCTCACCCGTAATCTGTATCCTAACCCTAACCCTAAACCTAACCCTAACCCGTACCCTAACCCTAAACCTAACCCGAACCCTAACCCTTACACTTACCCTAACCAGTACCCTAACCCTAACCCGTACCCTAACCATAACCCTAACCCGTACCCTAACCCTAACCCTAACCATAACCCTAACACGTACCCTAACACTAACTCGTACCCTAACCCTAAACCTAACCCTAACCCCTAACCCTAAACCTAAACCTAACACTAACCCTAACCCTAACCATAATCGCTAACCCTAACCTTAATCCCTAACCCTAAGCCTAACTCTAACGCTAACCCCTAACACTAATCCTAACCCTAACCCCTAACACTAACCCTAACCCTAATCCTAACCCTACCCCTAAACCCTAACCATAATGCTAAACCTAACCCTAAACAGAACCCTAACCCGTACCCTAAACCTAACCTGTACCCTTACCCTAAACAGTATCCTAACCGTAACCACTAAACCTAACCCTAACATGTACCCTAACACTAACCCGTACCCTAACCCGTACCCTAAAACTAACCCTAAACCATACATTAAACCTAATCCTAAGCCGTACCCTAACCCTACCCTAACCCAAAACCTAACCCTAACACTTACCCTAACACTAACCCTTAACCCTAACCGGTACACTAACTGTAACCCTTATCCTAAACCTAACACCTAACCTAACCCTAAAACTAACCCTAACCACAAACCTACCCTAACCCGTACCCTGACCCTAACACTAACTCTAACACTAAACCTAAACCTAACCCGTACCCAAACCCTAAACCTAACCCTAACCCGTAACCTAACCCTAACCCTTATGCTAACCCTAAACCATACTCAACCCTAACCCTAACCTTAATCCGTACCTGTACCCTAACCCTAACCTTAATCCTAATCCTAACCCGTACCCTAACGCTAAACCTAACCCTAACCAGTACCCTAACCCTAACCCGTACCCTAACCCGTACCCTAAAACTAACCCTAAACCATACATTAAACCTAATCCTAACCCGTACCCTAACCCTACCCTAATCCGAAACCTAACCCTAACACTTACCTTACACTAACCCTTAAACCTAACCCTAACCCTAACATTAACCCGTACACTAACCCTAACCCGTACCCTAACCCGTACCCTAACCCTAACCCTAAACCTAACCCTAACCAACACCGTAAAACGTACCCTAACCCTAACCCGTACCCTAACCCTAACACGTACCCTAACATGTACCCTAACACGTACTCTAACCCTAACCCTTACCCAAAACCTAACTCGTACCCTAACCCGTACCCTAACCATAACCCGTATCCTTTCTCTAACACGTACCATAACCCTAACCCTAACCCTAACCCCAACCCCAATCGTAACCCTAAACCTAACCCTAAACCTAACCCCAACCCTAACCCTAACCTTAACCATAACTCTAACCCCCTAACCCTAAACCTAACCCTAACCCTAACACTAACCCTACACCCCTAACCCTAACACTAACCCTAACGCTAACCCTAACCTTAACCCTATCCCCCTAAACCTAAACCTAACCCTAACCATAACCCTAAACCTAACCCCTAACCCTAACCCTAACCCTAAACCTAACCCCTAACTCCTAATCCTAACCCTAACCCTAACTCTAAACCTAAACCCTAACCATACCCTAACCCGTACCCTAACCCTAACCATAACCCTAACACTAACCCGTACCCTAACCCTAACACTAACCCGTACCCTAACCCTAACCCATACCCTAACTGTAACCCTATCCCTAAAGCCTACTCTCACCCTAAGCCCCAACCCTAAACCTAATCCTAACCCGTACCCTAAGCCGTACCCTAAACCTAAACCTAACTGTACCCTAACCCGTACCCTAACCCTAACCCTAACCCATACCCTACCCTAAACCGTAACCTAAAGCATACCCTAACACTAACCCTATCCCATACCCTAACCTGTACCCTAACCCTAACCCGTACCGCAACCCTAATCCTAACCCTAAGCCATACCCTAACCCTAAACCGTACCCTAACCCGTACCCTAACTCTAACCCTTACCCGTACCCTAATCATAACCCTAACCCTAACCCATACCCTAAACCTTACCCTAAACCTAACCCTAACCCGTACCCTAACCCTAACCCGTACCTAAACCTAACACTTACGTAACCCTAACACCTAAACCTAAACCTAAACCTAAACCTAAACCTAACCAGTACTCTAACCCTAACCCTTAACCTAACCCTAAACGTAACCCATACACTAAACCTAACCCATACCTGTACCCTAACACTAACCCGTACCCTAACCCTAACCCGTACCCTAACCCTAACACTAACTCCTAAGCTATCCCTAACCCGTACCTTAACCCTAACCCGTACCCTAACCCTAAATAGTACCCTAAACCTAACCCGTACCCTAACACTAACCCGTACACAAACCCTCAACATAACCCCTAACCAAAACCTAACCCTAAACCTAACCCTTACCCGTACCCTAACCCTAAACCATACCCTAACCCTAAGCCTTACCCGTACCCTAAACCTAACCCTAATCCTAACCCGTACCCTCACCCTAAACCGTACCCTAAACCTAACCCTAACACGTACCATAACGCTAACCCGTAGCCTGACCCTAACCCTAATCCTAAACCCAACCCGTAACTGAACCCTAACCTAACCCTAAACCATACCCTAACCCGTACCCTAACCCTAACCCGTAACCTATCCGTAAGGCATACCTTAACCCGTACCCTAAACCTAACCGTAAGCCTAACCCTAACCCGTACCCTAACCCATACCCTAACCCTAAGCCTAAACCTAACCCGTACCCTAACACTAACCCTAACCCTAACCCGTACCCTATCACTAACACTAAACCTAACCCTAACCTGTACCCAAACCCGTACCCTAACCAAACCCTAAACCTAACCTGAAACCTAACCCGTACCCTAACCCTAACCCTAACCCTAAACTGTACCCTAACACGTACCCTAACCCTTACCTTTTCCCTAACCCTAACCCGTAACCTAATCCTAACACTAACCTTAACACTAAAACTAACCCTAACCATAACCCGAACCCCTAACCCTAACCCTAACCCCTAACCCTAACCCTAACCCTAACACTAACCCCTACCTTAACCCTAACCCTAACCCTAACCCCTAACACTAACCCTATGCCTAACCCTAATCCGTACCCTAACCCTAACCCTAAGCCTTACCCTAAACCGTAACCTAACCCGTACCCTAACCCTAACAGTAAACCATACCATAATCCTAACCCTAACTTTAACCCTAACGCTAACCCTAACCCTAACCCCTAACCCTAACCCTTAACCTTAACCCTAACCCTAACCCTAACTCTAACCCCTAACCCTAACCGTAACCCTAACCCAACCTCTAACCCTAACCCTAACACTAACCCTAACCCGTACCCTAACACTAACCCTAACCCGTACCCTAAACCGTACCCTAACACGTACCCTAACCCCTAACTGTAACCAGTACCCTAACCCAAACACGTAGCCTAAGCCTAACCCGTACCCTAACTCTAACCCGTACCCTAACACTAACCCTAACCATAACCCGTACACTAACCTCTACTGTAACCCTAACCCTAACCCTAACCCGTACCCTAAACCTAACCCTATCCGTAACCCGTACACTAACCCGTACCCTAACCCTAAACCTAAACCTAACCCCAACTCGTACCCTAATCCGTACCCTAAGCCGTACCCTAACCCTAAAACTAACCCCAAACCTAACACCTAACCCTAACCCTAACCCTAACCCGTCCGCTAAACCTAACACTAACCTGTACCCTAACACTAACCCTAAAGGTAACCCATACCTTAACCCTAACCCTAAAACTTTCCTAACCCTAACCCTAACCCAAACCCGTACCAGTACCCTAACCCTAACCCTACCCTTACCCTAACCGGTACCATAACCCTAACCCGTACCCTAAACCTAACCCTACCCTAACCCTATTCCATAGCCGAAAACTAATCCTAACCCTAAACCTAACCCTAGGCCATACCCTAACCCTAAACCGTACCTTAACCCTAACCCTAACCCGTACCCTAACCCTAACTCGTACCCTAACCCATAACATAACCCTAACCTGAACCCTAAACTGTACCCTCACCCGTACCCTAACTCTAACATGTACCCTAACCCTAACCCGTAGCCCAACGCTAACCCTTAAACTAACCCTAACCTTAACCCATACCCTAACCCATACCATCACCCGAACACTAACCCTTACCCTAACCCTAACCCCTAACCCGTACCCATACCCTAACCCTAACCCTAACACTAAACCCTTACCTTAACCCTAACCCCTAACCCGTACCCATAACCTAACCCTAACCCTAACACTAACCCTAAGCCCTACCCAAACTTTAACCCTAACACTAATCAGTACCCGTACCCTAACCCTAACCCTAATCCTAATCCTAACCCGTACCTTAACACTAACCTATAACCTAAACCTAACCCGTATCCTAACACTAACCCATACCCTAACCCTAACCCGTACCGTAACCCGTACCCTAACCATAACCCTAACCCTAAACCTAACCCCTACCGTAATCTTAACCCTAACCCTAACCCTAACCCTAACCGGTACTTTAACCCTAAATCTAACCCGTACCCTAACCCTTTCCTAACCCGAACCCTAACCCTAACCCTTACCCTAACCCTAATACCTAACCCTAACACGTACCATAACACTAACCCTAACCCTAAACCTAAAACCTACCCTAATCCTAACCTGAACCCTAACCCTAACCCTTACCCTAACCCTAATGCCTAACCCTATCCCGTACCCTAAACTGAACCCTAAACCATACCCTAACCGTAAACCTAACTCTAACCCGTACCCTAACACTAACCCCTAGCCCTAACACTAACCCGTAGCCTAAACCCTAACACTAACCTAACCCTAACCTGTACCCTAAACCTACCATGTACCCTAACCCTAACCCGTACCCTAACCCTAACACTATCTTGTACCCTAACCCTAACCCTAACCCTAAAACTAAACCGTACCCTAACCCTAACCCTAAACTTAACCCTAACACGTACCCTAAACCCTAACCCTAAACCCTAACACTAACCTAACCCTAACTCTTATACGTACCCTAACCCTAACCTGTACCCTAACTTTAACCAGTACCCTAACCCTAACCCTAACCCTAACCCATACCCTAACCCCAACCCATACCCTAAACCCTAACCCTAACCTATACCTAACCCGTACCCTAAAACTACCCCGTACCCTAACCCTAACCCGTACCCTAACCCTAACACTATCTTCTACCCTAACCCTAACCCTAACCCTAAACCGTACCCTAACCCAACCCGTACCCTAAACCCTAACCCTAACCTAACCCTAACCCATACTCTAACCCTACCCCATACCCTAACCCTAACCCATACCCTAACCCTACCCCAAACCTAACCCTAACCCGTACCCTAACCCTAACCCTAACTCGTACCCTAACCATAATCCTAACACTAACCTAACACTAATCCTAACCCCTAACCCTAACCCTACACTTTAACCCTAACCCTAACCCTAAACCTAACCCTAACCCTAAACACTAACCCTAACCCTAACCCTAACCCCTAACCCTAACCCTAACCCTAACCCTAACACTAACTCTAACCCCTAACCCTAACCCGTACCCTAACCATAACCCTAACCCGTTCCCTAACCCGTTCCCTAACCCTAACCTTAACCTGTACCCTAACCCTAACACTAACCTAATCCTAACCCATAACCCTAAAACTAACTCTAACCCTAACCAGTACCCTAACCCTAACCCTAAACCTAACCCTAACCGTAACCCATACACTAACCCTAAACCGTACCCGTACCCTAAACCTAATGAGTACCCTAACCCTAACCCGTAACCTAACCCTAACCCTTACGTATACACTAAACCTGACCCTGCCCCTAAACCTAACCCGTACCCTAAACCTAACCCATACAGTAACCCTAACACTAACCCTAAACCTAAACCTAATCCATACCCTAACCCTAAGCCTAACCCGTACCCTAACCCGTACCCTAACCCGTACCCTAACCCTAACCCGTACCCTAACCCTTACCCTAACCCTAACCCGTACCCTAACCCTAACCCGCACTCTAATCCCTAACTCTAACCCTAACCCGTACCCTAAACCTAACCTGCACACTAACCCTAACCATAACCCGTACACTAAACCTAACCCTAACCCAAACCCGTATGCAAACTCTAACCCTAAACCCTAACCCTAACCCTAAACCTTACCCTAACCCTAACCCTAATACTAACCCGTACCATAATCCTAACTCTAACTCGTACCCTAAACCTAACCCTAATTCGTACCCTAACCCTAACCCTAACCCGTACCCTAACCCTAACCCTAACCCGCACCCTAAACCTAACACTAACCTAAACCTAACACCTAAACCTAAACCTAACCCTAAACCTAACCAGTACTCTAACCCTAACCTTTAATCTACCCTAAACGTAAACCATACACTAAACCTAACCCATACCCGTACCCTAACACTAACCCGTACCCTAACCTTAACCCATAGCCTAACCCTAACACTAACTCGTACCCTACCCTAACCCGTACCTTAACCCTAACCTGTACCCTAACCCTAAACAGTACCCTAACCCTAACCCGTACCCTAACACTAACCTGTACACTAACCCTCAACATAACCACTAACCAAAACCTAACCCTAACCCTAACCCGTACCCTAACCCTAAACCGTACCCTAACCCTAACCCGTACCCGTACCCTAAACCCAACCATAAACCTAACCCTAATCCTAACCCGTACCCTAACCCTAAACCGTACCCTAAACCAAAACCTAACCCTAAACCCTAAACCTAACCCGTACCATAACCCGTACCCTAACCCTAACCCGTACCGCAACCCTAATCCTAACCCTAAGCCGTACCCTAACCCTAAACCGTACCCTAACCCGAACCCTAACTCTAACATTTACCCGTACCCTAATCATAACCCTAAACCTAACCCGTACCCTAAACCTTACCCTAACCCTAAACCTAACCCTAAACCTAACCTGTACCCAAACCCTAACATTAATCTTAACGCTAACCCTAACCCGTACCCTAAACCTAACACTAATGCTAACCCTAACCCTAACCCATACCCTAACCCTAACACTAACCCTGACCCTAACCCTAACCCTACCCCGTTCCCTAACCCTAACCCTAACACTAACCCTGAACCGTACCCTAAACCGTACCCTAAACTGTACCCTAACCCTATCCCTAACCCTAAACCTAACCCGAACCTAAACCCGTACACTAACACTAAACCTAACCTTAACCCTAACCCTAACCCGTACCCATACCCGTACCCTAACCCTAATCTTAACCCATACCCTAACCCTAACTGTAACCATAACCTGTACCGTAACCCTAACCGTAACCCGTACCCTAACCCTAAACCTAACCCTAACCTTAACCCAAACCCTGACCCGTAGCCTAACCCTAACACTAACCCTTACCCGTACCCTAAACCTAACCCTAATCCTATCACATACCCTAATCCTAACCTTAACCCTGACACTAACCCTAACACTACCCTAACCCCAACCCTAACCCTAACAGTACCCTAACCCTAACACGTACCCTAACCCTAAACCGTACCCTAACCCTAAACCTAACCCTAAACCCTAAACCTAACCCGTACCCTAACCCGTACCCTAACCCATACCCTAACCCTAAACCTAAACCCTACACTAACCCTAACCCAAACCCGTACCCTAACCGTACCCTAAACCTAAACCGTACCGTTTCCCGTACGCTAACCCTAACCCATACAATAACCCAAACCCTAACCCGTACTCTAACCCTAACCCTAACCCGAACCCTAACCCGTACCCTAACCGTAACCCATACCCTACCACTAACCCTAACCTGTACCCTAATTGTAACCCTTACCCTAAACCTAACCCTAACCCTAAACCTAACCCGAAACCTAACCATATCCTATGCCCTAAACCTAACCCTAACCTGTACACTAACCCTAACCCTAAATCTAACCCTAACCCCTAACCCTAACCCTAACCCTAACTCTAACCCGTACCCTAACCCGTACCCTAAACCTAAACCTAAACTGTACACTAACCCTAATCCTAACCCTAATCCTCACCCTAAACCGTACCCTAACCAGACCCGTAACCTAACCCTAACCCGTACCCTACCCATCCCCTAACACTAATCCGTTCCCTAACCTGTACTCTAACCCTAACCGGTAACCTAACCCTAACCCTAACCCTAACCCTAAACCGTACACTAACTCTAACCCGTACCCTAACCCGTACCCTAACCCTAACCTTAAACCTAACCCTAACCAATACCGTAAACCGTACCCTCACCATAAACTGTACCCTAACCCTAACCCGAACCCGTTCCTTACCCTAACACGTACCCTAACCCGTACTCTAACACTAACCCCTACCCAAAACCTAACCCGTACCCTAACCCGTACCCTAAACATACCCCGTATCCTTTCTCTAACACGTACCATAACCCTAACCCTAACCCTAACCCCAACCCCAATCGTAACCCTAAACCTAACCGTAAACCTAACCCCAACCCTAACCCTAACCATAACCATAACCCAAACCCTAAACCCCTAACCCGTAACCCTAACCCTAACCTTAATCATAACTCTAACCCCCTAACCCTAACCCTAACCCTAACCCTAACACTAACCCTGCACCCCTACCCTAACACTAACCCTAACGCTAAACCTAACCTTAAACCTATCCCCCTAAACCTAAACCTAAACTTAACCATAACCCTAAACCTAACCCCCTAACCCTAACCCTAACCCTAAACCTAACCTCTAACTACTAATCCTAACCCTAACCCTAACTCTAAACCTAAACAATAACCCTAAACCTAACCCATACCCTAACCCGTACCCTAACCCGTACCCTAACCATAGCCCTAACACTAACCCGTACCCTAACCCTAACCCATACCCTAACCGTAATCCTATCCCTAAAGCCTACTCTCACCCTAAACCCTAACCCTAAACCTAATCCTAAACCGTACCCTAAGCCGTACCCGAAACCTAACCCTAACCATATCCTAACCCGTACCCTAACCCTAACCCTAACCATAACCCTAAGACTAACCCATACCCTAACCCTAACACTAACACGTACCCTAACCCTAAACCATACCCTAACTGTAACCCTATCCCTAAAGCCTACTCTCACCCTAAACCCTACCCTAAACCTAATCCTAACCCGTACCCTAAGCTGTACCCTAAACCTAACCCTAACCGTACCCTACCCGTACCTTAACCCTGACCCTAACCCATAACCTACCCTAACACGTAACCTAAAGCATACCCTAACCCTAACCCTATCCCGTACCCTAACTCGTACCCTAACCCTAACCCATACCGCAACCCTAATCCTAACCCTAAGCCGTACCCTAACCCTAAACCGTAACCTAACCCGTATCCTAACTCTAACCCTTACCCGTACACTAATCATAACCCTAACCCTAACCCATACCCTAAACCTTACCCTAACCCTAACCCTAACACGTACCCAAACCCTAACATTAATCTTAACGCTAACCCTAACCCGTACCCTAAACCTAACACTAACGCTAACCCTAACCCTAAGCCGTACCCTAACCCTAACACTGACCCTGACCCTAACCCTAACCCTACCCCGTTCCCTAACCCTAACCCTAACACTAACCCTGAACCGTACCCTAACCCGTACCCTAAACTGTACCCTAACCCTATCCCTAACCCTAAACCTAACCCGAACCCAAACACGTACACTAACACTAAACCTAACCCTAACCCTAACCCTATCCCTGACCCTAACCAGAACTCTAACCCGTACCCTAGCCCTAACCCTAACACTAACCCATACCCTAAGTTAAACCTAACCCCAACTCGTACCCTAACCCTAAACCAAACCCTAACACTAACCTGTACCCTAACCCTAAACCTAACCTTAACCCTAACCCTAACCCGTATCCATACCCGTACCCTAACCCTAATCTTAACCCATACCCTAACCCTAACTGTAACCATAACCCGTACCGTAACCCTAACCATAACCCGTACTCTAAACCTAAACCTAAACCTAATCCTAACCCACAACCTAAACCTGACCCTAACCATAACTCTAACCATAACGCGTACCCGTACCCTAACCCGTACCCGTAGCCTAAACCTAACCCTAACCTTAACCCAAACCCTGACCCTTAGCCTAACACTAACACTAACCCTTACCCGTACCCTAAACCTAACCCTAATCCTATCACATACCCTAATCCTAACCTTAACCCTGACACTAATCCTAACCCTAAACCGTACCCTAACCCTAACGCTAACCCGTACCCTAACCCTAACGCGTACCTTAAACCTAACCCTAACCCTGGACCTAACCCGTACCCTAACCCTATCCTGTACCCTACCCTAACCCTAACATGTACCCTAACCCTAACCCTAAACCTAACCCTAACCCTAACCCGTACACTAACACTAACCCTAACCCTAACCATAACCCTAAACATAAACCTTACCTTAACCCTAACCCGTACCCTAACCATAAACCTACCCCTAACCCCTAACCCTAACACTAACCCTAACCCGTTCCCTAAACCGTACCCTAAACCTAAACCTAACCTGTATACTAACCCTAACCCAAACCAGTACCCTAACCCGTACTCTAACCCTAACCCGTACCGTTACCCATACCCTTACCCTAACCCTAACCCGAACACACACTCTAACCCTAACCCTAACCCTAACCCTAACCCTAACCCTAACCCTAACCATAACCCTAAACCCTAACCCTAACCCTAACCCTAACACTAACACTAACCCTAAACCACTAACCCTAACCCTAACGCTAAACCTAACCCTAACCTGAACCCCCTAAACCTAAACCTAACCCTAACCATAAAGCTAACCCTAACCGCCTAACCCTAACCCTATCCCTAACCCTAACCCCTAACTCCGAATTTTAACCCAAACCCTAACTCTAAACTAAACCCTAACCCTAACCCGTACCCTAACCCTAACCCTAACACTAATCTCTACACTCACCCTAAACCCTATCCCTAACCCTAACACTAACCTGTACCCTAACCCGTACCCTAAACCGTACCCTAACTTGTACCCTAACATGCACCCTAAACCTAACCCTAACCCTAACCCAAACTCTACCCTAACCCGTAACCTAGCATACCCTAAGCCTAAACCTATCCCGTACCCTAACCTGTACCCTAAACCTAACCCGTAACCTAAACCTAATCCTAACACTAACCCTAAACTGTACCCTAACCCTAACCCGTACCGTACTGGTACCCTAACCCTCACACTAACCCGTACCCTAACCCTAAACCTAAACCTAACCCGTACCCTAAAACTTACCCTAACCTGTACCCTAACCCTAACCCGTACCCTAACCCTAACCCTAAACCTAACAGTAATCGATATCCTAACCCTAAACCTAACCTTAAACCTAACCCTAACCTGTACCCGTACATGTACACTAACCCTAACCCTAACCCGTACCCTAACACAAAACCTAACCCTGACCCGTACCCTAACCCTAATCTTAACCCGTACCCTAACCCTAACCGAACCATAACCCATACCCTAACCCTAACTCATTCCTAAACCTAACTGGTTCCCTAAACCTTACCTGTACCCTAACCCATATCCTAACCCTAACCGGTACCCTAACCCTAACCCATACCCGTACACTAAACCGAAACCTAAACCTAACCCTAAAACTAACCCGTACCCTAACTGTAACCCGTACCCTAACCCTAAACATAAACCTAAATCTTACCCGTAACCTAACCCTAACCCGTTCCCTAACCCGTACACTAACATTAACCGGTACCCTAACCCTAAAACAAACCCGTACACTAACCCTTACCCTAAACCTGACCTGTACCCTAACCCTATCCCTAAACCTAAACCTAACACCTAACCCCTAACCCTAACCCGTACCCTAACCCTTACCCTAACCCTTAACCTAACCCGTACGCTAAACCTAACCCAAACCCGTACCCTAACCCTAACACGTACCCTAAACCTAACCCTAACCCTAACCCGTACCTTAACCCTAACCTAAACCGTAACCCTAACCCTAACGCTAACCCTAACCCTACCCATAACCCAAATCTAACCCTAACACTGACCCTAACCCTAACCCTAACCCGTTCCCTAATGCTAAGCCTAAGCTTAACCCTAATCCGTACCCTAAGCCTAACCCATACCCTAACCCTAACCCTAACCCTAACCCTAAACCTAACCCATACCCTAACCCTAACCCTAACCCGTACACTCATCCTAACCCGTACCCTAACCCTAACCCTAACGCTAAACCTAACCTGTACCGTAACTCTAACCCGTACCCTAACCCTAATGCTAACCCTAATCCTAAACCTAACACTAACACTAACTCGTACACTAACACTAAAATGAATCCTAACCGTAACTCGTACCCGTACCCGTACCCATACCCTAACCCGTACCCTAAACCTAACCCTACCCCGTACCCTATACCGTACACTAACCCTAAACCTAACCCTAACACTAACCCAAATCCTAACCTTAACCCTAACCTTAACCCTAACCCTAAACTGTACACTACACCTAACCCTAACCCGTACCCTAACCGGAAACCTAACCCTAACCCGTACCCTAACTCTAATCTTAAACCGTACCCTAAACTTAACCGTAATCCTAACCCATACCCTAACCCTAACCCTAACCACAACCCGTACCCTAACCCTAACTGTAACCCTAACCCTAAAACTAACCCGCACCCTAAACCTAACCCTAAACCTAATGCTAACCATAACCCATACCTGTAACCTAACTCTAACCCGTACACTAACCCTAACCCTAACCCTAACCTTAACACTAACCCTAACCCACACCCTAACCCTAACCCTAACCCGTACCCTAACCCTAACCCTAACCTTAAACCGTACACTAACCCTAACCCTTGGGCTATCCCTAACCCTAACCAGTTCCCTAAACCTAACCCTAACCCTGACCCTAACCCGAACCCTAACCCGTACCCTAACCCTAACCCGTACCCTATCCTGTACCCTAAACCTAACCCTACCCTACTACTACCCGTAACCCTAACCCCTACCCAAAACCTAACCCTAACCATAACCCGTACATAACCCTAATCATACCTTAACCTTAACCCTAACCCGTACTCTAAACCTAAACCTTGGGCTAACTCTAACCCTAACCCGTACCCTAACCCTAACCCTAACCCTGACACTAACTCTAACCCTAACCTGTACCCTAACCCTAACCCTAAACTTAATCCATATCCTACCCCTAACCCTAACCCCTACGCTAAACCTAACCCTAACACTATCCCTAACCCGTATCTAAACCGTACCCTAAACCGTACCTTAACCCGTACAATTACCCGAAACCTAACCCTAACCCGTACCCTAACCGGACCCTAACCCGTAGCCTAAACCTAACCCTAACCCGTACCTTAACCCATACCCTAACCTTAAACCATACCCTAACCCTAACCCTAACCCTAAACCTAAACCTAACCCTAACCCGTACCCTAACCTGTACCCTAACTCATACTCTAACCCTAATCTGTACCCTAACCCGTACCCTAACCCTAACCATAACCCATAACCTACCCCTAAACCTAAACCGTACCGTACCCTAACCCGTACCCTAAATCTAAACCTAACCCTAAAACTAACCCGTACCTTAACCCTATCCCAATCCCTTACCCTAAACCTAACCTGTACCCTAACCCTAACCCTAACTATAACACTAACCCTAAACCTAAACCCTAACCCTAACCATAACCCTAACCCGTACCATAACCCAGACCCTAACACTAAACCTAACCCGTATTCTACCCTAAACTTAACCCTAAACATAACACTAAACCATACCCTAAACCTAACCCGTACCCTAACCCTAACCCTAACCCTAACCCCTAACCCTGACCCATACCTTAACTCGTACCCTAACCCGTACCCTAACCCTAAACTTAACCCATAGCCTAACACTAACCAAAACCCGTACCCTAACCCGTACACTAACTCTAACTGTACCGTTACCCGTACACTAACCCGTACCCTAACCCGTACCCTAACCCTAATCCATACTCTAACCCGTACTCTAAACCCAACCCGTACCCTAAACCTAACCCTAACCCTAACACGTACCCTAACCCTTCCCTAACCCTAACCAGTACCCGAAACCTAACGTGTACCCTAACCCGTACCCTAACCATAACCCGTACCCTATCACTAAACCGTAACCTAATCCTAACCCTAACCCTAACCCCAACCCCAAACATAACCCTAACTCTAACCTAACACTAACCCCAAACCTAACCCTAACCCTAACCTTAACCTTAATCCTAACACCATAACACCTAACCCAAACCCTAACCATAAAACTAACCACCTAAACCTAAACCTAACCCTAACCCGTACCATAACCCGTACCCTAACACTAACCCGTACCATAACCCTAACACTAACCCCTAAAACTAACCCTAAACCTAACTCGTAACCTAAACTCTACCCTAACCCTAAATCTAACCCGTAGCCTAATCCTAACCCAAACCCCTACCCTAACCCATAACCTAACCCTAAACCGTACCATTACCCATACCCTAACCCTAACACTAAACCTAACCCGTAACCTAACCCTAACCCTAACGCTAACCCTAACCCTAACCCGTACCCTAACCCTAACCCTAACACTGACCGTAACCCTAACACTAACCTGTTCCCTAACCCTAACCCTAACCCGTACCCTAACCCATACCCTAACCCTAACCCTAAACCTAAACCTACCCTAACCCTAACCCTAATCCTAACTTAACCCTAACCCGCACCTTAAACCTGAACCTAACCGTAAATCTAACCATAACCGGTACCCATACCCTAACACGTACCCTAACCCTAACCCTAAAATTAACACTAACCCTGACCCATACCCTAACCCTACCCTTACCCCTAACCCGTACCCTAACCCTAACCCTAACTCTGACCCTAAACCTAAACCTAACCCGTACCCTAACCCTAACCCTAACCTGTACCCTAAACCTAACCTTAACCCTAAAACTAAACCATACCCTAACCTTATCCCATACCCTAAACGTAACCCTAACCCGTAACCTAAACCTAACCCTAACCCGAACCCCTAACCCTAATTCTAACCCTAACCCATACCCTAACCCATACCCTAACCCTAAGCCTAACCCGTAGCGTAACCCTAACCCAAATCCGTACCCTAATCCGTTCCCTAACACTAACCTGTACCGTTACCTGTACACTAACACTAAACCTAACTCTAACCCATACCCTAACCCGTACCCTAACCCTAACCCTAACCCTTACCATAACCCTAACACTAACCCGTTCCCTAACACTAACCCTAACCCGTACACTAACCAGTACCCTAAACCTAAACCTAACCCTAAACCTACCCTAAACCTAACGCGTACCATAACCCTAACCCTAACCCTAATCCTACATTGACCCTTACCCTAACCCTAACACTAAACCTTACACTAACCCGAACACATACTCTAACCCTTAACCTAAACTAACCCTAGACCTAACCCGTACTCTAACCCTAACACGAACCCTACCCCATCCCCTACCCCGTACCCTAAACCGTACCCTAACCCTAACCCCAAACCGTACCCTAACCCTAAGCCTAACGTTTACACTAACCCTGACCCATACCCTAACCCTAAACCAAACCCTAACCCGTACCCTAAACCTAACCCTAACCATAACCCGTACCCTAACCCTAAACCTAACCCATACACTAACCCTAACCCTAATCCGTACACTAAACTGTACTCTAACCTGAACCCATACCCTATCCTTAACCCTATACCTAACCCGTACACTAACCCTAACCCGTACCCTAAACCATACCCAAACCCTAACCCTAAACCTAAACCTAAACCATACCATTAACCGTACCCTAACCGCAAACCGTACCCTAACCCAAACCCAAACCCTAACCCATCCCTTAACCCTAACACTTACCCTAAGCCGTACCCTAACTCTAACCCGTACCCTAACCCTAACCCGTACCCTAACCCTAACCCTAACCCGTATCTAAACCATAACCTAAACCATACCCTAACCCGTACCATTACCCGTACCCTAACCCAAACCCGTACCCTAACCCTAACCCTAATCCGTATCTAAACTGTAACCTAAACCGAACCCTAACCCGTACAATTACCCGTACCCTAGCTCTAACCCGTACCCTAACCCTAACCCATACCCTAACCCTAACCCTAACCCGTATCTAAACCGTAACCTAAACCATACCCTAACCCGTACCATTATCCGTACCCTAACTCTAACCCATACCCTAACCCTAACCCGTACCTAACCCTAACCCTAACCCGTATCTAAACCGTAACCTAAACCGTACCCTAACCCGTACCATTACCCGTATCCTAACCCTAACCCGTACCCTAACCCGAACCTAACCCGTACCCTAACCTAACCCTAACCCATACTCTAACACGTACCCTAACCCTAACCCATACCCTAACCCTAACCCTAACCCAAAACCTAAACCTAACCCTAACCCGTACCCTAACCTGTATCCTAACCCATACTCTAACCCTAACCCGTACCCTAACCCGTACCCTAACCCTAAACCTAAACTATAACCTACCCCTAAACCTAACCCGTACCGTGAGCCTAACCCATACCCTAAACCTAAACCTAACCCTAAACCTAACCCGTACCCTAACCCTATCCGGTACCCTTACCCTAACCCTAACCCGTACCCTAACCCTAACTCTAACCCTAACCCTACAGCTAAAACCTAACCATAACCATAACCCTAAACCGTACTCTAACCCGTACCCTAACACTAACCCTAATCCATACACTAACCCGTAATCTAAACCTAACCCGTACCCTAACCCTAACCCTAACCCGTCCCTTAACCCTAAAACGTACCCTAAACCATTCCCTAAACCTAACCCGTACCCTAAACCTAACGCGTACCCTAACCCGTACCCTAACCATAACAGGTACCCTATCACTAAACCATTCCCTAACCTTAACCCTAACCCCAAACCTAACAGTAACCCTAAGCTTAACCCTAACCCTAACCCTCTAACCCCTAACCATAACCCTAACCCCCTAACCCTAACCCTAACCCAAACCCTTACCGCTAACTCCTAATCCTAACCCTAAACCTAACTCTAAACCTAAACCCTAACCCTAACCCGAAACCTAACCCTAACCCGTACCCTAAACCTAACCCTAACTCTAAACCATACCATAAACCTAACACTAACCCGTACCCTAACCCTAACACGTACCCTAACTGTAACCCTAACCCTAAAGCCTACTCTCACCCTAAACCCTAACCCTAACCCTAACCCTAACCCTAACCCGAACCCGAACCCTAACCCTACCCCGACCCTATACCGTACCCTAACCTGTACCCTAACCCTAACCCTATCCCTTACCCATACCTTACACTAACCCGTAACCTAAAGTGTACCCTAACCTTAACCCTATCCGTACCCTAAACCGTAACCTAACCCTCACCCGTGCCCTAACCCCAATCCTAACCCAACCCTAACCCGTATCCTAACCCTAACCCGTACCATAACCCTAACCCATAGCCTAAACCTTAGCCCTAACCCTAACCTTAACCCTAACCCATACCCTAACCCTAAACGTAATCTTAACCCTAACCCTAACCCGTACCCTAAAATTTACCCTAAACCTAACCCTAACCCTAACCCTAACCCGTTGCCTAACCCAAACCTTAATCTTAACCCTAACCCTAACATGTACCCTAACCCTAACCCTAACCCTAACATTAATCCATACCCTAACCCTAACCCTAAACTTAACCCTAACCCTAACCTGTACCCGTACCCATACACTAACCCTAACCCTAACCCGTACCTTAAACCGAAACCTAAACCTAAACCGTACCCTAACCCTAATCTTAACCCGTACCCTAACCCTAACCGTAACCATAACCTGTACCCTAACCCTAACCACAAACAGTACCCTAACCCTAAGCCTAACCTTAACACTAACCCTGACCCATACCTTAACCCTAACCCAAACCCTAACCCGTACCCTAACCCTAACACTAACTCCTAACTCTAACCCTAACCCTAACCCGTACCCGAAACCGTACCCTAACCCTAAACCTAACCCGTAGCCTAAACCTTAACCAAACCCGTACCCTAACCCGTACACTAACCCTAACCCATACCGTTACTCGTACACTAACCCTAACCTGTACGCTAACCCGTGCCCTAACACAAACCCTAATCCGTACCCTAAACCGTACTCTAACTCGAAACCGTACACTAACCCTAACACTAAACCTAACCCGTACACTAACCCTAACCCATACCCTAAACCTAACCCTAATCCGTAACCTAACCCGTACTCTAAACCTAAACCGTCCCTAAACCGTATCCTAACCCTAACCCTAAACCTAAACCTAAACCATACCATAAACCGTACCCTAACCCTAACCCGTACCCTAACCCAAACCCTAACCCTAACCCGTCCCTTAACCCTAACACCTACCCTAAACTGTACCTTAACACTAACCCGTACCCTAACCCTAACCCATACCTAACCCGTAACCTAAACCATACCATAACCCGTACCCTAACCCGTACCCTAACCCTAACCCTAACCCATACCCTACCCTATCCCGTAACCTAAAGCGTACCCTAAACCTAACCCTACCCGTACCCTAACCCGTACCCTAACCCATACGCTAACCCTAACCCGTACCCTAACCCTTACCATAACCCTAACCCTAACCTGTACCCTAACCCTAACCCTAACCCTAACCCTAACCCTAACCCTACCCTAACCCATACCCTAAACCTTACACTAACCCTAAACCTAACCCGAACCCTAACCCTAACCCATACCCTACCCGTACCATAACCCTAACCTTAATCTTAACCCTAACCCTAACCCGTACCCTAATGCTAACCCTAATGCTAACCCTAACCGTAACCCGTACCCTAACCCTAACCCTAACCCTAACCCTACCCCATTTCCCAGACCTCACCCTAACCCTAACCCGTACCCTAACCCTAACCCGTACCTAACCCGTACCCTAAACCTAAACCTAACCCTAACCTGTACAAAAACCCTAACCCGTACCCTAACCCGTAACCGAACCCTAACACTAATCCGTACCCTAACACGTACTCTAACCCTAACCGGTAACCTAACCCTAACCCTAACCCTAACCCTAACCCTAACCCTAACCCGTACACTAACCCTAACCCGTACCCTAACCCTAACCCTAACCCTAACCAATACTGTAAACCGTACCCTAACCCTAACCCGTACCCTAACCCTAACCCTAACCCTAACTCGTTCCTTACCGTAACACGTACCCTAACCCGTACTCTAACACTAACCCCTACCCAAAACCTAACCCGACCCTAACCCGTACCCTGACCATAACCCGTATCCTTTCTCTAACACGTTCCATAACCCTAACCCTAACCCTAACCCCAACCCCAACCGTAACCCTAAACCTAACCCTAAACCTAACCCCAAACCTAACCCTAACCCTAACCTTAACCCAAACCCTAAACCCCTAACCCGTAACCCTAACCCTAACCTTAACCATAATCTAACCCCCTAACCCTAACCCTAACCCTGACACTAACCCTACACCCTTAACCCTAACACTAACCCTAACGCTAACCCTAACCTTAACCTTATCCCCCTAAACCTAAACCTAACCCTAACCATAACCCTAAACCTAACCGCCTAACCCTACCCGTAACCCTAAACCTAACCACTAACTCCTAATCCTAACCCTAACCCTAACTCGAAACCTAAACCTTAACCCTAAAACTAACCCTAACCCGTACCCTAACCATAACCCTAACACTAACCCGTACCCTAACCCTAACACTAACCTGTACCCTAACCCTAACCCATACCCTAACCGTAACCCTATCCCTAAAGCCTACTCTCACCCTAAACCCTAACCCTAAACCTAATCCTAACCCGTACCCTAAGCCGTACCCTATACCTAACCCTAACCGTACCCTAACCTGTACCCTAACCCTAACCCTAACCCATACCCTACCCTAAACCGTCACCTAAAGCGTACCCTAACCCTAACCATATCCCGTACCCTGACCCGTACCCTAACCCTAACCTGTACCGTAACCCTAATCCTAACCCTAAGCCGTACCCTAACCATAACCCGTACCCTAACCCATACCCTAACTCTAACCCTAACCCGTACCCTAATCATAACCCTAACCGCAACCCGTACCCTAAACCTTACCATAACCCTAAACCTAAACCAAACCTAACCCGTACCCAAACCCTAACATTAATCTTAATGCTAACCCTAACCCGTAACCTAAACCTAACACTAACTCTAACCCTAACCCATACCCTAACCCGAAACCTAAACCTAACCTGTACCCTAACCCTAATCTTAACCCGTACCCTAACCCTAACTGTAACCATAACCCGTACCCTAACCCTAACCCTAACCCGTACCCTAACCCTAACCGTAACTTTAACCCTAAACCTGACCCGTAAATTTACCCTAACCCTATTACTATCCCTAAACCGCACCCTAAACCTAACCCTAACCCTAACCCGTACCCTCACCCTAACCCTAACCCTAACCCTGACCCTAATCCTAACCCTAACAAGTACCCTAACCCTAATCCTAGCCCGTAACCTAACCCAGCCCATACTCCCCTAACCCTAACCCTAACCCTAACCGATACCCAACACCTAACCCTAACCCGTACCCTAACCCTAACACATACCTTAAACCTAATCCTAACCCTACACTTAACCCGTACCGTAATCCTATCCCGTATCTTAACCCTGACCATAACATGTACCCTAACCCTAACCCTAACCCTTGACCTAACCCGTACCCTAACCCTATCCGGTACCCTAACCCTATCCCGTACCCAAACCCTAACAGTAACCCTAACCTGTTCCCTAACCCTAACCCTAACCCGTTCCCTAACCCTAACCCTAACCCTAACCAGCACCCTAAACCTAACCCCAACCCTAAACCTAACCATAACCCTTACCCGTACCCTAACCCTAACCCATATGTTAACCCTAACCCGAACCTTAACCTTAACCCTAAACCGTACCCTAACTCTAAAACTAACCCATCCCCTAAGCTTCACCCTATCCATAACCGGTCCCTAACCCTAAGCATAAACCTGACCCTAAACCTAACCCTAACCCGTACCCTAACCCTAACCCATAAACTAATCCTTACCCCAACACTAAACTTAACCCGTATGCTAACCCTATCACGTACCCTAAACCTAACCCTAACCCGTACACTAACCCTAAACCTAACCCTAACCTGTACACTAACGCTAACCCTAACCCTAACCCTAACCCTAAACCGAACCCTAAACCTAACCCTAACCCTAAACCTAATCCGAAACCTGACCCTAACCCTAACCCTAAACTGGACCCTAAGCCTAAACCTAACCCTGACCCTAACCCTAACCCTAATCCGTACCCTATCCCTAACCCTAACCATAACACTAACCTGAACCCTAAACCTAACCCTAACACTAACCCTAACCCGTACCCTAACCCTAACCCTAACCCATACCCTACCCCTAATCCAGCCCGTACCCTAACGCTAACCCGTACCCTAAACCTTACCCTAAACCTAAACCTAACTCGTATCCTAACCCTATCCCTTACCATAACCCTAACCCTAACCTTAATCCTAAACCTAACCCTGATGCTAAACCGTACACTAACCCTAACCTTAACCCTAATCCTAAACCTAACCCTAACCCGTAATTTAACCGTAACCCGTACTCTAACCCTAACCCTAACCCTAACCTTAACCCGTACCCTAAACCTAACCCTAACCCTAAACCTAACACGTAACTTAACCCTATCCCGTACCCTTAGCCTAACCCTAACCCTAACCCTAACCCCGAATCCCTAACCCTAATCCGTACCCTAACCCGTACCTGAACCCTAACACTAACCCCTAATACCTAACCCGTACCCGAACCCTACCCTAACACTAACCCATACCCGTACCCTAAACCGTACCTTATTCCGTACCCTAACCCTAACACTAACCTGTACCCAAACCCGTTCCACAACCCTAACACTAACACTAACACTAACCCATACCCTAACCCTAAACCTAACCTTAAACCTAACCCTAACCCATACCCGTACCCTAACACTAACAACAACCTGTACTCTAACCCAAAACCTAACCCTAAACCATACCATAACCCTAATCTTAACCCATACCCTGACCCTAACCGTAACCCTAACCCATACCCTAACCCTAACCGTAACCCACAACCTAACCCTAACTTTAAACCTAACCCTAACCCGCAGCCTAAACCTAAATGAACCCTAACCCTAACCATAACCTGTGCCCGTACCCTAAACCTAACCCGTACCCTAACCCTAACCCTAAACCGTAGGCTACCCCTAACACTAACCCTAACCCAAACCCTAAACCGTATAATAACCCTAACCCTAACCCTAACCTTAACCCGTACCCTAACCCTAACCCGTAGCCTAATCCTAAACATCACCTTAACCCCTAACCATAACCTTAACCCTAACCCTTACCCTAACCCGTACCCAAACGCTAAACCTGACACGTACCCTAACACTAACCCAAACCCGTACCCTAACCCCTACCCTAACCCTAACCCATACCGTTACCCGTACCTTAACCCTAAACCTAACTCATACACTAACCCGTACCATAACCATAACACTAAACCTAACCCTAAACCTAACCCATACCCTAACCCTAAACCTAACCCATACCCTAACCCTAAACCTAACCGGTACCCTAACCCTAACCCGTACCCTAAACCTAACCCTAACTCGAACACTAACCATAACCCTAACCCTCACTCTAACACTAACCTGTACCCTAACCCTAAACCGTACCCTAACCTTAACCCTAACCCCTAACCCTAAACCTAACCCTAACCCTTACCCTAACCCTAACACTAACCCTAACCCTAACCCTAATTCGTACACTAACCCTAAACCTAACCCTAACCCGTACCCTAACATTAACCCTAACCCTAACCCCTAATGCTAACCCTAACCCTAACCTTACCCTAAACCGTACACAAACGCTAAACCTAAAACGTACCCTAGCACTAAACCAAAACCGTACCCTAACCCTAACCGGTAGCCTAATCCTAACCCTAATCCTAACCCCTAACGCTAAACCTAACCCTAACCCTTACCCTAACTCGTACCCAAACGCTAAACCTAAAACGTACCCTAACACTAACCCAAAACCGTACCCTAACCCGTACCCTAACCCTAACCCGTACCCTTACCCGTACGTTAACACTAATCCTAACCCGTACCCTAACCCATACAATAACCCTAACCCTATCCCTAAACCTAATCCTAACCCTAACCTGTACACTAATCCTAACACGTAGCCTAACCCTAACCCTAAACCCTAACCATAAACCAAACACTAACCCGTACCTTAACCCGTATCATAACCCTAAACCTAACCCACACCGTAAACCTAACCGAAACCCTAACTCGTACCCTAACCTTAACCCTAACCCTGATCCTAACCCTAACCCTAACCCGTACAGAAAACCTAAAACATACCCTAACCCTAAACCTAACTGGAACCGTAACCCTAAGCCGTACCCTAAACCTAACCCTAAGTCCTACACTAACCGTAACCCTAAACCTCACTCTAACCCTAACCTGTACCCACCCCTAACCCGTACCCTAACCTTAACCCTAACCACTAACCCTAAACCTAACCCTAAACTGTACCCTAACCCGTACCATAACCCTAAACCTAACCCGTACCCTATCACTATTCCTAACTCGTACCCTAACCCTACCCGAACCCTAACCCTAACCGTAACCCTAACCCTTACCCAAACCGTAACCCTAACCCGTACCCTAACCCTAACCCTTACCCTAACCCTAAACCTAACTCGCACACTAGACCTAAATGTAACCCTAGACCTAACCCGTACCCTAAACCTATCCCGTACCCTAACCCTAACACTAAACCTAACCCTAAACTTAACCCGTACACTAACCATAACCCTAACACGTACCCAACCCTAACCCGTACCCTAACCCTAACCCGTAGCCTAACCCTAACCCGCACCGTAAACCTAACCCTAACTAAAGGCCTAACCCGTAACCTAACCCTATCCCGTAGCCTAACCCTAACCCTAACCCTTACCCTAATACTAACACTAACCCTAACCCTAACCCTAAACTTAACCCTAACCCGTACACTAACCCTAAACCTAACCCTAACCCGTACACTAACCCTAACCGGTAGCCTAACCCTAACCCTAACCCTAACCCCTAACACTAACCCTAACCCTATCCTTTACCCTAACTCGTACCCAAACACTAAACCTAAAACGTACACTAACACTAACCCAAAACCGTACCCTAACCCGTACCCTAACCCTAACCCATACACTTACCCGTACCTTAACACTAATCCTAACCCATACCCTAACCCGTACACTAACCCTAACCCTATCCCTAAACCTAATCCTAACCCTAACCTGTACCCTAACCCTAACAAGTAGCCTGACCCTAACCCTAAACCCTAACCATAAACCAAACACTAACCCGTAACTTAACCCACATCATAACCCTAAACCTAAACCGTACCCTAAACCTAACCCAAACCCTAACTCGTACCCTAACCCTAACCCTGATCCTAACCCTAACCCTAACCCGTACCCAAAACATAACCCATACCCTAACCCTAACCCTAAACCTAACCCTAACCCTAACCCGTACCCTAAACCTAACCCTAATCCTTGACCTAACCCATACCCAACGCTATCCCGTACCCTAACCCTAACCCTAAACCGTACCCGAACCCTAACAGTAACCCTAACCCGTACCCTAATGCTAACCCTAACCCTAACCCTAACCCGCACCCTAAACCTAACCCTAACCCTAACCCAAACCATAACCCGTACCTGTACCCTAACCCTAACCCATAACCTAACCCTAACCCTAAACTTAAACATAACCCTAACCCGTAACCTAACCCTAAAACTAACCTGTACCCTACACCAACCCTAACTGTATCCCGTACCATAAACCTATCCCTAACCCTATCCCTGACCCTAAACCTAACACTAACCCATACCCTAAACCCTACCCTAAACCGTACCCTAACCCCAAACCGTACCCTAACCGTACACTAACCCTAACCCTAATCCAAACACTAACCCTAACCTGTACTCTGACCATAATCCCCACCCTAAACCTAACCCTAACCCGTACTCTAATCCTAACCCTAAACCTAACACTAACCCTAACCCTAACACTAACCCTAACCCGTACTCTAACCCTAAACCTAACCCTAACACTAACCCTAACCCGTACTATAACCCTAACCCTAACCCTAACCCTAACCCTAAACCTAACCCTAAACCTAACCCATACCCTAAACCTAAACCTAACCGGAAACCTAACCCTAAACCGTACCCTAAACCGAACCCTAACTCCTACACTAAACTTAAACCTAACCCTCACCCTAACACTAAACTTTACCCTAACCCTAACTCGTACCCTAACCTTAACCCTAACCCCTAACCCAAAACCTAACCCTAAACTGTACCCTAACCCCTACCATAACCCTAACCCTAACCCGTACCCTAACCTTAACCCTAACCCGTACCCTAACCCTACCCGAACCCTAACCCTAACCGTAAACCTAACCCTTACCCAAACCGTAACCCTAACCCGTACCCTAACCCTAACCCTTACCCTAACCCTAACCCTAACCCGCACACTAGACCTAACCGTAACCCTAGACCTAACCCGTACCCTTACCCTATACCGTACCCTAACCCTAACCCGTACCCTAACCCTAACACTAATCCTAACCCTAACCCTAACCCGTTCACTAACCATAACCCTAACCCGTAACCTAACCCTAACCCGTACCCTAACCCTAACCCGTAGCCTAACCCTAACCCGTACCATAAACCTAACCCTAACTCAAGACCTAACCCGTACCCTAACCCTATCCCGTAGCCTAACCCTAACCCTAACCCTTACCCTAACCCTAACACTAACCCTAAACCTAACCCTAACCCTAAACCGTACACTAACCCTAAACCTAACCCTAACCGGTACCCTAACCCTAACCGGTAGCCTAACCCTAACCCTAACCCTAACCCCTAATGCTAACCCTAACCCTAACTCTTACCCTAACTCATACCCAATCGCTAAACCTAAAACGTACCCTAACACTAACCCAAAACCGTACCCTAACCCGTATCATAACCCTAAACCTAACCCGTACCATAAACCTAACCCAAACCCTAACTCGTACCCTAACCATAACCCTAACCCTGATCCTAACCCTAACCCTAACCCGTACCCTAAACCTAACCCTAAACCTAACCCTAACCCTAACCGTACACTAATCCTTACCCTAATCTTAACACTAACCCTAACCCGTACTCTAACCCTAATCCCCACCCTAAACCTAACCCTAACCCGTACTCTAACCCTAACCCTAAACCTAACACTAACCCTAAACCTAACACTAACCCTAACCCGTACTCTAACCGTAAACCTAACCCTAACACTAACGCTAACCCGTACTATAAACTTAACCCTAACCCTAACCCTAACCCTAACCCTAAACCAAACCCTAACCCTGAACCAAACCCTAACCCTAACCCGTACCCTAACCATAAATGTAACCCTAATCCGTAACCAAACCCTAACCCTAACCCGTTCCCTAATCCTAAACCTAACCCTAACCCTACCCCTAACCCGCACCCTAAACCTAGCCCAAACCTTAGACCTAACCCGTACACTAATCCTATCCCATACCCGAACCTTAACCCTAACCCGTACCCTAACCCATACCCTAACCCTAACCCTAACCTTAACCATAACCCTAACCCGTACCCTAAACCGTACCATAACCCTAAACCTAACCCGTACCCTAACCCTAATCCTAACCCTAACCCGTACCCTAACCCTAACCCGTACCCTAACACTAACCCGTACCATAACCCTAACCCTAACCCTAAACCTAACCCGTACCCTAACCGTACCCCATACCCTACCCCTACCACTACCCGTACCCTAACCCTAACCATAACCCTAAAACTAAACCTAACCCTAACCCATACACTAACCCTAACCCTATCCCTAACCCTAACCCTAACACTAACCTGTACCCTAACCCTAACCCGTACCCTAAACCTAACCCTAACCCTAACCCTAAACCTAACCCATACCCTAACCCTATCCCATAACCAAACCCTAACTCGAAGCCCTAACCCTAACCCTATCACTAACCCTTACCCTAACCAGTACACAAACGCTAAACCTAACACGTACCCTAACACTAAACCAAACCCGTACCCTAACCCGTACCCTAACCCTAACCCATACCGTTACCCGTAAGGTAACCCTAAACCTAACCCGGACACTAACCCGTACCATAACCCTAACACTTACCCTTACCCTAAACCTAACCCATACCTTAACCCTAAACCTAACCCATACCCTAACCCTAAACCTAACCAGTACACTAACCCTAACCCGTACCCTAAACCTAACCCTAAATCGAACACTAACCATAACCCTAACCCTCACCCTAACCCTAACCTGTACCCTAACCTTAAACCGTACCCTAACCTTAACCCTAACCCCTAACCCTAAACCTAATCCTAAACCATACCCTAACGCGTACCATAACCCTAAACCTAACCTGAACACTAACCCTAACCCTAACCCCTACCCTAACCCTACCCAAACCCTAACCCTAACCGTAACCCTAACCCTTACCCAAACCGTAACCCTAACCCCTACCCTAACCCTAACCCTTACCCTAAACCTAACCCTAACCCACACACTAGACCTAACCCTAACTCTAGACCTAACCCGTACCCTAATCCTATCCCGTACCCTAAACTTAACTTTAACCCATACCCTAACCCATACCCTAACCCTAAACCTAACCTTAACCGTAACCCTAACCCGTACGTTAAACCGTACCATAACCCTAAACCTAACCAATACCCTAACCCTAATCCTAACCCTAACCCGTACCCTAACCCTAACCCGTACCCTAACACTAACCCGTAACCTAAACCTAACCCTATCCCTAAACCTAACCCGTACCCTAACTGTACCCCATACCCTTACCCTATCACTAACCTGTACCCTAACCCTAACCCTAAACCTAAAATTAAACCAAACCCTAACCCTTACCCTAACCCTAACCCTAACCTGCACACTAGATCTACCCCTAACCCTAGACCTAAACCGTACCCTAACCCTATCCCGTACCCTAACTCTAATCCTAACCTGTACCCTAAACCTAACACTAACCTTAACCCTAAACCTAACCCGTACACTAACCATAACACTAACCTGTACCCTAACCCTAACCCGTTCCCTAACCCTAACCCGTAGCCTAACCCTAACCCACACCATAAACCTAACCCTAACTCTAGACCTAACCTGTACCCTAACCTTATCCCGCACCCTAACCCTAAACCTTACCCTAACCCTAACAATAACCCTAAACCTAACCCTAACCCTAACCCGTACACTAACCGTAAACCTAACCCTAACCTGTACCCTAACCCTAACCCGTAGCCTAACCCAACCCTAACCCTAACCCCTAACGCTAACCCTAACCCTAAACCTTACCCTAACTCATACCCAAACGCTAAACATAAAACGTACCTTAACACTAACCCAAAACCGTACCCTAACCCGTACCCTAACCCGTACCCTTACCCGTAACTTAACCCTATTCCTAACCCGTACCCTAACCCGTACACTAACCCTAACCCTATCCCTAACCCTAATCCTAACCCTAACCTGTACCCTAACCCTAACACGTAGCCTAACCCTTAGCCTAAACCCTAACCCTAAACCAAACACTAACTCATACCCTAACCCGTATCATAACCCTAAACCTAACCAGTACCGTAAACCTAACCCAAACCCTAACTCGTACCCTAACCCTAACCCTAACCCTGATCCTAACCCTAACCCTAACCCGTACCCAAAACCTAACCCATACCCTAACCCTAACCCTAAACCTAACACTAACCCTAACCCGTACCCTAAACCTAACCCTAATCCTTGACCTACCCGAACCCAACCCTATCCCGTACCCTAACCCTAACCCATACCCAAAACCTAACAGTAACCGTAACCCGTACCCTAATGCTAAATCTAACCCTACCCTAACCCTAACCTGAACCCTAACCCTAGCACTATCCATAACCTGTACCCGTACCCTAACCCTAACCCATAACCTAACCCTAAACATAACATTAACCGTAACCCTAACCCGTACCCTTACCCTAAAACTAACCCATACCCTACACCAACCTAACCCTAACCCGTACCATAAACCTATCCCTAACCCTAACCCTAACCATACACTAACCCTAACCCTAATCCTAACACTAGCCCTAACCCGTACTCTAACCCTAATCCTCACCCTAAACCTAACCCTAACCCGAACTCTAACCCTAACCCTAGCCCTAACCCTAACCTGTACCGTTAAACATACTATAAACCTAACCCTTTCCCATACCCTACCTAACCCTAACCCGTACACAAACCCTCAAATCCTAACCCGAATGCTAACGCTAACCCTCACCCTAACCCTAACCCGCACCCTAACCCTAACCCTAACCCTAACCCTACCCATAACCCTTACCCGTACCCTAACCCTAACCCATACCCTAACCCTAACCCTAACCTTAACCGTAACCCTAACCCATACCCTAAACCGTACCATAACCCTAAACCTAACCCGTACCCTAACCCTAATCCTAACCCTAACCCGTACCCTAACCCTACCCGTATCATAACACTAACCCGTACCCTAAACCTAACCATAACCCTAAACCTAACCCGTACCCTAACCGTACACCATACCCTAACCCTACCACTAACCCGTACCCTAACCCTAACCCTAACCCTAAACCTAAACCTAAAACTAACCCTAACCCGTACACTAACCTTAACCCTATTCCTAACTCTAACCCTAACCCTAACCTGTACCCTAACCCTAACGTGTACCCTAAACCTAACCCTAACCCTAACCCTAAACCTAACCCATACCCTAACCCTATCCCGTAGCGTAACTGTAACCCTAACCCCTAACCCTAACCCTAACACTAACCCTTACCCTAACCAGTACCCAAACGCTATACCTAACACGTACCCTAACACTAACCCAAACCTGTATCCTAACCCGTACCCTAACCCTAACCCATACCTTTACCCGTACCTTAACCCTAACCCTAACCCATACACTAACCTGTACCATAACCTTAACCCTAACCCTAACCCATACCCTAACCCTAAACCTAACCGGTACCCTAACCCTAACCCATACCCTAAACCTAACCCTAACTCGTACACTAACCGTAACCCTAACCCTCACCCTAACCCTAACCTGTACCCTAACCCTACCCGTACCTTAACCTTAACCGTAACCCCTAACTCTAAACCTAACCCTAAACCGTACCATAACCCGTACCATAACCCTAAATCTAACCCGTACCCTAACACTAAACCTAACCCTAACCCGTACCCTAACCCTAACCCTTACCCTAACCCTAACCCTAACCTGCACACTAGGCGTAACCCTAAACCTAGACCTAAACCATACCCTAACCCTTTCCTGTACCCTTACACTAACCCTAACCCATACATAACCCTAACCCTAACCTGCACACTAGATCTACCCCTAACCCTAGACCTAAACCGTACCCTAACCCTATCCCGTACCCTAACTCTAATCCTAACCTGTACCCTAAACCTAACACTAACCTTAACCCTAAATCTAACCCGTACACTAACCATAACCCTAACCTGTACCCTAACCCTAACCCGTAGCCTAACCCAACCCTAACCCTAACCCCTAACGCTAACCCTAACCGTAAACCTTACCCTAACTCATACCCAAACGCTAAACATAAAACGTACCCTAACACTAACCCAAAACCGTACCCTAACCCGTACCCTTACCCGTAACTTAACCCTATTCCTAACCCGTACCCTAACCCGTACACTAACCCTAACCCTATCCCTAACCCTAATCCTAACCCTAACCTGTACCCTAACCCTAACACGTAGCCTAACCCTTAGCCTAAACCCTAACCCTAAACCAAACACTAACCCATACCCTAACCCGTATCATAACCCTAAACCTAACCAGTACCGTAAACCTAACCCAAACCCTAACTCGTACCCTAACCCTAACCCTAACCCTGATCCTAACCCTAACCCTAACCCGTACCCAAAACCTAACCCATACCCTAACCCTAACCCTAAACCTAACACTAACCCTAACCCGTACCCTAAACCTAACCCTAATCCTTGACCTACCCGAACCCAACCCTATCCCGTACCCTAACCCTAACCCATACCCAAAACCTAACAGTAACCGTAACCCGTACCCTAATGCTAAATCTAACCCTACCCTAACCCTAACCTGAACCCTAACCCTAGCACTATCCATAACCTGTACCCGTACCCTAACCCTAACCCATAACCTAACCCTAAACATAACATTAACCGTAACCCTAACCCGTACCCTTACCCTAAAACTAACCCATACCCTACACCAACCTAACCCTAACCCGTACCATAAACCTATCCCTAACCCTAACCCTAACCATACACTAACCCTAACCCTAATCCTAACACTAGCCCTAACCCGTACTCTAACCCTAATCCTCACCCTAAACCTAACCCTAACCCGAACTCTAACCCTAACCCTAGCCCTAACCCTAACCTGTACCGTTAAACATACTATAAACCTAACCCTTTCCCATACCCTACCTAACCCTAACCCGTACACAAACCCTCAAATCCTAACCCGAATGCTAACGCTAACCCTCACCCTAACCCTAACCCGCACCCTAACCCTAACCCTAACCCTAACCCTACCCATAACCCTTACCCGTACCCTAACCTTAACCCATACCCTAACCCTAACCCTAACCTTAACCGTAACCCTAACCCATACCCTAAACCGTACCATAACCCTAAACCTAACCCGTACCCTAACCCTAATCCTAACCCTAACCCGTACCCTAACCCTACCCGTATCATAACACTAACCCGTACCCTAAACCTAACCATAACCCTAAACCTAACCCGTACCCTAACCGTACACCATACCCTAACCCTACCACTAACCCGTACCCTAACCCTAACCCTAACCCTAAACCTAAACCTAAAACTAACCCTAACCCGTACACTAACCTTAACCCTATTCCTAACTCTAACCCTAACCCTAACCTGTACCCTAACCCTAACGTGTACCCTAAACCTAACCCTAACCCTAACCCTAAACCTAACCCATACCCTAACCCTATCCCGTAGCGTAACTGTAACCCTAACCCCTAACCCTAACCCTAACACTAACCCTTACCCTAACCAGTACCCAAACGCTATACCTAACACGTACCCTAACACTAACCCAAACCTGTATCCTAACCCGTACCCTAACCCTAACCCATACCTTTACCCGTACCTTAACCCTAACCCTAACCCATACACTAACCCGTACCATAACCTTAACCCTAACCCTAACCCTAAACCTAACCCATACCCTAACCCTAAACCTAACCGGTACCCTAACCCTAACCCATACCCTAAACCTAACCCTAACTCGTACACTAACCGTAACCCTAACCCTCACCCTAACCCTAACCTGTACCCTAACCCTACCCGTACCTTAACCTTAACCGTAACCCCTAACTCTAAACCTAACCCTAAACCGTACCATAACCCGTACCATAACCCTAAATCTAACCCGTACCCTAACACTAAACCTAACCCTAACCCGTACCCTAACCCTAACCCTTACCCTAACCCTAACCCTAACCTGCACACTAGGCGTAACCCTAAACCTAGACCTAAACCATACCCTAACCCTTTCCTGTACCCTTACACTAACCCTAACCCATACCTAACCCTAACCCTAACCCTAACCCTTACCCTAACCCTAACCCTTACCCTAACCCTAAACCTTACCCTTACCCTAACCCTAACCCACACACTAGGCGTAACCCTAACTCTAGACCTAACCCGTACCCTAACCCTATCCCATACCCTAACCCTAACCTTAACCCATACCCTAACCCTAACACTAACCCTAACCCTAACCCTAACCCCAACCCATACACTTGCCATAACCCTAACCCGTACCCGAACCCTAACCCGTACCCTATCCTTAACCCTAAACCTAACCCGTACCCTAACCCTAAACATAAACCTAACCCGTACCCAAACCCTAACACTAACCCTAACCCTATCCCTAACCCTAACCCTGACCTAAAACTAACCCTAACCCGTACCCTAAACCTAACCCTCACCCTAACAATAACCCGCACCCTAAACCTAACCCTAATGTGTGCCCTAACCCTAACCCGTAACCTAAACCTAACCCTAAACCTAACCCTAGGGATCCCTGGGTGGCGCAGCGGTTTGGCGCCTGCCTTTGGCCCAGGGCGCGATCCTGGAGACCCGGGATCGAATCCCACGTTGGGCTCCCAGTGCATGGGTCCTGCTTCTCCCTCTGCCTATGTCTCTGCCTCTCTTTCTCTCTCTGTGACTATCATAAATAAATAAAAATTAAAATAAATAAATAAATAAATAAATAAACCTAACCCTAAACCTAATCCATACCCTAGCCCTAACACTAACCAGTACCCTAACCCTAACCTGTACCGTTAAACGTACTGTAAACCTAACCCTATCACATACCCTAACCTAACCCTAACCCGTACACAAACCCTAACAGTAACCCTAACCCGTATGTTAACGCTAACCCTAACCCTAACCCTAACCCGCACCCTAAACATAACTCTAACCCTAACCCTACCCATAACCCTTACCCGTGCCCTAACCCTAACCCATACACTAACCCTAACCCTAACCTTCACCGTAACCCTAACCCGTACCCTAAACCGTACCATAACCCTAAACGTAACCCGTACCCTAACCCTAATCCTAACCCTAACCCTTTCCCTAACCATAACACTAACCTGTACCCTAAACCTAAAAATAACCCTAAACCTAAACCGTACCTAACCGTACACCATACCCTAACCCTACCACTAACCCGTACCCTAACCCTAACCCTAACCCTAAACCTAAAACTAACCCTAACCCGTACACTAACCTTAACCCTATTCCTAACTCTAACACTAACCCTAACCCTAATCTTTACCCTAACCCTAACCCGTACCCTAACCATAACCCAAACCCTAACCCTAAACCTAACCCATACCCTAACCCTATCCCGTAGCGTAACCCTAACACTAACCCCTAACCCTAACCCTAACACTAACCCTTACCCTAACCAGTACCCAAACGCTAAACATAACACGTGCCCTAACACTAACCGAAACCTGTACCCTAACCCGTACCCTAACCCTAACCCATACCTTTACCCATACCTTAACCCTAACCCCAAACCGTACACTAACCCGTACCATAACCCTAACCCTAACCCTAACCCTAACCCTAAACCTAACCCATACCCTAACCCTAAACCTAACCGGTACCCTAACCCTAACCCATACCCTAAACCTAACCCTAACTCGTACACTAACCGTAACCCTAACCCTCACCATAACCCTAACCTGTACCCTAACCCTACCCCATACCTTAACCTTAACCCTAACCCCTAAACTTAAACCTAACCCTAAACCGTACCATAACCCGTACCATAACCCTAAACCTAACCCATACCCTAACCCGTCCCCTAACCCTAAACCTTACACTAACCCTAACCCTAACCCGCACACTAGGCGTAAACCTAAACCTAGACCTAAACCGTACCCTAACCCTATCCCGTACCCTAAAACTAACCCTAACCCATTCCTAACCGTAACCCTAACCCTAACCCGTACCCTAACCCTAAACCTTATCCTAACCCTAACCCTAACCCGCACACTAGGCGTAACCCTATCCCTAGACCTAACCCGTACCCTAACCCTATCTTATACCCTAAACCTAACCCTAACCCATACCCTAACCCTAACACTAACCCTAACCCTAACCCTAACCCCAACCCATACACTAACCATAACCCTAACCCGTACCCTAACCCTAAGACGTACCCTATCCCTAACCCTAAACTTAACCCGTACCCTAACCCTAAACATAAACCTAACCCGTACCCAAACCCTAACCCTAACCCTAACCCTATCCCTACCCTAACCCTGACCTAAAACTAACCCTAACCCGTACCCTAACCCTAACCCTAACCATAACCATAACCCTCACCCTAAACCTAACCCTAACGTGTGCCCTAACCCTAACCCGTAACCTAAACCTAACCCTAAACCTAAACTTAACCCAAACGCTAACCCTATCCCGTACACTAAACCTAACCCTAACCGGTACCATAATCCTAAATCTAACCCGTACCCTAACCCTAAACGTAACCTTATTCTTATCCTAATCCATACCCTAACCGTACCCCATACCCTAACCCTACCAATAAACCGTACCCTAACCTTAACCCGAAACCTAACCCTAAACCTAACCCTAACCCGTACACTAACCCTAACTGTATCCCTAACCCTAACCCTATCCCTAACCTGTACCCTAACCCTAACCCTTAAACTAACCCTAACCCTAACCCCCAACCCTAAAACTAACCCTAACACGTACCCTAACCCATATCATAACCCTAAACCTAACCGGTACCCTAAACCTAACCCTAACTGTAACTCGTACCCTAAACCTAACCCTAACCCTGAAACTAACCCTTACCTATCCCGTACCCTAAACTAACCCACACCATAAACCTAACCCTAAACCTAACCCTAACCCTAACCCGTACCCTAAACCTAACCATAACCCTTGACCTAACCCGTACCAAACCCTATCCCGTACGCTAACCCTAACGCTAACCCATACCCAAACCCTAACAGTAACCCTAACTTGTACCCTAACCCTAACGATACCCTAACCCTAACCCTAACCCTAACCCAAACCTAAACCTAACACTAACCCTAACACTATTCATAACCCTTACTCGTACCGTAATCTTAACCCATACCCTAACCTTAACCCTAACCTTAACCGTAACCCTAACCCGTACCCTAACCCTAAAACTAACCCGTACCCTAACCCCAACCCTAACCCTAACCTGTACCATAACCCTATCCCTAACCCGAAACCTGACCCTAAAACTAACCTTAACACGTACCCTAACCCTAAACCTAACCCGCACCCTAAACCTAACCCTAACCCATACCCTAACCCTAACCCGTAAACTAAACCTAACCATAAACCTAAACTTAACCCGTATGGTAACCCTATCCCATACCCTAAACGTAACCCTCACCCGTACCCTAACCCTAACACTAACACTAACCGTACACTAACCCTAAACCTAACCCTAACCCTAACACTAACCCTAGCCCATAATCTAACCCTAACCCTAATACTAAACCTAACCCTAACCTGTACTCTAACCCTAACCCTAAACCTTACACTAACCCTAACCCTAACACTAACCCTGACCCGTACTATAACTCTAAACCTAACCCTAACACGAACCCTAAACCGTACTGTAACCCTAACCCTAACCCTAACCTGTAACGTAACCCTAACCGTAACCCTAAACCTAATCCTAACCCTGACCCTAACCCTAACCCTAACACATAAACTAACCCTAATCTGTACCCTAACCCTAAACCTAAATCTAACCCTTACCCAAACCCTAAACGTAACCCTAACCCGTACCCTAACCCTAACCCTAACCCGTACCCTAACCCTAACCCTAACCCTAACCCTAGACCTAACCCGTACACTAACCCTATCCCATACCCTAACCTTAACCCTAAACCGTACCCTAAGCCTAACATTAACCCTAACCCTAACCCTAACCCTAACCCTAACACTAACCCTAACCCTAAACCTAACCCGTACCCTAACCCTATCCCGTCGACTAACCCTAACCCTAACTCTAACCCCTAACCCTAACCCTAACACAAACCCTTACCCTAACCCGTACCCTAACACTAACCCAAACCTGTACCCTAACCCGTACCCTAACACTAACCTGTACCGTTACACGTATCTTAACCCTAACCCTAACCCATACACTAACCCGTACCATAACCCTAACCCTAACCCTAACCCTAACCCTAACCCTAAACCTAACCCATACCGTACCCTAAACCTAACTGATACCCTACACCTAACCCGTACCCTAAACCTAACACTAACTCGTACACTAACCATAACCCTAACCCTAAACCTAACCATAAACTGTCCCCTAACCCTAACTCAAACCCTAACTTTAACCCTAACCCCTAACCCTAAACCTAACCCTAAACCGTATCCTAACCCGTACGATAACCCTAAACCTAACCCTAACCCTAACCCTAACCCTAACCCGTACCCTAACCCTAACCCGAACACTAAACCTAACCGTAACCCTAAAACTTACCCAAACCGTAATCCTAACCCATACCCTAACCCTAACCCTTACCCTAACCCTAACCTTAACCCGCACCCTAGACCTAAACCTAACCCTAAACCTAACCCGTAACCTAAACGTAACACTAACCCTAACCCTAACCCTAACCCTAACCTGTACACTAACCCTAACCCTAACCCTAAACCTAACCCGTACCCTAACCGAATTCCGTAGACAAACCCTAACCCTAATGCTACCCCTAACCCACACCTAACACTAACCCTTACCCTAACCCGTATGCTAACACTAACCCAAAACCGTACCCTAACCCGTACCCTAACCCTAACCCATACCGTTACCCGTACCTTAACCCTAACCCTAACCCGTACACTAACCAGTACCCTAACCCTAACCCTAACCCTAACCCTAACCCATACCCAACCCCTAAACTTAACCGATACAGTAACCCTAACCCGTACCCTAAGCCTAACCCGAAACCTAAAACTAACCGTAAACCTAACACGTACCCAAACCGTAACCCTAACCGGTACCCTAACCGTAACCCTTACCCTAACCCTAACCCACACCCTAGACCTAACCCTAACCCTAGACCTAACCCATACCCTAACCCTATCCCGTACACTAACCCTAAACCGTACCCATACCCTAACCCTAACACTAACCCTAACCCTAACCCATACACTAACCATAACTCTAACCCATACCCTAACCCTAAACAGTACGCTAACCCTAACCCGTAGCCTAACCCTAACCGCACAGTAAACCGAACCCTAACCCAAGACCTAACCTGTACCCTAACCCTATCCCATACCCTAACCCTAACCCTAACCCTTACCCTAACCCTACACTAACCCTAACCCTAACCCTAACCCTAACCCTAACCCTAACCAGTACACTAACCCTAAACCTAACCCTAACCTGTACCCTAACTCTAACCCATAACCTAACCCTAACCGTAACTCTAAACCCTAACTCTAATCCTAACCTTAACCCTTACCCTAACCCATACCCAAACGCTAAACCTAACACGTAACCTAACACTAACCCAAACCGTACCCTGCCTTAACCCTAACCCTAACCCGCACCCTAACCCGTACACCAACCCTAACCCTATCCCTAACCCTAATCCTAACCCAAACCCTAACATGTACCCTAACCCTAACACGTAGCCTAAGCCTAAACCTAAACCCTAACCCTAAACCTAACCCTAACCCACACTCTAACCCGTATCATAACCCTAAACCTAACCCGTACCCAAAACCTAAACCAAACCCTAACTCGTATCCTAACCCTAACCCTAACCCTGATACTAACCCTATCCCTAACCCGTACCCTAAACCTAACCCATACCCTAACCCTAACCCTAACCCTGATCCTAACCCTAACCCTAACCCGTACCCAAATCCTAACCCATACCCTAACCCTAACCCTAAACCTAACACTAACCCTAACCGGTACCCTAAACCTAACCCTAATCCTTGACCTAACCCGTACCTAAACCTATCCCGTACCCTAACCCTAACCCTAACACATACCCAAACCCTAACAATAACCCTAACCCGTACCCTAAGATAACCCAGCCCTAACCCGCACGCTAAACCTAACCCTAACCCTAACCCTAACCATAACCCGTACTCGTACCCTAACCCTAACCGATAACCTAACCCTAACCCTAACCTTAACCGAAACCCTAACCCGTACCCTAACCCTAAAACTAACCCGTACCCTACACCAACCCTAACCCTAACCCGTACCATAACCCTATGCCTAACCCTTTCCCTGACCCTAAACCTAAACCTAACCCATACCCTAACTCTAACCCTAACCATAATCCTAACCCGCACCCTAAACCTAACCCTAACCCGTACCCTAACCCTAACCCGTAACCTAAACCTAACACTAAACCTAAACTTAACCCGTACGCTAACCCTATCCCGTACACTAACCCTAACCATAACCCGTACCCAACACTAACACTAACCCTAACCCTAAGCCTAACCCGTACACTAACCATAACCCTAACCCGTACCTTATTCCTAACCCGTACCCTAACCCTAACCCGTACCCTAACCCTAACGCTAACCCATACATTAACCCTAACCCTAACACTAACCCTAACCCTAACCCTATTCCGTACACTAAACCTAACCCTAACATTAACCCATAACCTAACCCTAACGCATAGCCTAACCCTAACCCTAACCATAACCCCAACCCTACCCTAACCCTTACCCTAACCCGTACCCAAACGCTAAACCTTACCCGTACCCTAACCTGTACCCTATCCCGTACCCTAACCGTACCCTAACCTGTATCCTAAACCATACTATAACCCTAAACCTAACCATAACCATAACCCTAATCCTAAACCTAACCCATACCCTACCCCTATCCCTAACCCTTTCCCTAACCCTAACCCGTCCCCTAACACTAACCCTAAACCTAACCCCTAACCCTAACCCTAACCCGTACCCTAAACCTAAACCCAACCCTGACTCGTACCCTAACCCTAACCCTGACCCTAACCCTAACCCTACCCCGTACCCTAAACCTAACCCGTACCCTTACCCTAACCATAACCCGTACCATTAACCTAACCCTAACCCTAACTCGTACCCTAAACGTAACCCTAACCTTGACCCTAACCCTTACCCTAACCCATAACCTAAACCTAAACCATACCCTAACCCTAACCCTAACCCTAACCCGTACCCTAAACTTAACCCTAAACCTCGACCTAACCCGTACCAAACCCTATCCCGTACCCTAACCCTAACCCTATTCCGTACCCAAACCCTAACAGAAACCCTACCCCGTACCTTAACGCTAACCCTTACCCTAAACCTAACTCGCACCCTAAACCTAACCCTAACCCTAACCATAACCATAACAATTACCCGTACCCTAACCCTAACCCTAACCTTAACCATAAACCTAACCCATACCCTAACCCGAAAACTAACCCCTACCCTAACCACAACCCTAACCCTAACCCGTATCATAACCCTATCACTAAACCTAACCCTGGCCCTAAACCTTACCCTAACCCGGACCCTAACACTAACTCTAACCCTAACCCTAACCCTAACCCTAACCCGCACCCTAAACCTAACCCTAACCCTAAACCTTACCTGTACCCTGACCCTATCCCATACCCTAACCCTAACCCGTACCCTAACCCTAAAACTAACCCTAACCCTCACCTTAACCCTAACACGTACACTAACCCTAACCCTAACCCTAAACCTAACCCTATCCCGTACCCTAACCCTAGCCAGTAGCCTAACCTTAACCTGCAAACTAAACCTAACACTAACCCTAAACCTAACCCTTACCCTAACCCGTTACCAAAAGCTAAACCTAACCCGTACCCTAACACTAACCCAAACCCGTACCCTAACCCTAACCCGTACCCTAAACCTAAACCTAAACCTAACCTTTTCCCTAACCCTACCTGTAACCCTAACCAGTACCCAAAACCTAACCATAATCCGTACCCTAACACTAACCATAACCATAACACGCACCCTAAACCTAACCCTAACCCTAGACCTAACCCGTACCCTAATCCTATCCCATAACCTAAACCTAACCCTTAACTTAACCCTAACAATAACCCTAACCCTAACCCTAACCCTAACCTGTACCCTAACCCTAATCCGAGGCCTAACCCTAACCCTAACACTAACCCCTAAACCTCCCCTAACCATTACCCTAACCCGTACCCAAATGCTAAACCTAACCGTACCTCAAACCTAACCCTAACCCGTACACTAACCCGTACAATAACCCTAAACCTAAACCAAACCCTAACCCTAACCCTACACGTAACCCATACCCTAACCCTAACCCGTACCCTAACACTAACCCGTACCCTAACCCTAAGCCTAACCCTAACCCGTACCTAAACCTAACCCTAACCCTTGACTTAACCCATACACAACCCTATCCTGCACCCTAACCCTAACACTAACTCGTACCCAAACCATATCAGTCACCCTAACACGTACCCTAACGCTAACCTTAACCCTAAACCTAACCTTAACCCGCACCATAAACCTAAACCTAACCCTCACCCTAAACATAACCCTTACCCGTACCCAACCCTAACACATACCCTAACCCTAACCCTAAACTTAACAGTAACCCTAACCCATACCCTAACCCTAAAACTATCCCGTACCCTAACACCAACCCTAACCCTAAACCGTACCCTAACCTTAACCCTAAACCTAACCCTGACCCTGAACCTAACCCTAACCCGTACTCTAACCCTAACACTAACCCTAACCCGCACCCGAAACCTAACCCTAACCCGTACCCTAACCCTAACCCTAACCCTAAACCTAACACTAACCCTAACCCTAACACTAACCCTAACCCGTACTCTAACCCTAAACCTAACGCTAACACTAACCGTAACCCATACTATAACCCTAACCCTAACCCTAAACCAAACCCTAACCCTGAACCAAACCCTAACCCTAACCCATACCCTAAACTTAAACGTAACCCTAATCCGTAACCAAACCCTAACCCTAACCCGTTCCCTAACCCTAAACCTAAACCTAACCCTACCCCTAACCCGCACCCTAAACCTAGGCTTAAACCTAGACCTAACCCGTACACTAATCCTATCCCGTACCCTAACCTTAACCCTAACCCGTACCCTAACCCATACCCTAAACCTAACCCTAACCTTAACCGTAACCCTAACCCGTACCCTAAACCGTACCATAACCCTAAACCTAACCCATACCCTAACCCTAATCCTAACCCAAACCCATACCCTAACCCTAACCCATACCCTAACACTAACCCGTACCCTAAACCTAACCCTAACCCTAAACCTAACCCGTACCCTAACCGTACGCCATACCCTAACTCTACCACTAACCCGTACCCTAACCCTAACCCTAAACCTAAATCTAAAACAAACACTAACCCTTACCCTAACCCTAACCCTAACCCGCACACTAGACCTACCCCTAACCCTAGACCTAACCCGTACCCTAACCCTAACCCGTACCCTAACCCTAATCCATAGCCTAATCCTAACACTAACACTAACCCCTAAACCTAACCCTAACCATTACACTAAACTGTTCCTAAATGCTAAACCTAACCCGTACCTTAACACTAACCCTAACCCGTACACTAACCCGTACCATAACCCTAACCCTAAGCCTAAACCTAAACATAACCCATACCCTAAACCTACCCCTAATCTGTACCCTAACCCTAACCCGTACCGTAAATCTAACCCTAACCCTAAAACTAACACATCACCTAACTGTATCCCGTACCCTAAACCTACCCCTAACCCGTACCCTAACCCTAACGCTAACTCAAACCCTAACCCTAACCCTAACCCATACACTAACATTAACCCTAACCCAAACCCTAACCCTAACCTGTAACCTAACCATAACCCGTACCCCAACCCTAACCCTAAACCCTAACCCTAAACCTAACCCTAACCTGTACCCTAAGAAGTACCATAAACCTAAACCTAACCCGTACCCTAACCCTAACCACAACCCCAACCCGTAACCTAAACCTAAACCGTACCCCAATCCTAACCCGAACCCTAACACTACCCTTACCCTATCCCCTAAACTTAAACCTAACCCTAACCAATACCCTAACCCGTACCCTAACACTAAAACTCACCCTAACCCTAAATCGTACCCTAACCTGTACCCTAACCCGTACCCTAATCCTAAACCTAACTCATACCCTAAACCTAACCCTAATCCATACACTAAACCAAACCCGTACCCTAACCCTAACACTAACCCGTACCCTAACACTAACCCTAACCCGTACTCTAACCCTAACCCCCACACTAAGCCTAACCCTAACCCGTACTCTAACACTAACCCTAAACCTAACACTAACCCTAACCCTAACACTAACCCTAACCCGTACTCTAAACCTAAACCTAACCATAACACTAACCCTAACATGTACTATAACCCTAACCTAAACCTAACCCTAACCCTAACCCGTACCGTAACCCTAACTCGTACCCTGACTCTTCCCCTATCCCTAAACCTAACCCTAACCCTGAACCTAACCCTAACCCTAACCCGTACACTAACCCTAACCCGTAACCTATCCCTAACCCTAAACCTAAGCCGTACTCTAAACCTAAACGTAACCCTAACCCGTACCCAAAACCTAACACTAACCCTATCCCTAACCCTAACCCTGACCTAAACCTAACCCTAACCCGTACCCTAACCCTAACCCTAACCCGCACACTAAGCCTAACCCTAACCCGTACCCTAACCCTAACCCGTAACCTAAACCTAACCCTAACCCTAAACTTAACCCGTACACTAACCCTATCCCGTACCCTAAACCTAACCCTAACCAGTACCCTAACCGCAACCTTAACCGTACACTAACCCTAACACTAACCATAAAGCTAACACTAAACCTAACCCGTACTCTAACCCTAACCCTAACCATAAACCTAACCTTAACCCGTACTCTAACCCTAACCCTAAACCTAACCCTAACCCTAACCCTAAACCTGACCCGAGACCTAACCCGTACCCTAACCCTATCCCGTACCCTAACCCTAACCCGTACCCTAACCCTAACACTAACCCTAACAGTAACCCTACCCGTACACTAACCATAACCCTAACCTGCACCCTAACCCTAACCCGTATCCTAACCCTAACCCGTAGCCTAACCCTAACCCGCACCGTAAACCTAACCCTAACCCTTGACCTAACCCGTACCCTAACCCTATCCCGTACCCTAACCCTAACCCTAACCCTGATCCTATCCCTAACCCTAACCCGTACCCTAAACCTAACCCATACACTAAGCCTAACCCTAAACCTAACCCTAACCCTAACCAGTACCCTAAACCTAACCCTAACCCTTGACCTAACCCACACCCAAACCTATCCCGTAACCTAACCGTAACCCTAACCCTTACCCAAACCCTAACAGTAACACTAACCCGTACCCTAACGCTAACCCTAATCCTAACCCTAACCCACACCCTAAACTTAACCCTAACCGTAACCCTAACCATAACCCTTCCCCGTACCCTAACCGGAACCCATAACCTAACCCTACCCTAACCTTAACCGTAACCCTAACCTGTACCCTAACCCTAAAACTAACCCTTATCCTAACCCCAACCCTAACCTACACTGTACCATAACCCTATCCCTAACCCTAAACCTGACCGTAAACCTAACCCTAACATGTACCCTAACCCTAACCCTAAACCCAACCCTTACCCGCACACTAAACCTAACCCTAACCCATACCCTAACCCTAACCCATACACTAAACCTAAACCTAAACCTAAACCTAACCCGTACCCTAAACGTATCCCATACCCTAACCCTACTCCTAACCCGTACCCTAACCCGAACCCTAACCCTAACCCTAGACTTAACCCGTACCTTAAACCTATCCCGTACCCTAACCTTAAAACTAACCTGTACCCAAACCCTAACACTAACCTTAACCCTAACCCTAACCCGTACACAAACCCTAACCCTAAACCTAAACCTAACCCTAACCCGTACCCTAAACCTATCCCATAGCCTAACCCTAACCCTAAACCTAACGCCTAACACTAACCCTAACACTAAACCTTACCCTAACCCGTATTCAAACCCTAAACCTAACCCTAACCCTCACCCTAACCCAACACTAACCCAAACCAGTACCCTAATCCGTACCCTAACTCTAAACTGTACCGTTACCCGTACCTTAACCCTAACACTAACCCGTACCCTAACCCTAACTCGTACACTAACCTTAACCCGTACCCTAACCATAACGCCTACACTAACCCAAACCCTAAGCCTAAACCTAACCCATACCCTACCCCTCAAACTAACCTGTACCCTAACCCTAACCCATACCTTAAACCTAACCCTAAACGTAAACCTAACCCGTACCCTAACCGTATCCCATACGCTAACCCTACCCCTAACTTGTACCCTAACCCTAATCCTATCCCTAACCCGTACACTAACCCTAACCCTAACCCTAACCCTACACCTAACACTAACCTGTACCCTAACCCTAAACCGTACCCTAACCCTAACTCTAAACCCTAACCCTAAACTTAACCCTAACACGTACCCTAACCTGTACCATAACCCTAAACCTAACCCGTACCCTAACACTAACCCTATCCCTAACCCGTACCTAACCCTAACACTAACCCCGAACCCTAAACTTAACCCTAACCCGTACCCTAACCGGTACCATAACCCTAAACCTAACCCTAACCCTAACCCTTAACCTATTCCCTAACCCTAAATCTATCCCTAAACCGAACCCTAAACGGTACCCTAACCCTAAACCTCACCCCAACCCTAACTCATACCCTAACCTAACCCTAACCTGTACACTAACCCGAACCCATACCCTAACCCTAAACCTACCCCGTACCCTAACCCTAACCCGCACCCTAACCCTAACCATAAACCGTACCCTAACGCTAACAGTAACCGTAACCCATACCCTACCCCTACCCGTAACCCGTACCCTAACCCCAACCCGTACCCTAACCCTAAAGCATACCCTAAACCTAAACCTAAACCTAATCCTAACCATAACCCATACACTAACCCTAAACCTAACCCTAAGCCTAACACATACCTGTACCCGTACATTAACCCTAACCCTAACCCGTACCCTAAGTTGAAACCTAACCCTAACCCGTTCCCTAATCCTAACCCTAAACCGTACCCTAATCCTAACCATAACCCTAACCCGTAATCTAATCCTAACCATAACCCATACCCTCACCCTAACCCTAAACCTAACCCGCACCCTAAATATAAACCTAACCCTATCTCAAACCATAACCTGTAGCCGTATCCTAACCCTAACCTGTACACTTACCCTAACCTTAACCCTAACCCTAACCCTAAACTTAACCTGTACACTAACCCTATCCCGAACCCTAAACCTAAACCTAACCAGTACCCTAACCCTAACCCTAACCCGTACACTAACCCTAAACCTAACCCTAATCTGTACCCTAACCCTAACCCGTACCCTAACCCTAACCCTAAAACTAAACCTAAACCTAACCTGACCCTAACCCTAACCCTAACCAGTACACTAACCCTAAACATAAACCTAACCCATACCCAAACCCTAATCCTATCCCGTACCCTAAAACTAACCCTAACCCATACCCAAACCCTAACAGTAACCCTAACCCGTACCCTAACACTAACCCTAACCATAACCCTAACCCTAACCCGCACCCTAAACCTAACCCTAACCCTAACCCTTACCATAACCCTTACCCGAACCCTAAACCTATCCCATAACATAAACCTAACACTAACCTTAACCATAACCCTTACCCATACCCTAAACCTAAAACTAACCCGTAACCTACACCAACCCTAACCCTAACCCATACAATAACCCTATCCCTAAACCTATCCCTGACCTAAACCTAACTCTAACGCAAACCCTCACCCTAACCTTAACCCGCACCCTAAACCTAACCCTAATCCGTACCCTAACCCTAACCCGTAACCTAAACCTAACCCTAACCCTAACCCTAACCGTACACTAACCCAACCCTAACCCTAACCCTAAAATTAACCCTAATTCGTACTCTAAACCTAATCCCCACCCTAAACCTAGCCATAACCCGTACTCTAACCCTAACCCTAAACCTAACACTAACCCTAACCAAACACAAACCCTAACCCGTACTCTAAACCTAAACCTAACGCTAACACTAACCCTAACCCGTACTATAACCCTAAACCTAACCCTAACCCTAACCCTAACCAATACCGTAATTCTAACCCGTACCCTAACCCTTCCCCTATCCCTAAACCTAAACCTAAACCTGACACTAAACCTAACACTAACCCGTACCGTAACCCTAAACCCTACTCTATACCTAACCCTATACCTAACCCGTACCCTAACCCTAAACGTAACCCTAACCCTATCCCTAACACCCACCCTGACCTAAACCTAACCCTAACCCGTACCCAAAACCTAACAGTAACCCTAAACCGTACCCTAATGCTAACCCTAACCATAGCCCTAACCCTAACCCTAACCCGCACCCTAAACTTAACCCTAACCCTAACCCTAACCATAACACTTACGTAACCCTAACCCTAACCCATAACCTAACCCTAACCCTAACCCTAACCTTAACCGTAACCCTTACCCGTACCCTAACCCTAAAACTAACCAGTACCATACACCAACCCTAACCCTAACCCATACAATAACCCTATCCCTAACCCTATCCCTGACCCTAAAACTAACCCTAACCCATACCCTAACCCTAACCCGCACCCTAAACCTAACCCTAACCCATACCCTAACCCTAACCCGTAACCTAAACCTAACCCTGACACTAAACCTAACCGTACACTAACCCAACCCTAACCCTTACCCTAAAACTAACCCTAATCCGTACTCTAACCCTAATCCCCACCTTAAACCTAACCCTAACCCATACTCTAACCCTAACCCTAAACCTAACACTAACCCTAACCCTAACACTAACCCTAACCCATACTCTAAACCTAAACCTAACCCTAACACTAACCCTAACCCATAATATAACCCTAATCCTAACCCTAACCCTAAACCTAACCCATACCGAAACCCTACCTGTACCCTAAATCTTCCCCTATCTCTAAACCTAACCCTAACCCTGACTCTAACCCTAACCCTAACCCGTACCCTAACCCTAACCCCTACCCTATCCCTAACCCTAAACCCTACCCGTACCCGAACCATAAACGTAACCCTAACCCGAACCCAAACCCTAACCCTAAACCTGACCCTATCCCTAACCCTAACCCTGACTTACACCTAACCTTAACCTGTACCCTAACCCTAACCCTAACCCTAACCCGCACGCTAAACCTAACCCTAACGCGTACCCTAACCCTAACCCGTAAACTAAACCTAACCCTAACGCTAAACTCAACCCGTACATTAACCCTATCCCGTACACTAAACCTAACCCTACCCGTACCATAAACCTAAACCTAACCCGTACCCTAACACTAACCCTAAACCTAACACTAACCCATACCCTAACCCTAAGATGTACCCGAACACTAAACCGTACCCTAAACCTAACCCTAACCCTAACCCGAACGCTAACCGTATCCCATACCCTAACCTTACCACTAACCCGTACCCTAACCCTAACCCTAACCCTGACCCTAGACCTAACCCGTACCCTAACCCTAACACTAACCCTAACAGTAACCCTAACCCGTACACTAACCATAACCCTAACCCGCACCCTAACCCTAACCAGTACCCTAACCCTAACCCGTAGCCTAACCCTAACCCACACCGTAAACCTAACCCTAACCCTAGACCTAACCCGTACCCTAACCCTATCCCGACCCTAACCCTAACCCTAACCCGTACCCTAACACTAACACTAACCCTAACCCTAACCCGTATACTAACCCTAAACCTAACCCTAACCTGTACCCTAACCTTAACCCATAGCCTAACCCTAACTCTAAACCCTAACCCTAACCCTAACCCTAATCCTAACCCGTACCCAAACGCTAAACCAAACACGTACCCTAACACTAACCCAAAACGGTACCCTAACCCATACCCTAACCCTAACCCGCACCCTTACCCGTACCTTAACCCTAATCCTAACCCGTACACTAACCCTATCCCTAACCCTAACCCTAACCCTAACCCTAACCTGTACCCTAACCCTAACACGTATCTTAAACCTACCCCTAAACATTAACCCTAAACCTAACCCTAACCCTAACATGTACCCTAACCCGTATCATAACCCTAAACCTAACCCGTATCCTAAACCTAACCCAAACCCTAACTCGTACCCTAACCCTCACACTTACCCTGATCCTAACCCTAACCCTAACCCGTACCCTAACCCTAACCCTAACCCGCACCCTTACCCGTACCTTAACCCTAATCCTAACCCGTACCCTAACCCGTACACTAACACTAACCCTATCCTTAACCCTAACCCTAACCCTAACTTGTACCCTAACCCTAACACGTATCCTAACCCTACCCCTAAACATTAAACCTAAACCTAACCCGTACCCTAACCCGTACCCTAACCCGTATCATAACCCTAAACCTAACCCGTACCCTAAACCTAACCCAAACCCTAACTCGTATCCTAACCCTAACCCTTACCCTGATCCTAACCCTAACCCTAACCCATACCCTAACCCTAACCCTAAACCAAACCCTAACCCAGAACCAAACCCTAACACTAACCCATACCCTAACCTTAAACGTAACCCTAAACCGTAACCAAACCCTAAGTCTAACCCATTCCCTAACCCTAAACCTAACCCTAACCCTACCCCTAACCCGCACCCTAAACCTAGCCCTAACCCTAGACCTAACCCGTACACTAATCCTATCCCATACCCTAACCTTAACCCTAACCCGTACCCTAACCCATACCCTAACACTAAACCTAACCTTAACCGTAACCCTAACCAGTACCCTAAACCGTTACTATAACCCTAAACCTACCCATACCCTAACCCTAATCCTAACCCTAACCCGTACCCTAACACTAATCCGTACCCTAAACCTAACCTTAACCCTAAACCTAACCCGTAACCTAACCTTACCCCATACCCTAACCCTACCACTAACCCGTACACTAACCCTAACCCTAAACCTAAATCTAAACCAAACCCTAACCCTTACCCTAACCCTAACCCTAACCCGCACACTAGACCTACCCCTAACCCTAGACCTAACCCGTAACCTAACCCTATCCCGTACCCTAACTCTAACCCTAACCCGTACCCTAACCCTATCACTAACCCTAACCCTAACCCTAACTCGTACACTAACCATAACAGTAACCCGTACCCTAACCCTAACCCATACCCTAACTCTAATTCGTAGCCTAACCCTAATCCGCACCATTAACCTAAACCTAACTCTAGACCTAACCTGTACCCTAACCCTATCCCGCACCCTAACCCTAACCCTAACCCTTACCCTAACCCTAACAATAACCCTCAACCTAAACCTAACCCTAACCCGTACACTAACCGTAAACCTAAAACTCACCCGTACCTTAACCCTAACCCGTTGCTTAACCCTAACCCTAACCCTAACCCCTAATGCTAACCCTAACCCTAACCCTTACCCTAACTCGTACCCAAACGCTAAACCTAAAACGTACCCTAACACTAAACCAAAATCGTACCCTAACCCGTACCCTAACCCTAAACCGTACCCTTACCCGTTCCTTAACCCTATTCCTAACCCGTACCCTAACCCGTACACTAACCCTAACCCTATCCCTAACCCTAATCCTAACCATAACCTGTACCCTAACCCTAACATGTAGCCTAACCCTTAGCCTAAACCCTAACCCTAAACCAAACACTAACCCGTACCCTAACGCGTATCATAACCTTAAACCTAACCCGTACCGTAAACCTAAACCAAACCCTAACCCATACCCTAACCCTAACCCTAACCTTGATCCTAACCCTTACCCTAACCCGTACCTAAAACCTAACCCATACCCTAACCCTAACCCTAAACCTAACACTAACCCTAACCCGTACCCTAAACCTAACCCTAATCCTTGACTTAACCCGAACCCAACCCTATCCCGTACCCTAACCCTAATCCTAACCCATACCCAAAACCTAACAGTAACCCTAACCCATACCCTAATGCTAAATCTAACCCTAACCCTAACCCTAACCTGAACCCTAAACCTAACCCTAACCCTAGCACTATCCATAACCCGTACCCGTACCCTAATCCTAACCCATAACCTAACCCTAACCGTAACATTAACCGTAACCCTAACCCGTACCCTTACCCTAAAACTAACCCATACCCTACACCAACCCTAACCCTAACCCGTACCATAAACCTATCCCTAACCCTAACCCTAACCGTACACTAACCATAACCCTAATCCTAACACTAACCCTAACCCGTACTCTAACCCTAATCCCCACCCTAAACCTAACCCTAACCCATATTCTAACCCTAACCCTAAACCTAACCCTAACCCTAACCCTAAACCTAATCCATACCCTAGCCCTAACACTAACCCATACCCTAACCCTAACCCGTACCGTTAAACGTACTACAAACCTAACCCGATCCCATACCCTAACCTAACCCTAACCCGTACACAAGCCCTAACAGTAACCCTAAACCGTACGCTAACGCTAACATTAACTCTAACCCTAACCCTAACCCGCACTCTAAACCTAACCCTAACCCTAACCCTAACCCTAACCCTACGCATAACCCTTACCCGTACCCTAACCCTAACCCATACCCTAACCCTAACCCTAACCTTAACCGTAACCCTAACCCGTACCCTAAACCGTACCATAACCCTAAACCTAACCCGTACCCTAACCCTAATCCTAACCCGTACCCTAAACCTAACCCGTACCCTAACCCTAACCCGTACAGTACTCGTACATTAACCCTAACCCTAACCCGTAACCTAACCCGTACCCTAACCCTAACCCTAAACTGTACCCTAACCGGTATCATAACCCCATCCCTAAACCTAAACCTAACACTAAACCTAACCCATACACTACCCTTAAACCTAAACTGTAACCCAGCCCTAACCCTTACCCTAACCCTAACCCTAAACCCAAACCCTAAACCTAACCCTAACCCATACCCTAACCCTAAACCTAACCTGTGCCCTAACCCTAACCTGTACCCTTACCCTAACCCGTAACCTAACCCTAACCCGTACCCTAACCCTAACCCTTACCCTAACCCCTAACCCTAAACTAACCCTAACCCGTACCCTAACCCGTACCCTAACCCTAAACCTAATCCTAACGCTAACCCTAACTCTAACCCTAACCCGCACCCTAAACCTAACCCTAAACCATACCCTAACATAACCCGTAACTTAAACCTAACCCTAACCCTAAACTTAACCCATACGCTAAACCTATCCTGTACCCTAAACCTAACCCTAACCCGTACCCTAAACCTAACCCAAACCCTAACCGTACACTAACCCTAATTCTAACCCTAACCATAACACTAACCATAACCCGTACTCTAATCCTAACCCTAACCCTAAACCTAACCCTAACCCGTACTCTACCCTAACCCTAACCCTAACCCTAACCCTAACCCGTACACTAACCCGTACCATAACCCTAACACCAACCCTAACCCTAACCCTAAACCTAACCCATAACCTACCCCAACCCTAACCCGTACCCTAACACATACTCTAAACCTAATCCTTAACCTAAACCTAACCCGAACCCTAACCGTATCCCATACCCTAACCCTACTCCTAACTCGTACCCTAACCCTAACCCTAATCCTAACCCTAACCCTAACACGTACACTAACCCTAACCCTAAACCTAAACCTAACTCTAACCTGTACCCTAACCCAAACCCGTACCCTAACCCTAACCCCTAAACCTAAACCTAACCCTAACCCGTACCCTAACCCATACCATAAACCTCAATCTAACCCGTACGCTAACCCTAACCCTAACCCGTAACCTAACCCTAACCCGTACCCTAAAACTAACCCGTACCCTAAACCTAACATGTACCCTAACCGTATCCCGTACCCTAACCCTACTCCTAACCCGTACCCTAACCCTAACCCTAACCCTAAACCTAACCCTAACCCGTACACTAACCCTAACTCTGTACCTAACCCTAACCCTAACCCTAACCTGTAACCTAACGCTAACCCATACCCTAACCCTAACCCTAACCCTAACCCCTAACCCTAAACCTAATCCTAAACCGTACCCTAAACCTAACCCTAAATCGAACACTAACCATAAACCTAACCCTCACATTAACTCTAAACTGTACCCTAACCCTAAACCGTACCCTAACCTTAACCCTAACCCCTAACCCTAAACCTAACCCTATACCATACCCTAATGCGTACATTAACCCTAAACCTAACCGTACCCTAACCCTAACCCTAACCCTAACCCGTACCCTAACCCTACCCGAACCCTAACCCTAACCGTAACCCTAACCCTTACACAAACCGTAAACCTAACCCGTACCCTAAACCTAACCCTTACCCTAACCCTAACCCGCACACTAGACCTAACCCTAACCCTAGACTAACCTGTACCCTAACCGTATCCCGTAGCCTAACCCTAACCCTAACCCTAACCCCTAACCCTAAATGTAACACTAACCCTTACCCTAACCCGTCCCCAAATGCTAAACCTAAATGGTACCCTAACACTAACCCAAAGCCGTACCCTAACCCAAAACCTAACCCTAACCCGTACTTTTACCCGTACCTTAACCCTAAACCCAACCCGTACACTAACCCGTACCATAATCCTAACCCTAACCCTAACCCTATACCTAACCCATACCCTACCCCTAACCCTAACTCGTATCCTAACCCTAACCGGTACCCTAAACCTAACCCTAACCCGTACACTAACGGTAAACCTAACCCTAACCCTAACCTGTAGCCTAACCCTAACCCGTACCCTAACCTTAACCCTAAACCCATCCCTAAACCTAATCCTAACCCATACCCTAACCCGTAACATAACCCTAAACCTAATCCGTACCCTAACCCTAACCTTAACCCTAACCTGTACCCTAAACCTAACCCAAACCCTAACCCTAACTGTAATCCTAACCCTTACCCAAACCCTAAACCTAACACGTACCATAACCGTAACCCTTCCCCTAACCCTAATCCCCACCCTAAACCTAACCCTAATCGTAGACCTAACCCGTACCCTAACCCTCTCCTGTACCCTAACCCTAACCCTAACCCATACCGTAACCCTAACACTAACCCTACCCTAACACTAACCCTAACCCATACACTAAATATAAACCAAACCCGTACCCTAATCCTAACCCGTACCGTAACCCTAACCTGTAGCCTAACCCTAAACTGCACCGTAAACCTAACCCTAACCCGAGACCCAACCCGTACCCTAACCCTATATCGTACCCTAACCCTAACCATAACCCGTACACTAACCCTAACCCTAACCCTAACTCGTACCCTAAACCTATCCAGTAGCCTAACCCTAACCCTAAACCTAACCCCTAACACTAACCCTAACCATAACCCTTACCCTACCCGTACCCAAACGCTAAACCTAACCAATACCCTAACACTAACCCAAACCCGTACCATAACCCGTACCCTAACCGTAACCCATACCCTTACCCGTACCTTAACCCTAACCCTAACCCGTACCCTAACCCGTACACTAAACCTAACCCTAACCTATACCCTAAACCGTACCATAAACCTAACCCTAACCCTAATCCTAACCCTAAACCTAACCCATACCCTAACCCTAACCCTAACCCGTACCCTAAACCTAACCCTAACCCTAACTCGTACCCTAACCCTAACACTGACCCTAACCCTTACCCTAACCCAACCGTACCCTAACCCTAACCCTAAAACTAACCCGTACCTTAAAAATAACCATAACCCTAACTCGTACCCTTAACCTAACCCTAACCCTGACCCTAACCCTAACCCTAAACCGTACCCTAAACCTAACCCATACCCTAACCCTATCAATAACGCTAACCCTAACCTGTACCCTAAACATAACCCTAACCCTTGACCTAACCCGTACCAAACCATATCCTGTACCCTAACCCTACACCTAACCCGTACCCAAACCTGAAGAGTAACCGTAACACGTACCCTAACGCTAACCCAAACCCTATCCATAACCCTAACCCGCACCCTAAACTTAACCCTAACCCTAACCATAACCATAACCCTTACCGGTACCCTAAACCTAACACATACCCTAACACTAACCCTAACCTTAACCGTAACCCTAACCCTAACCCTAACACTAACCCTAACCCTAACCCTAAACCGCACCCTGAAATGAACCCGTAACCTAATCCAAAACCTAACCCTAAACTTAACCCGTACGCTAAACCTATCCCGTACCCTCAACTTAACCCTTACCCGTACCCTAACCCTAAACCTAATACTAACCCTACCCCGTACTCTAACCCTAACCCTAACCCTAACCCTACAGTAACCCATACCCTAACCCTAACCCTAACCCAAATGCTAACACTAAACCTAACCCGTACTCTAAACCTAACCCTAACCCTAACACTAACCCTAACCGTACTATAACCCTAACCCTACCCCTAACCCTAACCTGTACTGTAACACTAACCCGTACCCTAACCCTATACCTAAACCTAAACCTAACCCTAACCCTGACTGAAACCTAACCCTAAACCGTACCCTAACTCTATCCAGTACCCTAAACCTAACCTTAAACCTAACCCGTACCCTGCCCTAAACGTAACCCTAAACCGTACCCAAAACCTAACCCTAACCAGCACCCTAACCTAACCCTAACCCTAGACCTAACCCATACACTAACCCTATCCCGTACCCTAAACTTAACCCTAACCCGTACCCTAACCCTATCAATAACCCTAAACCTAACACGTACACAAACCCTAACCCTAACCATAACCATAACCCTAATCCGTACCCAAACCCTAACCCGTAGCCTAAACCTACCCTAAACCTAACCCATAACCCTAACTCTAAACCTAAACCTTACCCTAACCCGTACACAAAAGATAAACCTAACCGTACCCTAACATTATCCCATACCCGTACCCTAACCCGTAACCTAACCCTAACCCGTACCCTAACCAGTACCATAACCCTAACCCTAAACTTAACCCTAAACCTACTCCATACCCTACCCTTAACCCTAAACCGTACCCTAACCCTAACCCGTACCCTAAACCTAACCCTATCACTAAACCTGACCCGTACCCTCCCCGTATCCCGTACCCTAACCCTATCCCTAACCCACAACCTAAACCTAACCCTAACCCTAACCCTAACACGTACACTAACCGTAACCCTAACCCTACCCCTAACCCTAACCTGTACTCTAACCCTAACCCGTACCCTAACCCTAACCCTAACACCTAAACCTAAACCTAACCCTAACCCGTACCCTAACAGGTACCATAACCCTAAAACTAACCCGTACCCTAACACTAAACCTAACCGTAACCCGTACCCTAACCCGAACCCGTTATCTAACCTTAACCCGTACCCTAACCCTAAACCTTGACCTATCCCCTAACCCTAAATCTATCCCTAAAACGTACCCTAAACCGTACCCTAACCCGTACCCTAACCAAACCCTAATTCATACCCTAACCATAAACAGTACCCGTACCCTATCCCAAACCCGTACTCTAACCATAACACTAACCCGTACCCTAACCCTAACCCATACCCTAACCCTACCCCTAACCTGTAACCTAACCCTAACCCGTGCCCTAACCCTAACCCCAACCCGTACCCTAACCCTAATGCGTACACTAACCCTAACCCTAAACCTAAACCTAAACTTAACCATAACCCGTACACTAACCCTAAACCTAACCCTAAAACTAACCCGTACATGTACCCGTACACTAACCCTAACCCTAAACCATACCCTAACCTGAAACCTAACCCTAACCCATACCCTAACACTAACCCTAACCCGTAACCTAATCCTAACTGTAACCCTAACCCGTACCCTAATCCTAACCCTAAACCATACACTAACCCTAACCCTAACCCTAACCCGTACCCTAAACCTAACCCTAACCCTAACCGAAACCATAACCAGTACACATACCCTAACCCTAACCCGTACCCTAACCCTAACCTTAACGCAAACACTAACACTAACCCTACCCCTAAATTAACCTGTACGCTAACCCTATCCTGTACCCTAAACCAACCCTAACCCGTACTCTAACCCAAACCCTAACCCTAACCTTAACCCGTACACTAACCCTCACCCTAAACCTAAACCTAACCCTAATCCTAACCCTAACCGGTACCCTAACCCTACCCTAATCCATACCCTAACACTAACCCTAACCCTAACCTGTACCCTAACCATACCCTGACCCTAAACCTAACCCTAACCATAACCTAAACCTAATCCTAACCCTAACCCGCAACCTAAACCTAACCCTAACCCGTACCCTAACCCTAACCCGTAACCTATACCTAAACCTAAACCTAAACTTAACCCGTACGCTAACCCTATCCTGTACCCTAAACCGAACCCTAACCCGTACCCTAACCATAACCCTAACCCTAAACCGTACACTAACCCTAACCCGCACACTAAACCTAAACCTAACCCGTACCCTAACCCTATCCGGTAGCCTATCCCTTACCCTAACCCTAAACCCTAACCCTAAATGTAACACTAACCCTTACCCTAACAAGTACCCAAACGCTAAAACTAACTGGTACCCTAACACTAACCCAAACTCGTACCCTAACCCATAACCTAACCCTAACCCGTACTGTTACCCGTACCATAACCCTAACCCCAACCCGTACACTAACCCGTACCATAACCCTAACCCTAACCCTAACCCTAACCCTAACCCTAAACCTAACCCATACCCTACCCCTAACCCTATCCCGGACCCTAACCCTAACCGGTACCCTAAACCTAACCCTAACCCGTACACTAACGGTAACCCTAACCTAACCCTAACCTGTAGCCTAACCCTAACCCGTACCCAAACCTTAACCCTAACCCTTATCCCTAAACCTAACCCTAACCCGTACCCTAACCCGTAACATAACCCTAAACCTAATCCGTACCCTAACCCTAACCCTAACCTCTACCCTAAACCTAACCCAAACCCTAACCCTAACCGTAATCCTAACCCTTACCCAAACCCTAAACCTAACCCGTACCTTAACCGTAACCCTTCCCCTAACCCTAACCAGCACCCTAAACCTAACCCTAATCGTAGACCTAACCCGTAGCCTAACCCTCTCCTGTACCCTAACCCTAACCCTAACCCGTACCCTAACCCTAACACTAACCCTACCCTAACCCTAACCCTAACCCGTACACTAACCATAACCCAAACCCGTACCCTAACCCTAACCCATACCCTAAACCAGCACTAACCCTAACCCTAAACCTAACCCCTACCCGTACCCGTACACTAACCCTAACCCTAAACCATACCTTAACCCATACCCTAACCCTATCCCGTAGCCTAACGTTAACACGAACCCTAACCCCTAACACTAACATTAACCCTAAACCTTACCCTAACCCGTACCCAAACGTTAAACCTAACCCGTACCCTAACACTAACCCAAACCCGTACCCAAACCCGTACCCTATCCTAACCCGTACCATTACCCGTACCTTAACCCTAAACCTAAGCCATACACAAACCCGTTCCATTACCCTAAAACTAACACTAACCCTAACCCTAAACCTAACCCATACACTACTCCTAACCCTAACCCGTTCCTTAACCCTAACACGTACCCAAACCTAACCCTAAACCGTACACTAACCGCAAACCTAACCCTAACCCTAACCCTAACCCTAAAGTGTACCGTAACCCTAAACCATACCAAAACCCTAAACCTAACCCGTACCCTAACCCTAATGCTAACCTTAAACTGGACCCTAAACCTAACCCGTACCCTAATCCTAACCGTAACCCTAACCCTTACCCAAACCCTAACCCTAACCCATAACATAATCCTAACACTAAACTTAACTGTAACCCTAACCCGTACACTAACCCTAAAACTAACACACACCCTAACCCCAACCCTAACCCTAACCCGTACCATAACCCTATCCCTAATCCTAACCCTAACCCTAAACTTAAGCCTAACCAGTACCCTAACCCTAACCCGTAATCTAAACCTAACCCTAAACCTAAACTTAACCCGTACGCTAACCCTATACCGTACCCTAAACCTAAACCTAACCCGTACCCTAACCCTAACACTAACCCTAACCCTATCCGTACACTAACCCTAAGACTAACCCTAACCCTAACATTAACCCTAACCAGTACACTAACACTAATCCTAACCCTAATCCTAACCCTAACCCTTACACTAACCCTAACCCTAACCCTAACCTGCACCCTAATCCTAACCCTAACACGTACCCTAAACCTAACCGGTAACCTAAACCTAACCTTAACCTTAAACTTACCCCTTAGGCTAACCCTATTCCGTACCCTAAACCTAACCCTAACCCGTATCCTAACCCTAACTTAACATCAAGCCTAACCCGTACATTAATCCTAACCCTAACCCTAACACTAATCTCACTCCATACTCTAACCCTAACCCTAAACCTAACCCTAAACCGTACCCTAAACCTAAGCCTAACCCTAACTCGTACCCTAAACCAAACCCTAACCCTGACCCTAACCCTAACTCTAACACATACCCTAAACCTAACCCATACCCTAAACCTAGCCCTAAACCTAACCCTAACCGTAACCCGTACCCTAAATCTAACCCTAACCCTTGACCTAACCCGTACCCAACCATAGCCCGTACCCTAACCCTAACCCTAACCCGTACCCAAACCTAACAGTAACTCTAACGCATACCTAAGTGCTAACCCTTATCCTAACCCTAAGCCTAACACGCACCCTAAACCTAAACCTAACCCTAACCCTAACCATAACCCTTACCCATACCCTAACCTTAACTCATACCCTAACACTAACCCTAACTTTAACCGTAACCCTAACCCGTACCCTAACCCTAAAACTAACCCGTACCCTAACCCCAACCCTAACCCTAACCCATACCATAACCCTATCCCTAACCCTAACCCTGACCCTAAACCTAACCCTAACCCGTACCCTAACCCTAACCCGCACCTGAACCTAACCCTAACCCGTACCCTAACCCTAACCCATAACCTAAACCTAACCCTAACTCTAAACTTAACCCGTACACTAACCCTATCCTGTACCTTAAACCTACCCCTAACCCGTAACCTTACCCTAACCCTAACCGTAACCCTATCCGTACAAAAAACCTAACCCTAACCCTAACACTAACCCTAACGCGTACTCTAAACCTAACCCTAATCCTAAACCTAACCCTAACCCGTACTCTAACCCTAACCCGTATCCTAACACTAACCCTTACCCTAATCCAAAACCTAACCCGTACTCTAACCCTAAACCTAACCCTAACTCTAACCCTAAACCTAAATGTAAAACTAACCGGTACCCAAATTCTAACCCTAACACATACCCGAAACCTAAACCTAACCCTAACCCGCACACTAAACCTAACCCTAATCCTAGACCTAACACGTACACTAACCCTATCCCGGACCGTAACCTTAACCCTAACCCGTACCGTAACCCTAATACTAACCCTAACCCTGACCCTAACCCTAACCCTAACCATAACCCGTACACTAACCCTAACCCGAACCCTAACCCTAACAATAACCCGTACCCTAACCCTACCCGTAGCTTAACCCTAACTCTAACACTAACCCCTAAACCTAACACTAACTCTAACCGCTACCCTAACCCGTACCCAAACGGTAAACCTAAACCGTACCCTAAAACTAACCCAAAACCGTACTCTAACTCTAAACCTAACCCTAAACCTTACCCTAACCCGAACCCTAAACTTAAACCTAAACCTAACCCAAACCATAACCCTTAACCATAACCTAACCCTAACACATACCTTAACCCAAACCCTAACATTAACCATAACCCTAACCCGTACCCAAAACCTAAAACTAACCCATACCCTAACCCCAACCCTAACCCTAACCCGTACCCTAACACTAACCCTAACCCTAACCCTAACCCTGACCCTAAACCTAACCCTAAGCCATACCCTAACCCTAACCCATAACCTAAACCTAACCCTAACCCTAAACTTAACCCGTACGCTAACCCTATCCCGTACCCTAACCCTAACCCTAACCCGTACCCTAACCCTAACCCGCACCTAAACCTAACCCTAACCCGTACCCTAACCCTAACCCGTACCCTAAATCTAACCCTAACCCTAAAATTAACCCGTACACTAACCCTAAACCTATCCGTACACTAAACCTAACCCTAACCCTGACACTAATCCTAACCCATACTCTAACCCTAACCGCAACCCTAAACCTACCCCTAACCCATACTCTAACCCTAATCCGTACCCTAAAACTAACCCTTACCCTAACCCTAAACCTAACCTGTGACCTAACCCTAAACGTAACCCTAACCCGTACCCAAACCCTAACCCTAACACGTACCTAATCCTAGCCCTAACCCGCACAATAAACTTAACCTAACCCTAGACCTAACACGTACACTAACCCTATCCCGTACCGTAACCTTAACCCTAACCTGTACCATAACCCTAACACTAACCCTAACCCTAACCATAACCCTAACCCTAACCCGTACACTATCCCGAACCTGAACCCTAACCCTAACCCTAACCCTAAACGTACCATAACCCTAACCCTAACCCTAACACTAACCCTAATTCGTATTCTAAGCTAACCCTAACCCTAAACCTAACCCTAACACGTACTCTAACCCTAACCCTAACCCTAACACTAACCATATCCCTAACACTAAACCTAACCCGTACTCTAACCCTAAAATTAACCCTAACACTAAGCCTAAACCCCTACTATATCCCTAAACCAAAACCTAACCCTAACCCTAAACCTAACTCGTACCGTAACCCGAACCCAAACCCGTACCCTAACCCTAACCCTAAACTTAACCCTAACCCTGAACCTAACACTAAACCTAATCCGTACCCTAACCCTAAACCTAACCCGAATCTTAAACCTAACCCTAACCCTAGACATAACCCGTACCCTAACCCTAACCCGTACCCTATCCCTAACCCAATGCCTCACCCTAACCCACACCCTAAACCTAACCCTAACCCTAACCCTAGACCTAAACCGTACCCTAAACCTATCCCGTACCCTAACCCTAATGCTAACCTGTACCCTAACCCTAACCCTAACACTAACCCTAATCCTAACCCTATCCCGTACACTAAACCTAACCCTAACTCTTACCCGAACCCTAACCCTAACCCTAACCCTAAACCTAACCCTAACCCTGACCCTAACCCTAAACCTAATCCCGTACCCTAACCCTAACCCTAACCTGCACACTAAACCTAACACTAACCCTAGACCTAACACGTACACTAACCCTATCCCGTACTGTAACCTTAAACCTAACCCGTACTGTAACCCTAACACTAACCCTAACCCTGACCCTAACCCTATACCTAACCCTAACCCGTACACTAACCCTAAACCGAACCCTAACCCTAACAATAACCCGTACCCTAACCCTACCTGTAGCCTAACCCTAACTTTAACACTAACCCCTAACCCTAACCCTAACCCTAACCCTTACCCTAACCCGTACCCAAATGGTAAACCTAAATCGTACCCTAACAGTAACCCAAACCTGTACTCTAACCCTAACACTAACCCTAACCTGAACCCTAAACTTAACCTTAAACCTAACCCAAACCATAACCCTTAACCGTAACCTAACCTTAACACATACCTTAAACCTAACCCTAACATTAGCCATAACCCTAACCCGTACCCAAACCCTAAAACTAACCCATACGCTAATCCCAACCCTAACCCTAACCCGTACCCTAAGACTAAACCTAACCCTAAACCTGACCCTAAACCTAACCATAACCCTTACACTAACCCTAACCCTAACCCTAACCCGCACCCTAAACCTAAACCTAACCCTAACCCTAACCCTTACCCGTAACCTAACCCTAATCCATACCCTAACACTAACCCTAACCTTAACCGTAACCCTGACACATAACCTAACCCTAAAACTAACCCATACCCTAACCCCAACCCTAAACCTAACCCGTACCATAACCCTATCCCTAACGCTAACCCTGACCCTAAACCTAACCCTAACCCGTACCCTAACCCTAACCCTAACCCTAACCGTCAACTAAACCTAACCCTAACCCGTACCATAAACCTAACCCGTAACCAAAACCAAAACCTAAACCTAAACTTAACACGTACGGTAACCCTATCCCATACCCTAAACCTAACCCTAACCCGTACCCTAACCCTAACCCAAACCCTAACCCTATCCGTACACTAACACTAACCCTAACCCTAAACCTAACACTAACCCTAAACCGTACTCTAACCCTAACCCTAACCATAAACCTAACCCTAACCCGAACTCTAACCCTAACCCGTAACCTAACACTAACCCTAACCCTAACACTAACCCTAACATGTACTCTAACACTAAACCTAACCCTAACTCTAAACCTAACCCGTACTATAACCCTAACCCTAACCCAAACCCGTCCTCAACCCTATCCAGTAGCCTAACCCTAACTCTAACCCTAACCTCTAACCCTAAACCTAACCCTACCCCTTACCCTAACCCGTACCAAAACGATAAACCTAACCGGTACCCTAACACTAACACAAACCCGTACTCTATCCCTAACCCTAACCCTAACCCTAAACCGCACCCTAAACTTAACCCTAACCCTAACCATAACCATAACCCTTAACCGTATCCTAACCCTAACCAATACCCTAAACCTAACCCTAAATTTAACCGTAACCCTAACCCGTACCCTAACCATAAAACTAACCCGTACCCTAACCCCAACCCTAACCCTAACCCATACGCTAACACTAACCCTAACCCTAAACCTGACCCTAAACCTAATCCTAACCCGTACCCTATCCCTAATCCATAATGATAACCTAACCCTAACCCTAAACTTAACCTGTACTCTAACCCTATTCCGTACACTAAACCTAACCCTAACCCTTAACATAACCCTACACCTAACCCTAAGCCTAACCCATACATTAACCCTAACCCTAACCCTAACACTAACCCTACCCCGTACTCTAACCATAACCCTAACCCTAACCCTAACCCTAACCCGTACCCTAACCCTAAACCTAACCCTTTCCCTAACCCTAACACTAACCCAAACCGTACCCTAACCCTAACCCTAACCCTATCCCTAACCGTACTCTAAACCTAACCCTAACCCTCACACTAACCCTAACCCGTACTGTAACCCTAACCCGTAACATAACCCTAAAACTAACCTGTACACTAACCCTAACCCTAACTCCTACCCTAAACCTAACCCTGACCCTAACCCTAACCCGTACCCTAAACCTAACCCGTACCCTATCCCTAACACTAAACCATACCCTAAACCTAACCCTAACCCTAACTCGTACCAAACCCTAACCCTAACCCTGACCCTAATCCTAATGCTAACCCATAACCTAAACCTAACCCATACCCTAACCCTAACCCTAAAACTAACCCTAACCCTAAACCGTCACCTAACCCTAACCCTAAGCCTTGACCTAACCTGTTCCCAACCCTATCCCGTACCTTAAGCCTAACCCTAACACGTACCCAAAACCTAACAGTAACCCTAACGCATACCCTTGCGCTAACCCTAATCCTAACCCTAAGCCTAAACTGCACCCTAAACCTAAACCTAACCCTAACCCTATCCATAACCCTTACTCGTACCCTAACCATAAACCATACCCTAATACTAACCCTAACCTTAACCGTAACCCTAACCCGTACCCTGCCCCTAAAACTAACCCGAACCCTAACCCGAACCCTAACCCTAACCCGTACCATAACCCTATCCCTAACCCTAACCCTAAAACTAACCCTAACCCGTACCCTAACCCTAACCCGCACCTAAATCTAACCCTAACCCATACCCTTACCCTAACCCGTACCCTAAACTAACCCTAAACCTAAAATTAACGCGTACACTAACCCTATCCCGTACCCTAAACCTAACCCTAACCCTAACCCTAACCCTAACCCTATCCGTACACTAAACCTAACCCTAACACTGACACTAACCCTAACCCATACTCTAACCCTAACCGCAACCCTAAACCTACCCCTAACCCTACCTCTAACCCTAATCCGTACCCTAACACTAACCCTTACCCTAACCCTAAACCTAACCCGTAACCTAACCCTAAATGTAACCCTAACCCGTACCCAAACCATAACCCTAACACGTACCCTAACCCTAACCCTAACACGCACACTAAACCTAAACCAAACCCTAGACCTAACACGTACACTAACCCTATCCCGTACCGTAAACTTAACCCTAAACCGTACCGTAACCCTAACACTAACCATAACCCTAACCCTAATCCTAACCCGCATCCTAAACCTAACCCTAACTCTAGACCTAACCCGTAAACTAACCCTAACCCGTACCCTAACACTAACCCGTACCCTAACCGTAACCCGAACCATAACCCTAACACTAACCCTAACCCTACATTAACCCTAAACCGTACCCTAACCCTAACCCGATGCCTAACCCTAACCCACACCCTAAACCTAACACTAACCTGTACCCTACTTAAACCGTAATGTAACCCTAACCCTAACCCCAACCCTAACCCTAACCCTCACCTAAACCTAACCCTAATCCAAACCCTAACCCTAACCCATAACCTAAACCTAACCCTAACCCTAACTTAACCCGTATGCTAACCCTATCCCGTAACCTAAACTAACCCTAACCTGTACCCTAACCATAACCCTATCCCTAACCCTATCCGTACACTAACCCTAACCCTAACACTAACCCTAACCCGTACTCTAACCCTAACCCTAACCCTAAACCTAACCCTAACCCGAACTCTAACCCTAACACTAACCCTAACCCTAACACTAACCCTAACCCGTATTCTAACCCAAAACCTAACCCTAACTCTAACCCTAACCCGGACTATAACTCTAATCCTAACGCTAACCCTAACCCTAACCCTAACCCTAACCCGTACTCTAACCTTATCCTGTAGCCTAACCCTAAATCTAACCCTAACCCTAACCCGTACCCTAACCCTAACCCTAACTCGTACCCTAACCCTAACCCTGACCCTAACCCGTACCCTAACCCATACCCTAAAGCTAAACCGTACCCTAACCCTAACCCTAACCATAACCCGTACCCTAAACCTAACCCTAACCCTAACTCGTACCCTACCCCTAACCCTAACCTGTACCCTAAGCCTAACCCATACCCTAACCCGAATCCTAACCCTAACCCTAACCATAACCCTTACTGTAATCTAAACCTAAACCATACCCTAACACTAACCCTAACCTTAACCGTAACCCTAAACCTAATCCCATACCCTAACCCTAACCCTAACCCTAAACCTAAACCTAAACATGACCCAAACCTTAAACCTTTTCCTGTACCCTAACCATAACCCTACCCCGCATCCTAAAACTAACCATAACCCTAGACCTAACCCGTACCCTAACCCTAACTCGTACCCTAAAACTAACCCTAACCTTAACCTTAACCCGTACCATAACCCTAACACTAACCCTAACCCATACCCTAACCCTAACCCGTACCCTATCCCTATCCCGATGCATAACCCTAACCCACACCCTAAACCTAACCCTAACCCTAGACCTAAACCGTACCCTAAACCTATCCCGTACCCTAACCCTAACGCTAACCTCTACCCTTACCCTAACACTAACACTAACCCTAATCCTAACCCTATCCCGTACACTAAACCTAACCCTAAGCCTAACCCGTACCCTAACCCTAACCCTAAATCCTACCCTAATCCTAACCCTGACCCTAACCCTAAACCGTACCCTAAACCTAACCCGTACCCTAAACCTAACCCTAAACCTAACCTGTACACTAAACCTAACCCTAACCCTAACTCGTACCCTAACCCTAACCATAACCCTGACCCTAACCCTAACCCTAACCCGTACCCAAAACCTATCCCATATCCTAATCCTAATCCTAAACCTAACCCTAACCCTAAACCGTACTTTAAACCTAACCCTAATCCTTGCCTAACCCGTACCCAACCCTATCCCGTACCCTAACCCTAACCCTAACCCGTACCCAAAACCTAACAGTAACCCTAAACCATACCCTAGCACTAACCCTAAACCTAACCCTAAGCCTAACCCGCAACCTAAACCGAAACCTAACCCTAACCCAAACCATAACCCTTACCCGTACCCTAAAACTAACCCATACCCTAACACTAACCCTAACCTTCACCGCAACCCTAATGGGTACCCTAACTCTAAAACTAACCCGTACCCTAACCCTAACCCGTACCATAACCCTATCCGTAACCCTAACCCTGACCCTAAACCTAAGCCTAGCCCGTACCCTAACCTTAACCAGCACCTAAACCTAACCCTAACCCGTACCCTAACCCTAACCCGTAACCTAAACCTAACCCTAACCCTAAAATTAACCCATACACTAACCCTGTCCCGTACCCTAAACTTAACACTAACCCGTACCGTAACCCTAACCCTAACCCTATCTGTACACTAACCCTAACCCTAACCGTAACACTAACCCTAACCCATACTCTAACCCTAACCCTAACCCTAAACCTATCCGTAACCCGTACTCTAACCCTAACCCGTACCCTAACACTAACGGTTACCCTAACCCTATACATAACCCGTACCTTAACCCTAAACGTAACCCTAAACCGTACCCAAACCCTAACCCAACCACGTACCCTAACCCTAACCCGCACACTAAACCTAACTCTAACCCTAGACCTAACACGTACACTAACACTCTCCCGTACCATAAACTTAACTCTAATCCGTACCGTAACCCTAACACTAACCCTAACCCTAACCCTAACCCTAACCCTAACCCGTACACTAACCCTAACCCGAACCCTAACCCTAACCCTAACCCTAAATGTACCCTAACCCTAACCTAACACTAACCCTAAACCATACTCTAACCTAACCCTAACCCTAATCCTAACCCTAACACATACTCTACCCTAACCCTAACCCTAACACTAACCATAACCCTAACACTAAACCTAACCCGTATTCTAACCCTAAACCTAACCCTAACACTAAACCTAAACCCCTAATATAACCCTAACCCTAAACATAACCCATACCCTTACCCTAACCCTAACCTAACCCTAACCCTAAACCGTACCTTAAACCTAACCTTAACCCTTGACCTAACCCGTACCCAACCTTATCCCGTACCCTAACCCTAACCCATACCCAAACCCTAACAGTAACCCTAACCCATACCCTAGCGCTAACCCTAATCCTAACCCTAAGCCTAACCCGCACCCTAAACCTAGACCTAACCCTAACCCTAACCATAACCCTAACCCGTACCCTAGACCTAACCCATACCCTAACACTAACCTTAACCTTAACCGTAACCCTAACGCGTACCCTAACCCTAAAACTAACCCGTACCCTAACCCCAACCCTAACCCTAACCCATACCATAACCCTATCCCTAACCCTAACCCTGACCCTAAACCTAAGGTAACCCGTACCCTAACCCTAACCCGCAACTAAACCTAACCCTAACCCGTACCCTAACCGTAACCCGTACCATAAACCTAACCCTAACCCTAAAATTAACCCGTACACTAACCCTATTCCGTTCCGTAAAACTAACCCTAACCCGTACCCTAACCCTAACTCTAACCCTATCCTTACACTAACCGTAACCCTAACCCTAACACTAAACATATTCCATACTCTAACCCTAACCCTAACCATAAACCTATCCCTAACCCGTACTCTAACCCTAACACATACCCTAACACTAACCCTTATCCTAACCCTAAACATAACCCGTACCTTAACCCTAAATGTAACCCTAACCCGTACCCAAACCCTAACCCTAACACGTACCCTAACCCTAACACTAACCCTAACCCACACACTAAACCTAACCCTAACTCCAGACCTAACACATACACTAACCCTCTCCCGTACCGTAACCTTAACTCTAACCCGTACCGTAACCCTAAAACTAACCCTAACCTTAACCCTAAACCTAACCCTAACCCGTACACTAACCCTAACCCGAACGCTAACACTAACCCTAACCCTAAACGTACCCTAACCCTAACCCTAACCCTAACCCTAACACTAACCCTAACCCGTACTCTAACCCTAACCCTAACCTTAATCCTAACCGTACTCTAACCCTAACCCTAACCCTCACACTAACCCTAACCAGTACTGTAACCCTAATTCATACCCTAACCCTAAACTGTAACCTAAATCTAACCCAAACCTACAACTTAACCCGTATGCTAACCCTATCCCGTACCCTAAACCTAACCCTAACCCGTATCCTAACCCTAACTTAAACCTAAGCCTAACCCGTACATTAACCCTAACCCTAACCCTAACACTAAACTTACCCCGTACTCTAACCCTAACCCTAACACTAACCCTAACCCTAACCAGTACCCTAAACCTAAGCCTAACCCTAACTCGTACCCTAACCCTACCCCTAACCCTGACCCTAACCCTAAACCTAACCCATACCCTAAACCTAACCCATACTCTAACCCTAACCCTAAACCTAACCCTAACACTTGACCTAACCCGTACCCAACCAAATCACGTACCCTAACCCTAACCCATAACCAAAACCTGACAAAAACCCTAATGCATACCCTAGCGCTAACCCTAACCCTAAACCTAGGCCTAACCCGCACCTTAAACCGAAACCTAACCCTAAAACTAACCCTTACCCGTACCCTAACCCTAACCCATACCCTTACAGTAACCCTAACCTTAAACGTAACCCTAACCCGTACACTAACCCTAAAACTAACCCGTACCCTAACCCCATCCCTAACCCTAACCCGTCCCATAACCCTATCCCTAACCCTAACCCTGATATTAAACCTAACCCTAACCCGTACCCTAACCCTAACCCGCACCTAAACCTAACCCTAACCCGTACCCTAACCCTAACACGTAACCTAAACCTAACTCTAACCCTAACCCTAACCCATACAATAACCCTAACCCTAACCCTAACCCTAACCCTATCCGTACACTAACCCTAACCCTAACACTAACACTAACCCTAACCCATACCCTAACACTAACCCTTACACTAAACCAAAACCTAACCCGTACCCTAACCCTAAACGTAACCCTAACCCGTACCCAAACCCTAACCCTAACAGGTACCCTAACCCTAACCCTATCCCTAACCCTAACCCGCACACTAAACCTAACCCTAAGCCTAGACCTAACACGTACACTAACACTCTCCCGTACCGTAACCTTAACTCTAACCCGTACTGTAACCCTAACACTAACCAAACCCTAACCCTAACCCTAACCCTAACCCGTTCACTAACCCTAACCCGAACCCTAACCCTAACAATAACACGCTACCTAACCCTACCCATAGCCTAAACCTAACTCTAACCCTAACCCCTAACCCTAAAGCTAACCCTAACCCTTACCCTAACCCGTATCCAAATGGTAAACCTAAACCGTACCCTAACACTAACCCAAACCCGTACTCTAACCCTAACCCTAACACTAACCCGCACCCTAAACTTAACCCTAACCCTAACACAAACCATAACTCTTAACCGTAACCTAACCCTAACACATACCTTAACCCTAACCCTAAGCTTAACCATAACCCTAACCCGTACCCTAACCCTAAAACTTACCCGTACCCTAACCCCAACCCTAACCCTAACCCTTACCCTAACACTAACCCTAACCCTAACCCTGACCCTAAACCTAACCCTAACCCTTACACTAACCCTAACCCTAACCCTAACCCTAACCCGCACCCTAAACATAACCCTAACCCGTACCCTAACCCTAACCCGTAACCTAAACCTAACCCTAACCCTAAACGTAACCCGTACGCTAACCCTATCCCATACCCGAAACCTAACCATAACCCGTATCCTAAACCTAAACCTAAGCCTAAGCCTAACCTGTACATTAACCATAACCCTAACCCTAAAACTAACCCTACCCCGTACTCTAACCCTAACACTAACCCTAAACTATACCCTAAACCTAACCCTAACACTAACCCTAACCCGCACACTGAACCTAACCCTAACCGTAGACCTAACACGTACACTAACCCTATCCCATACTGTAAACTTAACCCTAACCCGTACCGTAACCCTAACACTAACCCTAACCCTAACTCTAACCCTAACCCATACACTAGCGCTAACCCGAGCCCTAACCCTAACCCTAACCGGTACCCTAACCCTACCCGTAGCCTAACGTTAACTCTAACCCTAAACCCTAATCCTAAACCTAACCCTAACCCTTACCTTAACCCGTACCCAAACTTTAAACCTATCCCGTACCCTAACACTAACCCAAACCCGTACTCTACCCTAACCCTAACCCTAACGCGCACCCTAAACTTAACACTAACCCTAACAAAAACCATTAACCTTAACTGTAACCTAACCCTAACCCATACCTTAAACCTAACCCAAATCATAACCATAACCCTAAACTATAACCAAACCCTAAAACTAACCCGTAACCTAACACCAACCATAACACTAATTCGCACCCTAACACTAACCCTAAACCTAACCCTGACCATAAACCTAACCCTAACCCTTAAAATAACCCTAACCCTAACCCTAACCCGCACCCTAAACCTAACCCTATCCCGTACCCTAACCCTAAACCGTAACCTAAACCTAACCCTAACCCTAAACTTAACCCGTATGCTAACCCTATCCTGTACCCTAAACCTAACCCTAAACCCTAGCCTAACCCGTACATTAACCCTAAACCTAACCCTAACACTAACCCTACCCCGTATTCTAACCCTAACCCTAACCCTAACCCTAACCCTTACCTAAACCTAACCCTAAACCTAACCCTAACCCTAACCCTAACCGTACTCTAAACCTAATCCTAACCCGCAACCTAAACCTAACCCATACTGTAACCCTAACCCGTACAAAAACCCTAACACTAACCCGTACCCTAACCCTAACCCTAACTCATACCCTAACCCTAAACCTAACACTAACCCTAAACCGCACACTAAACCTAACCCTAACACTAGACCTAACACGTACACTAACCCTAACCCGTACTGTAACCCTAAACCGTAGCATAACACTAACCCTAACCCTAACCCGTACCCTAAACTTAACCCTAAATCATACCCTAACCCTAACCCTAAACCTGACCCTAAACCTAACCCAAACCCGTAACCTAAACCTAACCTGTACCCTAACCCTGACCCTAACCCTAACCCATAACCTAAACCTAACCCTAAACCGTACCCTAACCCTAAACCTAACCCTAACTCTGACCCTAACCCTAACCCTAACCCGTACCCTAAGCCTAACCCATACCCTAAACCTAACCCTAATTCTAACCCTAAGCCTAACCCAAACCCTAAAAGTAACCCTAACCCTTGACCTAACCTGTCCCAAACCTATCCCGTTACCTAACCCTAACCCTAACCCATACCCAAACCTTAACAGTAACCCTAACCCATACCCTAGCGCTAACTCTAACCCTAACCCTAACACTAACCCACATCCTAAACCCAAACCTAACCATAACCCTAACCATAACCCTTACCCGTACCCTAAACCTAACCCATACGCTAGCCCTAACCCTAACCTTAACCGTAACCCTGACCCGTACACTAACCCTAAAACTAACCCATACCCTTACCCTAACCCTAACCCTATCCCGTATCATAACCCTATCCCTAACTCTAACCCTGACCCTAAACCTAACCCTTACTCGTACCCTAACCCTAACCCTAACCCTAACCCGCACCTAAACCTAACCCTAAACCGCAACCTAAACCTAACCCTAACCCTAAACTTAACCCGTACGCTAACCCTATCCCATACCCTAACCCTAACCCTAACCCGTACCCTAACCCTAACCCTAACCCTATCCGTACACTAAACCTAACCCTAACCCTAACACTAACACTAACCCTAACCCGTACTCTAACCCTAACCCTAACCCTAAACCTAACCCTAAACCGTACTCTAACCCTAACCCGTACCCTAACACTAACCCTAAACCTAACACTAACCCTAAACCGTACTCTAACCCTAAAGCTAACCCTAACTCTAAACCTAACCCGTACTATAACCCTAACCATTACCCTAACCCTAACCCTAACCCTAAACATAACCCTAACCCGTACCGTAACCCTAACACGTACCCTAACCGTAACCCATACTCTAAACCTAACCCTAACCCTTACCCAAACCCTAACCCTACCCTAACCCATAACATAACCCTAACCCTAACCTTAATCGTAACCCTAACACGTACCCTAATCCTAAAACTAAGACGTACCCTAACCCCAACCCTAACCCTAACCAGTACCATAACCCTTAACCTAAACCTAACCCTGTCCCTAAACTTAACCCTAACCAGTATCCTTAACCCTAACCCTAACCCGCACCTAAACCTAACCCTAACCCGTACCCTAACCCTAACCTGTACTCTAAACCTAACCCTAACCCTAAAGTTAACCCGTACGCTAACCCTATCCCGTACCCTAAACCTAACCCAAACCCATACCCTAACCCTAACCCTAACCCTATCCGTACACTAACCCTAACACTAACCCTAACCCTAACACTAAACCTAACCCGTACTCTAATCTTAACCCTAACCCTAAACCTAACCCTAACCCGACCTCTAACCCTAACCCTTACCCTAACACTAACCCTAACCCTAACACTAACCCTAACCCGTACTCTAAGCCCTAACCCTAACCCTAAACCTAACAATAACCCCGACCCTATCCCTAACCCTAACCCGTACTCTAACCCTAAACACTAACACTAACCCTAACCCTAACCCGCACCCTAAACTTAACCCTAACCCTAACCAATACCCTAACCCAAAACCTAACCCGTACCCTAACCCCAACACTAACCCTAACCCGTACCCTAACACTAACCATCAACCTAACCCGCACCCTAATCTTAACCCTAACCCTAACCCAAACCATAACCCTTAACCTTAACCATAACCCTAATCCTTACCCTAACCCTAAAACTAACCTGTAACCTAACCCCAACCCTAACCCTAAGCCGTACCCTAACACTAACCCTAAACCTAACCCTGACCCACAACCTAACCCTAACCCTTACACTAAACAAAACCCTAACGCTAACCCGCACCCTAAACCTAACCCTAACCCATACCCTAATCCTAACCCGTAACCTAAACCTAACCCTAACCCTAAACTTAACCCGTACGCTAAACCTATCCCGTACCCTAAACCTAACCGTAACCCGTATCCTAACCCTAAACCTAACCCTAAACCTACCCCGTACTCTAACCCTAACCCTAACCTTAAACCGTACCCTAACCTTAACCCTAACCCTAACCCTAACCCGTACTCTAAACAAAACCCTAACCCTAACCCTAACTGTACTCTAACCCTAACCCTAACCCTCACACTAACCCGTACTGTAACCCTAACCCATACCCTAACCCTAACCCGTAACCTAAACCTAACCCTAACCTTAAACTTAACCCGTATGCTAACCCTATTCGGTAACCTAAACCTAACCCTAACCCATACCATAACCCTATCCCTAACCCTAACCCTGACACTAAACCTAACCCTAACCCGTACCCTAAACCTTACCCGCACCTAAACCTAACCCTAACCCGTACCCTAACCCTAACACGAAACCTAAACCTAACCCTAACCCTAAACTTAACCCATACACTAACCCGATCCCGTAACCTAACGCTAACCCTAACCCTAACCCGTACCCTAACCCTAACCCTAACCCTATCCATACACTAACCCTAAACCTAACCCTAACACTAACCCTAACCCGTACTCTAACCCTAACACTAATCCTAAACCTATTCCTAACCCGTACTCTAACCCTAACCCGTACCCTAACACTAACCCTTACACTAAACCAAAACCTAACCCATACCCTAACCCTAAACGTAACCCTAACCCGTACCCAAACCCTAACCCTAACACGTACCCTAACCCTAACCCTATCCCTAACACTTACCCACACACTAAACCTAACCCTAACCCTAGACCTAACACGTACACTAACTCTCTCCCGTACCGTAACCTTAACTCTAACCCGTACCATAACATTAACACTACCACTAACCCTAACCCTAACCCTAACCCGTACACTAACCCTAACCAGAACCCTAACCCTAACAAAAACCCGCTACCTAACCCTACCCGTAGCCTAAACCTAACTCTAACCCTAACCCCTAACCCTAATGCTAACCCTAACCCTTACCCTAACCCGTATCCAAATGATAAACTAAACCGTACCCTAACTCTAACCCAAACTCGCACTCTAGCCCTAACCCTAACCCTAACCCGCACCCTAAACTTAACCCTAACCCTAACCCAAACCATAACCCTTAACCGTAACCTAACCTTAACACATACCTTAACCCTAACCCTAAGATTAACCATAAACCTAACCCGTACCCTAACCCTAAAACTAACCCGTACCCTAACCCCAACCCTAACCCTAACCCGTACCCTAACACTAACCCTAACCCTAAACCTGACCCTAAACCTAACCCTAACCCTTACACTAACCCTAACCCTAACCCTAACCCGCACCCTAAACCTAACCGTAACCCGTACCCTAACCCCAACCCGTAACCTAAACCTAACCCTAACCCTAAACTTAACCCGTACACTAACCCTATCCCGTACCCGAAACCTAACCGTAACCCGTATCCTAAACCTAAACCTAACCCTAAGCCTAACCTGTACATTAACCCTAACCCTAACCCTAAAACTAACCCTACCCAGTACTCTAACCCTAACCATTACCCTAACCCTAACCCGTACCCTAACCCGTACCCTAACAGTAACCCTAACACTAACCCTAACCATTACTAAACCCTAACCCAAACCCTAACCGTACTCTAACACTAACCCTAACCCTCACCCTAACCCTAACCCATGCTGTAACCCTAACCCGTACCATAACATAACCCTAACCCATACCCAAACCCTAACCCTAACTCGTACCCTAAACCTAACTCTTACCTTGACCCTAAACCTAACCCTAACCCGTACCCTAAACCTAAACCATAACCTAACCCTAACCCTAACCCGTACCCGTACCCTAAACCTAACCATAACCATAGACTTAACACATACACTACCCCTATCCCATACTGTAAACTTAACCCTAACCCGTACCATAACCCTAACACTAACCCTATCCCTAACCATAACCCTAACCCTAACCCTAACTCTAACCCTAACCCGTACACTAAACCTAACCCGAACCCTAACCCTAACCCTAACCCGCACACTAAACCTTACCCTAACCATAGACCTAACACGTACACTAACCCTATCCTGTACCATAAACTTAACCCTAACCCATACCGTAACCCTAACACTAACCCTAACCCTAACCCTAACCCTAACACTAACCCGTACACTAACGCTACCCTGAGCCCTAACCCTAAACCTAACCGGTACCCTAACCCTACCCGTAGCCTAACCCTAACTCTAAACCTAACCCCTAATCCTAACCCTAACCCTAAATCTTACCCTAACCCGTACCCAAACTTTAAACCTAACCCATACCCTAACGCTAACCCAAACCCGTACTCTAACCCTAAACCTAAACCTAACCCTAACCCGCACCCTAAACTTAACCCTAACCCTGACCCAAACCATAACCCTTAAACGTAACCTAACCCTAACCCATACCCTAACCCTAAAACTAATCTTAACCGTAACCCTAACACGTACTCTAACCCTAAAACTAACCCGTACCCTAACCCCAACCCTAACCATAACCAGTACCATAACCCTATCCCTAAACCTAACCATGATCCTAACACTAACCTTAACCCGTACCCTTAACCTAACCCTAACCCTTGACCTAACCCGTACCCAAACCTATCCCGTACCCTAACCCTAACCCTAAACCGTACCCAAACCCTAACAGTAACCCTAACCCGTACCCAAGCGCTAACCCTAACCCTAACCCTAACCCGCACCCTAAACCTAACCCTAAACCTAACCACAACCCTTAACCATACCCTAACCCTAACCTATACCCTAACCCTAAACCTAACACTAACCCTAAACCGCACACTAAACCTAACCCTAACCCTAGACCTAACACGTACACTAACCCTAACCCGTACTGTAACCCTAAACCGTAGCATAACACTAACCCTAACCCTAACCCGTACCCTAACCTTAACCCTAAATCATACCCTAACCCTAACCCTAACCCTGACCCTAACCCTAACCCGAACCCGTACCCTAAACCTAACCCGTTCCCTAACTCTGACCCTAATCCTAACCCTAACCCGTACCCTAAGCCTAACCCATACCCTAAACCTAACACTAATCCTAACCCTAAGCCTAACACGAAACCTAAAAGTAACCCTAACCCTTGACCTAACCCGTACCCAAATCTATCCCAAACCTAACCCTAACCCTAACCCGTACCCAAACCCTAACAGTAACCCTAACCCATACCCTAGCGCTAACGCTAACCCTAACCCTAACACTAAACCACATCCTAAACCCAAACCTAACCATAACCCTAAACATAACCCTTAACCGTACCCTAAACCTAACCCATACCCTAGCCCTAACCCTAACCTTAACCATAACCCAGACCCATACACTAACCCTAAAACTAACCCGTACTTTACCCCAACCCTAACCCTAACCCGTATCATAACCCTATCCCTAACCCTAACCCTGACCCTAAACTTAACCCTTACTCGTACCCTAACCCTAACCCTAACCCTAACCCGCACCTAAACCTAACCCTAAACCGTAAACTAAACCTAACCCTAACCCTAAACTTAACCCGTATGCTAACCCTATCCCGTACCCTAAACTTAACCCTAACCCGTACCCTAACCCTAACCCTAACCCTATCCGTACACTAACCCTAACCCTAACCCTAACCCTAACACTAACACTAACCCTAACCCGTACTCTAACCCTAACCCTAACCCTAAACCTAACCCTAAACCGTACTCTAACCCTAACCCGTACCCTAACCCTAACCCGCACCCTAAACCTAACCCTAACCCGTACCCTAACCCGTAACCTAAACCTAACCCTAACCCTAAACTTAACCCGTACGCTAACCCTATCCCGTACCCTAAACCTAAACCTAACCCGTATCCTAACCCTAAACCTAACCCTAAACCTAACCAGTACTCTAATCCTAACCCTAACCCTAAACCGTACCCTAACCCTAAAACTAACCCTAACCCTAACCCTAACCCTAACCCTAACCCGTACTCTAACCCTAATGCTAACCCTAAGCCTAACCGTACTCTAACCCTAACCCTAACCCTCACACTAACCCTAACCCGTACTGTAACCCTAACCCGTACCCTAACCCTAACCCGTAACCTAAACCTAACCCTAACCTTAAACTTAACCCGTACGCTAACCCTATCCCGTAACCTAAACCTAACCCTAACCCGTACCATAACCCTATCCCTAACCCTAAACCTGACACTAAACCTAACCCTAACCCGTACCCTAAACCTAACCTGCACCTAAACCTAACCCTAACCCGTACCCTAACCCTAACATGAAACCTAAACCTAACCCTAACCCTAAACTTAACCCGTAACTAACCCGATCCCGTACCCTAACCCTAACCCTAACCCGTACCCTAACCCTAACCCTAACCCTAACCCTATCCATACACTAACCCTAAACCTAACCCTAACACTAACCCTAACCCGTACTCTAACCCTAACCCTAATCCTAAACCTATCCCTAATCCGTACTCTAACCCTAACCCGTACCCTAACACTAACCCTTACACTAAACCAAAACCTAACCCATACCCTAACCCTAAACGTAACCCTAACCCGTACCCAAACCCTAACCCTAACACGTACCCTAACTCTAACCCTATCCCTAACACTTACCTGCACACTAAACCTAACCCTAACCCTAGACCTAACACGTACACTAACTCTCTCCCGTACCATAACCTTAACTCTAACCCGTACCATAACCCTAACACTACCACTAACCCTAACCCTAACCCTAACCTTAACCCTAACCCGTACAATAACCCTAATCAGAACCCTAACCCTAACAAAAACCCGCTACCTAACCCTACCCGTAGCCTAAACCTAACTCTAACCCTAACCCCTAACCCTAAAGCTAACCCTAACCCTTACCCTAACCCGTATCCAAACGGTAAACCTAAACCGTACCCTAAATCTAACCCAAACCCGCACTCTAGCCCTAACCCTAACCCGCACCCTAAACTTAACCCTAACCCTAACCCAACCATAACCCTTAACCGTAACCTAACCCTGACACATACCTTAAACCTAACCCTAAGCTTAACCATAACTCTAACCCGTACCCTAACCCTAAAACTAACCCGTAACCTAAACCAACCCTAACCCTAACATGTACCCTAACACTAACCCTAACCCTAAACCTGACCCTAAACCTAACCCTAACCCTTACACTAACCCTAACCCGTAACCTAAACCTAACCCTAACCCTAAACTTAACCCGTACACTAAACCTATCCCGTACCCGAAACCTAACCGTAACCCGTATCCTAAACCTAAACCTAACCCTAAGCCTAACCTGTACATTAACCCTAACCCTAACCCTAAAACTAACCCTACCCCGTACTCTAACCCTAACCCTTACCCTAACCCTAACCCGTAGCCTAACCCGTACCCTAACACTAACCCTAACACTAACCCTAACCCTTACTAAACCCTAACCCAAACCCTAACCGTACTCTAACACTAACCCTAACCCTCACCCTAAACATAACCCATACTGTAACCCTAACCCGTACCATAACCCTAACCCTAACCCGTACCCTATCCCTAACCCTAACTCGTACCCTAAACCTAACCCTTACCTTGACCCTAAACCTAACCCTAACCCGTACCCTTAACCTAAACCATAACCTAACCCTAACCCTTACCCGTACCCTAAACCTAACCGTAACCGTAGACCTAACACGTACACTAACCCTATCCCGTACCATAAACTTAACCCTAACCCGTACCGTAACCCTAACACTAACCCTAACCCTAACCCTAACCCTAACCCTAACTCTAAACCTAACCCGTACACTAAACCTAACCCGAACCCTAACCCTAACCCTAACCCGCACACTAAACCTAACCCTAACCGTAGACCTAACACGTACTAACCCTATCCAGTACCGTAAACTTAACCCTAACCCATACCGTAACCCTAACACTAACCCTAACCCTAACCCTAACCATAACACTAACCCGTACGCTAACACTAACCCGAGCCCTAACCCTAAACCTAACCGGTACCCTAACCCTACCCGTAGCCTAACCCTAACTCTAACCCTAACCCCTAATCCTAACCCTAACCCTAACCCTTACCCTAACCTGTACCCAAACTTTAAACCTAACCCGTACCATAACACTAACCCAAACCCGTACTCTAACCCTAACCCTAACCTGCACCCTAAACTTAACCCTAACCCTAACACAAACCAAAAACCTTAACTGTAACCTAACCCTAACCCATAACTTAAACCTAACCCTAACCTTAACCATAACCCTAACCTGTAACCAAACCCTAAAACAAACCCATACCCAAACACCAACCATAACACTAACCCGCACTCTAACACTAACCCTAAACGTAACCCTGACCCTAAACCTAACCCTAAACCTTACAATAACTCTAAACCTAACCCTAACCCGCACCCTAAACCTAACCCTATTCCGTACCCTAACCCTAACACGTAACCTAAACCTAACCCTAACCCTAAACTTAACCCGTACGCTAACACTATCTTGTACCCTAAACCTAACCCTAACCCGTAGCCTAACCCTAAACCTAACCCTAAGCCTAACCCGTACATTAACCCTAACCCTAACCCTAACACTAACCCTACCCTGTATTCTAACCCTAACCCTTACGTAAACCACACCCTAACCCTAACACTAAACCGTACTCTAACCCTAACCCTAACCCTAACCGTACTCTAACCCTAACCCTAACCCTCAACCTAACCCTAACCCATACTGTAACCCTAACCCGTACCCTAACCCTAACACTAACCTGTACCCTAAACCTAAACCTAACGCTAACTCGTACCCTAACCCTAACCCTAACCCTGACCCCAACCCTAACCCTAACCCGTACCCTAAACCTAACCCATACCATAACCCTAACCCTAATCCTAACCCTAAGCCTAACCCATACCGTAAACCTAACCCTAACCCTTGACCTAACCCACACCCAACCCTATCCCGTAACCTAACCCTAACCCTAACCAGTACCCAAAACCTAACAGTAACCCTAACCCGTACCCAAGCGCTAACCCTAACCCTAACACTAACCCGCACCTTAAACCTAACCCTAACCCTAACCACAACCCTTAACCATACCCTAACCCTAACCTATACCCTAACCCTAACCCTAACACTAACCCTAAACCGCACACTAAACCTAACCCTAACCGTAGACCTAACACTTACACTAAACCTAACCTGTACTGTAACCCTAACCCGTACCATAACCCTAAACCTAACGTGTACTCTAACCCTAACCCGTACCCTAAACCTAAACCTAACCCTAACCCTGACCCTAACCCTAACCCTAACCCGTACCCTAAACCTAACCCGTATGCTAACCCTGAACCTAACCCTAAAACATAACCTAAACCTAAGTCTAACCCGTACCCTAAACCTAAACCTAACACTAACCTTGACCCTAACCCTAACCCTAACCCGTACCCTAAGCCTAACCCATACCCTAAACCTAACCCTAATCCTAACCCTAAGCTTAACCCATACCCTAAACCTAACCCTAATCCTAACCCTAAGCCTAACCCGTACCCTAAACCTAACCCTAACCCTTGACCTAAACCGTACTCAACCCTATCCCGTAACCTAACCCTAACCCTAACCCGTACCCAACCCTAACAGTAACCCTAACCCATACCTAAGCGCTAACCCTGACCCTAACCCTAACACTAACCTGCACCCTAAACCCAAACCTAACCCTAAGCCTAACCATAACCCTTACCCGTACCCTAACCCTAACCCATACCCTAACACTAACCCTAACCTTAACCGTAACCCTGACCCATACACTAACCCTAAAACTAACCCGTACCCTTACCCCAACCCTAACACTAACCCGTATCATAACCCTATCCCTAACCCTAACCCTGACCCTCAACCTAACCCTTACTCGTACCCTAACCCTAACCCTAACCCGCACCTAAACCTAACCCTAACCCGTAACCTAAACCTAAACCTAACCCTAAACTTAACCCATACGCTAACCCTATCCCGTACCCTAAACCTAACCCTAACCTGTACACTAACCCTAACCCTAACACTATCTGTACACTAACCCTAACCCTAACCCTAACAATAACACTAACCCTAATCTGTACTCTAACCCTAACCCTAACCCTAAAACTAACCCTAAACTGTACTCTAACCCTAACCCGTACCCTAACACTAACGCTAACCCTAACAATAAACCTAACCCGTACTCTTACCCTAAACCTAACCCTAACTCTAACCCTAACACGAACTATAACCTTAACCCTAAACCTAACCCTAACCTTAACCCTAATCGTAACCCTTACAGTAACCCTAACCCCTACCCTAAACCTAACCCTAACCCGTACCGTAACCCTAAACCGTACCCTACCCTAACCCTAAAACTAACCTGTACCCTAACCCTAAACCTAACCCTTTCCCTAACCCATACCCTAACACTACCCGTAGCCTAACCCTAACTCTAAACCTAACCCCTAACCATAACCTAAACCCTAACCCTTACCCTAACCCGTACCCAAAATTTAAACCTAACCCGTACCCTAACACTAACCCAAACCCACACCCTAACCCTAACACTAACCCGCACCCTAAACTTAACCCTAACCCTAACATAAACCATAAACCTTAACCGTAACCTATCCCTAACCAAAAGCTTAACACTAACCCTAACATTAACAATAACCGTACCCGTAACCAAACCCTAAAACTAACCCGTACCCTAACATCAACCATAACACTAACCCGCACCCTAACACTAACCCTAAACCTAACCCTGACCCTAAACTTAACCCTAACCCTTACACTAACCCTAACCCTAACCCTAACCCGCACCCTAAACCTAACAATATCCCGTACCCTAACCCTAACCCGTAACCTAAACTAACCCTAACCCTAAACTTAACCCGTATGCTAAGCCTATCCCGTACCCTAAACCTAACCCTAACCCGCAGCCTAACCCTAAACCTAACCCTAAGCCTAACCCATACATTAACCCTAACCCTAACCCTAACACTAACCCTACCCCGTATGCTAACCCTAACCCTAACCCTAACCCATACCCTAACACTAAACCTAACCTGCACACCAACCCGAACCCGTTCCCGAACCCTAAGCCTAACCCTAAACCTAACCCGTACCCTAACCCTAACCTGTACCCTAACCCTAACCCGTACCCTAACCCAAACCCTAACCAGTACCCTAACCATAACACGTACCCTAACCCTAACCCTTACCCTAAACTTAACCTAAACCTAACCCATATACTAACCATAACCCTAATGCTAACCCTACCCTAACCCGTACCCTAAAGTTAACCCTAACCCTAAACCTAAACCTAACACTAACCCTAAACCGTACACTAAAACTAACCCTAACACTAACCCTAACCCGTACCCTAATCCTAACCCTAACCCTAACCTGTACCCTAATCCAAACCCTAACCATACACTAACCCTAACCCTAACCCTAACCTGCACCCTAAACCTAACCATAACCCTAACCCTAACACTTACCTGTACCCGTACCCTAACCCTAACCAATACCCTAAGCCTAACCCTAACCTTAACCTTAACTCTAACCCGTACCCTATCACTAACCAGTACCCTAACCCTAACCCGTACCCTATCCTTAAACCTAACCCTAACCCTAAGCCATACCCTAAACATAACCCTAAACCTAAACCTAACCCTATCCCGTACAATAACCTTAACCCTAACACTAATCCTATCCCTAACTCTAAGCCGTACCCTAACCGTAACCCGTACTCTAACCCTAAACCTAACACTAAACCTAACCCGAAACCTAACCCTAACCTGTACCCTAACCCATACCCTAACCCTAACCCTAACCTCTAACCCCTAACCCTAATCCGTACCCTAACTCATACCATAACCCTAACCCTAAACCTAAACCCTAACCATAACCCTAACCCTTACCATAACCCGTACCCAAATGCTAAACCTAACCCCTACCCTAACACTAACCAAACCCGTACCCTAACCCGTAACCTAACCCTAAACTGTACAGTTACCTGTACCTTAACCATCACCCTAACCCTTAACCTAAACCGTACCCTAACCCTAACCCTAACCCTAACCTGTACCCTAACCAGTACCATAACCCTAACCCTAACCCTAACCCTAAACCTAACCCATACACTACCCCTAACACTAACGCGAACCCTAAACCTAACCCGTACCCTAAACGTAACCCTAACCATAAACCTAACCCGTACCCTAACCGTGTACCGTACCCTAACCCTACACCTAACCCGTAACCTATCCCTAACCCTAATCCTAACCCTAACGTGTACACGAACCTTAACCCTAACCCTAACCCTAACCCTAACCCGTACCCTAACCCTAGCCCGTACACTAACCCTAACCCTAACCCTAACCCATAACCCTAACCCTAACCCTAACCCGTACCCTAACCCGTACCCTAAAACTAACACGTACCTTAAACCTAAACCTAACCCTAAACCTAAACCTAACCCGTACCCAAACCCTAACCCTAACCCAAACCGTATAAGTACCCTAACCCTAACCCGAACCGTAACCTTAACCCTAACCCGTACCCTAACCCTAACCCATACCCTGACCCTAACCCTAAACTTAACCTAACCCTAACCTTAACCTGTACACTAACCCTAACCCTAACCCTAACTGTAACCCTAACCCTAACCATAACCCGTAGACTAACCCTAACCCTAACCCTAACTGTAACCCTAACCCTAACCCTAACCCGTACCCTAACCCTAACCCTAAACCTAAACCTAACACTAACCCTAACCCGTACACTAAACAAAACCCTAACAATAACACTAACCCGTACCCTAACCTTAACCCTAACCCGTACCCTAACCCTAACCCTAACACTTTCCCGTACCCTAAGCCTAACCCTAACCATGACCCTAACCCTAATCCTAACCCGTACACTATCTCTAACGCTAACCCTAACCCTAAGCCGTACCCTAACCCTAACCCTAAACTTTCCCGTACACTAAGCCTAACCCTAACCCTAACCGTAACCCTAACCCGTACTCTACCCCTCACCCAAACCCATCCCCTAAACCTAACCCGTACCCTAAACCTAACGCTAACCCTAAACCTAACTCGTACCTTATCCCTATCCCGTACCCAAACACTAACCCACCCTAAACCTAAACCTACCCCTAACCCTATCCCGTACAATAACCCTAACCCTAACCCTAATCCTAAACCTAACACTAACCCGTACCCTAACCGTAACCCGTGTTCTAACCCTAACCGTAACCCTAAACCTAACCCGTAACCTAACCCTAACCTATACCCTAACCCATACCCTAACGTAACCCCTAACCCTAATCTGTACCCTAACCCGTACCATAACCCTAACCCTAACGAAAACCCGAACCATAACCGTAACCCTTACCCTAACCCGTAACCAATCGCTAAACCTAACCCATAACCTAACACTAACCCAACTCCGTACCCTTACCCGTAAAGTAACCCTAAACCATACCGTTACCCATACCTTAACCCTAACCCTAACCCATACCCTAACCCATACCCTAATCCTAACCCTAACTTGTACCCTAACCTGTACCATAACCATAACCCTAACCCTAACCCTAACCCTAAACCTAACCCATACTCTACCCATAACCCTAAACCATAACCTAACCCTATCCCATACCCATATCCTAACCCTAACCCCAAAAGAACCATACCGTAACCGTATCCCGTACCCTAACCCTACCACTAACCCGTACCATAACCCTAACCCTAATCCTAACCCTAACCCGTACACTAACCTTAACCCTAACCCTAACCTAAACGTAACCCTAACCCGTACCCTAACCCGAACCCATACACTAACCATAACCCTAACCCTAACCCTAAACCTAACCCTAACCCGTACCCTATCCAGACCCTAAACCTAAACCTAACCCTAACCCGTACCCTATCCCTACCCATAGCCTAACCCTACCACATATCCTAACCCTAACCCTTACCCTAACCCCTAACCCTGAACCTAACCCTCTCTCATACCCTAACCCTAACCCGTACCCTAACCCTAACTATTACCCTAACCCCTAACCCTAAACCTAACCCGAACCAGATCCCTAACCGGTACACAAAGACTAAACCTAACCCTAACACTAACCCTAACCCTAACTCGTACACTAATCCGTACCCTAACACATACCCTACCGTAACCCATACCCTAATATTAACCCTAACCCGTACACAAACCCGAACCCGTACCCAAACCATAACCCTAACCCTAAACCTAACTCGTACCCTAACCCTAACCAAAACCTGTACCTGTACCCTAACCCTAACCCGTACCCTAACCCTACCCCTAAACTTAACCCTAACACTAATTCTAAATTAACCCGTACGCTAACCTATCCCGTAACTTAAACCTAACCCTAACACATACCCTAACCCTAACGCTAACCCTAAACCTAATCCGAACCAGATCCCTAACCCGTACACAAACACTAAACCTAACCCTAACACTAACCCTAACACTAACCCATACACTAACCCTAACCCAAACCTACACCTAACCCTAACCCTAACCCGTACCCTAAACCTAAACCTAACCCTAACCCGCACCCTGAACCTAACCCTAACACTAAACCTAACAATAAACCGTAACCGTACCCTAACCCAAACCCATACTAAACCCTAACCCTAACCCTAACCTTAACCCTAACCCTAACCCGTACCCTAAACCTAACCCTAACCCTAACCCTAACTCGTACCCTAACCCTAACCCTACCACTGACCCTCAACCTAACCCTAACCTGTACCCTAAACCTAACCCATACCATAACCCTAACCCTAACCCGTACCGTTACCCTAACCCTAACCCTAACCCGTACCCTAACCCTAACCCTAACCCTTGACCTAACCCGTACCCTAAAACGATCCCGTACCCTAAACCTATCCTGTACCTTAACCCGAACCCTTACACGTACCCTAACCTGCACCCTTACCCTAACCCATAACCTAACACTAACCCTAAACCTAACCCTAACCAGAACCCTAACCCTAACCATAAACCTAACCCATAACCTAACCCTAACCCGTACCCGTACCCTAAACCGTACCCTTACGCGTACAATAACCCTAACCCTAAACCGTACCCTAACCCATTACCTAACCCTAACCCACCCTAACCCGTACCCTAACCCTAACCCTAACCCATACCCTAACTCTAACCCGTACCCGTACCCTAACCCATACCTTTACACGTACCCTAACCCTAACCAAAACTCGTACCCTAACCCGAAACGTAAACCTAACCCGTACCCTAAACCTTATATTAACCCGTACCCTAAACCTAATCGTAACCCTAACCTGTACCCTAACCCTAACCCGTTCCTTAAACCTAAACCTAACCCTAACCCGCACCCTAAACCTAACACTAAACCGAACCCTAAACATAACCCGTACCCGTACTCTAACCCTAACCCGTACCCAACCCTAACCCTAACCCTAAACTTAACCCTAACCCTAACTTTTACCCTAAACCTAACCCTAACCTTAACTCGTACCCTAACCCTAACCCTAACCCTGACCCTAACCCTATCCCAACCCGTACCCTAAACCTAAACTGTACACTAACCCTAACCCTAACCCTAATCCATAACCTAAACATAATCCTAACCCTAACTCGTACACTAACCCTAACCCTCTCCCTAAACCTAACCCAAACACGTACCCTAACCCTAACCCCTAACCCTAACCTAACCCTAACACTTACCCTAACCCGTATCCAAATGCTAAACCTAACCCGTACCCTAGCACTAACCCAAAATCGTAACCTAACCCGTACACTAACCCTAACCCGTACCGTTACCTGTAACTTAACCCTAACCTTAACCCGTACCCTTATCCGTACCCTAACCCTAACCCTAACCCTAAACCTAATACTAACCCTTACCCTAACCCGTTCCCTAACCCTAACCCTAACCTGTACCCTAACCCTAACCTGTACCCTAACCCGTACCCTAAACCTAACCCGTACCTTATCACTAACCCTAACCCGAACCCTAATCCTAACCCTAACCCTAACCCGTACCCTAATCCTAACCCTAACCCTAACCCTAAACGGTACCCAAACCCGTACCCTAACCCTAACCCTAAACCTAACCCTAACCCATACTCTAAACCTAACCCTAACCCGTACCTTAACCCGTACCCTAAACCTAACCCTAACACTAACACTAACCCATACCCTAACCAAACCCTAACCTTAACCCTAACCCGTACCTGTACCCATACACTAAACCTAACCAAAACCCGTACCCTAACCCGAAACGTATTCCTAGCCCGTACACTACCCTAATCTTAACCCGTACCCTAACCCTAACCGTAACCCTAAACTGTACCCTAACCCTAACTCTAACCCGTACCCTAAACCTAAACTTAACCCTAACCCGCACCGTAAACCTAACACTAACCCTAACCATAACCATAACATGTACCCGTACCCTAACCCTAACCGGTACCCAAACACTAAACCTAACCCTAACCCTAACCCTAACCCTAACCCTAATCCGTACCCTAAATCTAACCCTAACCCTAACTCGTAACCTAACCCTAACCCTAACCCTGACCCTAACCCTAACCCTAACCCGTACCCTAACCCTAACCCTCAACCTAACCGTACCCTAAACCTAAACCTAACTCTAACTCATACCCTAACCCTAACCCTAACCCTGACCCTGCCTTAACCCTAACCCGTACCCTAAACCTAACCAATACCCTAACCCTAACCATAACCCTAACCCTAACTCTAACCTGTACCCTAACCCTAACCCTAACCCTTGACCTAACACAACCCTACCCTATCCCGTCCACTAACCCTATCCGTAACCCGTACCCAAACCCTAACAGTAACCCTAACCCGTACCCTAACCCTAACCCTAACCTTACCCGCAACCTAAACCTAACCCTAACCCTAATCCTAACCATAACCCTATCGCGTTCCCAAACCCTAACACTAACCGTAACATGAACACTAACCCTAAACCTAACCCAAATCATAAACATAACCCGTACCCTAACACGTACCCTAACCCGTAACCTAACCCTAACCCATACCCTGACCCTAACCATAACCCCTAACCCCTAACCCTATTCCGTACCCTAACCCATACCGTACCCTAAACTGTAACCAAATCCGTACCCTAACCCTAAACCTAACCTGTACCTTACCCCTAACCCTAACCCATACCCTGACCCTAAACCTTACCCTAACTCGTTCCCTAACCCTAACCCGTACCCAAACCCTAACAGTAACCTTAACCCGTACCCTAACTCTAACCCTAACCTGTACCCTAACCCTAAACCTAACCCTAACCTTACCCGCACACTAAACCTAACCCTAACCGTAATCCTAACCATAACCCTATCCTGTTCCCAAACCCTAACACAATCCCTTACATGTACACTAACCCTAAACCTAACCCAAATCCTAACCATAACCTGTACCCTAACCCTAAACCTTACCCTAACCCGTACCCAAACGCTAAAACTAACCTGTCCCCTAACACTAACACAAACCCGTACGCTCACCCATACCCTAAACCTAACCCGTACCGTTACCCGTACCTTAACCATAACCCTAAACCGTACCCTAACCTGTACCCTAACCCACACCCTAACCTGTACCCTAACCCCTACCATAACCCTAACCCTAACCCAAACCCTAAACCTAACTCATACCCTACACCTAACACTAAACGGTACCCTAACGCTAACCCGTATCCTAAACCTAACCCTAAACCTAAATCTAACCAGTACCCTAACCATATCCCGTACCCTAACGCTACCCCTAACCCGTACACTAACCCTAACCCTAACCCTAACCCTAACCCTAAACCTAACCATAACCCGTACACTAAACTTAACCCTAACCCTACCCCTAAACCTAACCCGTACCCTAACCCTAACCCATACCCTAACCCTAACCCTTACCCTAACCCCTAACACTAAACCTAAACCTAACCCATACCCTAACACTAAACTGAACCCTAAAACTAACCCTAACCCTAACACGTACCTAACACGCACCCTAATCCTAAACCTAACCCTAACCCTTACCCATAACTTAACCCTAACCCTAACCAGTACACTAACCTGAAGCCGTATCCTAACCCTAACCGTAACCCTAACACTAACCCTAACACTAACCCGTACCATAACCCTAACCCAAACCCTAACCGTACCCTAACCCTACCCTAAACCTAAATCTAAACCTAACCCTAACCCTAACTCGCACCCTAAAACTAACCCTAACCCTAGACCTAACACGAACCCTAACCCTAACCCTAACCTGTACCCTAACCCTAAAACTAACCCTAACCCTAATCCTAACCCGTACACTAACCCTAACCCTAACCCTAACCCTAACACTAACTTGTACCCTAACCCTAACCCGTAGTCTAACCCTAACCCCAAACCTAACCCCTAACCCTAACCCTAACCCTAACTCTTACCCTAACCTGTACCCAAACTCTAAACCTAACCCGTACACTAACACTAACCCAAACCCGAAGCCTAACCCATACCCTAACCCTAACACATACCGTTACCGTACCTTAACCCTAAACCTAACCCGTACCTTAACCCTATCACTAACCTATACCCTACCCCGTACCATAACCCTAACCCTAACCCTAACCCTAACCCTAAACCTAAACCTAACCAATACCCTACCCCTAAACCTAATGCGTACCCTAAACTTAACCCATACCCTAAACCTAAACCTAACCCTAAACCTAACCTGTACCCTAACCATATCCCGTACCCTAAACCTACCCCTAACCCTACCCCTACCCCTAACCCTACCCCTAACCCTAACCCTATCCTGTAAACTAACCCTAAGCCTACCCTATCACTAACCCTAATCCTAACTCGTACCCTAACCTTAACCCATACCCTAACCCGTACCCTAACCCTAAACCTAACCCTATCACTAAACCTAACCCTAACCCGTACCCTATCCCGTACTCTAACCCTAAACCTAACCCTATCACTAACCCTAACCCTAACCCGTACCCTAACCCGTACCCTAACCCTAACCCTAACCCTAACCCATACCCTAACCCTAACCCTAACACATACACAAACCCAAACACGTACCCGAACCCTAACCCTAACCCTAAACCTAACCAGTTCCCTAACCCTAACCCGTACCCTAACCCTAAACATAACCCGTACCCTAACCCTAAACCTAACCCTATCACTAACCCTAACCCTAACCCTAACCCGTACCCTAACCCTAACCCTAAACCTAACCCTATCACTAACCCTAACCCTATCCCTAACCCTAACCCGTACCCTAACCCTAAACCCATACCCTAATCCTAACCCTAACACGTACACAAAGCCAAACACGTACCCGAAACCTAACCCTAACCCTAAACCTAACCAGTTCCCTAACCCGTACCTAACCCTAAACATAACCCGTACCCTAACCCTAAACCTAACCTGTACCCTAACCATAACCCGTACCTTAACCCTAACCCTAACCCGTACCCGTACCCATACAATTACCCTGACTAAAACCCGTACCCTATCCTGAAACATATTCCTAACTGGTACACTACCCTAATCTTAATCCGTAACCTAACCCTAACCATAACCCTAACCTGTACACTAACCGTAACCATAACTCGTAACCTAAACCTAAACCTAACCCTAACCCACACCCTAAACCTAACCCTAACCCTAGCCCTAACCACAACCCGTACCCGAAACCTAAACCTAACCCTAAACATAAACCTAACCCTAACCCGTACCCTAACCCTACGCCAAATCCGTACCCTAAACCTAAACCTAACCCTAACTCGTACCCGAACCCTAACCTAACTCTGACTCTACCCTAACACTAACCCGAACCCTAACACTAACTCTAACCCTAATCCGTACCCTAACCCTAACCCTAACCCTAACTCGTACCCGAACCCTAACCTAACTCTGACTCTACCCTAACACTAACCCGAACCCTAACACTAACTCTAACCCTAATCTGTACCCTAACCCTAACCCTAACCCTAACTCGTACCCTAACCCTAACCCTAACTCTGACCCTAACCCTAACACTAACCCGAACCCTAACCCTAACCCGTACCCTAACCCTAACCCTAAACATAACCGTACCCTAAACCTAAACCTAACCCTAACCCGTACCCTAACCCAAACCCTAACCCTTACACTAAACTTAACCCTAACCCTAACTCGTACCCTAACCCTAACCGTAACCCTGACCCTAACCCTAAGCCAAACCCGTACCCTAAGCCTAACCCATTCCCTAAAACTAACACTAAACCTAACCCTAACCCTAACCCCTACCCTAAAACTAAACCTAACCCTTGACCTAACCCGTACCCAACCCTATCCCGTAACCTAACCCTAACCCTAAACCGTTCCAAATCCTAACAGTAACACTAACCCATACCCTAGCGCTAAACCTAACCCTAACCCTAACCCTAACCCTAGCCCTAACATTAGCGCTAAACCTAACCCTAACCCTAACCCTATCCCGTACCCTAAACCTAACCCTAACTCGTACCCTAACCCTAACCGTAACCCTAACCCTATCGTACACTAACCCTAAACCTAACCCTAACACTAAATCTAACCCGTACTCTAACCCTAACCCTAACACTAAACTTAACCCTAACCCATACTCTAACGCTAACCCGTACCCTAACACTAACCCTTACCCTAACCCTAAACCTAACCCATACCCTAACCCTAAACGTAACCCTAACCCGTACCCAAACCCTAACCCTAACACGTACCCTAACCCTAACCCTAACCCGCACACTAAACCTAACCTTAACCCTAGACCTAACACGTACACTAACCCTATCCCGTACAGGAATCTTAACCCTAACCCATACCGTAACGCTAATACTAACCCTAACCCTAACCCTAACCCTAACCCTAACCCTAACCCTAACCCTAACCCGTACACTAACCCTAACCCGTACCCTAACCCTAACCCTAAACCTTTGCCTAACCCTAACACTAATCCTAACCTGTACTCTAACCCTAACCCTAACCCTAACCCTAACCGTACTCTAACCCTAACCCTATCCCTAACACTAACCCTAACCCTAACTCTAACACTAACCTTAACCCGTACACTAACCCTAACCCTAACCCGAACCCTAACCCTAAACCTAACCCGTACCCTAACACTCACCCATATCCTAACCCTAACCCTAACCTTAACCGTAACCCTAACCGTACCCTAACCCTAAAATTAACCCGTACCCTAACACCAACCCTAACCCTAACCCGTAACATACCCTAGCCTCAACCGTACCTAACCCGTACCCTAACCCGAACCTAACTCGTACCCTAACCCTGACCCTAACCCTAACCCTAAACCTAACTCTAACCCTAACCCGTGTCCTAAACCTAACCCTAAACCTTGACCTAACCCGTACCCACCCTATCTCGTACTCTAAACCTAACCCTAACCCGTACCCAAACCCTAACAGTAACCCTAACCCATACCTTAGCGCTAACACTAACCCTAACCCTAAGCCTAACCCGCACCCTAAACCTAAAAGTAACCCTAACACTATCCATAACCTTTACCCGTACCCTAACACTAACCCATACCCTTACACTAACCCTAACCTTAACCGTAACCCTATCCGTACCCTAACCCTAAAACTAACCCGTACCCACCCCCAACCCTAAACCTAACTCGTACCATAACCCTATCCCTAACCCTAACCCGTACCCTAAACCTAACCCTAACTCGTATCCTAACCCTAAACCTAACCCTAAGCCTAACCCGGACATTAACCCTAACACTAACCCTAACACTAACCCTAACCCTAAATCGTACACTAACCCTAAACCTAACCCTAACCCTGACCCTAACCCTAACCCTAAACCGTACCCTAAACCTAACCCTAACCATAACCCTTACCCGTACCCTAACCCTAACCCATACCCTAACCCTAACCCTAACCTTAAACGTAACCCTAACCCGTACCCTAACACTAAAACTAACCGTACCCTAACCCCAACCCTAACACTAACCCCTACCATAACCCTATCCCTAACCCTAACCCTCACCCTAAACCTAACCCGTACTGTTACCCTAACCCATACCATAACCAAACCCTAACCTGTACCCTAACCCTAACCCTAACTCGTACCCTAACCCTAACCCTAACCCTGACCCTAACCCTAACCTTAACCCGTACCCTAAACCTACCCATACACTAACCCTAACCCTAAACCTAACCGGTACCCTAAACATAACCCTAACCCGAACCCTAACCCTAACCCTAACCCTAACACTGACCCTAAACCTAACCCTAACCCGTACCCTAAACCTAAACCGTACCCTAACCCTAATCCTAAACATAAACCGTACCGTAAACCTAACCCTAAACCTAACTCATACCCTAACCCTAACCCTAACCCGGACCCTAACCCTAACCCTAACCCGTACTCTAAGCCTAACCCATACCCTAACCCTAACCCTAAACCTAACCCTAACCCTAACCTGTACCCTAAACCTAACCCTAACCCTTGACCTAACCCATATCCAAAACTATCCCGTACACTAACCCTAACCCTAACCCTAACCCTAAACCTACCCCGCACACTAAACCTAAACCTAACACTAACCCTAACCATAACCCTTACACGTACCCTAACCCTAACCCATACCCTAACCTAACCGTAACCTTAACCGTAACCCTGACCAGTACCCTAACCCTAAAACTAACCCGTACCCTAAACCCAACCCTAACTCTAACCTGTCCCATAACCCTATCCATAACGCTAATCCTGACCCTAAACCTAACCCTAACCTGTACCCTACCCCTAACCCTAACCCTCACCTAAACCTAACCCTAACCCGTACCCTATCCTTAAACCGTAACCCAAACCTAACCCTAACTCTAAACTTAACGCATACACTAATCCTATACCGTACCCTAAACCTAACCCAAACCCGTACCCTAACCCTAACCCTAACATGATCCGTACACTAACCCTATCCCAAACCCTAACACTAACCCTAACCCGTACTCTAACCCTAACACTAACCCTAAACCTAACCCTAACCCGTACTCTAACCCTAACCCATACTCTAACACTAACCCTAACCCTAACACTAATGCTAACCCGTACTCTAACCCTAAACCTAACCCTAACTCTAACCCTAACCCGTAGTATAACCCTAACCCTAAACCTTACCCTAACCGTAACCCTAACCCGAACTCTAAACCTATCCCGTAGCCTAACCCTAACTCTATCCCTAACCCCTAACACTAACCCTAACCCTTACCCTAACCTGTACCCAAATGGTAAACCTAACCCGTACCCTAACATGAACTCAAACCCGTACTCTAAACATAACCATAACCCTAACCCTAAACCGAACCCTAAACTTAACTCTAACCCTAAGCCTAACCATAACACTTAACCGTACCCTAACCCTAACCCACACCCTAACCCTAAACCTAACCGTAAGCCTAACTCGCACCCTAAACCTAAAACTAACCCTAACCTTAACCATAACCCTTACCCTAACCCTAACCCATACCCTAAGCCTAACCCATACACTAAACTTAACACTAAACCTAACCCTAACCCTAAACCTAACCCTTGACCTAACCGGTGCCAAACCCTATCCCGTAACCTAACCCTAACCCTAACCCGTACCCAAACACTAACAGTAACCCTAACCCATACCCTAGCGCTAAACCTAACCATAACCCTAAACCGCACCCTAAACCTAAACCTAACACTAACCCTAACCATAACCCTTACCCGTACCCTAACCCTAACCCATACCCTAACCCTAACCCTAACCTTAATTGTAACCCTGAACAGTACCCTAACCCTAAAACTAACCCGTACCCTAACCCCAAACCTAACCCTAACCCGTACTTTAACCCTATCCCTAACCCTAACCCTGACCGTAAACCTAACCCGAACCCGAACCCGAACCCTAACCCGAACCCTAACCCTGACCCGCGCCTAAACCTAACCCTAACCCGTACCCTAACCCTAACCCGTAACCTAAACCTAACCAAAACCCGAAACTTAAAATGTACCCTTACCCTATCCAGAACGCTAAAACTAAACCTAACCCGTACCCTAAACCTAACCCTAACGCTAACCCTATCCGTACACTAACCCTAACCCTAACCCTAACCCTAACACTAACCTAACCTGTACTCTAACCCTAACCCTAACCCTAAACCTAACCCTAACCCATACTCTAAATTTAACCCATACCCTAACACTAACACTAACCCTAACACTAACCCTAACCCATACTCTAACCCTATACCTAACCCTAACTCTAAACCTAACCCGTACTATAACCATAACCCTAAACTTAACCCTAACCCTAACCCTAACCCATACAGTAACCCTAAACCGTACCCTAACACTAACCCTAACCCTAAACCTAACCCTAACCCTGACCCTAACCCGTACCCTAACCCGTACCCTAACCCTAAACGGTACCCTAACCCTAACCCTAAACGTAACCCGTACCCTAACCCGAAACGTAATGCTAACCCGTACCCTAACCCTAACCCTAACAGGTACCCTAACCCTAACCCTAACCCTAACCCGCAAATAAACCTAAACCTAGCCCTAGACCTAGCACGTACATTAACCCTATCCCGTACCCTAACCTTAACCCTAACCCGTACCGTAACCCTAACACTAACCCTAACACTAACCCTAACCCTAACCCTAACCCATACACTAACCCTAACCCGAACGATAACCCGTACACTAACCCGTACCCTAACCCTACCCGTAGCCTAACCCTAACTCAAACCCTACCCCTACCCTAAACTTAACCCAAATCCTTACTCTAAACTGTACCCAAACGGTAAACCTAACCCGTACCCTAACACTAACCCAAATCCTTACTCTAACCCTAACCCTAACCCGCACGTAAAATTAACCCTAACCCTAACACAAATCATAACCCTTAACCGTAACCTAAACCTAACCCATACCCTAAAACGAACCCTAACCTTAACCATAACCCTAACCCATACCCTAACCCTAAAACTAACCCATACCCTAATCCCACCCCTAAACCTAACCCGTACTCTAACACTAACCCAAACCCGTACTCTAACCCTAACCCTAAAGCTAACCCTAAACCGCACCCTAAACTTAACCCTAACCCTAACCCTAACCCTAACCATAACCCTTAACGGTACCCTAACACTAACCCACACCATAAACCTAACCCTAACTTTAACCGTAACCCTAACCCATACCCTAACCCTAAAACTAACCCGTACCCTAACCCTAACCCTAACCCTAACCCATACACTAACACTAAACCTAACCCTAACCCTGACCCTAAACCTAACCCTAACCCGTACACTAACCCTAACCCTAACCTTAACCCTCACCCTAAACCTAAACCTAACCCGCACCCTAACCCTAACCCGTAACCTAAACCTAATCCTAACCCTAAACTTAACATGTACGCTAACCCTATCCCCTTCCCTAAACCTAACCCTAACCCGTAACCTAACCATAAACCTAACCCTAAGCCTAACCCATACATTTACCCTCACCCTAAACCTAATACTAACCCTACCCCGTACTCTAACCCTAACACTAACCCTAACCCGTACCCTAACCCTAACCCTAACCCTTTCCCTCTCCGTAACACAAACCCTAACCCGTACACTAAATCTAACCCTAACCCTAACCCTAACCCTAACCCTAACCGTACTCTAACCCTAACAATAACCCTCACCCTTACCCTAACCCGTACTGTAAACCTAACCCTAAACCTAAACCTAACCCTCACCATACTCTAACCCTAACAATAACCCTCACCCTTACCCTAACAAATACTGTAATCCTAACCCATAACATAACTCTAAACCCTACACCGTACCCTAACCCTAACCCCAAATCTTACCCTAAACCTAACCCTGACCCAAACACTAACCCTTACACGTAACCTAAAACTAACCCGTACCCTAACCCTAACCCTAACCCTAACCCATACACTAAACCTAAACCTAACCCTAACTCGTACCCTAAACCTAACCCTAACCCTGACCCTAACCTGTGCCCTAAACCTACCCATAACCTAACACTAAACCTAACCCTAACCCGTACCCTAAACCAAACCCTAAACCTTGACCTAACCCGTACCCAACCCTATCCCGTAGCCTAACCCTAACCCTAACCCATACCCAAACCCTAACAGTAACCCTAACCCATACCCTAGTGCTAACCCTAACCCTAATCCAAAGCATAACCCGCACCCTAAACCTAAACCTAACCCTAACCCTAAACTTAACCCGTATGCTAACCCTATCCTGTACCCTAAACCTAACCCTAAACCCTAGCCTAACCCGTACATTAACCCTAAACCTAACCCTAACACTAACCCTACCCCGTATTCTAACCCTAACCCTAACCCTAACCCTAACCCTTACCTAAACCTAACCCTAAACCTAACCCTAACCCTAACCCTAACCGTACTCTAAACCTAATCCTAACCCGCAACCTAAACCTAACCCATACTGTAACCCTAACCCGTACAAAAACCCTAACACTAACCCGTACCCTAACCCTAACCCTAACTCATACCCTAACCCTAACCCTAACACTAACCCTAAACCGCACACTAAACCTAACCCTAACACTAGACCTAACACGTACACTAACCCTAACCCGTACTGTAACCCTAAACCGTAGCATAACACTAACCCTAACCCTAACCCGTACCCTAAACTTAACCCTAAATCATACCCTAACCCTAACCCTAAACCTGACCCTAAACCTAACCCGAACCCGTAACCTAAACCTAACCTGTACCCTAACCCTGACCCTAACCCTAACCCGTAACCTAAACCTAACCCTAAACCGTACCCTAACCCTAAACCTAACCCTAACTCTGACCCTAACCCTAACCCTAACCCGTACCCTAAGCCTAACCCATAACCTAAACCTAACCCTAATTCTAACCCTAAGCCTAACCCAAACCCTAAAAGTAACCCTAACCCTTGACCTAACCTGTCCCAAACCTATCCCGTTACCTAACCCTAACCCTAACCCATACCCAAACCTTAACAGTAACCCTAACCCATACCCTAGCGCTAACTCTAACCCTAACCCTAACACTAACCCACATCCTAAACCCAAACCTAACCATAACCCTAACCATAACCCTTACCCGTACCCTAAACCTAACCCATACGCTAGCCCTAACCCTAACCTTAACCGTAACCCTGACCCGTACACTAACCCTAAAACTAACCCATACCCTTACCCCAACCCTAACCCTATCCCGTATCATAACCCTATCCCTAACTCTAACCCTGACCCTAAACCTAACCCTTACTCGTACCCTAACCCTAACCCTAACCCTAACCCGCACCTAAACCTAACCCTAAACCGCAACCTAAACCTAACCCTAACCCTAAACTTAACCCGTACGCTAACCCTATCCCATACCCTAACCCTAACCCTAACCCGTACCCTAACCCTAACCCTAACCCTATCCGTACACTAAACCTAACCCTAACCCTAACACTAACACTAACCCTAACCCGTACTCTAACCCTAACCCTAACCCTAAACCTAACCCTAAACCGTACTCTAACCCTAACCCGTACCCTAACACTAACCCTAAACCTAACACTAACCCTAAACCGTACTCTAACCCTAAAGCTAACCCTAACTCTAAACCTAACCCGTACTATAACCCTAACCATTACCCTAACCCTAACCCTAACCCTAAACATAACCCTAACCCGTACCGTAACCCTAACACGTACCCTAACCGTAACCCATACTCTAAACCTAACCCTAACCCTTACCCAAACCCTAACCCTACCCTAACCCATAACATAACCCTAACCCTAACCTTAATCGTAACCCTAACACGTACCCTAATCCTAAAACTAAGACGTACCCTAACCCCAACCCTAACCCTAACCAGTACCATAACCCTTAACCTAAACCTAACCCTGTCCCTAAACTTAACCCTAACCAGTATCCTTAACCCTAACCCTAACCCGCACCTAAACCTAACCCTAACCCGTACCCTAACCCTAACCTGTACTCTAAACCTAACCCTAACCCTAAAGTTAACCCGTACGCTAACCCTATCCCGTACCCTAAACCTAACCCAAACCCATACCCTAACCCTAACCCTAACCCTATCCGTACACTAACCCTAACACTAACCCTAACCCTAACACTAAACCTAACCCGTACTCTAATCTTAACCCTAACCCTAAACCTAACCCTAACCCGACCTCTAACCCTAACCCTTACCCTAACACTAACCCTAACCCTAACACTAACCCTAACCCGTACTCTAAGCCCTAACCCTAACCCTAAACCTAACAATAACCCCGACCCTATCCCTAACCCTAACCCGTACTCTAACCCTAAACACTAACACTAACCCTAACCCTAACCCGCACCCTAAACTTAACCCTAACCCTAACCAATACCCTAACCCAAAACCTAACCCGTACCCTAACCCCAACACTAACCCTAACCCGTACCCTAACACTAACCATCAACCTAACCCGCACCCTAATCTTAACCCTAACCCTAACCCAAACCATAACCCTTAACCTTAACCATAACCCTAATCCTTACCCTAACCCTAAAACTAACCTGTAACCTAACCCCAACCCTAACCCTAAGCCGTACCCTAACACTAACCCTAAACCTAACCCTGACCCACAACCTAACCCTAACCCTTACACTAAACAAAACCCTAACGCTAACCCGCACCCTAAACCTAACCCTAACCCATACCCTAATCCTAACCCGTAACCTAAACCTAACCCTAACCCTAAACTTAACCCGTACGCTAAACCTATCCCGTACCCTAAACCTAACCGTAACCCGTATCCTAACCCTAAACCTAACCCTAAACCTACCCCGTACTCTAACCCTAACCCTAACCTTAAACCGTACCCTAACCTTAACCCTAACCCTAACCCTAACCCGTATTCTAAACAAAACCCTAACCCTAACCCTAACTGTACTCTAACCCTAACCCTAACCCTCACACTAACCCGTACTGTAACCCTAACCCATACCCTAACCCTAACCCGTAACCTAAACCTAACCCTAACCTTAAACTTAACCCGTATGCTAACCCTATTCGGTAACCTAAACCTAACCCTAACCCATACCATAACCCTATCCCTAACCCTAACCCTGACACTAAACCTAACCCTAACCCGTACCCTAAACCTTACCCGCACCTAAACCTAACCCTAACCCGTACCCTAACCCTAACACGAAACCTAAACCTAACCCTAACCCTAAACTTAACCCATACACTAACCCGATCCCGTAACCTAACGCTAACCCTAACCCTAACCCGTACCCTAACCCTAACCCTAACCCTATCCATACACTAACCCTAAACCTAACCCTAACACTAACCCTAACCCGTACTCTAACCCTAACACTAATCCTAAACCTATTCCTAACCCGTACTCTAACCCTAACCCGTACCCTAACACTAACCCTTACACTAAACCAAAACCTAACCCATACCCTAACCCTAAACGTAACCCTAACCCGTACGCAAACCCTAACCCTAACACGTACCCTAACCCTAACCCTATCCCTAACACTTACCCACACACTAAACCTAACCCTAACCCTAGACCTAACACGTACACTAACTCTCTCCCATACCGTAACCTTAACTCTAACCCGTACCATAACACTAACACTACCTCTAACCCTAACCCTAACCCTAACCCGTACACTAACCCTAACCAGAACCCTAACCCTAACAAAAACCCGCTACCTAACCCTACCCGTAGCCTAAACCTAACTCTAACCCTAACCCCTAACCCTAATGCTAACCCTAACCCTTACCCTAACCCGTATCCAAATGATAAACTAAACCGTACCCTAACTCTAACCCAAACTCGCACTCTAGCCCTAACCCTAACCCTAACCCGCACCCTAAACTTAACCCTAACCCTAACCCAAACCATAACCCTTAACCGTAACCTAACCTTAACACATACCTTAACCCTAATCCTAAGATTAACCATAAACCTAACCCGTACCCTAACCCTAAAACTAACCCGTACCCTAACCCCAACCCTAACCCTAACCCGTACCCTAACACTAACCCTAACCCTAAACCTGACCCTAAACCTAACCCTAACCCTTACACTAACCCTAACCCTAACCCTAACCCGCACCCTAAACCTAACCGTAACCCGTACCCTAACCCCAACCCGTAACCTAAACCTAACCCTAACCCTAAACTTAACCCGTACACTAACCCTATCCCGTACCCGAAACCTAACCGTAACCCGTATCCTAAACCTAAACCTAACCCTAAGCCTAACCTGTACATTAACCCTAACCCTAACCCTAAAACTAACCCTACCCAGTACTCTAACCCTAACCATTACCCTAACCCTAACCCGTACCCTAACCCGTACCCTAACAGTAACCCTAACACTAACCCTAACCATTACTAAACCCTAACCCAAACCCTAACCGTACTCTAACACTAACCCTAACCCTCACCCTAACCCTAACCCATGCTGTAACCCTAACCCGTACCATAACATAACCCTAACCCATACCCAAACCCTAACCCTAACTCGTACCCTAAACCTAACTCTTACCTTGACCCTAAACCTAACCCTAACCCGTACCCTAAACCTAAACCATAACCTAACCCTAACCCTAACCCGTACCCGTACCCTAAACCTAACCATAACCGTAGACTTAACACATACACTACCCCTATCCCATACTGTAAACTTAACCCTAACCCGTACCATAACCCTAACACTAACCCTATCCCTAACCATAACCCTAACCCTAACCCTAACTCTAACCCTAACCCGTACACTAAACCTAACCCGAACCCTAACCCTAACCCTAACCCGCACACTAAACCTTACCCTAACCATAGACCTAACACGTACACTAACCCTATCCTGTACCATAAACTTAACCCTAACCCATACCGTAACCCTAACACTAACCCTAAACCTAACCCTAACCCTAACACTAACCCGTACACTAACGCTACCCTGAGCCCTAACCCTAAACCTAACCGGTACCCTAACCCTACCCGTAGCCTAACCCTAACTCTAAACCTAACCCCTAATCCTAACCCTAACCCTAAATCTTACCCTAACCCGTACCCAAACTTTAAACCTAACCCATACCCTAACGCTAACCCAAACCCGTACTCTAACCCTAAACCTAAACCTAACCCTAACCCGCACCCTAAACTTAACCCTAACCCTGACCCAAACCATAACCCTTAAACGTAACCTAACCCTAACCCATACCCTAACCCTAAAACTAATCTTAACCGTAACCCTAACACGTACTCTAACCCTAAAACTAACCCGTACCCTAACCCCAACCCTAACCATAACCAGTACCATAACCCTATCCCTAAACCTAACCATGATCCTAACACTAACCTTAACCCGTACCCTTAACCTAACCCTAACCCTTGACCTAACCCGTACCCAAACCTATCCCGTACCCTAACCCTAACCCTAAACCGTACCCAAACCCTAACAGTAACCCTAACCCGTACCCAAGCGCTAACCCTAACCCTAACCCTAACCCGCACCCTAAACCTAACCCTAAACCTAACCACAACCCTTAACCATACCCTAACCCTAACCTATACCCTAACCCTAAACCTAACACTAACCCTAAACCGCACACTAAACCTAACCCTAACCCTAGACCTAACACGTACACTAACCCTAACCCGTACTGTAACCCTAAACCGTAGCATAACACTAACCCTAACCCTAACCCGTACCCTAACCTTAACCCTAAATCATACCCTAACCCTAACCCTAACCCTGACCCTAACCCTAACCCGAACCCGTACCCTAAACCTAACCCGTTCCCTAACTCTGACCCTAATCCTAACCCTAACCCGTACCCTAAGCCTAACCCATACCCTAAACCTAACACTAATCCTAACCCTAAGCCTAACACGAAACCTAAAAGTAACCCTAACCCTTGACCTAACCCGTACCCAAATCTATCCCAAACCTAACCCTAACCCTAACCCGTACCCAAACCCTAACAGTAACCCTAACCCATACCCTAGCGCTAACGCTAACCCTAACCCTAACACTAAACCACATCCTAAACCCAAACCTAACCATAACCCTAAACATAACCCTTAACCGTACCCTAAACCTAACCCATACCCTAGCCCTAACCCTAACCTTAACCATAACCCAGACCCATACACTAACCCTAAAACTAACCCGTACTTTACCCCAACCCTAACCCTAACCCGTATCATAACCCTATCCCTAACCCTAACCCTGACCCTAAACTTAACCCTTACTCGTACCCTAACCCTAACCCTAACCCTAACCCGCACCTAAACCTAACCCTAAACCGTAAACTAAACCTAACCCTAACCCTAAACTTAACCCGTATGCTAACCCTATCCCGTACCCTAAACTTAACCCTAACCCGTACCCTAACCCTAACCCTAACCCTATCCGTACACTAACCCTAACCCTAACCCTAACCCTAACACTAACACTAACCCTAACCCGTACTCTAACCCTAACCCTAACCCTAAACCTAACCCTAAACCGTACTCTAACCCTAACCCGTACCCTAACCCTAACCCGCACCCTAAACCTAACCCTAACCCGTACCCTAACCCGTAACCTAAACCTAACCCTAACCCTAAACTTAACCCGTACGCTAACCCTATCCCGTACCCTAAACCTAAACCTAACCCGTATCCTAACCCTAAACCTAACCCTAAACCTAACCAGTACTCTAATCCTAACCCTAACCCTAAACCGTACCCTAACCCTAAAACTAACCCTAACCCTAACCCTAACCCTAACCCGTACTCTAACCCTAATGCTAACCCTAAGCCTAACCGTACTCTAACCCTAACCCTAACCCTCACACTAACCCTAACCCGTACTGTAACCCTAACCCGTACCCTAACCCTAACCCGTAACCTAAACCTAACCCTAACCTTAAACTTAACCCGTACGCTAACCCTATCCCGTAACCTAAACCTAACCCTAACCCGTACCATAACCCTATCCCTAACCCTAAACCTGACACTAAACCTAACCCTAACCCGTACCCTAAACCTAACCTGCACCTAAACCTAACCCTAACCCGTACCCTAACCCTAACATGAAACCTAAACCTAACCCTAACCCTAAACTTAACCCGTAACTAACCCGATCCCGTACCCTAACCCTAACCCTAACCCGTACCCTAACCCTAACCCTAACCCTAACCCTATCCATACACTAACCCTAAACCTAACCCTAACACTAACCCTAACCCGTACTCTAACCCTAACCCTAATCCTAAACCTATCCCTAATCCGTACTCTAACCCTAACCCGTACCCTAACACTAACCCTTACACTAAACCAAAACCTAACCCATACCCTAACCCTAAACGTAACCCTAACCCATACCCAAACCCTAACCCTAACACGTACCCTAACTCTAACCCTATCCCTAACACTTACCTGCACACTAAACCTAACCCTAACCCTAGACCTAACACGTACACTAACTCTCTCCCGTACCATAACCTTAACTCTAACCCGTACCATAACCCTAACACTACCACTAACCCTAACCCTAACCCTAACCTTAACCCTAACCCGTACACTAACCCTAATCAGAACCCTAACCCTAACAAAAACCGGCTACCTAACCCTACCCGTAGCCTAAACCTAACTCTAACCCTAACCCCTAACCCTAAAGCTAACCCTAACCCTTACCCTAACCCGTATCCAAACGGTAAACCTAAACCGTACCCTAAATCTAACCCAAACCCGCACTCTAGCCCTAACCCTAACCCTACCCTAAACTTAACCCTAACCCTAACCCAACCACAACCCTTAACCGTAACCTAACCCTGACACATACCTTAAACCTAACCCTAAGCTTAACCATAACTCTAACCCGTACCCTAACCCTAAAACTAACCCGTAACCTAAACCAACCCTAACCCTAACATGTACCCTAACACTAACCCTAACCCTAAACCTGACCCTAAACCTAACCCTAACCCTTACACTAACCCTAACCCGTAACCTAAACCTAACCCTAACCCTAAACTTAACCCGTACACTAAACCTATCCCGTACCCGAAACCTAACCGTAACCCGTATCCTAAACCTAAACCTAACCCTAAGCCTAACCTGTACATTAACCCTAACCCTAACCCTAAAACTAACCCTACCCCGTACTCTAACCCTAACCCTTACCCTAACCCTAACCCGTAGCCTAACCCGTACCCTAACACTAACCCTAACACTAACCCTAACCCTTACTAAACCCTAACCCAAACCCTAACCGTACTCTAACACTAACCCTAACCCTCACCCTAAACATAACCCATACTGTAACCCTAACCCGTACCATAACCCTAACCCTAACCCGTACCCTATCCCTAACCCTAACTCGTACCCTAAACCTAACCCTTACCTTGACCCTAAACCTAACCCTAACCCGTACCCTTAACCTAAACCATAACCTAACCCTAACCCTTACCCGTACCCTAAACCTAACCGTAACCGTAGACCTAACACGTACACTAACCCTATCCCGTACCATAAACTTAACCCTAACCCGTACCGTAACCCTAACACTAACCCTAACCCTAACCCTAACCCTAACTCTAAACCTAACCCGTACACTAAACCTAACCCGAACCCTAACCCTAACCCTAACCCGCACACTAAACCTAACCCTAACCGTAGACCTAACACGTACTAACCCTATCCAGTACCGTAAACTTAACCCTAACCCATACCGTAACCCTAACACTAACCCTAACCCTAACCCTAACCATAACACTAACCCGTACGCTAACACTAACCCGAGCCCTAACCCTAAACCTAACCGGTACCCTAACCCTACCCGTAGCCTAACCCTAACTCTAACCCTAACCCCTAATCCTAACCCTAACCCTAACCCTTACCCTAACCTGTACCCAAACTTTAAACCTAACCCGTACCATAACACTAACCCAAACCCGTACTCTAACCCTAACCCTAACCTGCACCCTAAACTTAACCCTAACCCTAACACAAACCAAAAACCTTAACTGTAACCTAACCCTAACCCATAACTTAAACCTAACCCTAACCTTAACCATAACCCTAACCTGTAACCAAACCCTAAAACAAACCCATACCCAAACACCAACCATAACACTAACCCGCACTCTAACACTAACCCTAAACGTAACCCTGACCCTAAACCTAACCCTAAACCTTACAATAACTCTAAACCTAACCCTAACCCGCACCCTAAACCTAACCCTATTCCGTACCCTAACCCTAACACGTAACCTAAACCTAACCCTAACCCTAAACTTAACCCGTACGCTAACACTATCTTGTACCCTAAACCTAACCCTAACCCGTAGCCTAACCCTAAACCTAACCCTAAGCCTAACCCGTACATTAACCCTAACCCTAACCCTAACACTAACCCTACCCTGTATTCTAACCCTAACCCTTACGTAAACCACACCCTAACCCTAACACTAAACCGTACTCTAACCCTAACCCTAACCCTAACCGTACTCTAACCCTAACCCTAACCCTCAACCTAACCCTAACCCATACTGTAACCCTAACCCGTACCCTAACCCTAACACTAACCTGTACCCTAAACCTAAACCTAACGCTAACTCGTACCCTAACCCTAACCCTAACCCTGACCCCAACCCAAACCCTAACCCGTACCCTAAACCTAACCCATACCATAACCCTAACCCTAATCCTAACCCTAAGCCTAACCCATACCGTAAACCTAACCCTAACCCTTGACCTAACCCACACCCAACCCTATCCCGTAACCTAACCCTAACCCTAACCAGTACCCAAAACCTAACAGTAACCCTAACCCGTACCCAAGCGCTAACCCTAACCCTAACACTAACCCGCACCTTAAACCTAACCCTAACCCTAACCACAACCCTTAACCATACCCTAACCCTAACCTATACCCTAACCCTAACCCTAACACTAACCCTAAACCGCACACTAAACCTAACCCTAACCGTAGACCTAACACTTACACTAAACCTAACCTGTACTGTAACCCTAACCCGTACCATAACCCTAAACCTAACGTGTACTCTAACCCTAACCCGTACCCTAAACCTAAACCTAACCCTAACCCTGACCCTAACCCTAACCCTAACCCGTACCCTAAACCTAACCCGTATGCTAACCCTGAACCTAACCCTAAAACATAACCTAAACCTAAGTCTAACCCGTACCCTAAACCTAAACCTAACACTAACCTTGACCCTAACCCTAACCCTAACCCGTACCCTAAGCCTAACCCATACCCTAAACCTAACCCTAATCCTAACCCTAAGCTTAACCCATACCCTAAACCTAACCCTAATCCTAACCCTAAGCCTAACCCGTACCCTAAACCTAACCCTAACCCTTGACCTAAACCGTACTCAACCCTATCCCGTAACCTAACCCTAACCCTAACCCGTACCCAACCCTAACAGTAACCCTAACCCATACCTAAGCGCTAACCCTGACCCTAACCCTAACACTAACCCGCACCCTAAACCCAAACCTAACCCTAAGCCTAACCATAACCCTTACCCGTACCCTAACCCTAACCCATACCCTAACACTAACCCTAACCTTAACCGTAACCCTGACCCATACACTAACCCTAAAACTAACCCGTACCCTTACCCCAACCCTAACACTAACCCGTATCATAACCCTATCCCTAACCCTAACCCTGACCCTCAACCTAACCCTTACTCGTACCCTAACCCTAACCCTAACCCGCACCTAAACCTAACCCTAACCCGTAACCTAAACCTAAACCTAACCCTAAACTTAACCCATACGCTAACCCTATCCCGTACCCTAAACCTAACCCTAACCTGTACACTAACCCTAACCCTAACACTATCTGTACACTAACCCTAACCCTAACCCTAACAATAACACTAACCCTAATCTGTACTCTAACCCTAACCCTAACCCTAAAACTAACCCTAAACTGTACTCTAACCCTAACCCGTACCCTAACACTAACGCTAACCCTAACAATAAACCTAACCCGTACTCTTACCCTAAACCTAACCCTAACTCTAACCCTAACACGAACTATAACCTTAACCCTAAACCTAACCCTAACCTTAACCCTAATCGTAACCCTTACAGTAACCCTAACCCCTACCCTAAACCTAACCCTAACCCGTACCGTAACCCTAAACCGTACCCTACCCTAACCCTAAAACTAACCTGTACCCTAACCCTAAACCTAACCCTTTCCCTAACCCATACCCTAACACTACCCGTAGCCTAACCCTAACTCTAAACCTAACCCCTAACCATAACCTAAACCCTAACCCTTACCCTAACCCGTACCCAAAATTTAAACCTAACCCGTACCCTAACACTAACCCAAACCCACACCCTAACCCTAACACTAACCCGCACCCTAAACTTAACCCTAACCCTAACATAAACCATAAACCTTAACCGTAACCTATCCCTAACCAAAAGCTTAACACTAACCCTAACATTAACAATAACCGTACCCGTAACCAAACCCTAAAACTAACCCGTACCCTAACATCAACCATAACACTAACCCGCACCCTAACACTAACCCTAAACCTAACCCTGACCCTAAACTTAACCCTAACCCTTACACTAACCCTAACCCTAACCCTAACCCGCACCCTAAACCTAACAATATCCCGTACCCTAACCCTAACCCGTAACCTAAACTAACCCTAACCCTAAACTTAACCCGTATGCTAAGCCTATCCCGTACCCTAAACCTAACCCTAACCCGCAGCCTAACCCTAAACCTAACCCTAAGCCTAACCCATACATTAACCCTAACCCTAACACTAACACTAACCCTACCCCGTATGCTAACCCTAACCCTAACCCTAACCCATACCCTAACACTAAACCTAACCTGCACACCAACCCGAACCCGTTCCCGAACCCTAAGCCTAACCCTAAACCTAACCCGTACCCTAACCCTAACCTGTACCCTAACCCTAACCCGTACCCTAACCCAAACCCTAACCAGTACCCTAACCATAACACGTACCCTAACCCTAACCCTTACCCTAAACTTAACCTAAACCTAACCCGTATACTAACCATAACCCTAATGCTAACCCTACCCTAACCCGTACCCTAAAGTTAACCCTAACCCTAAACCTAAACCTAACACTAACCCTAAACCGTACATTAAAACTAACCCTAACACTAACCCTAACCCGTACCCTAATCCTAACCCTAACCCTAACCTGTACCCTAATCCAAACCCTAACCATACACTAACCCTAACCCTAACCCTAACCTGCACCCTAAACCTAACCCTAACCCTAACCCTAACACTTACCTGTACCCGTACCCTAACCCTAACCAATACCCTAAGCCTAACCCTAACCTTAACCTTAACTCTAACCCGTACCCTATCACTAACCAGTACCCTAACCCTAACCCGTACCCTATCCTTAAACCTAACCCTAACCCTAACCCTAAGCCATACCCTAAACATAACCCTAAACCTAAACCTAACCCTATCCCGTACAATAACCTTAACCCTAACACTAATCCTATCCCTAACTCTAAGCCGTACCCTAACCGTAACCCGTACTCTAACCCTAAACCTAACACTAAACCTAACCCGAAACCTAACCCTAACCTGTACCCTAACCCGTACCCTAACCCTAACCCTAACCTCTAACCCCTAACCCTAATCCGTACCCTAACTCATACCATAACCCTAACCCTAAACCTAAACCCTAACCATAACCCTAACCCTTACCATAACCCGTACCCAAATGCTAAACCTAACCCCTACCCTAACACTAACCAAACCCGTACCCTAACCCGTAACCTAACCCTAAACTGTACAGTTACCTGTACCTTAACCATCACCCTAACCCTTAACCTAAACCGTACCCTAACCCTAACCCTAACCCTAACCTGTACCCTAACCAGTACCATAACCCTAACCCTAACCCTAACCCTAAACCTAACCCATACACTACCCCTAACACTAACGCGAACCCTAAACCTAACCCGTACCCTAAACGTAACCCTAACCATAAACCTAACCCGTACCCTAACCGTGTACCGTACCCTAACCCTACACCTAACCCGTAACCTATCCCTAACCCTAATCCTAACCCTAACGTGTACACGAACCTTAACCCTAACCCTAACCCTAACCCTAACCCGTACCCTAACCCTAGCCCGTACACTAACCCTAACCCTAACCCTAACCCATAACCCTAACCCTAACCCTAACCCGTACCCTAACCCGTACCCTAAAACTAACACGTACCTTAAACCTAAACCTAACCCTAAACCTAAACCTAACCCGTACCCAAACCCTAACCCTAACCCAAACCGTATAAGTACCCTAAACCTGACCCGAACCGTAACCTTAACCCTAACCCGTACCCTAACCCTAACCCATACCCTGACCCTAACCCTAAACTTAACCTAACCCTAACCTTAACCTGTACACTAACCCTAACCCTAACCCTAACTGTAACCCTAACCCTAACCATAACCCGTAGACTAACCCTAACCCTAACCCTAACTGTAACCCTAACCCTAACCCTAAACCTAAACCTAACACTAACCCTAACCCGTACACTAAACAAAACCCTAACAATAACACTAACCCGTACCCTAACCTTAACCCTAACCCGTACCCTAACCCTAACCCTAACACTTTCCCGTACCCTAAGCCTAACCCTAACCATGACCCTAACCCTAATCCTAACCCGTACACTATCTCTAACGCTAACCCTAACCCTAAGCCGTACCCTAACCCTAACCCTAAACTTTCCCGTACACTAAGCCTAACCCTAACCCTAACCGTAACCCTAACCCGTACTCTACCCCTCACCCAAACCCATCCCCTAAACCTAACCCGTACCCTAAACCTAACGCTAACCCTAAACCTAACTCGTACCTTATCCCTATCCCGTACCCAAACACTAACCCACCCTAAACCTAAACCTACCCCTAACCCTATCCCGTACAATAACCCTAACCCTAACCCTAATCCTAAACCTAACACTAACCCGTACCCTAACCGTAACCCGTATTCTAACCCTAACCGTAACCCTAAACCTAACCCGTAACCTAACCCTAACCTATACCCTAACCCATACCCTAACGTAACCCCTAACCCTAATCTGTACCCTAACCCGTACCATAACCCTAACCCTAACGAAAACCCGAACCATAACCGTAACCCTTACCCTAACCCGTAACCAATCGCTAAACCTAACCCATAACCTAACACTAACCCAACTCCGTACCCTTACCCGTAAAGTAACCCTAAACCATACCGTTACCCATACCTTAACCCTAACCCTAACCCATACCCTAACCCATACCCTAATCCTAACCCTAACTTGTACCCTAACCTGTACCATAACCATAACCCTAACCCTAACCCTAACCCTAAACCTAACCCATACTCTACCCATAACCCTAAACCATAACCTAACCCTATCCCATACCCATATCCTAACCCTAACCCCAAAAGAACCATACCGTAACCGTATCCCGTACCCTAACCCTACCACTAACCCGTACCATAACCCTAACCCTAATCCTAACCCTAACCCGTACACTAACCTTAACCCTAACCCTAACCTAAACGTAACCCTAACCCGTACCCTAACCCGAACCCATACACTAACCATAACCCTAACCCTAACCCTAAACCTAACCCTAACCCGTACCCTATCCAGACCCTAAACCTAAACCTAACCCTAACCCGTACCCTATCCCTACCCATAGCCTAACCCTACCACATATCCTAACCCTAACCCTTACCCTAACCCCTAACCCTGAACCTAACCCTCTCTCATACCCTAACCCTAACCCGTACCCTAACCCTAACTATTACCCTAACCCCTAACCCTAAACCTAACCCGAACCAGATCCCTAACCGGTACACAAAGACTAAACCTAACCCTAACACTAACCCTAACCCTAACTCGTACACTAATCCGTACCCTAACACATACCCTACCGTAACCCATACCCTAATATTAACCCTAACCCGTACACAAACCCGAACCCGTACCCAAACCATAACCCTAACCCTAAACCTAACTCGTACCCTAACCCTAACCAAAACCTGTACCTGTACCCTAACCCTAACCCGTACCCTAACCCTACCCCTAAACTTAACCCTAACACTAATTCTAAATTAACCCGTACGCTAACCTATCCCGTAACTTAAACCTAACCCTAACACATACCCTAACCCTAACGCTAACCCTAAACCTAATCCGAACCAGATCCCTAACCCGTACACAAACACTAAACCTAACCCTAACACTAACCCTAACACTAACCCATACACTAACCCTAACCCAAACCTACACCTAACCCTAACCCTAACCCGTACCCTAAACCTAAACCTAACCCTAACCCGCACCCTGAACCTAACCCTAACACTAAACCTAACAATAAACCGTAACCGTACCCTAACCCAAACCCATACTAAACCCTAACCCTAACCCTAACCTTAACCCTAACCCTAACCCGTACCCTAAACCTAACCCTAACCCTAACCCTAACTCGTACCCTAACCCTAACCCTACCACTGACCCTCAACCTAACCCTAACCTGTACCCTAAACCTAACCCATACCATAACCCTAACCCTAACCCGTACCGTTACCCTAACCCTAACCCTAACCCGTACCCTAACCCTAACCCTAACCCTTGACCTAACCCGTACCCTAAAACGATCCCGTACCCTAAACCTATCCTGTACCTTAACCCGAACCCTTACACGTACCCTAACCTGCACCCTTACCCTAACCCATAACCTAACACTAACCCTAAACCTAACCCTAACCAGAACCCTAACCCTAACCATAAACCTAACCCATAACCTAACCCTAACCCGTACCCGTACCCTAAACCGTACCCTTACGCGTACAATAACCCTAACCCTAAACCGTACCCTAACCCATTACCTAACCCTAACCCACCCTAACCCGTACCCTAACCCTAACCCTAACCCATACCCTAACTCTAACCCGTACCCGTACCCTAACCCATACCTTTACACGTACCCTAACCCTAACCAAAACTCGTACCCTAACCCGAAACGTAAACCTAACCCGTACCCTAAACCTTATATTAACCCGTACCCTAAACCTAATCGTAACCCTAACCTGTACCCTAACCCTAACCCGTTCCTTAAACCTAAACCTAACCCTAACCCGCACCCTAAACCTAACACTAAACCGAACCCTAAACATAACCCGTACCCGTACTCTAACCCTAACCCGTACCCAACCCTAACCCTAACCCTAAACTTAACCCTAACCCTAACTTTTACCCTAAACCTAACCCTAACCTTAACTCGTACCCTAACCCTAACCCTAACCCTGACCCTAACCCTATCCCAACCCGTACCCTAAACCTAAACTGTACACTAACCCTAACCCTAACCCTAATCCATAACCTAAACATAATCCTAACCCTAACTCGTACACTAACCCTAACCCTCTCCCTAAACCTAACCCAAACACGTACCCTAACCCTAACCCCTAACCCTAACCTAACCCTAACACTTACCCTAACCCGTATCCAAATGCTAAACCTAACCCGTACCCTAGCACTAACCCAAAATCGTAACCTAACCCGTACACTAACCCTAACCCGTACCGTTACCTGTAACTTAACCCTAACCTTAACCCGTACCCTTATCCGTACCCTAACCCTAACCCTAACCCTAAACCTAATACTAACCCTTACCCTAACCCGTTCCCTAACCCTAACCTGTACCCTAACCCTAACCTGTACCCTAACCCGTACCCTAAACCTAACCCGTACCTTATCACTAACCCTAACCCGAACCCTAATCCTAACCCTAACCCTAACCCGTACCCTAATCCTAACCCTAACCCTAACCCTAAACGGTACCCAAACCCGTACCCTAACCCTAACCCTAAACCTAACCCTAACCCATACTCTAAACCTAACCCTAACCCGTACCTTAACCCGTACCCTAAACCTAACCCTAACACTAACACTAACCCATACCCTAACCAAACCCTAACCTTAACCCTAACCCGTACCTGTACCCATACACTAAACCTAACCAAAACCCGTACCCTAACCCGAAACGTATTCCTAGCCCGTACACTACCCTAATCTTAACCCGTACCCTAACCCTAACCGTAACCCTAAACTGTACCCTAACCCTAACTCTAACCCGTACCCTAAACCTAAACCTAACCCTAACCCGCACCGTAAACCTAACACTAACCCTAACCATAACCATAACCATAACATGTACCCGTACCCTAACCCTAACCGGTACCCAAACACTAAACCTAACCCTAACCCTAACCCTAACCCTAACCCTAACCCTAATCCGTACCCTAAATCTAACCCTAACCCTAACTCGTAACCTAACCCTAACCCTAACCCTGACCCTAACCCTAACCCTAACCCGTACCCTAACCCTAACCCTCAACCTAACCGTACCCTAAACCTAAACCTAACTCTAACTCATACCCTAACCCTAACCCTAACCCTGACCCTGCCTTAACCCTAACCCGTACCCTAAACCTAACCAATACCCTAACCCTAACCATAACCCTAACCCTAACTCTAACCTGTACCCTAACCCTAACCCTAACCCTTGACCTAACACAACCCTACCCTATCCCGTCCACTAACCCTATCCGTAACCCGTACCCAAACCCTAACAGTAACCCTAACCCGTACCCTAACCCTAACCCTAACCTTACCCGCAACCTAAACCTAACCCTAACCCTAATCCTAACCATAACCCTATCGCGTTCCCAAACCCTAACACTAACCGTAACATGAACACTAACCCTAAACCTAACCCAAATCATAAACATAACCCGTACCCTAACACGTACCCTAACCCGTAACCTAACCCTAACCCATACCCTGACCCTAACCATAACCCCTAACCCCTAACCCTATTCCGTACCCTAACCCATACCGTACCCTAAACTGTAACCAAATCCGTACCCTAACCCTAAACCTAACCTGTACCTTACCCCTAACCCTAACCCATACCCTGACCCTAAACCTTACCCTAACTCGTTCCCTAACCCTAACCCGTACCCAAACCCTAACAGTAACCTTAACCCGTACCCTAACTCTAACCCTAACCTGTACCCTAACCCTAAACCTAACCCTAACCTTACCCGCACACTAAACCTAACCCTAACCGTAATCCTAACCATAACCCTATCCTGTTCCCAAACCCTAACACAATCCCTTACATGTACACTAACCCTAAACCTAACCCAAATCCTAACCATAACCTGTACCCTAACCCTAAACCTTACCCTAACCCGTACCCAAACGCTAAAACTAACCTGTCCCCTAACACTAACACAAACCCGTACGCTCACCCATACCCTAAACCTAACCCGTACCATTACCCGTACCTTAACCATAACCCTAAACCGTACCCTAACCTGTACCCTAACCCACACCCTAACCTGTACCCTAACCCCTACCATAACCCTAACCCTAACCCAAACCCTAAACCTAACTCATACCCTACACCTAACACTAAACGGTACCCTAACGCTAACCCGTATCCTAAACCTAACCCTAAACCTAAATCTAACCAGTACCCTAACCATATCCCGTACCCTAACGCTACCCCTAACCCGTACACTAACCCTAACCCTAACCCTAACCCTAACCCTAAACCTAACCATAACCCGTACACTAAACTTAACCCTAACCCTACCCCTAAACCTAACCCGTACCCTAACCCTAACCCATACCCTAACCCTAACCCTTACCCTAACCCCTAACACTAAACCTAAACCTAACCCATACCCTAACACTAAACTGAACCCTAAAACTAACCCTAACCCTAACACGTACCTAACACGCACCCTAATCCTAAACCTAACCCTAACCCTTACCCATAACTTAACCCTAACCCTAACCAGTACACTAACCTGAAGCCGTATCCTAACCCTAACCGTAACCCTAACACTAACCCTAACACTAACCCGTACCATAACCCTAACCCAAACCCTAACCGTACCCTAACCCTACCCTAAACCTAAATCTAAACCTAACCCTAACCCTAACTCGCACCCTAAAACTAACCCTAACCCTAGACCTAACACGAACCCTAACCCTAACCCTAACCTGTACCCTAACCCTAAAACTAACCCTAACCCTAATCCTAACCCGTACACTAACCCTAACCCTAACCCTAACCCTAACACTAACTTGTACCCTAACCCTAACCCGTAGTCTAACCCTAACCCCAAACCTAACCCCTAACCCTAACCCTAACCCTAACTCTTACCCTAACCTGTACCCAAACTCTAAACCTAACCCGTACACTAACACTAACCCAAACCCGAAGCCTAACCCATACCCTAACCCTAACACATACCGTTACCGTACCTTAACCCTAAACCTAACCCGTACCTTAACCCTATCACTAACCTATACCCTACCCCGTACCATAACCCTAACCCTAACCCTAACCCTAACCCTAAACCTAAACCTAACCAATACCCTACCCCTAAACCTAATGCGTACCCTAAACTTAACCCATACCCTAAACCTAAACCTAACCCTAAACCTAACCTGTACCCTAACCATATCCCGTACCCTAAACCTACCCCTAACCCTACCCCTACCCCTACCCCTACCCCTAACCCTAACCCTATCCTGTAAACTAACCCTAAGCCTACCCTATCACTAACCCTAATCCTAACTCGTACCCTAACCTTAACCCATACCCTAACCCGTACCCTAACCCTAAACCTAACCCTATCACTAAACCTAACCCTAACCCGTACCCTATCCCGTACCCTAACCCTAAACCTAACCCTATCACTAACCCTAACCCTAACCCGTACCCTAACCCGTACCCTAACCCTAACCCTAACCCTAACCCATACCCTAACCCTAACCCTAACACATACACAAACCCAAACACGTACCCGAACCCTAACCCTAACCCTAAACCTAACCAGTTCCCTAACCCTAACCCGTACCCTAACCCTAAACATAACCCGTACCCTAACCCTAAACCTAACCCTATCACTAACCCTAACCCTAACCCTAACCCGTACCCTAACCCTAACCCTAAACCTAACCCTATCACTAACCCTAACCCTATCCCTAACCCTAACCCGTACCCTAACCCTAAACCCATACCCTAATCCTAACCCTAACACGTACACAAAGCCAAACACGTACCCGAAACCTAACCCTAACCCTAAACCTAACCAGTTCCCTAACCCGTACCTAACCCTAAACATAACCCGTACCCTAACCCTAAACCTAACCTGTACCCTAACCATAACCCGTACCTTAACCCTAACCCTAACCCGTACCCGTACCCATACAATTACCCTGACTAAAACCCGTACCCTATCCTGAAACATATTCCTAACTGGTACACTACCCTAATCTTAATCCGTAACCTAACCCTAACCATAACCCTAACCTGTACACTAACCGTAACCATAACTCGTAACCTAAACCTAAACCTAACCCTAACCCACACCCTAAACCTAACCCTAACCCTAGCCCTAACCACAACCCGTACCCGAAACCTAAACCTAACCCTAAACATAAACCTAACCCTAACCCGTACCCTAACCCTACGCCAAATCCGTACCCTAAACCTAAACCTAACCCTAACTCGTACCCGAACCCTAACCTAACTCTGACTCTACCCTAACACTAACCCGAACCCTAACACTAACTCTAACCCTAATCCGTACCCTAACCCTAACCCTAACCCTAACTCGTACCCGAACCCTAACCTAACTCTGACTCTACCCTAACACTAACCCGAACCCTAACACTAACTCTAACCCTAATCTGTACCCTAACCCTAACCCTAACCCTAACTCGTACCCTAACCCTAACCCTAACTCTGACCCTAACCCTAACACTAACCCGAACCCTAACCCTAACCCGTACCCTAACCCTAACCCTAAACATAACCGTACCCTAAACCTAAACCTAACCCTAACCCGTACCCTAACCCAAACCCTAACCCTTACACTAAACTTAACCCTAACCCTAACTCGTACCCTAACCCTAACCGTAACCCTGACCCTAACCCTAAGCCAAACCCGTACCCTAAGCCTAACCCATTCCCTAAAACTAACACTAAACCTAACCCTAACCCTAACCCCTACCCTAAAACTAAACCTAACCCTTGACCTAACCCGTACCCAACCCTATCCCGTAACCTAACCCTAACCCTAAACCGTTCCAAATCCTAACAGTAACACTAACCCATACCCTAGCGCTAAACCTAACCCTAACCCTAACCCTAACCCTAGCCCTAACATTAGCGCTAAACCTAACCCTAACCCTAACCCTATCCCGTACCCTAAACCTAACCCTAACTCGTACCCTAACCCTAACCGTAACCCTAACCCTATCGTACACTAACCCTAAACCTAACCCTAACACTAAATCTAACCCGTACTCTAACCCTAACCCTAACACTAAACTTAACCCTAACCCATACTCTAACGCTAACCCGTACCCAAACCCTAACAGTAACCTTAACCCGTACCCTAACTCTAACCCTAACCTGTACCCTAACCCTAAACCTAACCCTAACCTTACCCGCACACTAAACCTAACCCTAACCGTAATCCTAACCATAACCCTATCCTGTTCCCAAACCCTAACACAATCCCTTACATGTACACTAACCCTAAACCTAACCCAAATCCTAACCATAACCTGTACCCTAACCCTAAACCTTACCCTAACCCGTACCCAAACGCTAAAACTAACCTGTCCCCTAACACTAACACAAACCCGTACGCTCACCCATACCCTAAACCTAACCCGTACCGTTACCCGTACCTTAACCATAACCCTAAACCGTACCCTAACCTGTACCCTAACCCACACCCTAACCTGTACCCTAACCCCTACCATAACCCTAACCCTAACCCAAACCCTAAACCTAACTCATACCCTACACCTAACACTAAACGGTACCCTAACGCTAACCCGTATCCTAAACCTAACCCTAAACCTAAATCTAACCAGTACCCTAACCATATCCCGTACCCTAACGCTACCCCTAACCCGTACACTAACCCTAACCCTAACCCTAACCCTAACCCTAACCCTAAACCTAACCATAACCCGTACACTAAACTTAACCCTAACCCTACCCCTAAACCTAACCCGTACCCTAACCCTAACCCATACCCTAACCCTAACCCTTACCCTAACCCCTAACACTAAACCTAAACCTAACCCATACCCTAACACTAAACTGAACCCTAAAACTAACCCTAACCCTAACACGTACCTAACACGCACCCTAATCCTAAACCTAACCCTAACCCTTACCCATAACTTAACCCTAACCCTAACCAGTACACTAACCTGAAGCCGTATCCTAACCCTAACCGTAACCCTAACACTAACCCGTACCATAACCCTAACCCAAACCCTAACCGTACCCTAACCCTACCCTAAACCTAAATCTAAACCTAACCCTAACCCTAACTCGCACCCTAAAACTAACCCTAACCCTAGACCTAACACGAACCCTAACCCTAACCCTAACCTGTACCCTAACCCTAAAACTAACCCTAACCCTAATCCTAACCCGTACACTAACCCTAACCCTAACCCTAACCCTAACCCTAACACTAACTTGTACCCTAACCCTAACCCGTAGTCTAACCCTAACCCCAAACCTAACCCCTAACCCTAACCCTAACCCTAACTCTTACCCTAACCTGTACCCAAACTCTAAACCTAACCCGTACACTAACACTAACCCAAACCCGAAGCCTAACCCATACCCTAACCCTAACACATACCGTTACCGTACCTTAACCCTAAACCTAACCCGTACCTTAACCCTATCACTAACCTATACCCTACCCCGTACCATAACCCTAACCCTAACCCTAACCCTAACCCTAAACCTAAACCTAACCAATACCCTACCCCTAAACCTAATGCGTACCCTAAACTTAACCCATACCCTAAACCTAAACCTAACCCTAAACCTAACCTGTACCCTAACCATATCCCGTACCCTAAACCTACCCCTAACCCTACCCCTACCCCTAACCCTACCCCTAACCCTAACCCTATCCTGTAAACTAACCCTAAGCCTACCCTATCACTAACCCTAATCCTAACTCGTACCCTAACCTTAACCCATACCCTAACCCGTACCCTAACCCTAAACCTAACCCTATCACTAAACCTAACCCTAACCCGTACCCTATCCCGTACCCTAACCCTAAACCTAACCCTATCACTAACCCTAACCCTAACCCGTACCCTAACCCGTACCCTAACCCTAACCCTAACCCTAACCCATACCCTAACCCTAACCCTAACACATACACAAACCCAAACACGTACCCGAACCCTAACCCTAACCCTAAACCTAACCAGTTCCCTAACCCTAACCCTAACCCTAACCCTAAACCTAAACCTAACCAATACCCTACCCCTAAACCTAATGCGTACCCTAAACTTAACCCATACCCTAAACCTAAACCTAACCCTAAACCTAACCTGTACCCTAACCATATCCCGTACCCTAAACCTACCCCTAACCCTACCCCTACCCCTAACCCTACCCCTAACCCTAACCCTATCCTGTAAACTAACCCTAAGCCTACCCTATCACTAACCCTAATCCTAACTCGTACCCTAACCTTAACCCATACCCTAACCCGTACCCTAACCCTAAACCTAACCCTATCACTAAACCTAACCCTAACCCGTACCCTATCCCGTACCCTAACCCTAAACCTAACCCTATCACTAACCCTAACCCTAACCCGTACCCTAACCCGTACCCTAACCCTAACCCTAACCCTAACCCATACCCTAACCCTAACCCTAACACATACACAAACCCAAACACGTACCCGAACCCTAACCCTAACCCTAAACCTAACCAGTTCCCTAACCCTAACCCGTACCCTAACCCTAAACATAACCCGTACCCTAACCCTAAACCTAACCCTATCACTAACCCTAACCCTAACCCTAACCCGTACCCTAACCCTAACCCTAAACCTAACCCTATCACTAACCCTAACCCTATCCCTAACCCTAACCCGTACCCTAACCCTAAACCCATACCCTAATCCTAACCCTAACACGTACACAAAGCCAAACACGTACCCGAAACCTAACCCTAACCCTAAACCTAACCAGTTCCCTAACCCGTACCTAACCCTAAACATAACCCGTACCCTAACCCTAAACCTAACCTGTACCCTAACCATAACCCGTACCTTAACCCTAACCCTAACCCGTACCCGTACCCATACAATTACCCTGACTAAAACCCGTACCCTATCCTGAAACATATTCCTAACTGGTACACTACCCTAATCTTAATCCGTAACCTAACCCTAACCATAACCCTAACCTGTACACTAACCGTAACCATAACTCGTAACCTAAACCTAAACCTAACCCTAACCCACACCCTAAACCTAACCCTAACCCTAGCCCTAACCACAACCCGTACCCGAAACCTAAACCTAACCCTAAACATAAACCTAACCCTAACCCGTACCCTAACCCTACGCCAAATCCGTACCCTAAACCTAAACCTAACCCTAACTCGTACCCGAACCCTAACCTAACTCTGACTCTACCCTAACACTAACCCGAACCCTAACACAAACTCTAACCCTAATCCGTACCCTAACCCTAACCCTAACCCTAACTCGTACCCGAACCCTAACCTAACTCTGACTCTACCCTAACACTAACCCGAACCCTAACACTAACTCTAACCCTAATCCGTACCCTAACCCTAACCCTAACCCTAACTCGTACCCTAACCCTAACCCTAACTCTGACCCTAACCCTAACACTAACCCGAACCCTAACCCTAACCCGTACCCTAACCCTAACCCTAAACATAACCGTACCCTAAACCTAAACCTAACCCTAACCCGTACCCTAACCCAAACCCTAACCCTTACACTAAACTTAACCCTAACCCTAACTCGTACCCTAACCCTAACCGTAACCCTGACCCTAACCCTAAGCCAAACCCGTACCCTAAGCCTAACCCATTCCCTAAAACTAACACTAAACCTAACCCTAACCCTAACCCCTACCCTAAAACTAAACCTAACCCTTGACCTAACCCGTACCCAACCCTATCCCGTAACCTAACCCTAACCCTAAACCGTTCCAAATCCTAACAGTAACACTAACCCATACCCTAGCGCTAAACCTAACCCTAACCCTAACCCTAACCCTAGCCCTAACATTAGCGCTAAACCTAACCCTAACCCTAACCCTATCCCGTACCCTAAACCTAACCCTAACTCGTACCCTAACCCTAACCGTAACCCTAACCCTATCGTACACTAACCCTAAACCTAACCCTAACACTAAATCTAACCCGTACTCTAACCCTAACCCTAACACTAAACTTAACCCTAACCCATACTCTAACGCTAACCCGTACCCTAACACTAACCCTTACCCTAACCCTAAACCTAACCCATACCCTAACCCTAAACGTAACCCTAACCCGTACCCAAACCCTAACCCTAACACGTACCCTAACCCTAACCCTAACCCGCACACTAAACCTAACCTTAACCCTAGACCTAACACGTACACTAACCCTATCCCGTACAGGAATCTTAACCCTAACCCATACCGTAACGCTAATACTAACCCTAACCCTAACCCTAACCCTAACCCTAACCCTAACCTGTACACTAACCCTAACCCGTACCCTAACCCTAACCCTAAACCTTTGCCTAACCCTAACACTAATCCTAACCTGTACTCTAACCCTAACCCTAACCCTAACCCTAACCGTACTCTAACCCTAACCCTATCCCTAACACTAACCCTAACCCTAACTCTAACACTAACCTTAACCCGTACACTAACCCTAACCCTAACCCGAACCCTAACCCTAAACCTAACCCGTACCCTAACACTCACCCATATCCTAACCCTAACCCTAACCTTAACCGTAACCCTAACCGTACCCTAACCCTAAAATTAACCCGTACCCTAACACCAACCCTAACCCTAACCCGTAACATACCCTAGCCTCAACCGTACCTAACCCGTACCCTAACCCGAACCTAACTCGTACCCTAACCCTGACCCTAACCCTAACCCTAAACCTAACTCTAACCCTAACCCGTGTCCTAAACCTAACCCTAAACCTTGACCTAACCCGTACCCACCCTATCTCGTACTCTAAACCTAACCCTAACCCGTACCCAAACCCTAACAGTAACCCTAACCCATACCTTAGCGCTAACACTAACCCTAACCCTAAGCCTAACCCGCACCCTAAACCTAAAAGTAACCCTAACACTATCCATAACCTTTACCCGTACCCTAACACTAACCCATACCCTTACACTAACCCTAACCTTAACCGTAACCCTATCCGTACCCTAACCCTAAAACTAACCCGTACCCACCCCCAACCCTAAACCTAACTCGTACCATAACCCTATCCCTAACCCTAACCCGTACCCTAAACCTAACCCTAACTCGTATCCTAACCCTAAACCTAACCCTAAGCCTAACCCGGACATTAACCCTAACACTAACCCTAACACTAACCCTAACCCTAAATCGTACACTAACCCTAAACCTAACCCTAACCCTGACCCTAACCCTAACCCTAAACCGTACCCTAAACCTAACCCTAACCATAACCCTTACCCGTACCCTAACCCTAACCCATACCCTAACCCTAACCCTAACCTTAAACGTAACCCTAACCCGTACCCTAACACTAAAACTAACCGTACCCTAACCCCAACCCTAACACTAACCCCTACCATAACCCTATCCCTAACCCTAACCCTCACCCTAAACCTAACCCGTACTGTTACCCTAACCCATACCATAACCAAACCCTAACCTGTACCCTAACCCTAACCCTAACTCGTACCCTAACCCTAACCCTAACCCTGACCCTAACCCTAACCTTAACCCGTACCCTAAACCTACCCATACACTAACCCTAACCCTAAACCTAACCGGTACCCTAAACATAACCCTAACCCGAACCCTAACCCTAACCCTAACCCTAACACTGACCCTAAACCTAACCCTAACCCGTACCCTAAACCTAAACCGTACCCTAACCCTAATCCTAAACATAAACCGTACCGTAAACCTAACCCTAAACCTAACTCATACCCTAACCCTAACCCTAACCCGGACCCTAACCCTAACCCTAACCCGTACTCTAAGCCTAACCCATACCCTAACCCTAACCCTAAACCTAACCCTAACCCTAACCTGTACCCTAAACCTAACCCTAACCCTTGACCTAACCCATATCCAAAACTATCCCGTACACTAACCCTAACCCTAACCCTAACCCTAAACCTACCCCGCACACTAAACCTAAACCTAACACTAACCCTAACCATAACCCTTACACGTACCCTAACCCTAACCCATACCCTAACCTAACCGTAACCTTAACCGTAACCCTGACCAGTACCCTAACCCTAAAACTAACCCGTACCCTAAACCCAACCCTAACTCTAACCCGTCCCATAACCCTATCCATAACGCTAATCCTGACCCTAAACCTAACCCTAACCTGTACCCTACCCCTAACCCTAACCCTCACCTAAACCTAACCCTAACCCGTACCCTATCCTTAAACCGTAACCCAAACCTAACCCTAACTCTAAACTTAACGCATACACTAATCCTATACCGTACCCTAAACCTAACCCAAACCCGTACCCTAACCCTAACCCTAACATGATCCGTACACTAACCCTATCCCAAACCCTAACACTAACCCTAACCCGTACTCTAACCCTAACACTAACCCTAAACCTAACCCTAACCCGTACTCTAACCCTAACCCATACTCTAACACTAACCCTAACCCTAACACTAATGCTAACCCGTACTCTAACCCTAAACCTAACCCTAACTCTAACCCTAACCCGTAGTATAACCCTAACCCTAAACCTTACCCTAACCGTAACCCTAACCCGAACTCTAAACCTATCCCGTAGCCTAACCCTAACTCTATCCCTAACCCCTAACACTAACCCTAACCCTTACCCTAACCTGTACCCAAATGGTAAACCTAACCCGTACCCTAACATGAACTCAAACCCGTACTCTAAACATAACCATAACCCTAACCCTAAACCGAACCCTAAACTTAACTCTAACCCTAAGCCTAACCATAACACTTAACCGTACCCTAACCCTAACCCACACCCTAACCCTAAACCTAACCGTAAGCCTAACTCGCACCCTAAACCTAAAACTAACCCTAACCTTAACCATAACCCTTACCCTAACCCTAACCCATACCCTAAGCCTAACCCATACACTAAACTTAACACTAAACCTAACCCTAACCCTAAACCTAACCCTTGACCTAACCGGTGCCAAACCCTATCCCGTAACCTAACCCTAACCCTAACCCGTACCCAAACACTAACAGTAACCCTAACCCATACCCTAGCGCTAAACCTAACCATAACCCTAAACCGCACCCTAAACCTAAACCTAACACTAACCCTAACCATAACCCTTACCCGTACCCTAACCCTAACCCATACCCTAACCCTAACCCTAACCTTAATTGTAACCCTGAACAGTACCCTAACCCTAAAACTAACCCGTACCCTAACCCCAAACCTAACCCTAACCCGTACTTTAACCCTATCCCTAACCCTAACCCTGACCGTAAACCTAACCCGAACCCGAACCCGAACCCTAACCCGAACCCTAACCCTGACCCGCGCCTAAACCTAACCCTAACCCGTACCCTAACCCTAACCCGTAACCTAAACCTAACCAAAACCCGAAACTTAAAATGTACCCTTACCCTATCCAGAACGCTAAAACTAAACCTAACCCGTACCCTAAACCTAACCCTAACGCTAACCCTATCCGTACACTAACCCTAACCCTAACCCTAACCCTAACACTAACCTAACCTGTACTCTAACCCTAACCCTAACCCTAAACCTAACCCTAACCCATACTCTAAATTTAACCCGTACCCTAACACTAACACTAACCCTAACACTAACCCTAACCCATACTCTAACCCTATACCTAACCCTAACTCTAAACCTAACCCGTACTATAACCATAACCCTAAACTTAACCCTAACCCTAACCCTAACCCGTACAGTAACCCTAAACCGTACCCTAACACTAACCCTAACCCTAAACCTAACCCTAACCCTGACCCTAACCCGTACCCTAACCCGTACCCTAACCCTAAACGGTACCCTAACCCTAACCCTAAACGTAACCCGTACCCTAACCCGAAACGTAATGCTAACCCGTACCCTAACCCTAACCCTAACAGGTACCCTAACCCTAACCCTAACCCTAACCCGCAAATAAACCTAAACCTAGCCCTAGACCTAGCACGTACATTAACCCTATCCCGTACCCTAACCTTAACCCTAACCCGTACCGTAACCCTAACACTAACCCTAACACTAACCCTAACCCTAACCCTAACCCATACACTAACCCTAACCCGAACGATAACCCGTACACTAACCCGTACCCTAACCCTACCCGTAGCCTAACCCTAACTCAAACCCTACCCCTACCCTAAACTTAACCCAAATCCTTACTCTAAACTGTACCCAAACGGTAAACCTAACCCGTACCCTAACACTAACCCAAATCCTTACTCTAACCCTAACCCTAACCCGCACGTAAAATTAACCCTAACCCTAACACAAATCATAACCCTTAACCGTAACCTAACCCTAACCCATACCCTAAAACGAACCCTAACCTTAACCATAACCCTAACCCATACCCTAACCCTAAAACTAACCCATACCCTAATCCCACCCCTAAACCTAACCCGTACTCTAACACTAACCCAAACCCGTACTCTAACCCTAACCCTAAAGCTAACCCTAAACCGCACCCTAAACTTAACCCTAACCCTAACCCTAACCCTAACCATAACCCTTAACGGTACCCTAACACTAACCCACACCATAAACCTAACCCTAACTTTAACCGTAACCCTAACCCATACCCTAACCCTAAAACTAACCCGTACCCTAACCCCAACCCTAACCCTAACCCATACACTAACACTAAACCTAACCCTAACCCTGACCCTAAACCTAACCCTAACCCGTACACTAACCCTAACCCTAACCTTAACCCTCACCCTAAACCTAAACCTAACCCGCACCCTAACCCTAACCCGTAACCTAAACCTAATCCTAACCCTAAACTTAACATGTACGCTAACCCTATCCCCTTCCCTAAACCTAACCCTAACCCGTAACCTAACCATAAACCTAACCCTAAGCCTAACCCATACATTTACCCTCACCCTAAACCTAATACTAACCCTACCCCGTACTCTAACCCTAACACTAACCCTAACCCGTACCCTAACCCTAACCCTAACCCTTTCCCTCTCCGTAACACAAACCCTAACCCGTACACTAAATCTAACCCTAACCCTAACCCTAACCCTAACCCTAACCGTACTCTAACCCTAACAATAACCCTCACCCTTACCCTAACCCGTACTGTAAACCTAACCCTAAACCTAAACCTAACCCTCACCATACTCTAACCCTAACAATAACCCTCACCCTTACCCTAACAAATACTGTAATCCTAACCCATAACATAACTCTAAACCCTACCCCGTACCCTAACCCTAACCCCAAATCTTACCCTAAACCTAACCCTGACCCAAACACTAACCCTTACACGTAACCTAAAACTAACCCGTACCCTAACCCTAACCCTAACCCTAACCCATACACTAAACCTAAACCTAACCCTAACTCGTACCCTAAACCTAACCCTAACCCTGACCCTAACCTGTGCCCTAAACCTACCCATAACCTAACACTAAACCTAACCCTAACCCGTACCCTAAACCAAACCCTAAACCTTGACCTAACCCGTACCCAACCCTATCCCGTAGCCTAACCCTAACCCTAACCCATACCCAAACCCTAACAGTAACCCTAACCCATACCCTAGTGCTAACCCTAACCCTAATCCAAAGCATAACCCGCACCCTAAACCTAAACCTAACCCTAACCCTAAACTTAACCCGTATGCTAACCCTATCCTGTACCCTAAACCTAACCCTAAACCCTAGCCTAACCCGTACATTAACCCTAAACCTAACCCTAACACTAACCCTACCCCGTATTCTAACCCTAACCCTAACCCTAACCCTAACCCTTACCTAAACCTAACCCTAAACCTAACCCTAACCCTAACCCTAACCGTACTCTAAACCTAATCCTAACCCGCAACCTAAACCTAACCCATACTGTAACCCTAACCCGTACAAAAACCCTAACACTAACCCGTACCCTAACCCTAACCCTAACTCATACCCTAACCCTAACCCTAACACTAACCCTAAACCGCACACTAAACCTAACCCTAACACTAGACCTAACACGTACACTAACCCTAACCCGTACTGTAACCCTAAACCGTAGCATAACACTAACCCTAACCCTAACCCGTACCCTAAACTTAACCCTAAATCATACCCTAACCCTAACCCTAAACCTGACCCTAAACCTAACCCGAACCCGTAACCTAAACCTAACCTGTACCCTAACCCTGACCCTAACCCTAACCCGTAACCTAAACCTAACCCTAAACCGTACCCTAACCCTAAACCTAACCCTAACTCTGACCCTAACCCTAACCCTAACCCGTACCCTAAGCCTAACCCATAACCTAAACCTAACCCTAATTCTAACCCTAAGCCTAACCCAAACCCTAAAAGTAACCCTAACCCTTGACCTAACCTGTCCCAAACCTATCCCGTTACCTAACCCTAACCCTAACCCATACCCAAACCTTAACAGTAACCCTAACCCATACCCTAGCGCTAACTCTAACCCTAACCCTAACACTAACCCACATCCTAAACCCAAACCTAACCATAACCCTAACCATAACCCTTACCCGTACCCTAAACCTAACCCATACGCTAGCCCTAACCCTAACCTTAACCGTAACCCTGACCCGTACACTAACCCTAAAACTAACCCATACCCTTACCCCAACCCTAACCCTATCCCGTATCATAACCCTATCCCTAACTCTAACCCTGACCCTAAACCTAACCCTTACTCGTACCCTAACCCTAACCCTAACCCTAACCCGCACCTAAACCTAACCCTAAACCGCAACCTAAACCTAACCCTAACCCTAAACTTAACCCGTACGCTAACCCTATCCCATACCCTAACCCTAACCCTAACCCGTACCCTAACCCTAACCCTAACCCTATCCGTACACTAAACCTAACCCTAACCCTAACACTAACACTAACCCTAACCCGTACTCTAACCCTAACCCTAACCCTAAACCTAACCCTAAACCGTACTCTAACCCTAACCCGTACCCTAACACTAACCCTAAACCTAACACTAACCCTAAACCGTACTCTAACCCTAAAGCTAACCCTAACTCTAAACCTAACCCGTACTATAACCCTAACCATTACCCTAACCCTAACCCTAACCCTAAACATAACCCTAACCCGTACCGTAACCCTAACACGTACCCTAACCGTAACCCATACTCTAAACCTAACCCTAACCCTTACCCAAACCCTAACCCTACCCTAACCCATAACATAACCCTAACCCTAACCTTAATCGTAACCCTAACACGTACCCTAATCCTAAAACTAAGACGTACCCTAACCCCAACCCTAACCCTAACCAGTACCATAACCCTTAACCTAAACCTAACCCTGTCCCTAAACTTAACCCTAACCAGTATCCTTAACCCTAACCCTAACCCGCACCTAAACCTAACCCTAACCCGTACCCTAACCCTAACCTGTACTCTAAACCTAACCCTAACCCTAAAGTTAACCCGTACGCTAACCCTATCCCGTACCCTAAACCTAACCCAAACCCATACCCTAACCCTAACCCTAACCCTATCCGTACACTAACCCTAACACTAACCCTAACCCTAACACTAAACCTAACCCGTACTCTAATCTTAACCCTAACCCTAAACCTAACCCTAACCCGACCTCTAACCCTAACCCTTACCCTAACACTAACCCTAACCCTAACACTAACCCTAACCCGTACTCTAAGCCCTAACCCTAACCCTAAACCTAACAATAACCCCGACCCTATCCCTAACCCTAACCCGTACTCTAACCCTAAACACTAACACTAACCCTAACCCTAACCCGCACCCTAAACTTAACCCTAACCCTAACCAATACCCTAACCCAAAACCTAACCCGTACCCTAACCCCAACACTAACCCTAACCCGTACCCTAACACTAACCATCAACCTAACCCGCACCCTAATCTTAACCCTAACCCTAACCCAAACCATAACCCTTAACCTTAACCATAACCCTAATCCTTACCCTAACCCTAAAACTAACCTGTAACCTAACCCCAACCCTAACCCTAAGCCGTACCCTAACACTAACCCTAAACCTAACCCTGACCCACAACCTAACCCTAACCCTTACACTAAACAAAACCCTAACGCTAACCCGCACCCTAAACCTAACCCTAACCCATACCCTAATCCTAACCCGTAACCTAAACCTAACCCTAACCCTAAACTTAACCCGTACGCTAAACCTATCCCGTACCCTAAACCTAACCGTAACCCGTATCCTAACCCTAAACCTAACCCTAAACCTACCCCGTACTCTAACCCTAACCCTAACCTTAAACCGTACCCTAACCTTAACCCTAACCCTAACCCTAACCCGTACTCTAAACAAAACCCTAACCCTAACCCTAACTGTACTCTAACCCTAACCCTAACCCTCACACTAACCCGTACTGTAACCCTAACCCATACCCTAACCCTAACCCGTAACCTAAACCTAACCCTAACCTTAAACTTAACCCGTATGCTAACCCTATTCGGTAACCTAAACCTAACCCTAACCCATACCATAACCCTATCCCTAACCCTAACCCTGACACTAAACCTAACCCTAACCCGTACCCTAAACCTTACCCGCACCTAAACCTAACCCTAACCCGTACCCTAACCCTAACACGAAACCTAAACCTAACCCTAACCCTAAACTTAACCCATACACTAACCCGATCCCGTAACCTAACGCTAACCCTAACCCTAACCCGTACCCTAACCCTAACCCTAACCCTATCCATACACTAACCCTAAACCTAACCCTAACACTAACCCTAACCCGTACTCTAACCCTAACACTAATCCTAAACCTATTCCTAACCCGTACTCTAACCCTAACCCGTACCCTAACACTAACCCTTACACTAAACCAAAACCTAACCCATACCCTAACCCTAAACGTAACCCTAACCCGTACCCAAACCCTAACCCTAACACGTACCCTAACCCTAACCCTATCCCTAACACTTACCCACACACTAAACCTAACCCTAACCCTAGACCTAACACGTACACTAACTCTCTCCCGTACCGTAACCTTAACTCTAACCCGTACCATAACACTAACACTACCACTAACCCTAACCCTAACCCTAACCCGTACACTAACCCTAACCAGAACCCTAACCCTAACAAAAACCCGCTACCTAACCCTACCCGTAGCCTAAACCTAACTCTAACCCTAACCCCTAACCCTAATGCTAACCCTAACCCTTACCCTAACCCGTATCCAAATGATAAACTAAACCGTACCCTAACTCTAACCCAAACTCGCACTCTAGCCCTAACCCTAACCCTAACCCGCACCCTAAACTTAACCCTAACCCTAACCCAAACCATAACCCTTAACCGTAACCTAACCTTAACACATACCTTAACCCTAACCCTAAGATTAACCATAAACCTAACCCGTACCCTAACCCTAAAACTAACCCGTACCCTAACCCCAACCCTAACCCTAACCCGTACCCTAACACTAACCCTAACCCTAAACCTGACCCTAAACCTAACCCTAACCCTTACACTAACCCTAACCCTAACCCTAACCCGCACCCTAAACCTAACCGTAACCCGTACCCTAACCCCAACCCGTAACCTAAACCTAACCCTAACCCTAAACTTAACCCGTACACTAACCCTATCCCGTACCCGAAACCTAACCGTAACCCGTATCCTAAACCTAAACCTAACCCTAAGCCTAACCTGTACATTAACCCTAACCCTAACCCTAAAACTAACCCTACCCAGTACTCTAACCCTAACCATTACCCTAACCCTAACCCGTACCCTAACCCGTACCCTAACAGTAACCCTAACACTAACCCTAACCATTACTAAACCCTAACCCAAACCCTAACCGTACTCTAACACTAACCCTAACCCTCACCCTAACCCTAACCCATGCTGTAACCCTAACCCGTACCATAACATAACCCTAACCCATACCCAAACCCTAACCCTAACTCGTACCCTAAACCTAACTCTTACCTTGACCCTAAACCTAACCCTAACCCGTACCCTAAACCTAAACCATAACCTAACCCTAACCCTAACCCGTACCCGTACCCTAAACCTAACCATAACCGTAGACTTAACACATACACTACCCCTATCCCATACTGTAAACTTAACCCTAACCCGTACCATAACCCTAACACTAACCCTATCCCTAACCATAACCCTAACCCTAACCCTAACTCTAACCCTAACCCGTACACTAAACCTAACCCGAACCCTAACCCTAACCCTAACCCGCACACTAAACCTTACCCTAACCATAGACCTAACACGTACACTAACCCTATCCTGTACCATAAACTTAACCCTAACCCATACCGTAACCCTAACACTAACCCTAACCCTAACCCTAACCCTAACACTAACCCGTACACTAACGCTACCCTGAGCCCTAACCCTAAACCTAACCGGTACCCTAACCCTACCCGTAGCCTAACCCTAACTCTAAACCTAACCCCTAATCCTAACCCTAACCCTAAATCTTACCCTAACCCGTACCCAAACTTTAAACCTAACCCATACCCTAACGCTAACCCAAACCCGTACTCTAACCCTAAACCTAAACCTAACCCTAACCCGCACCCTAAACTTAACCCTAACCCTGACCCAAACCATAACCCTTAAACGTAACCTAACCCTAACCCATACCCTAACCCTAAAACTAATCTTAACCGTAACCCTAACACGTACTCTAACCCTAAAACTAACCCGTACCCTAACCCCAACCCTAACCATAACCAGTACCATAACCCTATCCCTAAACCTAACCATGATCCTAACACTAACCTTAACCCGTACCCTTAACCTAACCCTAACCCTTGACCTAACCCGTACCCAAACCTATCCCGTACCCTAACCCTAACCCTAAACCGTACCCAAACCCTAACAGTAACCCTAACCCGTACCCAAGCGCTAACCCTAACCCTAACCCTAACCCGCACCCTAAACCTAACCCTAAACCTAACCACAACCCTTAACCATACCCTAACCCTAACCTATACCCTAACCCTAAACCTAACACTAACCCTAAACCGCACACTAAACCTAACCCTAACCCTAGACCTAACACGTACACTAACCCTAACCCGTACTGTAACCCTAAACCGTAGCATAACACTAACCCTAACCCTAACCCGTACCCTAACCTTAACCCTAAATCATACCCTAACCCTAACCCTAACCCTGACCCTAACCCTAACCCGAACCCGTACCCTAAACCTAACCCGTTCCCTAACTCTGACCCTAATCCTAACCCTAACCCGTACCCTAAGCCTAACCCATACCCTAAACCTAACACTAATCCTAACCCTAAGCCTAACACGAAACCTAAAAGTAACCCTAACCCTTGACCTAACCCGTACCCAAATCTATCCCAAACCTAACCCTAACCCTAACCCGTACCCAAACCCTAACAGTAACCCTAACCCATACCCTAGCGCTAACGCTAACCCTAACCCTAACACTAAACCACATCCTAAACCCAAACCTAACCATAACCCTAAACATAACCCTTAACCGTACCCTAAACCTAACCCATACCCTAGCCCTAACCCTAACCTTAACCATAACCCAGACCCATACACTAACCCTAAAACTAACCCGTACTTTACCCCAACCCTAACCCTAACCCGTATCATAACCCTATCCCTAACCCTAACCCTGACCCTAAACTTAACCCTTACTCGTACCCTAACCCTAACCCTAACCCTAACCCGCACCTAAACCTAACCCTAAACCGTAAACTAAACCTAACCCTAACCCTAAACTTAACCCGTATGCTAACCCTATCCCGTACCCTAAACTTAACCCTAACCCGTACCCTAACCCTAACCCTAACCCTATCCGTACACTAACCCTAACCCTAACCCTAACCCTAACACTAACACTAACCCTAACCCGACTCTAACCCTAACCCTAACCCTAAACCTAACCCTAAACCGTACTCTAACCCTAACCCGTACCCTAACCCTAACCCGCACCCTAAACCTAACCCTAACCCGTACCCTAACCCGTAACCTAAACCTAACCCTAACCCTAAACTTAACCCGTACGCTAACCCTATCCCGTACCCTAAACCTAAACCTAACCCGTATCCTAACCCTAAACCTAACCCTAAACCTAACCAGTACTCTAATCCTAACCCTAACCCTAAACCGTACCCTAACCCTAAAACTAACCCTAACCCTAACCCTAACCCTAACCCGTACTCTAACCCTAATGCTAACCCTAAGCCTAACCGTACTCTAACCCTAACCCTAACCCTCACACTAACCCTAACCCGTACTGTAACCCTAACCCGTACCCTAACCCTAACCCGTAACCTAAACCTAACCCTAACCTTAAACTTAACCCGTACGCTAACCCTATCCCGTAACCTAAACCTAACCCTAACCCGTACCATAACCCTATCCCTAACCCTAAACCTGACACTAAACCTAACCCTAACCCGTACCCTAAACCTAACCTGCACCTAAACCTAACCCTAACCCGTACCCTAACCCTAACATGAAACCTAAACCTAACCCTAACCCTAAACTTAACCCGTAACTAACCCGATCCCGTACCCTAACCCTAACCCTAACCCGTACCCTAACCCTAACCCTAACCCTAACCCTATCCATACACTAACCCTAAACCTAACCCTAACACTAACCCTAACCCGTACTCTAACCCTAACCCTAATCCTAAACCTATCCCTAATCCGTACTCTAACCCTAACCCGTACCCTAACACTAACCCTTACACTAAACCAAAACCTAACCCATACCCTAACCCTAAACGTAACCCTAACCCGTACCCAAACCCTAACCCTAACACGTACCCTAACTCTAACCCTATCCCTAACACTTACCTGCACACTAAACCTAACCCTAACCCTAGACCTAACACGTACACTAACTCTCTCCCGTACCATAACCTTAACTCTAACCCGTACCATAACCCTAACACTACCACTAACCCTAACCCTAACCCTAACCTTAACCCTAACCCGTACACTAACCCTAATCAGAACCCTAACCCTAACAAAAACCCGCTACCTAACCCTACCCGTAGCCTAAACCTAACTCTAACCCTAACCCCTAACCCTAAAGCTAACCCTAACCCTTACCCTAACCCGTATCCAAACGGTAAACCTAAACCGTACCCTAAATCTAACCCAAACCCGCACTCTAGCCCTAACCCTAACCCTACCCTAAACTTAACCCTAACCCTAACCCAACCATAACCCTTAACCGTAACCTAACCCTGACACATACCTTAAACCTAACCCTAAGCTTAACCATAACTCTAACCCGTACCCTAACCCTAAAACTAACCCGTAACCTAAACCAACCCTAACCCTAACATGTACCCTAACACTAACCCTAACCCTAAACCTGACCCTAAACCTAACCCTAACCCTTACACTAACCCTAACCCGTAACCTAAACCTAACCCTAACCCTAAACTTAACCCGTACACTAAACCTATCCCGTACCCGAAACCTAACCGTAACCCGTATCCTAAACCTAAACCTAACCCTAAGCCTAACCTGTACATTAACCCTAACCCTAACCCTAAAACTAACCCTACCCCGTACTCTAACCCTAACCCTTACCCTAACCCTAACCCGTAGCCTAACCCGTACCCTAACACTAACCCTAACACTAACCCTAACCCTTACTAAACCCTAACCCAAACCCTAACCGTACTCTAACACTAACCCTAACCCTCACCCTAAACATAACCCATACTGTAACCCTAACCCGTACCATAACCCTAACCCTAACCCGTACCCTATCCCTAACCCTAACTCGTACCCTAAACCTAACCCTTACCTTGACCCTAAACCTAACCCTAACCCGTACCCTTAACCTAAACCATAACCTAACCCTAACCCTTACCCGTACCCTAAACCTAACCGTAACCGTAGACCTAACACGTACACTAACCCTATCCCGTACCATAAACTTAACCCTAACCCGTACCGTAACCCTAACACTAACCCTAACCCTAACCCTAACCCTAACCCTAACTCTAAACCTAACCCGTACACTAAACCTAACCCGAACCCTAACCCTAACCCTAACCCGCACACTAAACCTAACCCTAACCGTAGACCTAACACGTACTAACCCTATCCAGTACCGTAAACTTAACCCTAACCCATACCGTAACCCTAACACTAACCCTAACCCTAACCCTAACCATAACACTAACCCGTACGCTAACACTAACCCGAGCCCTAACCCTAAACCTAACCGGTACCCTAACCCTACCCGTAGCCTAACCCTAACTCTAACCCTAACCCCTAATCCTAACCCTAACCCTAACCCTTACCCTAACCTGTACCCAAACTTTAAACCTAACCCGTACCATAACACTAACCCAAACCCGTACTCTAACCCTAACCCTAACCTGCACCCTAAACTTAACCCTAACCCTAACACAAACCAAAAACCTTAACTGTAACCTAACCCTAACCCATAACTTAAACCTAACCCTAACCTTAACCATAACCCTAACCTGTAACCAAACCCTAAAACAAACCCATACCCAAACACCAACCATAACACTAACCCGCACTCTAACACTAACCCTAAACGTAACCCTGACCCTAAACCTAACCCTAAACCTTACAATAACTCTAAACCTAACCCTAACCCGCACCCTAAACCTAACCCTATTCCGTACCCTAACCCTAACACGTAACCTAAACCTAACCCTAACCCTAAACTTAACCCGTACGCTAACACTATCTTGTACCCTAAACCTAACCCTAACCCGTAGCCTAACCCTAAACCTAACCCTAAGCCTAACCCGTACATTAACCCTAACCCTAACCCTAACACTAACCCTACCCTGTATTCTAACCCTAACCCTTACGTAAACCACACCCTAACCCTAACACTAAACCGTACTCTAACCCTAACCCTAACCCTAACCGTACTCTAACCCTAACCCTAACCCTCAACCTAACCCTAACCCATACTGTAACCCTAACCCGTACCCTAACCCTAACACTAACCTGTACCCTAAACCTAAACCTAACGCTAACTCGTACCCTAACCCTAACCCTAACCCTGACCCCAACCCTAACCCTAACCCGTACCCTAAACCTAACCCATACCATAACCCTAACCCTAATCCTAACCCTAAGCCTAACCCATACTGTAAACCTAACCCTAACCCTTGACCTAACCCACACCCAACCCTATCCCGTAACCTAACCCTAACCCTAACCAGTACCCAAAACCTAACAGTAACCCTAACCCGTACCCAAGCGCTAACCCTAACCCTAACACTAACCCGCACCTTAAACCTAACCCTAACCCTAACCACAACCCTTAACCATACCCTAACCCTAACCTATACCCTAACCCTAACCCTAACACTAACCCTAAACCGCACACTAAACCTAACCCTAACCGTAGACCTAACACTTACACTAAACCTAACCTGTACTGTAACCCTAACCCGTACCATAACCCTAAACCTAACGTGTACTCTAACCCTAACCCGTACCCTAAACCTAAACCTAACCCTAACCCTGACCCTAACCCTAACCCTAACCCGTACCCTAAACCTAACCCGTATGCTAACCCTGAACCTAACCCTAAAACATAACCTAAACCTAAGTCTAACCCGTACCCTAAACCTAAACCTAACACTAACCTTGACCCTAACCCTAACCCTAACCCGTACCCTAAGCCTAACCCATACCCTAAACCTAACCCTAATCCTAACCCTAAGCTTAACCCATACCCTAAACCTAACCCTAATCCTAACCCTAAGCCTAACCCGTACCCTAAACCTAACCCTAACCCTTGACCTAAACCGTACTCAACCCTATCCCGTAACCTAACCCTAACCCTAACCCGTACCCAACCCTAACAGTAACCCTAACCCATACCTAAGCGCTAACCCTGACCCTAACCCTAACACTAACCCGCACCCTAAACCCAAACCTAACCCTAAGCCTAACCATAACCCTTACCCGTACCCTAACCCTAACCCATACCCTAACACTAACCCTAACCTTAACCGTAACCCTGACCCATACACTAACCCTAAAACTAACCCGTACCCTTACCCCAACCCTAACACTAACCCGTATCATAACCCTATCCCTAACCCTAACCCTGACCCTCAACCTAACCCTTACTCGTACCCTAACCCTAACCCTAACCCGCACCTAAACCTAACCCTAACCCGTAACCTAAACCTAAACCTAACCCTAAACTTAACCCATACGCTAACCCTATCCCGTACCCTAAACCTAACCCTAACCTGTACACTAACCCTAACCCTAACACTATCTGTACACTAACCCTAACCCTAACCCTAACAATAACACTAACCCTAATCTGTACTCTAACCCTAACCCTAACCCTAAAACTAACCCTAAACTGTACTCTAACCCTAACCCGTACCCTAACACTAACGCTAACCCTAACAATAAACCTAACCCGTACTCTTACCCTAAACCTAACCCTAACTCTAACCCTAACACGAACTATAACCTTAACCCTAAACCTAACCCTAACCTTAACCCTAATCGTAACCCTTACAGTAACCCTAACCCCTACCCTAAACCTAACCCTAACCCGTACCGTAACCCTAAACCGTACCCTACCCTAACCCTAAAACTAACCTGTACCCTAACCCTAAACCTAACCCTTTCCCTAACCCATACCCTAACACTACCCGTAGCCTAACCCTAACTCTAAACCTAACCCCTAACCATAACCTAAACCCTAACCCTTACCCTAACCCGTACCCAAAATTTAAACCTAACCCGTACCCTAACACTAACCCAAACCCACACCCTAACCCTAACACTAACCCGCACCCTAAACTTAACCCTAACCCTAACATAAACCATAAACCTTAACCGTAACCTATCCCTAACCAAAAGCTTAACACTAACCCTAACATTAACAATAACCGTACCCGTAACCAAACCCTAAAACTAACCCGTACCCTAACATCAACCATAACACTAACCCGCACCCTAACACTAACCCTAAACCTAACCCTGACCCTAAACTTAACCCTAACCCTTACACTAACCCTAACCCTAACCCTAACCCGCACCCTAAACCTAACAATATCCCGTACCCTAACCCTAACCCGTAACCTAAACTAACCCTAACCCTAAACTTAACCCGTATGCTAAGCCTATCCCGTACCCTAAACCTAACCCTAACCCGCAGCCTAACCCTAAACCTAACCCTAAGCCTAACCCATACATTAACCCTAACCCTAACACTAACACTAACCCTACCCCGTATGCTAACCCTAACCCTAACCCTAACCCATACCCTAACACTAAACCTAACCTGCACACCAACCCGAACCCGTTCCCGAACCCTAAGCCTAACCCTAAACCTAACCCGTACCCTAACCCTAACCTGTACCCTAACCCTAACCCGTACCCTAACCCAAACCCTAACCAGTACCCTAACCATAACACGTACCCTAACCCTAACCCTTACCCTAAACTTAACCTAAACCTAACCCGTATACTAACCATAACCCTAATGCTAACCCTACCCTAACCCGTACCCTAAAGTTAACCCTAACCCTAAACCTAAACCTAACACTAACCCTAAACCGTACATTAAAACTAACCCTAACACTAACCCTAACCCGTACCCTAATCCTAACCCTAACCCTAACCTGTACCCTAATCCAAACCCTAACCATACACTAACCCTAACCCTAACCCTAACCTGCACCCTAAACCTAACCCTAACCCTAACCCTAACACTTACCTGTACCCGTACCCTAACCCTAACCAATACCCTAAGCCTAACCCTAACCTTAACCTTAACTCTAACCCGTACCCTATCACTAACCAGTACCCTAACCCTAACCCGTACCCTATCCTTAAACCTAACCCTAACCCTAACCCTAAGCCATACCCTAAACATAACCCTAAACCTAAACCTAACCCTATCCCGTACAATAACCTTAACCCTAACACTAATCCTATCCCTAACTCTAAGCCGTACCCTAACCGTAACCCGTACTCTAACCCTAAACCTAACACTAAACCTAACCCGAAACCTAACCCTAACCTGTACCCTAACCCGTACCCTAACCCTAACCCTAACCTCTAACCCCTAACCCTAATCCGTACCCTAACTCATACCATAACCCTAACCCTAAACCTAAACCCTAACCATAACCCTAACCCTTACCATAACCCGTACCCAAATGCTAAACCTAACCCCTACCCTAACACTAACCAAACCCGTACCCTAACCCGTAACCTAACCCTAAACTGTACAGTTACCTGTACCTTAACCATCACCCTAACCCTTAACCTAAACCGTACCCTAACCCTAACCCTAACCCTAACCTGTACCCTAACCAGTACCATAACCCTAACCCTAACCCTAACCCTAAACCTAACCCATACACTACCCCTAACACTAACGCGAACCCTAAACCTAACCCGTACCCTAAACGTAACCCTAACCATAAACCTAACCCGTACCCTAACCGTGTACCGTACCCTAACCCTACACCTAACCCGTAACCTATCCCTAACCCTAATCCTAACCCTAACGTGTACACGAACCTTAACCCTAACCCTAACCCTAACCCTAACCCGTACCCTAACCCTAGCCCGTACACTAACCCTAACCCTAACCCTAACCCATAACCCTAACCCTAACCCTAACCCGTACCCTAACCCGTACCCTAAAACTAACACGTACCTTAAACCTAAACCTAACCCTAAACCTAAACCTAACCCGTACCCAAACCCTAACCCTAACCCAAACCGTATAAGTACCCTAACCCTAACCCGAACCGTAACCTTAACCCTAACCCGTACCCTAACCCTAACCCATACCCTGACCCTAACCCTAAACTTAACCTAACCCTAACCTTAACCTGTACACTAACCCTAACCCTAACCCTAACTGTAACCCTAACCCTAACCATAACCCGTAGACTAACCCTAACCCTAACCCTAACTGTAACCCTAACCCTAACCCTAACCCGTACCCTAACCCTAACCCTAAACCTAAACCTAACACTAACCCTAACCCGTACACTAAACAAAACCCTAACAATAACACTAACCCGTACCCTAACCTTAACCCTAACCCGTACCCTAACCCTAACCCTAACACTTTCCTGTACCCTAAGCCTAACCCTAACCATGACCCTAACCCTAATCCTAACCCGTACACTATCTCTAACGCTAACCCTAACCCTAAGCCGTACCCTAACCCTAACCCTAAACTTTCCCGTACACTAAGCCTAACCCTAACCCTAACCGTAACCCTAACCCGTACTCTACCCCTCACCCAAACCCATCCCCTAAACCTAACCCGTACCCTAAACCTAACGCTAACCCTAAACCTAACTCGTACCTTATCCCTATCCCGTACCCAAACACTAACCCACCCTAAACCTAAACCTACCCCTAACCCTATCCCGTACAATAACCCTAACCCTAACCCTAATCCTAAACCTAACACTAACCCGTACCCTAACCGTAACCCGTATTCTAACCCTAACCGTAACCCTAAACCTAACCCGTAACCTAACCCTAACCTATACCCTAACCCATACCCTAACGTAACCCCTAACCCTAATCTGTACCCTAACCCGTACCATAACCCTAACCCTAACGAAAACCCGAACCATAACCGTAACCCTTACCCTAACCCGTAACCAATCGCTAAACCTAACCCATAACCTAACACTAACCCAACTCCGTACCCTTACCCGTAAAGTAACCCTAAACCATACCGTTACCCATACCTTAACCCTAACCCTAACCCATACCCTAACCCATACCCTAATCCTAACCCTAACTTGTACCCTAACCTGTACCATAACCATAACCCTAACCCTAACCCTAACCCTAAACCTAACCCATACTCTACCCATAACCCTAAACCATAACCTAACCCTATCCCATACCCATATCCTAACCCTAACCCCAAAAGAACCATACCGTAACCGTATCCCGTACCCTAACCCTACCACTAACCCGTACCATAACCCTAACCCTAATCCTAACCCTAACCCGTACACTAACCTTAACCCTAACCCTAACCTAAACGTAACCCTAACCCGTACCCTAACCCGAACCCATACACTAACCATAACCCTAACCCTAACCCTAAACCTAACCCTAACCCGTACCCTATCCAGACCCTAAACCTAAACCTAACCCTAACCCGTACCCTATCCCTACCCATAGCCTAACCCTACCACATATCCTAACCCTAACCCTTACCCTAACCCCTAACCCTGAACCTAACCCTCTCTCATACCCTAACCCTAACCCGTACCCTAACCCTAACTATTACCCTAACCCCTAACCCTAAACCTAACCCGAACCAGATCCCTAACCGGTACACAAAGACTAAACCTAACCCTAACACTAACCCTAACCCTAACTCGTACACTAATCCGTACCCTAACACATACCCTACCGTAACCCATACCCTAATATTAACCCTAACCCGTACACAAACCCGAACCCGTACCCAAACCATAACCCTAACCCTAAACCTAACTCGTACCCTAACCCTAACCAAAACCTGTACCTGTACCCTAACCCTAACCCGTACCCTAACCCTACCCCTAAACTTAACCCTAACACTAATTCTAAATTAACCCGTACGCTAACCTATCCCGTAACTTAAACCTAACCCTAACACATACCCTAACCCTAACGCTAACCCTAAACCTAATCCGAACCAGATCCCTAACCCGTACACAAACACTAAACCTAACCCTAACACTAACCCTAACACTAACCCATACACTAACCCTAACCCAAACCTACACCTAACCCTAACCCTAACCCGTACCCTAAACCTAAACCTAACCCTAACCCGCACCCTGAACCTAACCCTAACACTAAACCTAACAATAAACCGTAACCGTACCCTAACCCAAACCCATACTAAACCCTAACCCTAACCCTAACCTTAACCCTAACCCTAACCCGTACCCTAAACCTAACCCTAACCCTAACCCTAACTCGTACCCTAACCCTAACCCTACCACTGACCCTCAACCTAACCCTAACCTGTACCCTAAACCTAACCCATACCATAACCCTAACCCTAACCCGTACCGTTACCCTAACCCTAACCCTAACCCGTACCCTAACCCTAACCCTAACCCTTGACCTAACCCGTACCCTAAAACGATCCCGTACCCTAAACCTATCCTGTACCTTAACCCGAACCCTTACACGTACCCTAACCTGCACCCTTACCCTAACCCATAACCTAACACTAACCCTAAACCTAACCCTAACCAGAACCCTAACCCTAACCATAAACCTAACCCATAACCTAACCCTAACCCGTACCCGTACCCTAAACCGTACCCTTACGCGTACAATAACCCTAACCCTAAACCGTACCCTAACCCATTACCTAACCCTAACCCACCCTAACCCGTACCCTAACCCTAACCCATACCCTAACTCTAACCCGTACCCGTACCCTAACCCATACCTTTACACGTACCCTAACCCTAACCAAAACTCGTACCCTAACCCGAAACGTAAACCTAACCCGTACCCTAAACCTTATATTAACCCGTACCCTAAACCTAATCGTAACCCTAACCTGTACCCTAACCCTAACCCGTTCCTTAAACCTAAACCTAACCCTAACCCGCACCCTAAACCTAACACTAAACCGAACCCTAAACATAACCCGTACCCGTACTCTAACCCTAACCCGTACCCAACCCTAACCCTAACCCTAAACTTAACCCTAACCCTAACTTTTACCCTAAACCTAACCCTAACCTTAACTCGTACCCTAACCCTAACCCTAACCCTGACCCTAACCCTATCCCAACCCGTACCCTAAACCTAAACTGTACACTAACCCTAACCCTAACCCTAATCCATAACCTAAACATAATCCTAACCCTAACTCGTACACTAACCCTAACCCTCTCCCTAAACCTAACCCAAACACGTACCCTAACCCTAACCCCTAACCCTAACCTAACCCTAACACTTACCCTAACCCGTATCCAAATGCTAAACCTAACCCGTACCCTAGCACTAACCCAAAATCGTAACCTAACCCGTACACTAACCCTAACCCGTACCGTTACCTGTAACTTAACCCTAACCTTAACCCGTACCCTTATCCGTACCCTAACCCTAACCCTAACCCTAAACCTAATACTAACCCTTACCCTAACCCGTTCCCTAACCCTAACCCTAACCTGTACCCTAACCCTAACCTGTACCCTAACCCGTACCCTAAACCTAACCCGTACCTTATCACTAACCCTAACCCGAACCCTAATCCTAACCCTAACCCTAACCCGTACCCTAATCCTAACCCTAACCCTAACCCTAAACGGTACCCAAACCCGTACCCTAACCCTAACCCTAAACCTAACCCTAACCCATACTCTAAACCTAACCCTAACCCGTACCTTAACCCGTACCCTAAACCTAACCCTAACACTAACACTAACCCATACCCTAACCAAACCCTAACCTTAACCCTAACCCGTACCTGTACCCATACACTAAACCTAACCAAAACCCGTACCCTAACCCGAAACGTATTCCTAGCCCGTACACTACCCTAATCTTAACCCGTACCCTAACCCTAACCGTAACCCTAAACTGTACCCTAACCCTAACTCTAACCCGTACCCTAAACCTAAACCTAACCCTAACCCGCACCGTAAACCTAACACTAACCCTAACCATAACCATAACCATAACATGTACCCGTACCCTAACCCTAACCGGTACCCAAACACTAAACCTAACCCTAACCCTAACCCTAACCCTAACCCTAACCCTAATCCGTACCCTAAATCTAACCCTAACCCTAACTCGTAACCTAACCCTAACCCTAACCCTGACCCTAACCCTAACCCTAACCCGTACCCTAACCCTAACCCTCAACCTAACCGTACCCTAAACCTAAACCTAACTCTAACTCATACCCTAACCCTAACCCTAACCCTGACCCTGCCTTAACCCTAACCCGTACCCTAAACCTAACCAATACCCTAACCCTAACCATAACCCTAACCCTAACTCTAACCTGTACCCTAACCCTAACCCTAACCCTTGACCTAACACAACCCTACCCTATCCCGTCCACTAACCCTATCCGTAACCCGTACCCAAACCCTAACAGTAACCCTAACCCGTACCCTAACCCTAACCCTAACCTTACCCGCAACCTAAACCTAACCCTAACCCTAATCCTAACCATAACCCTATCGCGTTCCCAAACCCTAACACTAACCGTAACATGAACACTAACCCTAAACCTAACCCAAATCATAAACATAACCCGTACCCTAACACGTACCCTAACCCGTAACCTAACCCTAACCCATACCCTGACCCTAACCATAACCCCTAACCCCTAACCCTATTCCGTACCCTAACCCATACCGTACCCTAAACTGTAACCAAATCCGTACCCTAACCCTAAACCTAACCTGTACCTTACCCCTAACCCTAACCCATACCCTGACCCTAAACCTTACCCTAACTCGTTCCCTAACCCTAACCCGTACCCAAACCCTAACAGTAACCTTAACCCGTACCCTAACTCTAACCCTAACCTGTACCCTAACCCTAAACCTAACCCTAACCTTACCCGCACACTAAACCTAACCCTAACCGTAATCCTAACCATAACCCTATCCTGTTCCCAAACCCTAACACAATCCCTTACATGTACACTAACCCTAAACCTAACCCAAATCCTAACCATAACCTGTACCCTAACCCTAAACCTTACCCTAACCCGTACCCAAACGCTAAAACTAACCTGTCCCCTAACACTAACACAAACCCGTACGCTCACCCATACCCTAAACCTAACCCGTACCGTTACCCGTACCTTAACCATAACCCTAAACCGTACCCTAACCTGTACCCTAACCCACACCCTAACCTGTACCCTAACCCCTACCATAACCCTAACCCTAACCCAAACCCTAAACCTAACTCATACCCTACACCTAACACTAAACGGTACCCTAACGCTAACCCGTATCCTAAACCTAACCCTAAACCTAAATCTAACCAGTACCCTAACCATATCCCGTACCCTAACGCTACCCCTAACCCGTACACTAACCCTAACCCTAACCCTAACCCTAACCCTAAACCTAACCATAACCCGTACACTAAACTTAACCCTAACCCTACCCCTAAACCTAACCCGTACCCTAACCCTAACCCATACCCTAACCCTAACCCTTACCCTAACCCCTAACACTAAACCTAAACCTAACCCATACCCTAACACTAAACTGAACCCTAAAACTAACCCTAACCCTAACACGTACCTAACACGCACCCTAATCCTAAACCTAACCCTAACCCTTACCCATAACTTAACCCTAACCCTAACCAGTACACTAACCTGAAGCCGTATCCTAACCCTAACCGTAACCCTAACACTAACCCTAACACTAACCCGTACCATAACCCTAACCCAAACCCTAACCGTACCCTAACCCTACCCTAAACCTAAATCTAAACCTAACCCTAACCCTAACTCGCACCCTAAAACTAACCCTAACCCTAGACCTAACACGAACCCTAACCCTAACCCTAACCTGTACCCTAACCCTAAAACTAACCCTAACCCTAATCCTAACCCGTACACTAACCCTAACCCTAACCCTAACCCTAACACTAACTTGTACCCTAACCCTAACCCGTAGTCTAACCCTAACCCCAAACCTAACCCCTAACCCTAACCCTAACCCTAACTCTTACCCTAACCTGTACCCAAACTCTAAACCTAACCCGTACACTAACACTAACCCAAACCCGAAGCCTAACCCATACCCTAACCCTAACACATACCGTTACCGTACCTTAACCCTAAACCTAACCCGTACCTTAACCCTATCACTAACCTATACCCTACCCCGTACCATAACCCTAACCCTAACCCTAACCCTAACCCTAAACCTAAACCTAACCAATACCCTACCCCTAAACCTAATGCGTACCCTAAACTTAACCCATACCCTAAACCTAAACCTAACCCTAAACCTAACCTGTACCCTAACCATATCCCGTACCCTAAACCTACCCCTAACCCTACCCCTACCCCTAACCCTACCCCTAACCCTAACCCTATCCTGTAAACTAACCCTAAGCCTACCCTATCACTAACCCTAATCCTAACTCGTACCCTAACCTTAACCCATACCCTAACCCGTACCCTAACCCTAAACCTAACCCTATCACTAAACCTAACCCTAACCCGTACCCTATCCCGTACCCTAACCCTAAACCTAACCCTATCACTAACCCTAACCCTAACCCGTACCCTAACCCGTACCCTAACCCTAACCCTAACCCTAACCCATACCCTAACCCTAACCCTAACACATACACAAACCCAAACACGTACCCGAACCCTAACCCTAACCCTAAACCTAACCAGTTCCCTAACCCTAACCCGTACCCTAACCCTAAACATAACCCGTACCCTAACCCTAAACCTAACCCTATCACTAACCCTAACCCTAACCCTAACCCGTACCCTAACCCTAACCCTAAACCTAACCCTATCACTAACCCTAACCCTATCCCTAACCCTAACCCGTACCCTAACCCTAAACCCATACCCTAATCCTAACCCTAACACGTACACAAAGCCAAACACGTACCCGAAACCTAACCCTAACCCTAAACCTAACCAGTTCCCTAACCCGTACCCTAACCCTAAACATAACCCGTACCCTAACCCTAAACCTAACCTGTACCCTAACCATAACCCGTACCTTAACCCTAACCCTAACCCGTACCCGTACCCATACAATTACCCTGACTAAAACCCGTACCCTATCCTGAAACATATTCCTAACTGGTACACTACCCTAATCTTAATCCGTAACCTAACCCTAACCATAACCCTAACCTGTACACTAACCGTAACCATAACTCGTAACCTAAACCTAAACCTAACCCTAACCCACACCCTAAACCTAACCCTAACCCTAGCCCTAACCACAACCCGTACCCGAAACCTAAACCTAACCCTAAACATAAACCTAACCCTAACCCGTACCCTAACCCTACGCCAAATCCGTACCCTAAACCTAAACCTAACCCTAACTCGTACCCGAACCCTAACCTAACTCTGACTCTACCCTAACACTAACCCGAACCCTAACACAAACTCTAACCCTAATCCGTACCCTAACCCTAACCCTAACCCTAACTCGTACCCGAACCCTAACCTAACTCTGACTCTACCCTAACACTAACCCGAACCCTAACACTAACTCTAACCCTAATCCGTACCCTAACCCTAACCCTAACCCTAACTCGTACCCTAACCCTAACCCTAACTCTGACCCTAACCCTAACACTAACCCGAACCCTAACCCTAACCCGTACCCTAACCCTAACCCTAAACATAACCGTACCCTAAACCTAAACCTAACCCTAACCCGTACCCTAACCCAAACCCTAACCCTTACACTAAACTTAACCCTAACCCTAACTCGTACCCTAACCCTAACCGTAACCCTGACCCTAACCCTAAGCCAAACCCGTACCCTAAGCCTAACCCATTCCCTAAAACTAACACTAAACCTAACCCTAACCCTAACCCCTACCCTAAAACTAAACCTAACCCTTGACCTAACCCGTACCCAACCCTATCCCGTAACCTAACCCTAACCCTAAACCGTTCCAAATCCTAACAGTAACACTAACCCATACCCTAGCGCTAAACCTAACCCTAACCCTAACCCTAACCCTAGCCCTAACATTAGCGCTAAACCTAACCCTAACCCTAACCCTATCCCGTACCCTAAACCTAACCCTAACTCGTACCCTAACCCTAACCGTAACCCTAACCCTATCGTACACTAACCCTAAACCTAACCCTAACACTAAATCTAACCCGTACTCTAACCCTAACCCTAACACTAAACTTAACCCTAACCCATACTCTAACGCTAACCCGTACCCTAACACTAACCCTTACCCTAACCCTAAACCTAACCCATACCCTAACCCTAAACGTAACCCTAACCCGTACCCAAACCCTAACCCTAACACGTACCCTAACCCTAACCCTAACCCGCACACTAAACCTAACCTTAACCCTAGACCTAACACGTACACTAACCCTATCCCGTACAGGAATCTTAACCCTAACCCATACCGTAACGCTAATACTAACCCTAACCCTAACCCTAACCCTAACCCTAACCCTAACCCGTACACTAACCCTAACCCGTACCCTAACCCTAACCCTAAACCTTTGCCTAACCCTAACACTAATCCTAACCTGTACTCTAACCCTAACCCTAACCCTAACCCTAACCGTACTCTAACCCTAACCCTATCCCTAACACTAACCCTAACCCTAACTCTAACACTAACCTTAACCCGTACACTAACCCTAACCCTAACCCGAACCCTAACCCTAAACCTAACCCGTACCCTAACACTCACCCATATCCTAACCCTAACCCTAACCTTAACCGTAACCCTAACCGTACCCTAACCCTAAAATTAACCCGTACCCTAACACCAACCCTAACCCTAACCCGTAACATACCCTAGCCTCAACCGTACCTAACCCGTACCCTAACCCGAACCTAACTCGTACCCTAACCCTGACCCTAACCCTAACCCTAAACCTAACTCTAACCCTAACCCGTGTCCTAAACCTAACCCTAAACCTTGACCTAACCCGTACCCACCCTATCTCGTACTCTAAACCTAACCCTAACCCGTACCCAAACCCTAACAGTAACCCTAACCCATACCTTAGCGCTAACACTAACCCTAACCCTAAGCCTAACCCGCACCCTAAACCTAAAAGTAACCCTAACACTATCCATAACCTTTACCCGTACCCTAACACTAACCCATACCCTTACACTAACCCTAACCTTAACCGTAACCCTATCCGTACCCTAACCCTAAAACTAACCCGTACCCACCCCCAACCCTAAACCTAACTCGTACCATAACCCTATCCCTAACCCTAACCCGTACCCTAAACCTAACCCTAACTCGTATCCTAACCCTAAACCTAACCCTAAGCCTAACCCGGACATTAACCCTAACACTAACCCTAACACTAACCCTAACCCTAAATCGTACACTAACCCTAAACCTAACCCTAACCCTGACCCTAACCCTAACCCTAAACCGTACCCTAAACCTAACCCTAACCATAACCCTTACCCGTACCCTAACCCTAACCCATACCCTAACCCTAACCCTAACCTTAAACGTAACCCTAACCCGTACCCTAACACTAAAACTAACCGTACCCTAACCCCAACCCTAACACTAACCCCTACCATAACCCTATCCCTAACCCTAACCCTCACCCTAAACCTAACCCGTACTGTTACCCTAACCCATACCATAACCAAACCCTAACCTGTACCCTAACCCTAACCCTAACTCGTACCCTAACCCTAACCCTAACCCTGACCCTAACCCTAACCTTAACCCGTACCCTAAACCTACCCATACACTAACCCTAACCCTAAACCTAACCGGTACCCTAAACATAACCCTAACCCGAACCCTAACCCTAACCCTAACCCTAACACTGACCCTAAACCTAACCCTAACCCGTACCCTAAACCTAAACCGTACCCTAACCCTAATCCTAAACATAAACCGTACCGTAAACCTAACCCTAAACCTAACTCATACCCTAACCCTAACCCTAACCCGGACCCTAACCCTAACCCTAACCCGTACTCTAAGCCTAACCCATACCCTAACCCTAACCCTAAACCTAACCCTAACCCTAACCTGTACCCTAAACCTAACCCTAACCCTTGACCTAACCCATATCCAAAACTATCCCGTACACTAACCCTAACCCTAACCCTAACCCTAAACCTACCCCGCACACTAAACCTAAACCTAACACTAACCCTAACCATAACCCTTACACGTACCCTAACCCTAACCCATACCCTAACCTAACCGTAACCTTAACCGTAACCCTGACCAGTACCCTAACCCTAAAACTAACCCGTACCCTAAACCCAACCCTAACTCTAACCTGTCCCATAACCCTATCCATAACGCTAATCCTGACCCTAAACCTAACCCTAACCTGTACCCTACCCCTAACCCTAACCCTCACCTAAACCTAACCCTAACCCGTACCCTATCCTTAAACCGTAACCCAAACCTAACCCTAACTCTAAACTTAACGCATACACTAATCCTATACCGTACCCTAAACCTAACCCAAACCCGTACCCTAACCCTAACCCTAACATGATCCGTACACTAACCCTATCCCAAACCCTAACACTAACCCTAACCCGTACTCTAACCCTAACACTAACCCTAAACCTAACCCTAACCCGTACTCTAACCCTAACCCATACTCTAACACTAACCCTAACCCTAACACTAATGCTAACCCGTACTCTAACCCTAAACCTAACCCTAACTCTAACCCTAACCCATAGTATAACCCTAACCCTAAACCTTACCCTAACCGTAACCCTAACCCGAACTCTAAACCTATCCCGTAGCCTAACCCTAACTCTATCCCTAACCCCTAACACTAACCCTAACCCTTACCCTAACCTGTACCCAAATGGTAAACCTAACCCGTACCCTAACATGAACTCAAACCCGTACTCTAAACATAACCATAACCCTAACCCTAAACCGAACCCTAAACTTAACTCTAACCCTAAGCCTAACCATAACACTTAACCGTACCCTAACCCTAACCCACACCCTAACCCTAAACCTAACCGTAAGCCTAACTCGCACCCTAAACCTAAAACTAACCCTAACCTTAACCATAACCCTTACCCTAACCCTAACCCATACCCTAAGCCTAACCCATACACTAAACTTAACACTAAACCTAACCCTAACCCTAAACCTAACCCTTGACCTAACCGGTGCCAAACCCTATCCCGTAACCTAACCCTAACCCTAACCCGTACCCAAACACTAACAGTAACCCTAACCCATACCCTAGCGCTAAACCTAACCATAACCCTAAACCGCACCCTAAACCTAAACCTAACACTAACCCTAACCATAACCCTTACCCGTACCCTAACCCTAACCCATACCCTAACCCTAACCCTAACCTTAATTGTAACCCTGAACAGTACCCTAACCCTAAAACTAACCCGTACCCTAACCCCAAACCTAACCCTAACCCGTACTTTAACCCTATCCCTAACCCTAACCCTGACCGTAAACCTAACCCGAACCCGAACCCGAACCCTAACCCGAACCCTAACCCTGACCCGCGCCTAAACCTAACCCTAACCCGTACCCTAACCCTAACCCGTAACCTAAACCTAACCAAAACCCGAAACTTAAAATGTACCCTTACCCTATCCAGAACGCTAAAACTAAACCTAACCCGTACCCTAAACCTAACCCTAACGCTAACCCTATCCGTACACTAACCCTAACCCTAACCCTAACCCTAACACTAACCTAACCTGTACTCTAACCCTAACCCTAACCCTAAACCTAACCCTAACCCATACTCTAAATTTAACCCGTACCCTAACACTAACACTAACCCTAACACTAACCCTAACCCATACTCTAACCCTATACCTAACCCTAACTCTAAACCTAACCCGTACTATAACCATAACCCTAAACTTAACCCTAACCCTAACCCTAACCCGTACAGTAACCCTAAACCGTACCCTAACACTAACCCTAACCCTAAACCTAACCCTAACCCTGACCCTAACCCGTACCCTAACCCGTACCCTAACCCTAAACGGTACCCTAACCCTAACCCTAAACGTAACCCGTACCCTAACCCGAAACGTAATGCTAACCCGTACCCTAACCCTAACCCTAACAGGTACCCTAACCCTAACCCTAACCCTAACCCGCAAATAAACCTAAACCTAGCCCTAGACCTAGCACGTACATTAACCCTATCCCGTACCCTAACCTTAACCCTAACCCGTACCGTAACCCTAACACTAACCCTAACACTAACCCTAACCCTAACCCTAACCCATACACTAACCCTAACCCGAACGATAACCCGTACACTAACCCGTACCCTAACCCTACCCGTAGCCTAACCCTAACTCAAACCCTACCCCTACCCTAAACTTAACCCAAATCCTTACTCTAAACTGTACCCAAACGGTAAACCTAACCCGTACCCTAACACTAACCCAAATCCTTACTCTAACCCTAACCCTAACCCGCACGTAAAATTAACCCTAACCCTAACACAAATCATAACCCTTAACCGTAACCTAACCCTAACCCATACCCTAAAACGAACCCTAACCTTAACCATAACCCTAACCCATACCCTAACCCTAAAACTAACCCATACCCTAATCCCACCCCTAAACCTAACCCGTACTCTAACACTAACCCAAACCCGTACTCTAACCCTAACCCTAAAGCTAACCCTAAACCGCACCCTAAACTTAACCCTAACCCTAACCCTAACCCTAACCATAACCCTTAACGGTACCCTAACACTAACCCACACCATAAACCTAACCCTAACTTTAACCGTAACCCTAACCCATACCCTAACCCTAAAACTAACCCGTACCCTAACCCCAACCCTAACCCTAACCCATACACTAACACTAAACCTAACCCTAACCCTGACCCTAAACCTAACCCTAACCCGTACACTAACCCTAACCCTAACCTTAACCCTCACCCTAAACCTAAACCTAACCCGCACCCTAACCCTAACCCGTAACCTAAACCTAATCCTAACCCTAAACTTAACATGTACGCTAACCCTATCCCCTTCCCTAAACCTAACCCTAACCCGTAACCTAACCATAAACCTAACCCTAAGCCTAACCCATACATTTACCCTCACCCTAAACCTAATACTAACCCTACCCCGTACTCTAACCCTAACACTAACCCTAACCCGTACCCTAACCCTAACCCTAACCCTTTCCCTCTCCGTAACACAAACCCTAACCCGTACACTAAATCTAACCCTAACCCTAACCCTAACCCTAACCCTAACCGTACTCTAACCCTAACAATAACCCTCACCCTTACCCTAACCCGTACTGTAAACCTAACCCTAAACCTAAACCTAACCCTCACCATACTCTAACCCTAACAATAACCCTCACCCTTACCCTAACAAATACTGTAATCCTAACCCATAACATAACTCTAAACCCTACCCCGTACCCTAACCCTAACCCCAAATCTTACCCTAAACCTAACCCTGACCCAAACACTAACCCTTACACGTAACCTAAAACTAACCCGTACCCTAACCCTAACCCTAACCCTAACCCATACACTAAACCTAAACCTAACCCTAACTCATACCCTAAACCTAACCCTAACCCTGACCCTAACCTGTGCCCTAAACCTACCCATAACCTAACACTAAACCTAACCCTAACCCGTACCCTAAACCAAACCCTAAACCTTGACCTAACCCGTACCCAACCCTATCCCGTAGCCTAACCCTAACCCTAACCCATACCCAAACCCTAACAGTAACCCTAACCCATACCCTAGTGCTAACCCTAACCCTAATCCAAAGCATAACCCGCACCCTAAACCTAAACCTAACCCTAACCCTAAACTTAACCCGTATGCTAACCCTATCCTGTACCCTAAACCTAACCCTAAACCCTAGCCTAACCCGTACATTAACCCTAAACCTAACCCTAACACTAACCCTACCCCGTATTCTAACCCTAACCCTAACCCTAACCCTAACCCTTACCTAAACCTAACCCTAAACCTAACCCTAACCCTAACCCTAACCGTACTCTAAACCTAATCCTAACCCGCAACCTAAACCTAACCCATACTGTAACCCTAACCCGTACAAAAACCCTAACACTAACCCGTACCCTAACCCTAACCCTAACTCATACCCTAACCCTAACCCTAACACTAACCCTAAACCGCACACTAAACCTAACCCTAACACTAGACCTAACACGTACACTAACCCTAACCCGTACTGTAACCCTAAACCGTAGCATAACACTAACCCTAACCCTAACCCGTACCCTAAACTTAACCCTAAATCATACCCTAACCCTAACCCTAAACCTGACCCTAAACCTAACCCGAACCCGTAACCTAAACCTAACCTGTACCCTAACCCTGACCCTAACCCTAACCCGTAACCTAAACCTAACCCTAAACCGTACCCTAACCCTAAACCTAACCCTAACTCTGACCCTAACCCTAACCCTAACCCGTACCCTAAGCCTAACCCATAACCTAAACCTAACCCTAATTCTAACCCTAAGCCTAACCCAAACCCTAAAAGTAACCCTAACCCTTGACCTAACCTGTCCCAAACCTATCCCGTTACCTAACCCTAACCCTAACCCATACCCAAACCTTAACAGTAACCCTAACCCATACCCTAGCGCTAACTCTAACCCTAACCCTAACACTAACCCACATCCTAAACCCAAACCTAACCATAACCCTAACCATAACCCTTACCCGTACCCTAAACCTAACCCATACGCTAGCCCTAACCCTAACCTTAACCGTAACCCTGACCCGTACACTAACCCTAAAACTAACCCATACCCTTACCCCAACCCTAACCCTATCCCGTATCATAACCCTATCCCTAACTCTAACCCTGACCCTAAACCTAACCCTTACTCGTACCCTAACCCTAACCCTAACCCTAACCCGCACCTAAACCTAACCCTAAACCGCAACCTAAACCTAACCCTAACCCTAAACTTAACCCGTACGCTAACCCTATCCCATACCCTAACCCTAACCCTAACCCGTACCCTAACCCTAACCCTAACCCTATCCGTACACTAAACCTAACCCCAACCCTAACACTAACACTAACCCTAACCCGTACTCTAACCCTAACCCTAACCCTAAACCTAACCCTAAACCGTACTCTAACCCTAACCCGTACCCTAACACTAACCCTAAACCTAACACTAACCCTAAACCGTACTCTAACCCTAAAGCTAACCCTAACTCTAAACCTAACCCGTACTATAACCCTAACCATTACCCTAACCCTAACCCTAACCCTAAACATAACCCTAACCCGTACCGTAACCCTAACACGTACCCTAACCGTAACCCATACTCTAAACCTAACCCTAACCCTTACCCAAACCCTAACCCTACCCTAACCCATAACATAACCCTAACCCTAACCTTAATCGTAACCCTAACACGTACCCTAATCCTAAAACTAAGACGTACCCTAACCCCAACCCTAACCCTAACCAGTACCATAACCCTTAACCTAAACCTAACCCTGTCCCTAAACTTAACCCTAACCAGTATCCTTAACCCTAACCCTAACCCGCACCTAAACCTAACCCTAACCCGTACCCTAACCCTAACCTGTACTCTAAACCTAACCCTAACCCTAAAGTTAACCCGTACGCTAACCCTATCCCGTACCCTAAACCTAACCCAAACCCATACCCTAACCCTAACCCTAACCCTATCCGTACACTAACCCTAACACTAACCCTAACCCTAACACTAAACCTAACCCGTACTCTAATCTTAACCCTAACCCTAAACCTAACCCTAACCCGACCTCTAACCCTAACCCTTACCCTAACACTAACCCTAACCCTAACACTAACCCTAACCCGTACTCTAAGCCCTAACCCTAACCCTAAACCTAACAATAACCCCGACCCTATCCCTAACCCTAACCCGTACTCTAACCCTAAACACTAACACTAACCCTAACCCTAACCCGCACCCTAAACTTAACCCTAACCCTAACCAATACCCTAACCCAAAACCTAACCCGTACCCTAACCCCAACACTAACCCTAACCCGTACCCTAACACTAACCATCAACCTAACCCGCACCCTAATCTTAACCCTAACCCTAACCCAAACCATAACCCTTAACCTTAACCATAACCCTAATCCTTACCCTAACCCTAAAACTAACCTGTAACCTAACCCCAACCCTAACCCTAAGCCGTACCCTAACACTAACCCTAAACCTAACCCTGACCCACAACCTAACCCTAACCCTTACACTAAACAAAACCCTAACGCTAACCCGCACCCTAAACCTAACCCTAACCCATACCCTAATCCTAACCCGTAACCTAAACCTAACCCTAACCCTAAACTTAACCCGTACGCTAAACCTATCCCGTACCCTAAACCTAACCGTAACCCGTATCCTAACCCTAAACCTAACCCTAAACCTACCCCGTACTCTAACCCTAACCCTAACCTTAAACCGTACCCTAACCTTAACCCTAACCCTAACCCTAACCCGTACTCTAAACAAAACCCTAACCCTAACCCTAACTGTACTCTAACCCTAACCCTAACCCTCACACTAACCCGTACTGTAACCCTAACCCATACCCTAACCCTAACCCGTAACCTAAACCTAACCCTAACCTTAAACTTAACCCGTATGCTAACCCTATTCGGTAACCTAAACCTAACCCTAACCCATACCATAACCCTATCCCTAACCCTAACCCTGACACTAAACCTAACCCTAACCCGTACCCTAAACCTTACCCGCACCTAAACCTAACCCTAACCCGTACCCTAACCCTAACACGAAACCTAAACCTAACCCTAACCCTAAACTTAACCCATACACTAACCCGATCCCGTAACCTAACGCTAACCCTAACCCTAACCCGTACCCTAACCCTAACCCTAACCCTATCCATACACTAACCCTAAACCTAACCCTAACACTAACCCTAACCCGTACTCTAACCCTAACACTAATCCTAAACCTATTCCTAACCCGTACTCTAACCCTAACCCGTACCCTAACACTAACCCTTACACTAAACCAAAACCTAACCCATACCCTAACCCTAAACGTAACCCTAACCCGTACGCAAACCCTAACCCTAACACGTACCCTAACCCTAACCCTATCCCTAACACTTACCCACACACTAAACCTAACCCTAACCCTAGACCTAACACGTACACTAACTCTCTCCCATACCGTAACCTTAACTCTAACCCGTACCATAACACTAACACTACCTCTAACCCTAACCCTAACCCTAACCCGTACACTAACCCTAACCAGAACCCTAACCCTAACAAAAACCCGCTACCTAACCCTACCCGTAGCCTAAACCTAACTCTAACCCTAACCCCTAACCCTAATGCTAACCCTAACCCTTACCCTAACCCGTATCCAAATGATAAACTAAACCGTACCCTAACTCTAACCCAAACTCGCACTCTAGCCCTAACCCTAACCCTAACCCGCACCCTAAACTTAACCCTAACCCTAACCCAAACCATAACCCTTAACCGTAACCTAACCTTAACACATACCTTAACCATAATCCTAAGATTAACCATAAACCTAACCCGTACCCTAACCCTAAAACTAACCCGTACCCTAACCCCAACCCTAACCCTAACCCGTACCCTAACACTAACCCTAACCCTAAACCTGACCCTAAACCTAACCCTAACCCTTACACTAACCCTAACCCTAACCCTAACCCGCACCCTAAACCTAACCGTAACCCGTACCCTAACCCCAACCCGTAACCTAAACCTAACCCTAACCCTAAACTTAACCCGTACACTAACCCTATCCCGTACCCGAAACCTAACCGTAACCCGTATCCTAAACCTAAACCTAACCCTAAGCCTAACCTGTACATTAACCCTAACCCTAACCCTAAAACTAACCCTACCCAGTACTCTAACCCTAACCATTACCCTAACCCTAACCCGTACCCTAACCCGTACCCTAACAGTAACCCTAACACTAACCCTAACCATTACTAAACCCTAACCCAAACCCTAACCGTACTCTAACACTAACCCTAACCCTCACCCTAACCCTAACCCATGCTGTAACCCTAACCCGTACCATAACATAACCCTAACCCATACCCAAACCCTAACCCTAACTCGTACCCTAAACCTAACTCTTACCTTGACCCTAAACCTAACCCTAACCCGTACCCTAAACCTAAACCATAACCTAACCCTAACCCTAACCCGTACCCGTACCCTAAACCTAACCATAACCGTAGACTTAACACATACACTACCCCTATCCCATACTGTAAACTTAACCCTAACCCGTACCATAACCCTAACACTAACCCTATCCCTAACCATAACCCTAACCCTAACCCTAACTCTAACCCTAACCCGTACACTAAACCTAACCCGAACCCTAACCCTAACCCTAACCCGCACACTAAACCTTACCCTAACCATAGACCTAACACGTACACTAACCCTATCCTGTACCATAAACTTAACCCTAACCCATACCGTAACCCTAACACTAACCCTAACCCTAACCCTAACCCTAACACTAACCCGTACACTAACGCTACCCTGAGCCCTAACCCTAAACCTAACCGGTACCCTAACCCTACCCGTAGCCTAACCCTAACTCTAAACCTAACCCCTAATCCTAACCCTAACCCTAAATCTTACCCTAACCCGTACCCAAACTTTAAACCTAACCCATACCCTAACGCTAACCCAAACCCGTACTCTAACCCTAAACCTAAACCTAACCCTAACCCGCACCCTAAACTTAACCCTAACCCTGACCCAAACCATAACCCTTAAACGTAACCTAACCCTAACCCATACCCTAACCCTAAAACTAATCTTAACCGTAACCCTAACACGTACTCTAACCCTAAAACTAACCCGTACCCTAACCCCAACCCTAACCATAACCAGTACCATAACCCTATCCCTAAACCTAACCATGATCCTAACACTAACCTTAACCCGTACCCTTAACCTAACCCTAACCCTTGACCTAACCCGTACCCAAACCTATCCCGTACCCTAACCCTAACCCTAAACCGTACCCAAACCCTAACAGTAACCCTAACCCGTACCCAAGCGCTAACCCTAACCCTAACCCTAACCCGCACCCTAAACCTAACCCTAAACCTAACCACAACCCTTAACCATACCCTAACCCTAACCTATACCCTAACCCTAAACCTAACACTAACCCTAAACCGCACACTAAACCTAACCCTAACCCTAGACCTAACACGTACACTAACCCTAACCCGTACTGTAACCCTAAACCGTAGCATAACACTAACCCTAACCCTAACCCGTACCCTAACCTTAACCCTAAATCATACCCTAACCCTAACCCTAACCCTGACCCTAACCCTAACCCGAACCCGTACCCTAAACCTAACCCGTTCCCTAACTCTGACCCTAATCCTAACCCTAACCCGTACCCTAAGCCTAACCCATACCCTAAACCTAACACTAATCCTAACCCTAAGCCTAACACGAAACCTAAAAGTAACCCTAACCCTTGACCTAACCCGTACCCAAATCTATCCCAAACCTAACCCTAACCCTAACCCGTACCCAAACCCTAACAGTAACCCTAACCCATACCCTAGCGCTAACGCTAACCCTAACCCTAACACTAAACCACATCCTAAACCCAAACCTAACCATAACCCTAAACATAACCCTTAACCGTACCCTAAACCTAACCCATACCCTAGCCCTAACCCTAACCTTAACCATAACCCAGACCCATACACTAACCCTAAAACTAACCCGTACTTTACCCCAACCCTAACCCTAACCCGTATCATAACCCTATCCCTAACCCTAACCCTGACCCTAAACTTAACCCTTACTCGTACCCTAACCCTAACCCTAACCCTAACCCGCACCTAAACCTAACCCTAAACCGTAAACTAAACCTAACCCTAACCCTAAACTTAACCCGTATGCTAACCCTATCCCGTACCCTAAACTTAACCCTAACCCGTACCCTAACCCTAACCCTAACCCTATCCGTACACTAACCCTAACCCTAACCCTAACCCTAACACTAACACTAACCCTAACCCGTACTCTAACCCTAACCCTAACCCTAAACCTAACCCTAAACCGTACTCTAACCCTAACCCGTACCCTAACCCTAACCCGCACCCTAAACCTAACCCTAACCCGTACCCTAACCCGTAACCTAAACCTAACCCTAACCCTAAACTTAACCCGTACGCTAACCCTATCCCGTACCCTAAACCTAAACCTAACCCGTATCCTAACCCTAAACCTAACCCTAAACCTAACCAGTACTCTAATCCTAACCCTAACCCTAAACCGTACCCTAACCCTAAAACTAACCCTAACCCTAACCCTAACCCTAACCCGTACTCTAACCCTAATGCTAACCCTAAGCCTAACCGTACTCTAACCCTAACCCTAACCCTCACACTAACCCTAACCCGTACTGTAACCCTAACCCGTACCCTAACCCTAACCCGTAACCTAAACCTAACCCTAACCTTAAACTTAACCCGTACGCTAACCCTATCCCGTAACCTAAACCTAACCCTAACCCGTACCATAACCCTATCCCTAACCCTAAACCTGACACTAAACCTAACCCTAACCCGTACCCTAAACCTAACCTGCACCTAAACCTAACCCTAACCCGTACCCTAACCCTAACATGAAACCTAAACCTAACCCTAACCCTAAACTTAACCCGTAACTAACCCGATCCCGTACCCTAACCCTAACCCTAACCCGTACCCTAACCCTAACCCTAACCCTAACCCTATCCATACACTAACCCTAAACCTAACCCTAACACTAACCCTAACCCGTACTCTAACCCTAACCCTAATCCTAAACCTATCCCTAATCCGTACTCTAACCCTAACCCGTACCCTAACACTAACCCTTACACTAAACCAAAACCTAACCCATACCCTAACCCTAAACGTAACCCTAACCCGTACCCAAACCCTAACCCTAACACGTACCCTAACTCTAACCCTATCCCTAACACTTACCTGCACACTAAACCTAACCCTAACCCTAGACCTAACACGTACACTAACTCTCTCCCGTACCATAACCTTAACTCTAACCCGTACCATAACCCTAACACTACCACTAACCCTAACCCTAACCCTAACCTTAACCCTAACCCGTACACTAACCCTAATCAGAACCCTAACCCTAACAAAAACCGGCTACCTAACCCTACCCGTAGCCTAAACCTAACTCTAACCCTAACCCCTAACCCTAAAGCTAACCCTAACCCTTACCCTAACCCGTATCCAAACGGTAAACCTAAACCGTACCCTAAATCTAACCCAAACCCGCACTCTAGCCCTAACCCTAACCCGCACCCTAAACTTAACCCTAACCCTAACCCAACCATAACCCTTAACCGTAACCTAACCCTGACACATACCTTAAACCTAACCCTAAGCTTAACCATAACTCTAACCCGTACCCTAACCCTAAAACTAACCCGTAACCTAAACCAACCCTAACCCTAACATGTACCCTAACACTAACCCTAACCCTAAACCTGACCCTAAACCTAACCCTAACCCTTACACTAACCCTAACCCGTAACCTAAACCTAACCCTAACCCTAAACTTAACCCGTACACTAAACCTATCCCGTACCCGAAACCTAACCGTAACCCGTATCCTAAACCTAAACCTAACCCTAAGCCTAACCTGTACATTAACCCTAACCCTAACCCTAAAACTAACCCTACCCCGTACTCTAACCCTAACCCTTACCCTAACCCTAACCCGTAGCCTAACCCGTACCCTAACACTAACCCTAACACTAACCCTAACCCTTACTAAACCCTAACCCAAACCCTAACCGTACTCTAACACTAACCCTAACCCTCACCCTAAACATAACCCATACTGTAACCCTAACCCGTACCATAACCCTAACCCTAACCCGTACCCTATCCCTAACCCTAACTCGTACCCTAAACCTAACCCTTACCTTGACCCTAAACCTAACCCTAACCCGTACCCTTAACCTAAACCATAACCTAACCCTAACCCTTACCCGTACCCTAAACCTAACCGTAACCGTAGACCTAACACGTACACTAACCCTATCCCGTACCATAAACTTAACCCTAACCCGTACCGTAACCCTAACACTAACCCTAACCCTAACCCTAACCCTAACCCTAACTCTAAACCTAACCCGTACACTAAACCTAACCCGAACCCTAACCCTAACCCTAACCCGCACACTAAACCTAACCCTAACCGTAGACCTAACACGTACTAACCCTATCCAGTACCGTAAACTTAACCCTAACCCATACCGTAACCCTAACACTAACCCTAACCCTAACCCTAACCATAACACTAACCCGTACGCTAACACTAACCCGAGCCCTAACCCTAAACCTAACCGGTACCCTAACCCTACCCGTAGCCTAACCCTAACTCTAACCCTAACCCCTAATCCTAACCCTAACCCTAACCCTTACCCTAACCTGTACCCAAACTTTAAACCTAACCCGTACCATAACACTAACCCAAACCCGTACTCTAACCCTAACCCTAACCTGCACCCTAAACTTAACCCTAACCCTAACACAAACCAAAAACCTTAACTGTAACCTAACCCTAACCCATAACTTAAACCTAACCCTAACCTTAACCATAACCCTAACCTGTAACCAAACCCTAAAACAAACCCATACCCAAACACCAACCATAACACTAACCCGCACTCTAACACTAACCCTAAACGTAACCCTGACCCTAAACCTAACCCTAAACCTTACAATAACTCTAAACCTAACCCTAACCCGCACCCTAAACCTAACCCTATTCCGTACCCTAACCCTAACACGTAACCTAAACCTAACCCTAACCCTAAACTTAACCCGTACGCTAACACTATCTTGTACCCTAAACCTAACCCTAACCCGTAGCCTAACCCTAAACCTAACCCTAAGCCTAACCCGTACATTAACCCTAACCCTAACCCTAACACTAACCCTACCCTGTATTCTAACCCTAACCCTTACGTAAACCACACCCTAACCCTAACACTAAACCGTACTCTAACCCTAACCCTAACCCTAACCGTACTCTAACCCTAACCCTAACCCTCAACCTAACCCTAACCCATACTGTAACCCTAACCCGTACCCTAACCCTAACACTAACCTGTACCCTAAACCTAAACCTAACGCTAACTCGTACCCTAACCCTAACCCTAACCCTGACCCCAACCCTAACCCTAACCCGTACCCTAAACCTAACCCATACCATAACCCTAACCCTAATCCTAACCCTAAGCCTAACCCATACCGTAAACCTAACCCTAACCCTTGACCTAACCCACACCCAACCCTATCCCGTAACCTAACCCTAACCCTAACCAGTACCCAAAACCTAACAGTAACCCTAACCCGTACCCAAGCGCTAACCCTAACCCTAACACTAACCCGCACCTTAAACCTAACCCTAACCCTAACCACAACCCTTAACCATACCCTAACCCTAACCTATACCCTAACCCTAACCCTAACACTAACCCTAAACCGCACACTAAACCTAACCCTAACCGTAGACCTAACACTTACACTAAACCTAACCTGTACTGTAACCCTAACCCGTACCATAACCCTAAACCTAACGTGTACTCTAACCCTAACCCGTACCCTAAACCTAAACCTAACCCTAACCCTGACCCTAACCCTAACCCTAACCCGTACCCTAAACCTAACCCGTATGCTAACCCTGAACCTAACCCTAAAACATAACCTAAACCTAAGTCTAACCCGTACCCTAAACCTAAACCTAACACTAACCTTGACCCTAACCCTAACCCTAACCCGTACCCTAAGCCTAACCCATACCCTAAACCTAACCCTAATCCTAACCCTAAGCTTAACCCATACCCTAAACCTAACCCTAATCCTAACCCTAAGCCTAACCCGTACCCTAAACCTAACCCTAACCCTTGACCTAAACCGTACTCAACCCTATCCCGTAACCTAACCCTAACCCTAACCCGTACCCAACCCTAACAGTAACCCTAACCCATACCTAAGCGCTAACCCTGACCCTAACCCTAACACTAACCCGCACCCTAAACCCAAACCTAACCCTAAGCCTAACCATAACCCTTACCCGTACCCTAACCCTAACCCATACCCTAACACTAACCCTAACCTTAACCGTAACCCTGACCCATACACTAACCCTAAAACTAACCCGTACCCTTACCCCAACCCTAACACTAACCCGTATCATAACCCTATCCCTAACCCTAACCCTGACCCTCAACCTAACCCTTACTCGTACCCTAACCCTAACCCTAACCCGCACCTAAACCTAACCCTAACCCGTAACCTAAACCTAAACCTAACCCTAAACTTAACCCATACGCTAACCCTATCCCGTACCCTAAACCTAACCCTAACCTGTACACTAACCCTAACCCTAACACTATCTGTACACTAACCCTAACCCTAACCCTAACAATAACACTAACCCTAATCTGTACTCTAACCCTAACCCTAACCCTAAAACTAACCCTAAACTGTACTCTAACCCTAACCCGTACCCTAACACTAACGCTAACCCTAACAATAAACCTAACCCGTACTCTTACCCTAAACCTAACCCTAACTCTAACCCTAACACGAACTATAACCTTAACCCTAAACCTAACCCTAACCTTAACCCTAATCGTAACCCTTACAGTAACCCTAACCCCTACCCTAAACCTAACCCTAACCCGTACCGTAACCCTAAACCGTACCCTACCCTAACCCTAAAACTAACCTGTACCCTAACCCTAAACCTAACCCTTTCCCTAACCCATACCCTAACACTACCCGTAGCCTAACCCTAACTCTAAACCTAACCCCTAACCATAACCTAAACCCTAACCCTTACCCTAACCCGTACCCAAAATTTAAACCTAACCCGTACCCTAACACTAACCCAAACCCACACCCTAACCCTAACACTAACCCGCACCCTAAACTTAACCCTAACCCTAACATAAACCATAAACCTTAACCGTAACCTATCCCTAACCAAAAGCTTAACACTAACCCTAACATTAACAATAACCGTACCCGTAACCAAACCCTAAAACTAACCCGTACCCTAACATCAACCATAACACTAACCCGCACCCTAACACTAACCCTAAACCTAACCCTGACCCTAAACTTAACCCTAACCCTTACACTAACCCTAACCCTAACCCTAACCCGCACCCTAAACCTAACAATATCCCGTACCCTAACCCTAACCCGTAACCTAAACTAACCCTAACCCTAAACTTAACCCGTATGCTAAGCCTATCCCGTACCCTAAACCTAACCCTAACCCGCAGCCTAACCCTAAACCTAACCCTAAGCCTAACCCATACATTAACCCTAACCCTAACCCTAACACTAACCCTACCCCGTATGCTAACCCTAACCCTAACCCTAACCCATACCCTAACACTAAACCTAACCTGCACACCAACCCGAACCCGTTCCCGAACCCTAAGCCTAACCCTAAACCTAACCCGTACCCTAACCCTAACCTGTACCCTAACCCTAACCCGTACCCTAACCCAAACCCTAACCAGTACCCTAACCATAACACGTACCCTAACCCTAACCCTTACCCTAAACTTAACCTAAACCTAACCCGTATACTAACCATAACCCTAATGCTAACCCTACCCTAACCCGTACCCTAAAGTTAACCCTAACCCTAAACCTAAACCTAACACTAACCCTAAACCGTACATTAAAACTAACCCTAACACTAACCCTAACCCGTACCCTAATCCTAACCCTAACCCTAACCTGTACCCTAATCCAAACCCTAACCATACACTAACCCTAACCCTAACCCTAACCTGCACCCTAAACCTAACCCTAACCCTAACCCTAACACTTACCTGTACCCGTACCCTAACCCTAACCAATACCCTAAGCCTAACCCTAACCTTAACCTTAACTCTAACCCGTACCCTATCACTAACCAGTACCCTAACCCTAACCCGTACCCTATCCTTAAACCTAACCCTAACCCTAACCCTAAGCCATACCCTAAACATAACCCTAAACCTAAACCTAACCCTATCCCGTACAATAACCTTAACCCTAACACTAATCCTATCCCTAACTCTAAGCCGTACCCTAACCGTAACCCGTACTCTAACCCTAAACCTAACACTAAACCTAACCCGAAACCTAACCCTAACCTGTACCCTAACCCGTACCCTAACCCTAACCCTAACCTCTAACCCCTAACCCTAATCCGTACCCTAACTCATACCATAACCCTAACCCTAAACCTAAACCCTAACCATAACCCTAACCCTTACCATAACCCGTACCCAAATGCTAAACCTAACCCCTACCCTAACACTAACCAAACCCGTACCCTAACCCGTAACCTAACCCTAAACTGTACAGTTACCTGTACCTTAACCATCACCCTAACCCTTAACCTAAACCGTACCCTAACCCTAACCCTAACCCTAACCTGTACCCTAACCAGTACCATAACCCTAACCCTAACCCTAACCCTAAACCTAACCCATACACTACCCCTAACACTAACGCGAACCCTAAACCTAACCCGTACCCTAAACGTAACCCTAACCATAAACCTAACCCGTACCCTAACCGTGTACCGTACCCTAACCCTACACCTAACCCGTAACCTATCCCTAACCCTAATCCTAACCCTAACGTGTACACGAACCTTAACCCTAACCCTAACCCTAACCCTAACCCGTACCCTAACCCTAGCCCGTACACTAACCCTAACCCTAACCCTAACCCATAACCCTAACCCTAACCCTAACCCGTACCCTAACCCGTACCCTAAAACTAACACGTACCTTAAACCTAAACCTAACCCTAAACCTAAACCTAACCCGTACCCAAACCCTAACCCTAACCCAAACCGTATAAGTACCCTAACCCTAACCCGAACCGTAACCTTAACCCTAACCCGTACCCTAACCCTAACCCATACCCTGACCCTAACCCTAAACTTAACCTAACCCTAACCTTAACCTGTACACTAACCCTAACCCTAACCCTAACTGTAACCCTAACCCTAACCATAACCCGTAGACTAACCCTAACCCTAACCCTAACTGTAACCCTAACCCTAACCCTAACCCGTACCCTAACCCTAACCCTAAACCTAAACCTAACACTAACCCTAACCCGTACACTAAACAAAACCCTAACAATAACACTAACCCGTACCCTAACCTTAACCCTAACCCGTACCCTAACCCTAACCCTAACACTTTCCCGTACCCTAAGCCTAACCCTAACCATGACCCTAACCCTAATCCTAACCCGTACACTATCTCTAACGCTAACCCTAACCCTAAGCCGTACCCTAACCCTAACCCTAAACTTTCCCGTACACTAAGCCTAACCCTAACCCTAACCGTAACCCTAACCCGTACTCTACCCCTCACCCAAACCCATCCCCTAAACCTAACCCGTACCCTAAACCTAACGCTAACCCTAAACCTAACTCGTACCTTATCCCTATCCCGTACCCAAACACTAACCCACCCTAAACCTAAACCTACCCCTAACCCTATCCCGTACAATAACCCTAACCCTAACCCTAATCCTAAACCTAACACTAACCCGTACCCTAACCGTAACCCGTATTCTAACCCTAACCGTAACCCTAAACCTAACCCGTAACCTAACCCTAACCTATACCCTAACCCATACCCTAACGTAACCCCTAACCCTAATCTGTACCCTAACCCGTACCATAACCCTAACCCTAACGAAAACCCGAACCATAACCGTAACCCTTACCCTAACCCGTAACCAATCGCTAAACCTAACCCATAACCTAACACTAACCCAACTCCGTACCCTTACCCGTAAAGTAACCCTAAACCATACCGTTACCCATACCTTAACCCTAACCCTAACCCATACCCTAACCCATACCCTAATCCTAACCCTAACTTGTACCCTAACCTGTACCATAACCATAACCCTAACCCTAACCCTAACCCTAAACCTAACCCATACTCTACCCATAACCCTAAACCATAACCTAACCCTATCCCATACCCATATCCTAACCCTAACCCCAAAAGAACCATACCGTAACCGTATCCCGTACCCTAACCCTACCACTAACCCGTACCATAACCCTAACCCTAATCCTAACCCTAACCCGTACACTAACCTTAACCCTAACCCTAACCTAAACGTAACCCTAACCCGTACCCTAACCCGAACCCATACACTAACCATAACCCTAACCCTAACCCTAAACCTAACCCTAACCCGTACCCTATCCAGACCCTAAACCTAAACCTAACCCTAACCCGTACCCTATCCCTACCCATAGCCTAACCCTACCACATATCCTAACCCTAACCCTTACCCTAACCCCTAACCCTGAACCTAACCCTCTCTCATACCCTAACCCTAACCCGTACCCTAACCCTAACTATTACCCTAACCCCTAACCCTAAACCTAACCCGAACCAGATCCCTAACCGGTACACAAAGACTAAACCTAACCCTAACACTAACCCTAACCCTAACTCGTACACTAATCCGTACCCTAACACATACCCTACCGTAACCCATACCCTAATATTAACCCTAACCCGTACACAAACCCGAACCCGTACCCAAACCATAACCCTAACCCTAAACCTAACTCGTACCCTAACCCTAACCAAAACCTGTACCTGTACCCTAACCCTAACCCGTACCCTAACCCTACCCCTAAACTTAACCCTAACACTAATTCTAAATTAACCCGTACGCTAACCTATCCCGTAACTTAAACCTAACCCTAACACATACCCTAACCCTAACGCTAACCCTAAACCTAATCCGAACCAGATCCCTAACCCGTACACAAACACTAAACCTAACCCTAACACTAACCCTAACACTAACCCATACACTAACCCTAACCCAAACCTACACCTAACCCTAACCCTAACCCGTACCCTAAACCTAAACCTAACCCTAACCCGCACCCTGAACCTAACCCTAACACTAAACCTAACAATAAACCGTAACCGTACCCTAACCCAAACCCATACTAAACCCTAACCCTAACCCTAACCTTAACCCTAACCCTAACCCGTACCCTAAACCTAACCCTAACCCTAACCCTAACTCGTACCCTAACCCTAACCCTACCACTGACCCTCAACCTAACCCTAACCTGTACCCTAAACCTAACCCATACCATAACCCTAACCCTAACCCGTACCGTTACCCTAACCCTAACCCTAACCCGTACCCTAACCCTAACCCTAACCCTTGACCTAACCCGTACCCTAAAACGATCCCGTACCCTAAACCTATCCTGTACCTTAACCCGAACCCTTACACGTACCCTAACCTGCACCCTTACCCTAACCCATAACCTAACACTAACCCTAAACCTAACCCTAACCAGAACCCTAACCCTAACCATAAACCTAACCCATAACCTAACCCTAACCCGTACCCGTACCCTAAACCGTACCCTTACGCGTACAATAACCCTAACCCTAAACCGTACCCTAACCCATTACCTAACCCTAACCCACCCTAACCCGTACCCTAACCCTAACCCATACCCTAACTCTAACCCGTACCCGTACCCTAACCCATACCTTTACGCGTACCCTAACCCTAACCAAAACTCGTACCCTAACCCGAAACGTAAACCTAACCCGTACCCTAAACCTTATATTAACCCGTACCCTAAACCTAATCGTAACCCTAACCTGTACCCTAACCCTAACCCGTTCCTTAAACCTAAACCTAACCCTAACCCGCACCCTAAACCTAACACTAAACCGAACCCTAAACATAACCCGTACCCGTACTCTAACCCTAACCCGTACCCAACCCTAACCCTAACCCTAAACTTAACCCTAACCCTAACTTTTACCCTAAACCTAACCCTAACCTTAACTCGTACCCTAACCCTAACCCTAACCCTGACCCTAACCCTATCCCAACCCGTACCCTAAACCTAAACTGTACACTAACCCTAACCCTAACCCTAATCCATAACCTAAACATAATCCTAACCCTAACTCGTACACTAACCCTAACCCTCTCCCTAAACCTAACCCAAACACGTACCCTAACCCTAACCCCTAACCCTAACCTAACCCTAACACTTACCCTAACCCGTATCCAAATGCTAAACCTAACCCGTACCCTAGCACTAACCCAAAATCGTAACCTAACCCGTACACTAACCCTAACCCGTACCGTTACCTGTAACTTAACCCTAACCTTAACCCGTACCCTTATCCGTACCCTAACCCTAACCCTAACCCTAAACCTAATACTAACCCTTACCCTAACCCGTTCCCTAACCCTAACCCTAACCTGTACCCTAACCCTAACCTGTACCCTAACCCGTACCCTAAACCTAACCCGTACCTTATCACTAACCCTAACCCGAACCCTAATCCTAACCCTAACCCTAACCCGTACCCTAATCCTAACCCTAACCCTAACCCTAAACGGTACCCAAACCCGTACCCTAACCCTAACCCTAAACCTAACCCTAACCCATACTCTAAACCTAACCCTAACCCGTACCTTAACCCGTACCCTAAACCTAACCCTAACACTAACACTAACCCATACCCTAACCAAACCCTAACCTTAACCCTAACCCGTACCTGTACCCATACACTAAACCTAACCAAAACCCGTACCCTAACCCGAAACGTATTCCTAGCCCGTACACTACCCTAATCTTAACCCGTACCCTAACCCTAACCGTAACCCTAAACTGTACCCTAACCCTAACTCTAACCCGTACCCTAAACCTAAACCTAACCCTAACCCGCACCGTAAACCTAACACTAACCCTAACCATAACCATAACCATAACATGTACCCGTACCCTAACCCTAACCGGTACCCAAACACTAAACCTAACCCTAACCCTAACCCTAACCCTAACCCTAACCCTAATCCGTACCCTAAATCTAACCCTAACCCTAACTCGTAACCTAACCCTAACCCTAACCCTGACCCTAACCCTAACCCTAACCCGTACCCTAACCCTAACCCTCAACCTAACCGTACCCTAAACCTAAACCTAACTCTAACTCATACCCTAACCCTAACCCTAACCCTGACCCTGCCTTAACCCTAACCCGTACCCTAAACCTAACCAATACCCTAACCCTAACCATAACCCTAACCCTAACTCTAACCTGTACCCTAACCCTAACCCTAACCCTTGACCTAACACAACCCTACCCTATCCCGTCCACTAACCCTATCCGTAACCCGTACCCAAACCCTAACAGTAACCCTAACCCGTACCCTAACCCTAACCCTAACCTTACCCGCAACCTAAACCTAACCCTAACCCTAATCCTAACCATAACCCTATCGCGTTCCCAAACCCTAACACTAACCGTAACATGAACACTAACCCTAAACCTAACCCAAATCATAAACATAACCCGTACCCTAACACGTACCCTAACCCGTAACCTAACCCTAACCCATACCCTGACCCTAACCATAACCCCTAACCCCTAACCCTATTCCGTACCCTAACCCATACCGTACCCTAAACTGTAACCAAATCCGTACCCTAACCCTAAACCTAACCTGTACCTTACCCCTAACCCTAACCCATACCCTGACCCTAAACCTTACCCTAACTCGTTCCCTAACCCTAACCCGTACCCAAACCCTAACAGTAACCTTAACCCGTACCCTAACTCTAACCCTAACCTGTACCCTAACCCTAAACCTAACCCTAACCTTACCCGCACACTAAACCTAACCCTAACCGTAATCCTAACCATAACCCTATCCTGTTCCCAAACCCTAACACAATCCCTTACATGTACACTAACCCTAAACCTAACCCAAATCCTAACCATAACCTGTACCCTAACCCTAAACCTTACCCTAACCCGTACCCAAACGCTAAAACTAACCTGTCCCCTAACACTAACACAAACCCGTACGCTCACCCATACCCTAAACCTAACCCGTACCGTTACCCGTACCTTAACCATAACCCTAAACCGTACCCTAACCTGTACCCTAACCCACACCCTAACCTGTACCCTAACCCCTACCATAACCCTAACCCTAACCCAAACCCTAAACCTAACTCATACCCTACACCTAACACTAAACGGTACCCTAACGCTAACCCGTATCCTAAACCTAACCCTAAACCTAAATCTAACCAGTACCCTAACCATATCCCGTACCCTAACGCTACCCCTAACCCGTACACTAACCCTAACCCTAACCCTAACCCTAACCCTAAACCTAACCATAACCCGTACACTAAACTTAACCCTAACCCTACCCCTAAACCTAACCCGTACCCTAACCCTAACCCATACCCTAACCCTAACCCTTACCCTAACCCCTAACACTAAACCTAAACCTAACCCATACCCTAACACTAAACTGAACCCTAAAACTAACCCTAACCCTAACACGTACCTAACACGCACCCTAATCCTAAACCTAACCCTAACCCTTACCCATAACTTAACCCTAACCCTAACCAGTACACTAACCTGAAGCCGTATCCTAACCCTAACCGTAACCCTAACACTAACCCTAACACTAACCCGTACCATAACCCTAACCCAAACCCTAACCGTACCCTAACCCTACCCTAAACCTAAATCTAAACCTAACCCTAACCCTAACTCGCACCCTAAAACTAACCCTAACCCTAGACCTAACACGAACCCTAACCCTAACCCTAACCTGTACCCTAACCCTAAAACTAACCCTAACCCTAATCCTAACCCGTACACTAACCCTAACCCTAACCCTAACCCTAACACTAACTTGTACCCTAACCCTAACCCGTAGTCTAACCCTAACCCCAAACCTAACCCCTAACCCTAACCCTAACCCTAACTCTTACCCTAACCTGTACCCAAACTCTAAACCTAACCCGTACACTAACACTAACCCAAACCCGAAGCCTAACCCATACCCTAACCCTAACACATACCGTTACCGTACCTTAACCCTAAACCTAACCCGTACCTTAACCCTATCACTAACCTATACCCTACCCCGTACCATAACCCTAACCCTAACCCTAACCCTAACCCTAAACCTAAACCTAACCAATACCCTACCCCTAAACCTAATGCGTACCCTAAACTTAACCCATACCCTAAACCTAAACCTAACCCTAAACCTAACCTGTACCCTAACCATATCCCGTACCCTAAACCTACCCCTAACCCTACCCCTACCCCTAACCCTACCCCTAACCCTAACCCTATCCTGTAAACTAACCCTAAGCCTACCCTATCACTAACCCTAATCCTAACTCGTACCCTAACCTTAACCCATACCCTAACCCGTACCCTAACCCTAAACCTAACCCTATCACTAAACCTAACCCTAACCCGTACCCTATCCCGTACCCTAACCCTAAACCTAACCCTATCACTAACCCTAACCCTAACCCGTACCCTAACCCGTACCCTAACCCTAACCCTAACCCTAACCCATACCCTAACCCTAACCCTAACACATACACAAACCCAAACACGTACCCGAACCCTAACCCTAACCCTAAACCTAACCAGTTCCCTAACCCTAACCCGTACCCTAACCCTAAACATAACCCGTACCCTAACCCTAAACCTAACCCTATCACTAACCCTAACCCTAACCCTAACCCGTACCCTAACCCTAACCCTAAACCTAACCCTATCACTAACCCTAACCCTATCCCTAACCCTAACCCGTACCCTAACCCTAAACCCATACCCTAATCCTAACCCTAACACGTACACAAAGCCAAACACGTACCCGAAACCTAACCCTAACCCTAAACCTAACCAGTTCCCTAACCCGTACCCTAACCCTAAACATAACCCGTACCCTAACCCTAAACCTAACCTGTACCCTAACCATAACCCGTACCTTAACCCTAACCCTAACCCGTACCCGTACCCATACAATTACCCTGACTAAAACCCGTACCCTATCCTGAAACATATTCCTAACTGGTACACTACCCTAATCTTAATCCGTAACCTAACCCTAACCATAACCCTAACCTGTACACTAACCGTAACCATAACTCGTAACCTAAACCTAAACCTAACCCTAACCCACACCCTAAACCTAACCCTAACCCTAGCCCTAACCACAACCCGTACCCGAAACCTAAACCTAACCCTAAACATAAACCTAACCCTAACCCGTACCCTAACCCTACGCCAAATCCGTACCCTAAACCTAAACCTAACCCTAACTCGTACCCGAACCCTAACCTAACTCTGACTCTACCCTAACACTAACCCGAACCCTAACACAAACTCTAACCCTAATCCGTACCCTAACCCTAACCCTAACCCTAACTCGTACCCGAACCCTAACCTAACTCTGACTCTACCCTAACACTAACCCGAACCCTAACACTAACTCTAACCCTAATCCGTACCCTAACCCTAACCCTAACCCTAACTCGTACCCTAACCCTAACCCTAACTCTGACCCTAACCCTAACACTAACCCGAACCCTAACCCTAACCCGTACCCTAACCCTAACCCTAAACATAACCGTACCCTAAACCTAAACCTAACCCTAACCCGTACCCTAACCCAAACCCTAACCCTTACACTAAACTTAACCCTAACCCTAACTCGTACCCTAACCCTAACCGTAACCCTGACCCTAACCCTAAGCCAAACCCGTACCCTAAGCCTAACCCATTCCCTAAAACTAACACTAAACCTAACCCTAACCCTAACCCCTACCCTAAAACTAAACCTAACCCTTGACCTAACCCGTACCCAACCCTATCCCGTAACCTAACCCTAACCCTAAACCGTTCCAAATCCTAACAGTAACACTAACCCATACCCTAGCGCTAAACCTAACCCTAACCCTAACCCTAACCCTAGCCCTAACATTAGCGCTAAACCTAACCCTAACCCTAACCCTATCCCGTACCCTAAACCTAACCCTAACTCGTACCCTAACCCTAACCGTAACCCTAACCCTATCGTACACTAACCCTAAACCTAACCCTAACACTAAATCTAACCCGTACTCTAACCCTAACCCTAACACTAAACTTAACCCTAACCCATACTCTAACGCTAACCCGTACCCTAACACTAACCCTTACCCTAACCCTAAACCTAACCCATACCCTAACCCTAAACGTAACCCTAACCCGTACCCAAACCCTAACCCTAACACGTACCCTAACCCTAACCCTAACCCGCACACTAAACCTAACCTTAACCCTAGACCTAACACGTACACTAACCCTATCCCGTACAGGAATCTTAACCCTAACCCATACCGTAACGCTAATACTAACCCTAACCCTAACCCTAACCCTAACCCTAACCCTAACCCGTACACTAACCCTAACCCGTACCCTAACCCTAACCCTAAACCTTTGCCTAACCCTAACACTAATCCTAACCTGTACTCTAACCCTAACCCTAACCCTAACCCTAACCGTACTCTAACCCTAACCCTATCCCTAACACTAACCCTAACCCTAACTCTAACACTAACCTTAACCCGTACACTAACCCTAACCCTAACCCGAACCCTAACCCTAAACCTAACCCGTACCCTAACACTCACCCATATCCTAACCCTAACCCTAACCTTAACCGTAACCCTAACCGTACCCTAACCCTAAAATTAACCCGTACCCTAACACCAACCCTAACCCTAACCCGTAACATACCCTAGCCTCAACCGTACCTAACCCGTACCCTAACCCGAACCTAACTCGTACCCTAACCCTGACCCTAACCCTAACCCTAAACCTAACTCTAACCCTAACCCGTGTCCTAAACCTAACCCTAAACCTTGACCTAACCCGTACCCACCCTATCTCGTACTCTAAACCTAACCCTAACCCGTACCCAAACCCTAACAGTAACCCTAACCCATACCTTAGCGCTAACACTAACCCTAACCCTAAGCCTAACCCGCACCCTAAACCTAAAAGTAACCCTAACACTATCCATAACCTTTACCCGTACCCTAACACTAACCCATACCCTTACACTAACCCTAACCTTAACCGTAACCCTATCCGTACCCTAACCCTAAAACTAACCCGTACCCACCCCCAACCCTAAACCTAACTCGTACCATAACCCTATCCCTAACCCTAACCCGTACCCTAAACCTAACCCTAACTCGTATCCTAACCCTAAACCTAACCCTAAGCCTAACCCGGACATTAACCCTAACACTAACCCTAACACTAACCCTAACCCTAAATCGTACACTAACCCTAAACCTAACCCTAACCCTGACCCTAACCCTAACCCTAAACCGTACCCTAAACCTAACCCTAACCATAACCCTTACCCGTACCCTAACCCTAACCCATACCCTAACCCTAACCCTAACCTTAAACGTAACCCTAACCCGTACCCTAACACTAAAACTAACCGTACCCTAACCCCAACCCTAACACTAACCCCTACCATAACCCTATCCCTAACCCTAACCCTCACCCTAAACCTAACCCGTACTGTTACCCTAACCCATACCATAACCAAACCCTAACCTGTACCCTAACCCTAACCCTAACTCGTACCCTAACCCTAACCCTAACCCTGACCCTAACCCTAACCTTAACCCGTACCCTAAACCTACCCATACACTAACCCTAACCCTAAACCTAACCGGTACCCTAAACATAACCCTAACCCGAACCCTAACCCTAACCCTAACCCTAACACTGACCCTAAACCTAACCCTAACCCGTACCCTAAACCTAAACCGTACCCTAACCCTAATCCTAAACATAAACCGTACCGTAAACCTAACCCTAAACCTAACTCATACCCTAACCCTAACCCTAACCCGGACCCTAACCCTAACCCTAACCCGTACTCTAAGCCTAACCCATACCCTAACCCTAACCCTAAACCTAACCCTAACCCTAACCTGTACCCTAAACCTAACCCTAACCCTTGACCTAACCCATATCCAAAACTATCCCGTACACTAACCCTAACCCTAACCCTAACCCTAAACCTACCCCGCACACTAAACCTAAACCTAACACTAACCCTAACCATAACCCTTACACGTACCCTAACCCTAACCCATACCCTAACCTAACCGTAACCTTAACCGTAACCCTGACCAGTACCCTAACCCTAAAACTAACCCGTACCCTAAACCCAACCCTAACTCTAACCTGTCCCATAACCCTATCCATAACGCTAATCCTGACCCTAAACCTAACCCTAACCTGTACCCTACCCCTAACCCTAACCCTCACCTAAACCTAACCCTAACCCGTACCCTATCCTTAAACCGTAACCCAAACCTAACCCTAACTCTAAACTTAACGCATACACTAATCCTATACCGTACCCTAAACCTAACCCAAACCCGTACCCTAACCCTAACCCTAACATGATCCGTACACTAACCCTATCCCAAACCCTAACACTAACCCTAACCCGTACTCTAACCCTAACACTAACCCTAAACCTAACCCTAACCCGTACTCTAACCCTAACCCATACTCTAACACTAACCCTAACCCTAACACTAATGCTAACCCGTACTCTAACCCTAAACCTAACCCTAACTCTAACCCTAACCCGTAGTATAACCCTAACCCTAAACCTTACCCTAACCGTAACCCTAACCCGAACTCTAAACCTATCCCGTAGCCTAACCCTAACTCTATCCCTAACCCCTAACACTAACCCTAACCCTTACCCTAACCTGTACCCAAATGGTAAACCTAACCCGTACCCTAACATGAACTCAAACCCGTACTCTAAACATAACCATAACCCTAACCCTAAACCGAACCCTAAACTTAACTCTAACCCTAAGCCTAACCATAACACTTAACCGTACCCTAACCCTAACCCACACCCTAACCCTAAACCTAACCGTAAGCCTAACTCGCACCCTAAACCTAAAACTAACCCTAACCTTAACCATAACCCTTACCCTAACCCTAACCCATACCCTAAGCCTAACCCATACACTAAACTTAACACTAAACCTAACCCTAACCCTAAACCTAACCCTTGACCTAACCGGTGCCAAACCCTATCCCGTAACCTAACCCTAACCCTAACCCGTACCCAAACACTAACAGTAACCCTAACCCATACCCTAGCGCTAAACCTAACCATAACCCTAAACCGCACCCTAAACCTAAACCTAACACTAACCCTAACCATAACCCTTACCCGTACCCTAACCCTAACCCATACCCTAACCCTAACCCTAACCTTAATTGTAACCCTGAACAGTACCCTAACCCTAAAACTAACCCGTACCCTAACCCCAAACCTAACCCTAACCCGTACTTTAACCCTATCCCTAACCCTAACCCTGACCGTAAACCTAACCCGAACCCGAACCCGAACCCTAACCCGAACCCTAACCCTGACCCGCGCCTAAACCTAACCCTAACCCGTACCCTAACCCTAACCCGTAACCTAAACCTAACCAAAACCCGAAACTTAAAATGTACCCTTACCCTATCCAGAACGCTAAAACTAAACCTAACCCGTACCCTAAACCTAACCCTAACGCTAACCCTATCCGTACACTAACCCTAACCCTAACCCTAACCCTAACACTAACCTAACCTGTACTCTAACCCTAACCCTAACCCTAAACCTAACCCTAACCCATACTCTAAATTTAACCCGTACCCTAACACTAACACTAACCCTAACACTAACCCTAACCCATACTCTAACCCTATACCTAACCCTAACTCTAAACCTAACCCGTACTATAACCATAACCCTAAACTTAACCCTAACCCTAACCCTAACCCGTACAGTAACCCTAAACCGTACCCTAACACTAACCCTAACCCTAAACCTAACCCTAACCCTGACCCTAACCCGTACCCTAACCCGTACCCTAACCCTAAACGGTACCCTAACCCTAACCCTAAACGTAACCCGTACCCTAACCCGAAACGTAATGCTAACCCGTACCCTAACCCTAACCCTAACAGGTACCCTAACCCTAACCCTAACCCTAACCCGCAAATAAACCTAAACCTAGCCCTAGACCTAGCACGTACATTAACCCTATCCCGTACCCTAACCTTAACCCTAACCCGTACCGTAACCCTAACACTAACCCTAACACTAACCCTAACCCTAACCCTAACCCATACACTAACCCTAACCCGAACGATAACCCGTACACTAACCCGTACCCTAACCCTACCCGTAGCCTAACCCTAACTCAAACCCTACCCCTACCCTAAACTTAACCCAAATCCTTACTCTAAACTGTACCCAAACGGTAAACCTAACCCGTACCCTAACACTAACCCAAATCCTTACTCTAACCCTAACCCTAACCCGCACGTAAAATTAACCCTAACCCTAACACAAATCATAACCCTTAACCGTAACCTAACCCTAACCCATACCCTAAAACGAACCCTAACCTTAACCATAACCCTAACCCATACCCTAACCCTAAAACTAACCCATACCCTAATCCCACCCCTAAACCTAACCCGTACTCTAACACTAACCCAAACCCGTACTCTAACCCTAACCCTAAAGCTAACCCTAAACCGCACCCTAAACTTAACCCTAACCCTAACCCTAACCCTAACCATAACCCTTAACGGTACCCTAACACTAACCCACACCATAAACCTAACCCTAACTTTAACCGTAACCCTAACCCATACCCTAACCCTAAAACTAACCCGTACCCTAACCCCAACCCTAACCCTAACCCATACACTAACACTAAACCTAACCCTAACCCTGACCCTAAACCTAACCCTAACCCGTACACTAACCCTAACCCTAACCTTAACCCTCACCCTAAACCTAAACCTAACCCGCACCCTAACCCTAACCCGTAACCTAAACCTAATCCTAACCCTAAACTTAACATGTACGCTAACCCTATCCCCTTCCCTAAACCTAACCCTAACCCGTAACCTAACCATAAACCTAACCCTAAGCCTAACCCATACATTTACCCTCACCCTAAACCTAATACTAACCCTACCCCGTACTCTAACCCTAACACTAACCCTAACCCGTACCCTAACCCTAACCCTAACCCTTTCCCTCTCCGTAACACAAACCCTAACCCGTACACTAAATCTAACCCTAACCCTAACCCTAACCCTAACCCTAACCGTACTCTAACCCTAACAATAACCCTCACCCTTACCCTAACCCGTACTGTAAACCTAACCCTAAACCTAAACCTAACCCTCACCATACTCTAACCCTAACAATAACCCTCACCCTTACCCTAACAAATACTGTAATCCTAACCCATAACATAACTCTAAACCCTACCCCGTACCCTAACCCTAACCCCAAATCTTACCCTAAACCTAACCCTGACCCAAACACTAACCCTTACACGTAACCTAAAACTAACCCGTACCCTAACCCTAACCCTAACCCTAACCCATACACTAAACCTAAACCTAACCCTAACTCATACCCTAAACCTAACCCTAACCCTGACCCTAACCTGTGCCCTAAACCTACCCATAACCTAACACTAAACCTAACCCTAACCCGTACCCTAAACCAAACCCTAAACCTTGACCTAACCCGTACCCAACCCTATCCCGTAGCCTAACCCTAACCCTAACCCATACCCAAACCCTAACAGTAACCCTAACCCATACCCTAGTGCTAACCCTAACCCTAATCCAAAGCATAACCCGCACCCTAAACCTAAACCTAACCCTAACCCTAAACTTAACCCGTATGCTAACCCTATCCTGTACCCTAAACCTAACCCTAAACCCTAGCCTAACCCGTACATTAACCCTAAACCTAACCCTAACACTAACCCTACCCCGTATTCTAACCCTAACCCTAACCCTAACCCTAACCCTTACCTAAACCTAACCCTAAACCTAACCCTAACCCTAACCCTAACCGTACTCTAAACCTAATCCTAACCCGCAACCTAAACCTAACCCATACTGTAACCCTAACCCGTACAAAAACCCTAACACTAACCCGTACCCTAACCCTAACCCTAACTCATACCCTAACCCTAACCCTAACACTAACCCTAAACCGCACACTAAACCTAACCCTAACACTAGACCTAACACGTACACTAACCCTAACCCGTACTGTAACCCTAAACCGTAGCATAACACTAACCCTAACCCTAACCCGTACCCTAAACTTAACCCTAAATCATACCCTAACCCTAACCCTAAACCTGACCCTAAACCTAACCCGAACCCGTAACCTAAACCTAACCTGTACCCTAACCCTGACCCTAACCCTAACCCGTAACCTAAACCTAACCCTAAACCGTACCCTAACCCTAAACCTAACCCTAACTCTGACCCTAACCCTAACCCTAACCCGTACCCTAAGCCTAACCCATAACCTAAACCTAACCCTAATTCTAACCCTAAGCCTAACCCAAACCCTAAAAGTAACCCTAACCCTTGACCTAACCTGTCCCAAACCTATCCCGTTACCTAACCCTAACCCTAACCCATACCCAAACCTTAACAGTAACCCTAACCCATACCCTAGCGCTAACTCTAACCCTAACCCTAACACTAACCCACATCCTAAACCCAAACCTAACCATAACCCTAACCATAACCCTTACCCGTACCCTAAACCTAACCCATACGCTAGCCCTAACCCTAACCTTAACCGTAACCCTGACCCGTACACTAACCCTAAAACTAACCCATACCCTTACCCCAACCCTAACCCTATCCCGTATCATAACCCTATCCCTAACTCTAACCCTGACCCTAAACCTAACCCTTACTCGTACCCTAACCCTAACCCTAACCCTAACCCGCACCTAAACCTAACCCTAAACCGCAACCTAAACCTAACCCTAACCCTAAACTTAACCCGTACGCTAACCCTATCCCATACCCTAACCCTAACCCTAACCCGTACCCTAACCCTAACCCTAACCCTATCCGTACACTAAACCTAACCCTAACCCTAACACTAACACTAACCCTAACCCGTACTCTAACCCTAACCCTAACCCTAAACCTAACCCTAAACCGTACTCTAACCCTAACCCGTACCCTAACACTAACCCTAAACCTAACACTAACCCTAAACCGTACTCTAACCCTAAAGCTAACCCTAACTCTAAACCTAACCCGTACTATAACCCTAACCATTACCCTAACCCTAACCCTAACCCTAAACATAACCCTAACCCGTACCGTAACCCTAACACGTACCCTAACCGTAACCCATACTCTAAACCTAACCCTAACCCTTACCCAAACCCTAACCCTACCCTAACCCATAACATAACCCTAACCCTAACCTTAATCGTAACCCTAACACGTACCCTAATCCTAAAACTAAGACGTACCCTAACCCCAACCCTAACCCTAACCAGTACCATAACCCTTAACCTAAACCTAACCCTGTCCCTAAACTTAACCCTAACCAGTATCCTTAACCCTAACCCTAACCCGCACCTAAACCTAACCCTAACCCGTACCCTAACCCTAACCTGTACTCTAAACCTAACCCTAACCCTAAAGTTAACCCGTACGCTAACCCTATCCCGTACCCTAAACCTAACCCAAACCCATACCCTAACCCTAACCCTAACCCTATCCGTACACTAACCCTAACACTAACCCTAACCCTAACACTAAACCTAACCCGTACTCTAATCTTAACCCTAACCCTAAACCTAACCCTAACCCGACCTCTAACCCTAACCCTTACCCTAACACTAACCCTAACCCTAACACTAACCCTAACCCGTACTCTAAGCCCTAACCCTAACCCTAAACCTAACAATAACCCCGACCCTATCCCTAACCCTAACCCGTACTCTAACCCTAAACACTAACACTAACCCTAACCCTAACCCGCACCCTAAACTTAACCCTAACCCTAACCAATACCCTAACCCAAAACCTAACCCGTACCCTAACCCCAACACTAACCCTAACCCGTACCCTAACACTAACCATCAACCTAACCCGCACCCTAATCTTAACCCTAACCCTAACCCAAACCATAACCCTTAACCTTAACCATAACCCTAATCCTTACCCTAACCCTAAAACTAACCTGTAACCTAACCCCAACCCTAACCCTAAGCCGTACCCTAACACTAACCCTAAACCTAACCCTGACCCACAACCTAACCCTAACCCTTACACTAAACAAAACCCTAACGCTAACCCGCACCCTAAACCTAACCCTAACCCATACCCTAATCCTAACCCGTAACCTAAACCTAACCCTAACCCTAAACTTAACCCGTACGCTAAACCTATCCCGTACCCTAAACCTAACCGTAACCCGTATCCTAACCCTAAACCTAACCCTAAACCTACCCCGTACTCTAACCCTAACCCTAACCTTAAACCGTACCCTAACCTTAACCCTAACCCTAACCCTAACCCGTACTCTAAACAAAACCCTAACCCTAACCCTAACTGTACTCTAACCCTAACCCTAACCCTCACACTAACCCGTACTGTAACCCTAACCCATACCCTAACCCTAACCCGTAACCTAAACCTAACCCTAACCTTAAACTTAACCCGTATGCTAACCCTATTCGGTAACCTAAACCTAACCCTAACCCATACCATAACCCTATCCCTAACCCTAACCCTGACACTAAACCTAACCCTAACCCGTACCCTAAACCTTACCCGCACCTAAACCTAACCCTAACCCGTACCCTAACCCTAACACGAAACCTAAACCTAACCCTAACCCTAAACTTAACCCATACACTAACCCGATCCCGTAACCTAACGCTAACCCTAACCCTAACCCGTACCCTAACCCTAACCCTAACCCTATCCATACACTAACCCTAAACCTAACCCTAACACTAACCCTAACCCGTACTCTAACCCTAACACTAATCCTAAACCTATTCCTAACCCGTACTCTAACCCTAACCCGTACCCTAACACTAACCCTTACACTAAACCAAAACCTAACCCATACCCTAACCCTAAACGTAACCCTAACCCGTACGCAAACCCTAACCCTAACACGTACCCTAACCCTAACCCTATCCCTAACACTTACCCACACACTAAACCTAACCCTAACCCTAGACCTAACACGTACACTAACTCTCTCCCATACCGTAACCTTAACTCTAACCCGTACCATAACACTAACACTACCTCTAACCCTAACCCTAACCCTAACCCGTACACTAACCCTAACCAGAACCCTAACCCTAACAAAAACCCGCTACCTAACCCTACCCGTAGCCTAAACCTAACTCTAACCCTAACCCCTAACCCTAATGCTAACCCTAACCCTTACCCTAACCCGTATCCAAATGATAAACTAAACCGTACCCTAACTCTAACCCAAACTCGCACTCTAGCCCTAACCCTAACCCTAACCCGCACCCTAAACTTAACCCTAACCCTAACCCAAACCATAACCCTTAACCGTAACCTAACCTTAACACATACCTTAACCCTAATCCTAAGATTAACCATAAACCTAACCCGTACCCTAACCCTAAAACTAACCCGTACCCTAACCCCAACCCTAACCCTAACCCGTACCCTAACACTAACCCTAACCCTAAACCTGACCCTAAACCTAACCCTAACCCTTACACTAACCCTAACCCTAACCCTAACCCGCACCCTAAACCTAACCGTAACCCGTACCCTAACCCCAACCCGTAACCTAAACCTAACCCTAACCCTAAACTTAACCCGTACACTAACCCTATCCCGTACCCGAAACCTAACCGTAACCCGTATCCTAAACCTAAACCTAACCCTAAGCCTAACCTGTACATTAACCCTAACCCTAACCCTAAAACTAACCCTACCCAGTACTCTAACCCTAACCATTACCCTAACCCTAACCCGTACCCTAACCCGTACCCTAACAGTAACCCTAACACTAACCCTAACCATTACTAAACCCTAACCCAAACCCTAACCGTACTCTAACACTAACCCTAACCCTCACCCTAACCCTAACCCATGCTGTAACCCTAACCCGTACCATAACATAACCCTAACCCATACCCAAACCCTAACCCTAACTCGTACCCTAAACCTAACTCTTACCTTGACCCTAAACCTAACCCTAACCCGTACCCTAAACCTAAACCATAACCTAACCCTAACCCTAACCCGTACCCGTACCCTAAACCTAACCATAACCGTAGACTTAACACATACACTACCCCTATCCCATACTGTAAACTTAACCCTAACCCGTACCATAACCCTAACACTAACCCTATCCCTAACCATAACCCTAACCCTAACCCTAACTCTAACCCTAACCCGTACACTAAACCTAACCCGAACCCTAACCCTAACCCTAACCCGCACACTAAACCTTACCCTAACCATAGACCTAACACGTACACTAACCCTATCCTGTACCATAAACTTAACCCTAACCCATACCGTAACCCTAACACTAACCCTAACCCTAACCCTAACCCTAACACTAACCCGTACACTAACGCTACCCTGAGCCCTAACCCTAAACCTAACCGGTACCCTAACCCTACCCGTAGCCTAACCCTAACTCTAAACCTAACCCCTAATCCTAACCCTAACCCTAAATCTTACCCTAACCCGTACCCAAACTTTAAACCTAACCCATACCCTAACGCTAACCCAAACCCGTACTCTAACCCTAAACCTAAACCTAACCCTAACCCGCACCCTAAACTTAACCCTAACCCTGACCCAAACCATAACCCTTAAACGTAACCTAACCCTAACCCATACCCTAACCCTAAAACTAATCTTAACCGTAACCCTAACACGTACTCTAACCCTAAAACTAACCCGTACCCTAACCCCAACCCTAACCATAACCAGTACCATAACCCTATCCCTAAACCTAACCATGATCCTAACACTAACCTTAACCCGTACCCTTAACCTAACCCTAACCCTTGACCTAACCCGTACCCAAACCTATCCCGTACCCTAACCCTAACCCTAAACCGTACCCAAACCCTAACAGTAACCCTAACCCGTACCCAAGCGCTAACCCTAACCCTAACCCTAACCCGCACCCTAAACCTAACCCTAAACCTAACCACAACCCTTAACCATACCCTAACCCTAACCTATACCCTAACCCTAAACCTAACACTAACCCTAAACCGCACACTAAACCTAACCCTAACCCTAGACCTAACACGTACACTAACCCTAACCCGTACTGTAACCCTAAACCGTAGCATAACACTAACCCTAACCCTAACCCGTACCCTAACCTTAACCCTAAATCATACCCTAACCCTAACCCTAACCCTGACCCTAACCCTAACCCGAACCCGTACCCTAAACCTAACCCGTTCCCTAACTCTGACCCTAATCCTAACCCTAACCCGTACCCTAAGCCTAACCCATACCCTAAACCTAACACTAATCCTAACCCTAAGCCTAACACGAAACCTAAAAGTAACCCTAACCCTTGACCTAACCCGTACCCAAATCTATCCCAAACCTAACCCTAACCCTAACCCGTACCCAAACCCTAACAGTAACCCTAACCCATACCCTAGCGCTAACGCTAACCCTAACCCTAACACTAAACCACATCCTAAACCCAAACCTAACCATAACCCTAAACATAACCCTTAACCGTACCCTAAACCTAACCCATACCCTAGCCCTAACCCTAACCTTAACCATAACCCAGACCCATACACTAACCCTAAAACTAACCCGTACTTTACCCCAACCCTAACCCTAACCCGTATCATAACCCTATCCCTAACCCTAACCCTGACCCTAAACTTAACCCTTACTCGTACCCTAACCCTAACCCTAACCCTAACCCGCACCTAAACCTAACCCTAAACCGTAAACTAAACCTAACCCTAACCCTAAACTTAACCCGTATGCTAACCCTATCCCGTACCCTAAACTTAACCCTAACCCGTACCCTAACCCTAACCCTAACCCTATCCGTACACTAACCCTAACCCTAACCCTAACCCTAACACTAACACTAACCCTAACCCGTACTCTAACCCTAACCCTAACCCTAAACCTAACCCTAAACCGTACTCTAACCCTAACCCGTACCCTAACCCTAACCCGCACCCTAAACCTAACCCTAACCCGTACCCTAACCCGTAACCTAAACCTAACCCTAACCCTAAACTTAACCCGTACGCTAACCCTATCCCGTACCCTAAACCTAAACCTAACCCGTATCCTAACCCTAAACCTAACCCTAAACCTAACCAGTACTCTAATCCTAACCCTAACCCTAAACCGTACCCTAACCCTAAAACTAACCCTAACCCTAACCCTAACCCTAACCCGTACTCTAACCCTAATGCTAACCCTAAGCCTAACCGTACTCTAACCCTAACCCTAACCCTCACACTAACCCTAACCCGTACTGTAACCCTAACCCGTACCCTAACCCTAACCCGTAACCTAAACCTAACCCTAACCTTAAACTTAACCCGTACGCTAACCCTATCCCGTAACCTAAACCTAACCCTAACCCGTACCATAACCCTATCCCTAACCCTAAACCTGACACTAAACCTAACCCTAACCCGTACCCTAAACCTAACCTGCACCTAAACCTAACCCTAACCCGTACCCTAACCCTAACATGAAACCTAAACCTAACCCTAACCCTAAACTTAACCCGTAACTAACCCGATCCCGTACCCTAACCCTAACCCTAACCCGTACCCTAACCCTAACCCTAACCCTAACCCTATCCATACACTAACCCTAAACCTAACCCTAACACTAACCCTAACCCGTACTCTAACCCTAACCCTAATCCTAAACCTATCCCTAATCCGTACTCTAACCCTAACCCGTACCCTAACACTAACCCTTACACTAAACCAAAACCTAACCCATACCCTAACCCTAAACGTAACCCTAACCCGTACCCAAACCCTAACCCTAACACGTACCCTAACTCTAACCCTATCCCTAACACTTACCTGCACACTAAACCTAACCCTAACCCTAGACCTAACACGTACACTAACTCTCTCCCGTACCATAACCTTAACTCTAACCCGTACCATAACCCTAACACTACCACTAACCCTAACCCTAACCCTAACCTTAACCCTAACCCGTACACTAACCCTAATCAGAACCCTAACCCTAACAAAAACCGGCTACCTAACCCTACCCGTAGCCTAAACCTAACTCTAACCCTAACCCCTAACCCTAAAGCTAACCCTAACCCTTACCCTAACCCGTATCCAAACGGTAAACCTAAACCGTACCCTAAATCTAACCCAAACCCGCACTCTAGCCCTAACCCTAACCCGCACCCTAAACTTAACCCTAACCCTAACCCAACCATAACCCTTAACCGTAACCTAACCCTGACACATACCTTAAACCTAACCCTAAGCTTAACCATAACTCTAACCCGTACCCTAACCCTAAAACTAACCCGTAACCTAAACCAACCCTAACCCTAACATGTACCCTAACACTAACCCTAACCCTAAACCTGACCCTAAACCTAACCCTAACCCTTACACTAACCCTAACCCGTAACCTAAACCTAACCCTAACCCTAAACTTAACCCGTACACTAAACCTATCCCGTACCCGAAACCTAACCGTAACCCGTATCCTAAACCTAAACCTAACCCTAAGCCTAACCTGTACATTAACCCTAACCCTAACCCTAAAACTAACCCTACCCCGTACTCTAACCCTAACCCTTACCCTAACCCTAACCCGTAGCCTAACCCGTACCCTAACACTAACCCTAACACTAACCCTAACCCTTACTAAACCCTAACCCAAACCCTAACCGTACTCTAACACTAACCCTAACCCTCACCCTAAACATAACCCATACTGTAACCCTAACCCGTACCATAACCCTAACCCTAACCCGTACCCTATCCCTAACCCTAACTCGTACCCTAAACCTAACCCTTACCTTGACCCTAAACCTAACCCTAACCCGTACCCTTAACCTAAACCATAACCTAACCCTAACCCTTACCCGTACCCTAAACCTAACCGTAACCGTAGACCTAACACGTACACTAACCCTATCCCGTACCATAAACTTAACCCTAACCCGTACCGTAACCCTAACACTAACCCTAACCCTAACCCTAACCCTAACCCTAACTCTAAACCTAACCCGTACACTAAACCTAACCCGAACCCTAACCCTAACCCTAACCCGCACACTAAACCTAACCCTAACCGTAGACCTAACACGTACTAACCCTATCCAGTACCGTAAACTTAACCCTAACCCATACCGTAACCCTAACACTAACCCTAACCCTAACCCTAACCATAACACTAACCCGTACGCTAACACTAACCCGAGCCCTAACCCTAAACCTAACCGGTACCCTAACCCTACCCGTAGCCTAACCCTAACTCTAACCCTAACCCCTAATCCTAACCCTAACCCTAACCCTTACCCTAACCTGTACCCAAACTTTAAACCTAACCCGTACCATAACACTAACCCAAACCCGTACTCTAACCCTAACCCTAACCTGCACCCTAAACTTAACCCTAACCCTAACACAAACCAAAAACCTTAACTGTAACCTAACCCTAACCCATAACTTAAACCTAACCCTAACCTTAACCATAACCCTAACCTGTAACCAAACCCTAAAACAAACCCATACCCAAACACCAACCATAACACTAACCCGCACTCTAACACTAACCCTAAACGTAACCCTGACCCTAAACCTAACCCTAAACCTTACAATAACTCTAAACCTAACCCTAACCCGCACCCTAAACCTAACCCTATTCCGTACCCTAACCCTAACACGTAACCTAAACCTAACCCTAACCCTAAACTTAACCCGTACGCTAACACTATCTTGTACCCTAAACCTAACCCTAACCCGTAGCCTAACCCTAAACCTAACCCTAAGCCTAACCCGTACATTAACCCTAACCCTAACCCTAACACTAACCCTACCCTGTATTCTAACCCTAACCCTTACGTAAACCACACCCTAACCCTAACACTAAACCGTACTCTAACCCTAACCCTAACCCTAACCGTACTCTAACCCTAACCCTAACCCTCAACCTAACCCTAACCCATACTGTAACCCTAACCCGTACCCTAACCCTAACACTAACCTGTACCCTAAACCTAAACCTAACGCTAACTCGTACCCTAACCCTAACCCTAACCCTGACCCCAACCCTAACCCTAACCCGTACCCTAAACCTAACCCATACCATAACCCTAACCCTAATCCTAACCCTAAGCCTAACCCATACCGTAAACCTAACCCTAACCCTTGACCTAACCCACACCCAACCCTATCCCGTAACCTAACCCTAACCCTAACCAGTACCCAAAACCTAACAGTAACCCTAACCCGTACCCAAGCGCTAACCCTAACCCTAACACTAACCCGCACCTTAAACCTAACCCTAACCCTAACCACAACCCTTAACCATACCCTAACCCTAACCTATACCCTAACCCTAACCCTAACACTAACCCTAAACCGCACACTAAACCTAACCCTAACCGTAGACCTAACACTTACACTAAACCTAACCTGTACTGTAACCCTAACCCGTACCATAACCCTAAACCTAACGTGTACTCTAACCCTAACCCGTACCCTAAACCTAAACCTAACCCTAACCCTGACCCTAACCCTAACCCTAACCCGTACCCTAAACCTAACCCGTATGCTAACCCTGAACCTAACCCTAAAACATAACCTAAACCTAAGTCTAACCCGTACCCTAAACCTAAACCTAACACTAACCTTGACCCTAACCCTAACCCTAACCCGTACCCTAAGCCTAACCCATACCCTAAACCTAACCCTAATCCTAACCCTAAGCTTAACCCATACCCTAAACCTAACCCTAATCCTAACCCTAAGCCTAACCCGTACCCTAAACCTAACCCTAACCCTTGACCTAAACCGTACTCAACCCTATCCCGTAACCTAACCCTAACCCTAACCCGTACCCAACCCTAACAGTAACCCTAACCCATACCTAAGCGCTAACCCTGACCCTAACCCTAACACTAACCCGCACCCTAAACCCAAACCTAACCCTAAGCCTAACCATAACCCTTACCCGTACCCTAACCCTAACCCATACCCTAACACTAACCCTAACCTTAACCGTAACCCTGACCCATACACTAACCCTAAAACTAACCCGTACCCTTACCCCAACCCTAACACTAACCCGTATCATAACCCTATCCCTAACCCTAACCCTGACCCTCAACCTAACCCTTACTCGTACCCTAACCCTAACCCTAACCCGCACCTAAACCTAACCCTAACCCGTAACCTAAACCTAAACCTAACCCTAAACTTAACCCATACGCTAACCCTATCCCGTACCCTAAACCTAACCCTAACCTGTACACTAACCCTAACCCTAACACTATCTGTACACTAACCCTAACCCTAACCCTAACAATAACACTAACCCTAATCTGTACTCTAACCCTAACCCTAACCCTAAAACTAACCCTAAACTGTACTCTAACCCTAACCCGTACCCTAACACTAACGCTAACCCTAACAATAAACCTAACCCGTACTCTTACCCTAAACCTAACCCTAACTCTAACCCTAACACGAACTATAACCTTAACCCTAAACCTAACCCTAACCTTAACCCTAATCGTAACCCTTACAGTAACCCTAACCCCTACCCTAAACCTAACCCTAACCCGTACCGTAACCCTAAACCGTACCCTACCCTAACCCTAAAACTAACCTGTACCCTAACCCTAAACCTAACCCTTTCCCTAACCCATACCCTAACACTACCCGTAGCCTAACCCTAACTCTAAACCTAACCCCTAACCATAACCTAAACCCTAACCCTTACCCTAACCCGTACCCAAAATTTAAACCTAACCCGTACCCTAACACTAACCCAAACCCACACCCTAACCCTAACACTAACCCGCACCCTAAACTTAACCCTAACCCTAACATAAACCATAAACCTTAACCGTAACCTATCCCTAACCAAAAGCTTAACACTAACCCTAACATTAACAATAACCGTACCCGTAACCAAACCCTAAAACTAACCCGTACCCTAACATCAACCATAACACTAACCCGCACCCTAACACTAACCCTAAACCTAACCCTGACCCTAAACTTAACCCTAACCCTTACACTAACCCTAACCCTAACCCTAACCCGCACCCTAAACCTAACAATATCCCGTACCCTAACCCTAACCCGTAACCTAAACTAACCCTAACCCTAAACTTAACCCGTATGCTAAGCCTATCCCGTACCCTAAACCTAACCCTAACCCGCAGCCTAACCCTAAACCTAACCCTAAGCCTAACCCATACATTAACCCTAACCCTAACCCTAACACTAACCCTACCCCGTATGCTAACCCTAACCCTAACCCTAACCCATACCCTAACACTAAACCTAACCTGCACACCAACCCGAACCCGTTCCCGAACCCTAAGCCTAACCCTAAACCTAACCCGTACCCTAACCCTAACCTGTACCCTAACCCTAACCCGTACCCTAACCCAAACCCTAACCAGTACCCTAACCATAACACGTACCCTAACCCTAACCCTTACCCTAAACTTAACCTAAACCTAACCCGTATACTAACCATAACCCTAATGCTAACCCTACCCTAACCCGTACCCTAAAGTTAACCCTAACCCTAAACCTAAACCTAACACTAACCCTAAACCGTACATTAAAACTAACCCTAACACTAACCCTAACCCGTACCCTAATCCTAACCCTAACCCTAACCTGTACCCTAATCCAAACCCTAACCATACACTAACCCTAACCCTAACCCTAACCTGCACCCTAAACCTAACCCTAACCCTAACCCTAACACTTACCTGTACCCGTACCCTAACCCTAACCAATACCCTAAGCCTAACCCTAACCTTAACCTTAACTCTAACCCGTACCCTATCACTAACCAGTACCCTAACCCTAACCCGTACCCTATCCTTAAACCTAACCCTAACCCTAACCCTAAGCCATACCCTAAACATAACCCTAAACCTAAACCTAACCCTATCCCGTACAATAACCTTAACCCTAACACTAATCCTATCCCTAACTCTAAGCCGTACCCTAACCGTAACCCGTACTCTAACCCTAAACCTAACACTAAACCTAACCCGAAACCTAACCCTAACCTGTACCCTAACCCGTACCCTAACCCTAACCCTAACCTCTAACCCCTAACCCTAATCCGTACCCTAACTCATACCATAACCCTAACCCTAAACCTAAACCCTAACCATAACCCTAACCCTTACCATAACCCGTACCCAAATGCTAAACCTAACCCCTACCCTAACACTAACCAAACCCGTACCCTAACCCGTAACCTAACCCTAAACTGTACAGTTACCTGTACCTTAACCATCACCCTAACCCTTAACCTAAACCGTACCCTAACCCTAACCCTAACCCTAACCTGTACCCTAACCAGTACCATAACCCTAACCCTAACCCTAACCCTAAACCTAACCCATACACTACCCCTAACACTAACGCGAACCCTAAACCTAACCCGTACCCTAAACGTAACCCTAACCATAAACCTAACCCGTACCCTAACCGTGTACCGTACCCTAACCCTACACCTAACCCGTAACCTATCCCTAACCCTAATCCTAACCCTAACGTGTACACGAACCTTAACCCTAACCCTAACCCTAACCCTAACCCGTACCCTAACCCTAGCCCGTACACTAACCCTAACCCTAACCCTAACCCATAACCCTAACCCTAACCCTAACCCGTACCCTAACCCGTACCCTAAAACTAACACGTACCTTAAACCTAAACCTAACCCTAAACCTAAACCTAACCCGTACCCAAACCCTAACCCTAACCCAAACCGTATAAGTACCCTAACCCTAACCCGAACCGTAACCTTAACCCTAACCCGTACCCTAACCCTAACCCATACCCTGACCCTAACCCTAAACTTAACCTAACCCTAACCTTAACCTGTACACTAACCCTAACCCTAACCCTAACTGTAACCCTAACCCTAACCATAACCCGTAGACTAACCCTAACCCTAACCCTAACTGTAACCCTAACCCTAACCCTAACCCGTACCCTAACCCTAACCCTAAACCTAAACCTAACACTAACCCTAACCCGTACACTAAACAAAACCCTAACAATAACACTAACCCGTACCCTAACCTTAACCCTAACCCGTACCCTAACCCTAACCCTAACACTTTCCCGTACCCTAAGCCTAACCCTAACCATGACCCTAACCCTAATCCTAACCCGTACACTATCTCTAACGCTAACCCTAACCCTAAGCCGTACCCTAACCCTAACCCTAAACTTTCCCGTACACTAAGCCTAACCCTAACCCTAACCGTAACCCTAACCCGTACTCTACCCCTCACCCAAACCCATCCCCTAAACCTAACCCGTACCCTAAACCTAACGCTAACCCTAAACCTAACTCGTACCTTATCCCTATCCCGTACCCAAACACTAACCCACCCTAAACCTAAACCTACCCCTAACCCTATCCCGTACAATAACCCTAACCCTAACCCTAATCCTAAACCTAACACTAACCCGTACCCTAACCGTAACCCGTATTCTAACCCTAACCGTAACCCTAAACCTAACCCGTAACCTAACCCTAACCTATACCCTAACCCATACCCTAACGTAACCCCTAACCCTAATCTGTACCCTAACCCGTACCATAACCCTAACCCTAACGAAAACCCGAACCATAACCGTAACCCTTACCCTAACCCGTAACCAATCGCTAAACCTAACCCATAACCTAACACTAACCCAACTCCGTACCCTTACCCGTAAAGTAACCCTAAACCATACCGTTACCCATACCTTAACCCTAACCCTAACCCATACCCTAACCCATACCCTAATCCTAACCCTAACTTGTACCCTAACCTGTACCATAACCATAACCCTAACCCTAACCCTAACCCTAAACCTAACCCATACTCTACCCATAACCCTAAACCATAACCTAACCCTATCCCATACCCATATCCTAACCCTAACCCCAAAAGAACCATACCGTAACCGTATCCCGTACCCTAACCCTACCACTAACCCGTACCATAACCCTAACCCTAATCCTAACCCTAACCCGTACACTAACCTTAACCCTAACCCTAACCTAAACGTAACCCTAACCCGTACCCTAACCCGAACCCATACACTAACCATAACCCTAACCCTAACCCTAAACCTAACCCTAACCCGTACCCTATCCAGACCCTAAACCTAAACCTAACCCTAACCCGTACCCTATCCCTACCCATAGCCTAACCCTACCACATATCCTAACCCTAACCCTTACCCTAACCCCTAACCCTGAACCTAACCCTCTCTCATACCCTAACCCTAACCCGTACCCTAACCCTAACTATTACCCTAACCCCTAACCCTAAACCTAACCCGAACCAGATCCCTAACCGGTACACAAAGACTAAACCTAACCCTAACACTAACCCTAACCCTAACTCGTACACTAATCCGTACCCTAACACATACCCTACCGTAACCCATACCCTAATATTAACCCTAACCCGTACACAAACCCGAACCCGTACCCAAACCATAACCCTAACCCTAAACCTAACTCGTACCCTAACCCTAACCAAAACCTGTACCTGTACCCTAACCCTAACCCGTACCCTAACCCTACCCCTAAACTTAACCCTAACACTAATTCTAAATTAACCCGTACGCTAACCTATCCCGTAACTTAAACCTAACCCTAACACATACCCTAACCCTAACGCTAACCCTAAACCTAATCCGAACCAGATCCCTAACCCGTACACAAACACTAAACCTAACCCTAACACTAACCCTAACACTAACCCATACACTAACCCTAACCCAAACCTACACCTAACCCTAACCCTAACCCGTACCCTAAACCTAAACCTAACCCTAACCCGCACCCTGAACCTAACCCTAACACTAAACCTAACAATAAACCGTAACCGTACCCTAACCCAAACCCATACTAAACCCTAACCCTAACCCTAACCTTAACCCTAACCCTAACCCGTACCCTAAACCTAACCCTAACCCTAACCCTAACTCGTACCCTAACCCTAACCCTACCACTGACCCTCAACCTAACCCTAACCTGTACCCTAAACCTAACCCATACCATAACCCTAACCCTAACCCGTACCGTTACCCTAACCCTAACCCTAACCCGTACCCTAACCCTAACCCTAACCCTTGACCTAACCCGTACCCTAAAACGATCCCGTACCCTAAACCTATCCTGTACCTTAACCCGAACCCTTACACGTACCCTAACCTGCACCCTTACCCTAACCCATAACCTAACACTAACCCTAAACCTAACCCTAACCAGAACCCTAACCCTAACCATAAACCTAACCCATAACCTAACCCTAACCCGTACCCGTACCCTAAACCGTACCCTTACGCGTACAATAACCCTAACCCTAAACCGTACCCTAACCCATTACCTAACCCTAACCCACCCTAACCCGTACCCTAACCCTAACCCATACCCTAACTCTAACCCGTACCCGTACCCTAACCCATACCTTTACGCGTACCCTAACCCTAACCAAAACTCGTACCCTAACCCGAAACGTAAACCTAACCCGTACCCTAAACCTTATATTAACCCGTACCCTAAACCTAATCGTAACCCTAACCTGTACCCTAACCCTAACCCGTTCCTTAAACCTAAACCTAACCCTAACCCGCACCCTAAACCTAACACTAAACCGAACCCTAAACATAACCCGTACCCGTACTCTAACCCTAACCCGTACCCAACCCTAACCCTAACCCTAAACTTAACCCTAACCCTAACTTTTACCCTAAACCTAACCCTAACCTTAACTCGTACCCTAACCCTAACCCTAACCCTGACCCTAACCCTATCCCAACCCGTACCCTAAACCTAAACTGTACACTAACCCTAACCCTAACCCTAATCCATAACCTAAACATAATCCTAACCCTAACTCGTACACTAACCCTAACCCTCTCCCTAAACCTAACCCAAACACGTACCCTAACCCTAACCCCTAACCCTAACCTAACCCTAACACTTACCCTAACCCGTATCCAAATGCTAAACCTAACCCGTACCCTAGCACTAACCCAAAATCGTAACCTAACCCGTACACTAACCCTAACCCGTACCGTTACCTGTAACTTAACCCTAACCTTAACCCGTACCCTTATCCGTACCCTAACCCTAACCCTAACCCTAAACCTAATACTAACCCTTACCCTAACCCGTTCCCTAACCCTAACCCTAACCTGTACCCTAACCCTAACCTGTACCCTAACCCGTACCCTAAACCTAACCCGTACCTTATCACTAACCCTAACCCGAACCCTAATCCTAACCCTAACCCTAACCCGTACCCTAATCCTAACCCTAACCCTAACCCTAAACGGTACCCAAACCCGTACCCTAACCCTAACCCTAAACCTAACCCTAACCCATACTCTAAACCTAACCCTAACCCGTACCTTAACCCGTACCCTAAACCTAACCCTAACACTAACACTAACCCATACCCTAACCAAACCCTAACCTTAACCCTAACCCGTACCTGTACCCATACACTAAACCTAACCAAAACCCGTACCCTAACCCGAAACGTATTCCTAGCCCGTACACTACCCTAATCTTAACCCGTACCCTAACCCTAACCGTAACCCTAAACTGTACCCTAACCCTAACTCTAACCCGTACCCTAAACCTAAACCTAACCCTAACCCGCACCGTAAACCTAACACTAACCCTAACCATAACCATAACCATAACATGTACCCGTACCCTAACCCTAACCGGTACCCAAACACTAAACCTAACCCTAACCCTAACCCTAACCCTAACCCTAACCCTAATCCGTACCCTAAATCTAACCCTAACCCTAACTCGTAACCTAACCCTAACCCTAACCCTGACCCTAACCCTAACCCTAACCCGTACCCTAACCCTAACCCTCAACCTAACCGTACCCTAAACCTAAACCTAACTCTAACTCATACCCTAACCCTAACCCTAACCCTGACCCTGCCTTAACCCTAACCCGTACCCTAAACCTAACCAATACCCTAACCCTAACCATAACCCTAACCCTAACTCTAACCTGTACCCTAACCCTAACCCTAACCCTTGACCTAACACAACCCTACCCTATCCCGTCCACTAACCCTATCCGTAACCCGTACCCAAACCCTAACAGTAACCCTAACCCGTACCCTAACCCTAACCCTAACCTTACCCGCAACCTAAACCTAACCCTAACCCTAATCCTAACCATAACCCTATCGCGTTCCCAAACCCTAACACTAACCGTAACATGAACACTAACCCTAAACCTAACCCAAATCATAAACATAACCCGTACCCTAACACGTACCCTAACCCGTAACCTAACCCTAACCCATACCCTGACCCTAACCATAACCCCTAACCCCTAACCCTATTCCGTACCCTAACCCATACCGTACCCTAAACTGTAACCAAATCCGTACCCTAACCCTAAACCTAACCTGTACCTTACCCCTAACCCTAACCCATACCCTGACCCTAAACCTTACCCTAACTCGTTCCCTAACCCTAACCCGTACCCAAACCCTAACAGTAACCTTAACCCGTACCCTAACTCTAACCCTAACCTGTACCCTAACCCTAAACCTAACCCTAACCTTACCCGCACACTAAACCTAACCCTAACCGTAATCCTAACCATAACCCTATCCTGTTCCCAAACCCTAACACAATCCCTTACATGTACACTAACCCTAAACCTAACCCAAATCCTAACCATAACCTGTACCCTAACCCTAAACCTTACCCTAACCCGTACCCAAACGCTAAAACTAACCTGTCCCCTAACACTAACACAAACCCGTACGCTCACCCATACCCTAAACCTAACCCGTACCGTTACCCGTACCTTAACCATAACCCTAAACCGTACCCTAACCTGTACCCTAACCCACACCCTAACCTGTACCCTAACCCCTACCATAACCCTAACCCTAACCCAAACCCTAAACCTAACTCATACCCTACACCTAACACTAAACGGTACCCTAACGCTAACCCGTATCCTAAACCTAACCCTAAACCTAAATCTAACCAGTACCCTAACCATATCCCGTACCCTAACGCTACCCCTAACCCGTACACTAACCCTAACCCTAACCCTAACCCTAACCCTAAACCTAACCATAACCCGTACACTAAACTTAACCCTAACCCTACCCCTAAACCTAACCCGTACCCTAACCCTAACCCATACCCTAACCCTAACCCTTACCCTAACCCCTAACACTAAACCTAAACCTAACCCATACCCTAACACTAAACTGAACCCTAAAACTAACCCTAACCCTAACACGTACCTAACACGCACCCTAATCCTAAACCTAACCCTAACCCTTACCCATAACTTAACCCTAACCCTAACCAGTACACTAACCTGAAGCCGTATCCTAACCCTAACCGTAACCCTAACACTAACCCTAACACTAACCCGTACCATAACCCTAACCCAAACCCTAACCGTACCCTAACCCTACCCTAAACCTAAATCTAAACCTAACCCTAACCCTAACTCGCACCCTAAAACTAACCCTAACCCTAGACCTAACACGAACCCTAACCCTAACCCTAACCTGTACCCTAACCCTAAAACTAACCCTAACCCTAATCCTAACCCGTACACTAACCCTAACCCTAACCCTAACCCTAACACTAACTTGTACCCTAACCCTAACCCGTAGTCTAACCCTAACCCCAAACCTAACCCCTAACCCTAACCCTAACCCTAACTCTTACCCTAACCTGTACCCAAACTCTAAACCTAACCCGTACACTAACACTAACCCAAACCCGAAGCCTAACCCATACCCTAACCCTAACACATACCGTTACCGTACCTTAACCCTAAACCTAACCCGTACCTTAACCCTATCACTAACCTATACCCTACCCCGTACCATAACCCTAACCCTAACCCTAACCCTAACCCTAAACCTAAACCTAACCAATACCCTACCCCTAAACCTAATGCGTACCCTAAACTTAACCCATACCCTAAACCTAAACCTAACCCTAAACCTAACCTGTACCCTAACCATATCCCGTACCCTAAACCTACCCCTAACCCTACCCCTACCCCTAACCCTACCCCTAACCCTAACCCTATCCTGTAAACTAACCCTAAGCCTACCCTATCACTAACCCTAATCCTAACTCGTACCCTAACCTTAACCCATACCCTAACCCGTACCCTAACCCTAAACCTAACCCTATCACTAAACCTAACCCTAACCCGTACCCTATCCCGTACCCTAACCCTAAACCTAACCCTATCACTAACCCTAACCCTAACCCGTACCCTAACCCGTACCCTAACCCTAACCCTAACCCTAACCCATACCCTAACCCTAACCCTAACACATACACAAACCCAAACACGTACCCGAACCCTAACCCTAACCCTAAACCTAACCAGTTCCCTAACCCTAACCCGTACCCTAACCCTAAACATAACCCGTACCCTAACCCTAAACCTAACCCTATCACTAACCCTAACCCTAACCCTAACCCGTACCCTAACCCTAACCCTAAACCTAACCCTATCACTAACCCTAACCCTATCCCTAACCCTAACCCGTACCCTAACCCTAAACCCATACCCTAATCCTAACCCTAACACGTACACAAAGCCAAACACGTACCCGAAACCTAACCCTAACCCTAAACCTAACCAGTTCCCTAACCCGTACCCTAACCCTAAACATAACCCGTACCCTAACCCTAAACCTAACCTGTACCCTAACCATAACCCGTACCTTAACCCTAACCCTAACCCGTACCCGTACCCATACAATTACCCTGACTAAAACCCGTACCCTATCCTGAAACATATTCCTAACTGGTACACTACCCTAATCTTAATCCGTAACCTAACCCTAACCATAACCCTAACCTGTACACTAACCGTAACCATAACTCGTAACCTAAACCTAAACCTAACCCTAACCCACACCCTAAACCTAACCCTAACCCTAGCCCTAACCACAACCCGTACCCGAAACCTAAACCTAACCCTAAACATAAACCTAACCCTAACCCGTACCCTAACCCTACGCCAAATCCGTACCCTAAACCTAAACCTAACCCTAACTCGTACCCGAACCCTAACCTAACTCTGACTCTACCCTAACACTAACCCGAACCCTAACACAAACTCTAACCCTAATCCGTACCCTAACCCTAACCCTAACCCTAACTCGTACCCGAACCCTAACCTAACTCTGACTCTACCCTAACACTAACCCGAACCCTAACACTAACTCTAACCCTAATCCGTACCCTAACCCTAACCCTAACCCTAACTCGTACCCTAACCCTAACCCTAACTCTGACCCTAACCCTAACACTAACCCGAACCCTAACCCTAACCCGTACCCTAACCCTAACCCTAAACATAACCGTACCCTAAACCTAAACCTAACCCTAACCCGTACCCTAACCCAAACCCTAACCCTTACACTAAACTTAACCCTAACCCTAACTCGTACCCTAACCCTAACCGTAACCCTGACCCTAACCCTAAGCCAAACCCGTACCCTAAGCCTAACCCATTCCCTAAAACTAACACTAAACCTAACCCTAACCCTAACCCCTACCCTAAAACTAAACCTAACCCTTGACCTAACCCGTACCCAACCCTATCCCGTAACCTAACCCTAACCCTAAACCGTTCCAAATCCTAACAGTAACACTAACCCATACCCTAGCGCTAAACCTAACCCTAACCCTAACCCTAACCCTAGCCCTAACATTAGCGCTAAACCTAACCCTAACCCTAACCCTATCCCGTACCCTAAACCTAACCCTAACTCGTACCCTAACCCTAACCGTAACCCTAACCCTATCGTACACTAACCCTAAACCTAACCCTAACACTAAATCTAACCCGTACTCTAACCCTAACCCTAACACTAAACTTAACCCTAACCCATACTCTAACGCTAACCCGTACCCTAACACTAACCCTTACCCTAACCCTAAACCTAACCCATACCCTAACCCTAAACGTAACCCTAACCCGTACCCAAACCCTAACCCTAACACGTACCCTAACCCTAACCCTAACCCGCACACTAAACCTAACCTTAACCCTAGACCTAACACGTACACTAACCCTATCCCGTACAGGAATCTTAACCCTAACCCATACCGTAACGCTAATACTAACCCTAACCCTAACCCTAACCCTAACCCTAACCCTAACCCGTACACTAACCCTAACCCGTACCCTAACCCTAACCCTAAACCTTTGCCTAACCCTAACACTAATCCTAACCTGTACTCTAACCCTAACCCTAACCCTAACCCTAACCGTACTCTAACCCTAACCCTATCCCTAACACTAACCCTAACCCTAACTCTAACACTAACCTTAACCCGTACACTAACCCTAACCCTAACCCGAACCCTAACCCTAAACCTAACCCGTACCCTAACACTCACCCATATCCTAACCCTAACCCTAACCTTAACCGTAACCCTAACCGTACCCTAACCCTAAAATTAACCCGTACCCTAACACCAACCCTAACCCTAACCCGTAACATACCCTAGCCTCAACCGTACCTAACCCGTACCCTAACCCGAACCTAACTCGTACCCTAACCCTGACCCTAACCCTAACCCTAAACCTAACTCTAACCCTAACCCGTGTCCTAAACCTAACCCTAAACCTTGACCTAACCCGTACCCACCCTATCTCGTACTCTAAACCTAACCCTAACCCGTACCCAAACCCTAACAGTAACCCTAACCCATACCTTAGCGCTAACACTAACCCTAACCCTAAGCCTAACCCGCACCCTAAACCTAAAAGTAACCCTAACACTATCCATAACCTTTACCCGTACCCTAACACTAACCCATACCCTTACACTAACCCTAACCTTAACCGTAACCCTATCCGTACCCTAACCCTAAAACTAACCCGTACCCACCCCCAACCCTAAACCTAACTCGTACCATAACCCTATCCCTAACCCTAACCCGTACCCTAAACCTAACCCTAACTCGTATCCTAACCCTAAACCTAACCCTAAGCCTAACCCGGACATTAACCCTAACACTAACCCTAACACTAACCCTAACCCTAAATCGTACACTAACCCTAAACCTAACCCTAACCCTGACCCTAACCCTAACCCTAAACCGTACCCTAAACCTAACCCTAACCATAACCCTTACCCGTACCCTAACCCTAACCCATACCCTAACCCTAACCCTAACCTTAAACGTAACCCTAACCCGTACCCTAACACTAAAACTAACCGTACCCTAACCCCAACCCTAACACTAACCCCTACCATAACCCTATCCCTAACCCTAACCCTCACCCTAAACCTAACCCGTACTGTTACCCTAACCCATACCATAACCAAACCCTAACCTGTACCCTAACCCTAACCCTAACTCGTACCCTAACCCTAACCCTAACCCTGACCCTAACCCTAACCTTAACCCGTACCCTAAACCTACCCATACACTAACCCTAACCCTAAACCTAACCGGTACCCTAAACATAACCCTAACCCGAACCCTAACCCTAACCCTAACCCTAACACTGACCCTAAACCTAACCCTAACCCGTACCCTAAACCTAAACCGTACCCTAACCCTAATCCTAAACATAAACCGTACCGTAAACCTAACCCTAAACCTAACTCATACCCTAACCCTAACCCTAACCCGGACCCTAACCCTAACCCTAACCCGTACTCTAAGCCTAACCCATACCCTAACCCTAACCCTAAACCTAACCCTAACCCTAACCTGTACCCTAAACCTAACCCTAACCCTTGACCTAACCCATATCCAAAACTATCCCGTACACTAACCCTAACCCTAACCCTAACCCTAAACCTACCCCGCACACTAAACCTAAACCTAACACTAACCCTAACCATAACCCTTACACGTACCCTAACCCTAACCCATACCCTAACCTAACCGTAACCTTAACCGTAACCCTGACCAGTACCCTAACCCTAAAACTAACCCGTACCCTAAACCCAACCCTAACTCTAACCTGTCCCATAACCCTATCCATAACGCTAATCCTGACCCTAAACCTAACCCTAACCTGTACCCTACCCCTAACCCTAACCCTCACCTAAACCTAACCCTAACCCGTACCCTATCCTTAAACCGTAACCCAAACCTAACCCTAACTCTAAACTTAACGCATACACTAATCCTATACCGTACCCTAAACCTAACCCAAACCCGTACCCTAACCCTAACCCTAACATGATCCGTACACTAACCCTATCCCAAACCCTAACACTAACCCTAACCCGTACTCTAACCCTAACACTAACCCTAAACCTAACCCTAACCCGTACTCTAACCCTAACCCATACTCTAACACTAACCCTAACCCTAACACTAATGCTAACCCGTACTCTAACCCTAAACCTAACCCTAACTCTAACCCTAACCCGTAGTATAACCCTAACCCTAAACCTTACCCTAACCGTAACCCTAACCCGAACTCTAAACCTATCCCGTAGCCTAACCCTAACTCTATCCCTAACCCCTAACACTAACCCTAACCCTTACCCTAACCTGTACCCAAATGGTAAACCTAACCCGTACCCTAACATGAACTCAAACCCGTACTCTAAACATAACCATAACCCTAACCCTAAACCGAACCCTAAACTTAACTCTAACCCTAAGCCTAACCATAACACTTAACCGTACCCTAACCCTAACCCACACCCTAACCCTAAACCTAACCGTAAGCCTAACTCGCACCCTAAACCTAAAACTAACCCTAACCTTAACCATAACCCTTACCCTAACCCTAACCCATACCCTAAGCCTAACCCATACACTAAACTTAACACTAAACCTAACCCTAACCCTAAACCTAACCCTTGACCTAACCGGTGCCAAACCCTATCCCGTAACCTAACCCTAACCCTAACCCGTACCCAAACACTAACAGTAACCCTAACCCATACCCTAGCGCTAAACCTAACCATAACCCTAAACCGCACCCTAAACCTAAACCTAACACTAACCCTAACCATAACCCTTACCCGTACCCTAACCCTAACCCATACCCTAACCCTAACCCTAACCTTAATTGTAACCCTGAACAGTACCCTAACCCTAAAACTAACCCGTACCCTAACCCCAAACCTAACCCTAACCCGTACTTTAACCCTATCCCTAACCCTAACCCTGACCGTAAACCTAACCCGAACCCGAACCCGAACCCTAACCCGAACCCTAACCCTGACCCGCGCCTAAACCTAACCCTAACCCGTACCCTAACCCTAACCCGTAACCTAAACCTAACCAAAACCCGAAACTTAAAATGTACCCTTACCCTATCCAGAACGCTAAAACTAAACCTAACCCGTACCCTAAACCTAACCCTAACGCTAACCCTATCCGTACACTAACCCTAACCCTAACCCTAACCCTAACACTAACCTAACCTGTACTCTAACCCTAACCCTAACCCTAAACCTAACCCTAACCCATACTCTAAATTTAACCCGTACCCTAACACTAACACTAACCCTAACACTAACCCTAACCCATACTCTAACCCTATACCTAACCCTAACTCTAAACCTAACCCGTACTATAACCATAACCCTAAACTTAACCCTAACCCTAACCCTAACCCGTACAGTAACCCTAAACCGTACCCTAACACTAACCCTAACCCTAAACCTAACCCTAACCCTGACCCTAACCCGTACCCTAACCCGTACCCTAACCCTAAACGGTACCCTAACCCTAACCCTAAACGTAACCCGTACCCTAACCCGAAACGTAATGCTAACCCGTACCCTAACCCTAACCCTAACAGGTACCCTAACCCTAACCCTAACCCTAACCCGCAAATAAACCTAAACCTAGCCCTAGACCTAGCACGTACATTAACCCTATCCCGTACCCTAACCTTAACCCTAACCCGTACCGTAACCCTAACACTAACCCTAACACTAACCCTAACCCTAACCCTAACCCATACACTAACCCTAACCCGAACGATAACCCGTACACTAACCCGTACCCTAACCCTACCCGTAGCCTAACCCTAACTCAAACCCTACCCCTACCCTAAACTTAACCCAAATCCTTACTCTAAACTGTACCCAAACGGTAAACCTAACCCGTACCCTAACACTAACCCAAATCCTTACTCTAACCCTAACCCTAACCCGCACGTAAAATTAACCCTAACCCTAACACAAATCATAACCCTTAACCGTAACCTAACCCTAACCCATACCCTAAAACGAACCCTAACCTTAACCATAACCCTAACCCATACCCTAACCCTAAAACTAACCCATACCCTAATCCCACCCCTAAACCTAACCCGTACTCTAACACTAACCCAAACCCGTACTCTAACCCTAACCCTAAAGCTAACCCTAAACCGCACCCTAAACTTAACCCTAACCCTAACCCTAACCCTAACCATAACCCTTAACGGTACCCTAACACTAACCCACACCATAAACCTAACCCTAACTTTAACCGTAACCCTAACCCATACCCTAACCCTAAAACTAACCCGTACCCTAACCCCAACCCTAACCCTAACCCATACACTAACACTAAACCTAACCCTAACCCTGACCCTAAACCTAACCCTAACCCGTACACTAACCCTAACCCTAACCTTAACCCTCACCCTAAACCTAAACCTAACCCGCACCCTAACCCTAACCCGTAACCTAAACCTAATCCTAACCCTAAACTTAACATGTACGCTAACCCTATCCCCTTCCCTAAACCTAACCCTAACCCGTAACCTAACCATAAACCTAACCCTAAGCCTAACCCATACATTTACCCTCACCCTAAACCTAATACTAACCCTACCCCGTACTCTAACCCTAACACTAACCCTAACCCGTACCCTAACCCTAACCCTAACCCTTTCCCTCTCCGTAACACAAACCCTAACCCGTACACTAAATCTAACCCTAACCCTAACCCTAACCCTAACCCTAACCGTACTCTAACCCTAACAATAACCCTCACCCTTACCCTAACCCGTACTGTAAACCTAACCCTAAACCTAAACCTAACCCTCACCATACTCTAACCCTAACAATAACCCTCACCCTTACCCTAACAAATACTGTAATCCTAACCCATAACATAACTCTAAACCCTACCCCGTACCCTAACCCTAACCCCAAATCTTACCCTAAACCTAACCCTGACCCAAACACTAACCCTTACACGTAACCTAAAACTAACCCGTACCCTAACCCTAACCCTAACCCTAACCCATACACTAAACCTAAACCTAACCCTAACTCATACCCTAAACCTAACCCTAACCCTGACCCTAACCTGTGCCCTAAACCTACCCATAACCTAACACTAAACCTAACCCTAACCCGTACCCTAAACCAAACCCTAAACCTTGACCTAACCCGTACCCAACCCTATCCCGTAGCCTAACCCTAACCCTAACCCATACCCAAACCCTAACAGTAACCCTAACCCATACCCTAGTGCTAACCCTAACCCTAATCCAAAGCATAACCCGCACCCTAAACCTAAACCTAACCCTAACCCTAAACTTAACCCGTATGCTAACCCTATCCTGTACCCTAAACCTAACCCTAAACCCTAGCCTAACCCGTACATTAACCCTAAACCTAACCCTAACACTAACCCTACCCCGTATTCTAACCCTAACCCTAACCCTAACCCTAACCCTTACCTAAACCTAACCCTAAACCTAACCCTAACCCTAACCCTAACCGTACTCTAAACCTAATCCTAACCCGCAACCTAAACCTAACCCATACTGTAACCCTAACCCGTACAAAAACCCTAACACTAACCCGTACCCTAACCCTAACCCTAACTCATACCCTAACCCTAACCCTAACACTAACCCTAAACCGCACACTAAACCTAACCCTAACACTAGACCTAACACGTACACTAACCCTAACCCGTACTGTAACCCTAAACCGTAGCATAACACTAACCCTAACCCTAACCCGTACCCTAAACTTAACCCTAAATCATACCCTAACCCTAACCCTAAACCTGACCCTAAACCTAACCCGAACCCGTAACCTAAACCTAACCTGTACCCTAACCCTGACCCTAACCCTAACCCGTAACCTAAACCTAACCCTAAACCGTACCCTAACCCTAAACCTAACCCTAACTCTGACCCTAACCCTAACCCTAACCCGTACCCTAAGCCTAACCCATAACCTAAACCTAACCCTAATTCTAACCCTAAGCCTAACCCAAACCCTAAAAGTAACCCTAACCCTTGACCTAACCTGTCCCAAACCTATCCCGTTACCTAACCCTAACCCTAACCCATACCCAAACCTTAACAGTAACCCTAACCCATACCCTAGCGCTAACTCTAACCCTAACCCTAACACTAACCCACATCCTAAACCCAAACCTAACCATAACCCTAACCATAACCCTTACCCGTACCCTAAACCTAACCCATACGCTAGCCCTAACCCTAACCTTAACCGTAACCCTGACCCGTACACTAACCCTAAAACTAACCCATACCCTTACCCCAACCCTAACCCTATCCCGTATCATAACCCTATCCCTAACTCTAACCCTGACCCTAAACCTAACCCTTACTCGTACCCTAACCCTAACCCTAACCCTAACCCGCACCTAAACCTAACCCTAAACCGCAACCTAAACCTAACCCTAACCCTAAACTTAACCCGTACGCTAACCCTATCCCATACCCTAACCCTAACCCTAACCCGTACCCTAACCCTAACCCTAACCCTATCCGTACACTAAACCTAACCCTAACCCTAACACTAACACTAACCCTAACCCGTACTCTAACCCTAACCCTAACCCTAAACCTAACCCTAAACCGTACTCTAACCCTAACCCGTACCCTAACACTAACCCTAAACCTAACACTAACCCTAAACCGTACTCTAACCCTAAAGCTAACCCTAACTCTAAACCTAACCCGTACTATAACCCTAACCATTACCCTAACCCTAACCCTAACCCTAAACATAACCCTAACCCGTACCGTAACCCTAACACGTACCCTAACCGTAACCCATACTCTAAACCTAACCCTAACCCTTACCCAAACCCTAACCCTACCCTAACCCATAACATAACCCTAACCCTAACCTTAATCGTAACCCTAACACGTACCCTAATCCTAAAACTAAGACGTACCCTAACCCCAACCCTAACCCTAACCAGTACCATAACCCTTAACCTAAACCTAACCCTGTCCCTAAACTTAACCCTAACCAGTATCCTTAACCCTAACCCTAACCCGCACCTAAACCTAACCCTAACCCGTACCCTAACCCTAACCTGTACTCTAAACCTAACCCTAACCCTAAAGTTAACCCGTACGCTAACCCTATCCCGTACCCTAAACCTAACCCAAACCCATACCCTAACCCTAACCCTAACCCTATCCGTACACTAACCCTAACACTAACCCTAACCCTAACACTAAACCTAACCCGTACTCTAATCTTAACCCTAACCCTAAACCTAACCCTAACCCGACCTCTAACCCTAACCCTTACCCTAACACTAACCCTAACCCTAACACTAACCCTAACCCGTACTCTAAGCCCTAACCCTAACCCTAAACCTAACAATAACCCCGACCCTATCCCTAACCCTAACCCGTACTCTAACCCTAAACACTAACACTAACCCTAACCCTAACCCGCACCCTAAACTTAACCCTAACCCTAACCAATACCCTAACCCAAAACCTAACCCGTACCCTAACCCCAACACTAACCCTAACCCGTACCCTAACACTAACCATCAACCTAACCCGCACCCTAATCTTAACCCTAACCCTAACCCAAACCATAACCCTTAACCTTAACCATAACCCTAATCCTTACCCTAACCCTAAAACTAACCTGTAACCTAACCCCAACCCTAACCCTAAGCCGTACCCTAACACTAACCCTAAACCTAACCCTGACCCACAACCTAACCCTAACCCTTACACTAAACAAAACCCTAACGCTAACCCGCACCCTAAACCTAACCCTAACCCATACCCTAATCCTAACCCGTAACCTAAACCTAACCCTAACCCTAAACTTAACCCGTACGCTAAACCTATCCCGTACCCTAAACCTAACCGTAACCCGTATCCTAACCCTAAACCTAACCCTAAACCTACCCCGTACTCTAACCCTAACCCTAACCTTAAACCGTACCCTAACCTTAACCCTAACCCTAACCCTAACCCGTACTCTAAACAAAACCCTAACCCTAACCCTAACTGTACTCTAACCCTAACCCTAACCCTCACACTAACCCGTACTGTAACCCTAACCCATACCCTAACCCTAACCCGTAACCTAAACCTAACCCTAACCTTAAACTTAACCCGTATGCTAACCCTATTCGGTAACCTAAACCTAACCCTAACCCATACCATAACCCTATCCCTAACCCTAACCCTGACACTAAACCTAACCCTAACCCGTACCCTAAACCTTACCCGCACCTAAACCTAACCCTAACCCGTACCCTAACCCTAACACGAAACCTAAACCTAACCCTAACCCTAAACTTAACCCATACACTAACCCGATCCCGTAACCTAACGCTAACCCTAACCCTAACCCGTACCCTAACCCTAACCCTAACCCTATCCATACACTAACCCTAAACCTAACCCTAACACTAACCCTAACCCGTACTCTAACCCTAACACTAATCCTAAACCTATTCCTAACCCGTACTCTAACCCTAACCCGTACCCTAACACTAACCCTTACACTAAACCAAAACCTAACCCATACCCTAACCCTAAACGTAACCCTAACCCGTACGCAAACCCTAACCCTAACACGTACCCTAACCCTAACCCTATCCCTAACACTTACCCACACACTAAACCTAACCCTAACCCTAGACCTAACACGTACACTAACTCTCTCCCATACCGTAACCTTAACTCTAACCCGTACCATAACACTAACACTACCTCTAACCCTAACCCTAACCCTAACCCGTACACTAACCCTAACCAGAACCCTAACCCTAACAAAAACCCGCTACCTAACCCTACCCGTAGCCTAAACCTAACTCTAACCCTAACCCCTAACCCTAATGCTAACCCTAACCCTTACCCTAACCCGTATCCAAATGATAAACTAAACCGTACCCTAACTCTAACCCAAACTCGCACTCTAGCCCTAACCCTAACCCTAACCCGCACCCTAAACTTAACCCTAACCCTAACCCAAACCATAACCCTTAACCGTAACCTAACCTTAACACATACCTTAACCCTAATCCTAAGATTAACCATAAACCTAACCCGTACCCTAACCCTAAAACTAACCCGTACCCTAACCCCAACCCTAACCCTAACCCGTACCCTAACACTAACCCTAACCCTAAACCTGACCCTAAACCTAACCCTAACCCTTACACTAACCCTAACCCTAACCCTAACCCGCACCCTAAACCTAACCGTAACCCGTACCCTAACCCCAACCCGTAACCTAAACCTAACCCTAACCCTAAACTTAACCCGTACACTAACCCTATCCCGTACCCGAAACCTAACCGTAACCCGTATCCTAAACCTAAACCTAACCCTAAGCCTAACCTGTACATTAACCCTAACCCTAACCCTAAAACTAACCCTACCCAGTACTCTAACCCTAACCATTACCCTAACCCTAACCCGTACCCTAACCCGTACCCTAACAGTAACCCTAACACTAACCCTAACCATTACTAAACCCTAACCCAAACCCTAACCGTACTCTAACACTAACCCTAACCCTCACCCTAACCCTAACCCATGCTGTAACCCTAACCCGTACCATAACATAACCCTAACCCATACCCAAACCCTAACCCTAACTCGTACCCTAAACCTAACTCTTACCTTGACCCTAAACCTAACCCTAACCCGTACCCTAAACCTAAACCATAACCTAACCCTAACCCTAACCCGTACCCGTACCCTAAACCTAACCATAACCGTAGACTTAACACATACACTACCCCTATCCCATACTGTAAACTTAACCCTAACCCGTACCATAACCCTAACACTAACCCTATCCCTAACCATAACCCTAACCCTAACCCTAACTCTAACCCTAACCCGTACACTAAACCTAACCCGAACCCTAACCCTAACCCTAACCCGCACACTAAACCTTACCCTAACCATAGACCTAACACGTACACTAACCCTATCCTGTACCATAAACTTAACCCTAACCCATACCGTAACCCTAACACTAACCCTAACCCTAACCCTAACCCTAACACTAACCCGTACACTAACGCTACCCTGAGCCCTAACCCTAAACCTAACCGGTACCCTAACCCTACCCGTAGCCTAACCCTAACTCTAAACCTAACCCCTAATCCTAACCCTAACCCTAAATCTTACCCTAACCCGTACCCAAACTTTAAACCTAACCCATACCCTAACGCTAACCCAAACCCGTACTCTAACCCTAAACCTAAACCTAACCCTAACCCGCACCCTAAACTTAACCCTAACCCTGACCCAAACCATAACCCTTAAACGTAACCTAACCCTAACCCATACCCTAACCCTAAAACTAATCTTAACCGTAACCCTAACACGTACTCTAACCCTAAAACTAACCCGTACCCTAACCCCAACCCTAACCATAACCAGTACCATAACCCTATCCCTAAACCTAACCATGATCCTAACACTAACCTTAACCCGTACCCTTAACCTAACCCTAACCCTTGACCTAACCCGTACCCAAACCTATCCCGTACCCTAACCCTAACCCTAAACCGTACCCAAACCCTAACAGTAACCCTAACCCGTACCCAAGCGCTAACCCTAACCCTAACCCTAACCCGCACCCTAAACCTAACCCTAAACCTAACCACAACCCTTAACCATACCCTAACCCTAACCTATACCCTAACCCTAAACCTAACACTAACCCTAAACCGCACACTAAACCTAACCCTAACCCTAGACCTAACACGTACACTAACCCTAACCCGTACTGTAACCCTAAACCGTAGCATAACACTAACCCTAACCCTAACCCGTACCCTAACCTTAACCCTAAATCATACCCTAACCCTAACCCTAACCCTGACCCTAACCCTAACCCGAACCCGTACCCTAAACCTAACCCGTTCCCTAACTCTGACCCTAATCCTAACCCTAACCCGTACCCTAAGCCTAACCCATACCCTAAACCTAACACTAATCCTAACCCTAAGCCTAACACGAAACCTAAAAGTAACCCTAACCCTTGACCTAACCCGTACCCAAATCTATCCCAAACCTAACCCTAACCCTAACCCGTACCCAAACCCTAACAGTAACCCTAACCCATACCCTAGCGCTAACGCTAACCCTAACCCTAACACTAAACCACATCCTAAACCCAAACCTAACCATAACCCTAAACATAACCCTTAACCGTACCCTAAACCTAACCCATACCCTAGCCCTAACCCTAACCTTAACCATAACCCAGACCCATACACTAACCCTAAAACTAACCCGTACTTTACCCCAACCCTAACCCTAACCCGTATCATAACCCTATCCCTAACCCTAACCCTGACCCTAAACTTAACCCTTACTCGTACCCTAACCCTAACCCTAACCCTAACCCGCACCTAAACCTAACCCTAAACCGTAAACTAAACCTAACCCTAACCCTAAACTTAACCCGTATGCTAACCCTATCCCGTACCCTAAACTTAACCCTAACCCGTACCCTAACCCTAACCCTAACCCTATCCGTACACTAACCCTAACCCTAACCCTAACCCTAACACTAACACTAACCCTAACCCGTACTCTAACCCTAACCCTAACCCTAAACCTAACCCTAAACCGTACTCTAACCCTAACCCGTACCCTAACCCTAACCCGCACCCTAAACCTAACCCTAACCCGTACCCTAACCCGTAACCTAAACCTAACCCTAACCCTAAACTTAACCCGTACGCTAACCCTATCCCGTACCCTAAACCTAAACCTAACCCGTATCCTAACCCTAAACCTAACCCTAAACCTAACCAGTACTCTAATCCTAACCCTAACCCTAAACCGTACCCTAACCCTAAAACTAACCCTAACCCTAACCCTAACCCTAACCCGTACTCTAACCCTAATGCTAACCCTAAGCCTAACCGTACTCTAACCCTAACCCTAACCCTCACACTAACCCTAACCCGTACTGTAACCCTAACCCGTACCCTAACCCTAACCCGTAACCTAAACCTAACCCTAACCTTAAACTTAACCCGTACGCTAACCCTATCCCGTAACCTAAACCTAACCCTAACCCGTACCATAACCCTATCCCTAACCCTAAACCTGACACTAAACCTAACCCTAACCCGTACCCTAAACCTAACCTGCACCTAAACCTAACCCTAACCCGTACCCTAACCCTAACATGAAACCTAAACCTAACCCTAACCCTAAACTTAACCCGTAACTAACCCGATCCCGTACCCTAACCCTAACCCTAACCCGTACCCTAACCCTAACCCTAACCCTAACCCTATCCATACACTAACCCTAAACCTAACCCTAACACTAACCCTAACCCGTACTCTAACCCTAACCCTAATCCTAAACCTATCCCTAATCCGTACTCTAACCCTAACCCGTACCCTAACACTAACCCTTACACTAAACCAAAACCTAACCCATACCCTAACCCTAAACGTAACCCTAACCCGTACCCAAACCCTAACCCTAACACGTACCCTAACTCTAACCCTATCCCTAACACTTACCTGCACACTAAACCTAACCCTAACCCTAGACCTAACACGTACACTAACTCTCTCCCGTACCATAACCTTAACTCTAACCCGTACCATAACCCTAACACTACCACTAACCCTAACCCTAACCCTAACCTTAACCCTAACCCGTACACTAACCCTAATCAGAACCCTAACCCTAACAAAAACCGGCTACCTAACCCTACCCGTAGCCTAAACCTAACTCTAACCCTAACCCCTAACCCTAAAGCTAACCCTAACCCTTACCCTAACCCGTATCCAAACGGTAAACCTAAACCGTACCCTAAATCTAACCCAAACCCGCACTCTAGCCCTAACCCTAACCCGCACCCTAAACTTAACCCTAACCCTAACCCAACCATAACCCTTAACCGTAACCTAACCCTGACACATACCTTAAACCTAACCCTAAGCTTAACCATAACTCTAACCCGTACCCTAACCCTAAAACTAACCCGTAACCTAAACCAACCCTAACCCTAACATGTACCCTAACACTAACCCTAACCCTAAACCTGACCCTAAACCTAACCCTAACCCTTACACTAACCCTAACCCGTAACCTAAACCTAACCCTAACCCTAAACTTAACCCGTACACTAAACCTATCCCGTACCCGAAACCTAACCGTAACCCGTATCCTAAACCTAAACCTAACCCTAAGCCTAACCTGTACATTAACCCTAACCCTAACCCTAAAACTAACCCTACCCCGTACTCTAACCCTAACCCTTACCCTAACCCTAACCCGTAGCCTAACCCGTACCCTAACACTAACCCTAACACTAACCCTAACCCTTACTAAACCCTAACCCAAACCCTAACCGTACTCTAACACTAACCCTAACCCTCACCCTAAACATAACCCATACTGTAACCCTAACCCGTACCATAACCCTAACCCTAACCCGTACCCTATCCCTAACCCTAACTCGTACCCTAAACCTAACCCTTACCTTGACCCTAAACCTAACCCTAACCCGTACCCTTAACCTAAACCATAACCTAACCCTAACCCTTACCCGTACCCTAAACCTAACCGTAACCGTAGACCTAACACGTACACTAACCCTATCCCGTACCATAAACTTAACCCTAACCCGTACCGTAACCCTAACACTAACCCTAACCCTAACCCTAACCCTAACCCTAACTCTAAACCTAACCCGTACACTAAACCTAACCCGAACCCTAACCCTAACCCTAACCCGCACACTAAACCTAACCCTAACCGTAGACCTAACACGTACTAACCCTATCCAGTACCGTAAACTTAACCCTAACCCATACCGTAACCCTAACACTAACCCTAACCCTAACCCTAACCATAACACTAACCCGTACGCTAACACTAACCCGAGCCCTAACCCTAAACCTAACCGGTACCCTAACCCTACCCGTAGCCTAACCCTAACTCTAACCCTAACCCCTAATCCTAACCCTAACCCTAACCCTTACCCTAACCTGTACCCAAACTTTAAACCTAACCCGTACCATAACACTAACCCAAACCCGTACTCTAACCCTAACCCTAACCTGCACCCTAAACTTAACCCTAACCCTAACACAAACCAAAAACCTTAACTGTAACCTAACCCTAACCCATAACTTAAACCTAACCCTAACCTTAACCATAACCCTAACCTGTAACCAAACCCTAAAACAAACCCATACCCAAACACCAACCATAACACTAACCCGCACTCTAACACTAACCCTAAACGTAACCCTGACCCTAAACCTAACCCTAAACCTTACAATAACTCTAAACCTAACCCTAACCCGCACCCTAAACCTAACCCTATTCCGTACCCTAACCCTAACACGTAACCTAAACCTAACCCTAACCCTAAACTTAACCCGTACGCTAACACTATCTTGTACCCTAAACCTAACCCTAACCCGTAGCCTAACCCTAAACCTAACCCTAAGCCTAACCCGTACATTAACCCTAACCCTAACCCTAACACTAACCCTACCCTGTATTCTAACCCTAACCCTTACGTAAACCACACCCTAACCCTAACACTAAACCGTACTCTAACCCTAACCCTAACCCTAACCGTACTCTAACCCTAACCCTAACCCTCAACCTAACCCTAACCCATACTGTAACCCTAACCCGTACCCTAACCCTAACACTAACCTGTACCCTAAACCTAAACCTAACGCTAACTCGTACCCTAACCCTAACCCTAACCCTGACCCCAACCCTAACCCTAACCCGTACCCTAAACCTAACCCATACCATAACCCTAACCCTAATCCTAACCCTAAGCCTAACCCATACCGTAAACCTAACCCTAACCCTTGACCTAACCCACACCCAACCCTATCCCGTAACCTAACCCTAACCCTAACCAGTACCCAAAACCTAACAGTAACCCTAACCCGTACCCAAGCGCTAACCCTAACCCTAACACTAACCCGCACCTTAAACCTAACCCTAACCCTAACCACAACCCTTAACCATACCCTAACCCTAACCTATACCCTAACCCTAACCCTAACACTAACCCTAAACCGCACACTAAACCTAACCCTAACCGTAGACCTAACACTTACACTAAACCTAACCTGTACTGTAACCCTAACCCGTACCATAACCCTAAACCTAACGTGTACTCTAACCCTAACCCGTACCCTAAACCTAAACCTAACCCTAACCCTGACCCTAACCCTAACCCTAACCCGTACCCTAAACCTAACCCGTATGCTAACCCTGAACCTAACCCTAAAACATAACCTAAACCTAAGTCTAACCCGTACCCTAAACCTAAACCTAACACTAACCTTGACCCTAACCCTAACCCTAACCCGTACCCTAAGCCTAACCCATACCCTAAACCTAACCCTAATCCTAACCCTAAGCTTAACCCATACCCTAAACCTAACCCTAATCCTAACCCTAAGCCTAACCCGTACCCTAAACCTAACCCTAACCCTTGACCTAAACCGTACTCAACCCTATCCCGTAACCTAACCCTAACCCTAACCCGTACCCAACCCTAACAGTAACCCTAACCCATACCTAAGCGCTAACCCTGACCCTAACCCTAACACTAACCCGCACCCTAAACCCAAACCTAACCCTAAGCCTAACCATAACCCTTACCCGTACCCTAACCCTAACCCATACCCTAACACTAACCCTAACCTTAACCGTAACCCTGACCCATACACTAACCCTAAAACTAACCCGTACCCTTACCCCAACCCTAACACTAACCCGTATCATAACCCTATCCCTAACCCTAACCCTGACCCTCAACCTAACCCTTACTCGTACCCTAACCCTAACCCTAACCCGCACCTAAACCTAACCCTAACCCGTAACCTAAACCTAAACCTAACCCTAAACTTAACCCATACGCTAACCCTATCCCGTACCCTAAACCTAACCCTAACCTGTACACTAACCCTAACCCTAACACTATCTGTACACTAACCCTAACCCTAACCCTAACAATAACACTAACCCTAATCTGTACTCTAACCCTAACCCTAACCCTAAAACTAACCCTAAACTGTACTCTAACCCTAACCCGTACCCTAACACTAACGCTAACCCTAACAATAAACCTAACCCGTACTCTTACCCTAAACCTAACCCTAACTCTAACCCTAACACGAACTATAACCTTAACCCTAAACCTAACCCTAACCTTAACCCTAATCGTAACCCTTACAGTAACCCTAACCCCTACCCTAAACCTAACCCTAACCCGTACCGTAACCCTAAACCGTACCCTACCCTAACCCTAAAACTAACCTGTACCCTAACCCTAAACCTAACCCTTTCCCTAACCCATACCCTAACACTACCCGTAGCCTAACCCTAACTCTAAACCTAACCCCTAACCATAACCTAAACCCTAACCCTTACCCTAACCCGTACCCAAAATTTAAACCTAACCCGTACCCTAACACTAACCCAAACCCACACCCTAACCCTAACACTAACCCGCACCCTAAACTTAACCCTAACCCTAACATAAACCATAAACCTTAACCGTAACCTATCCCTAACCAAAAGCTTAACACTAACCCTAACATTAACAATAACCGTACCCGTAACCAAACCCTAAAACTAACCCGTACCCTAACATCAACCATAACACTAACCCGCACCCTAACACTAACCCTAAACCTAACCCTGACCCTAAACTTAACCCTAACCCTTACACTAACCCTAACCCTAACCCTAACCCGCACCCTAAACCTAACAATATCCCGTACCCTAACCCTAACCCGTAACCTAAACTAACCCTAACCCTAAACTTAACCCGTATGCTAAGCCTATCCCGTACCCTAAACCTAACCCTAACCCGCAGCCTAACCCTAAACCTAACCCTAAGCCTAACCCATACATTAACCCTAACCCTAACCCTAACACTAACCCTACCCCGTATGCTAACCCTAACCCTAACCCTAACCCATACCCTAACACTAAACCTAACCTGCACACCAACCCGAACCCGTTCCCGAACCCTAAGCCTAACCCTAAACCTAACCCGTACCCTAACCCTAACCTGTACCCTAACCCTAACCCGTACCCTAACCCAAACCCTAACCAGTACCCTAACCATAACACGTACCCTAACCCTAACCCTTACCCTAAACTTAACCTAAACCTAACCCGTATACTAACCATAACCCTAATGCTAACCCTACCCTAACCCGTACCCTAAAGTTAACCCTAACCCTAAACCTAAACCTAACACTAACCCTAAACCGTACATTAAAACTAACCCTAACACTAACCCTAACCCGTACCCTAATCCTAACCCTAACCCTAACCTGTACCCTAATCCAAACCCTAACCATACACTAACCCTAACCCTAACCCTAACCTGCACCCTAAACCTAACCCTAACCCTAACCCTAACACTTACCTGTACCCGTACCCTAACCCTAACCAATACCCTAAGCCTAACCCTAACCTTAACCTTAACTCTAACCCGTACCCTATCACTAACCAGTACCCTAACCCTAACCCGTACCCTATCCTTAAACCTAACCCTAACCCTAACCCTAAGCCATACCCTAAACATAACCCTAAACCTAAACCTAACCCTATCCCGTACAATAACCTTATCCCTAACACTAATCCTATCCCTAACTCTAAGCCGTACCCTAACCGTAACCCGTACTCTAACCCTAAACCTAACACTAAACCTAACCCGAAACCTAACCCTAACCTGTACCCTAACCCGTACCCTAACCCTAACCCTAACCTCTAACCCCTAACCCTAATCCGTACCCTAACTCATACCATAACCCTAACCCTAAACCTAAACCCTAACCATAACCCTAACCCTTACCATAACCCGTACCCAAATGCTAAACCTAACCCCTACCCTAACACTAACCAAACCCGTACCCTAACCCGTAACCTAACCCTAAACTGTACAGTTACCTGTACCTTAACCATCACCCTAACCCTTAACCTAAACCGTACCCTAACCCTAACCCTAACCCTAACCTGTACCCTAACCAGTACCATAACCCTAACCCTAACCCTAACCCTAAACCTAACCCATACACTACCCCTAACACTAACGCGAACCCTAAACCTAACCCGTACCCTAAACGTAACCCTAACCATAAACCTAACCCGTACCCTAACCGTGTACCGTACCCTAACCCTACACCTAACCCGTAACCTATCCCTAACCCTAATCCTAACCCTAACGTGTACACGAACCTTAACCCTAACCCTAACCCTAACCCTAACCCGTACCCTAACCCTAGCCCGTACACTAACCCTAACCCTAACCCTAACCCATAACCCTAACCCTAACCCTAACCCGTACCCTAACCCGTACCCTAAAACTAACACGTACCTTAAACCTAAACCTAACCCTAAACCTAAACCTAACCCGTACCCAAACCCTAACCCTAACCCAAACCGTATAAGTACCCTAACCCTAACCCGAACCGTAACCTTAACCCTAACCCGTACCCTAACCCTAACCCATACCCTGACCCTAACCCTAAACTTAACCTAACCCTAACCTTAACCTGTACACTAACCCTAACCCTAACCCTAACTGTAACCCTAACCCTAACCATAACCCGTAGACTAACCCTAACCCTAACCCTAACTGTAACCCTAACCCTAACCCTAACCCGTACCCTAACCCTAACCCTAAACCTAAACCTAACACTAACCCTAACCCGTACACTAAACAAAACCCTAACAATAACACTAACCCGTACCCTAACCTTAACCCTAACCCGTACCCTAACCCTAACCCTAACACTTTCCCGTACCCTAAGCCTAACCCTAACCATGACCCTAACCCTAATCCTAACCCGTACACTATCTCTAACGCTAACCCTAACCCTAAGCCGTACCCTAACCCTAACCCTAAACTTTCCCGTACACTAAGCCTAACCCTAACCCTAACCGTAACCCTAACCCGTACTCTACCCCTCACCCAAACCCATCCCCTAAACCTAACCCGTACCCTAAACCTAACGCTAACCCTAAACCTAACTCGTACCTTATCCCTATCCCGTACCCAAACACTAACCCACCCTAAACCTAAACCTACCCCTAACCCTATCCCGTACAATAACCCTAACCCTAACCCTAATCCTAAACCTAACACTAACCCGTACCCTAACCGTAACCCGTATTCTAACCCTAACCGTAACCCTAAACCTAACCCGTAACCTAACCCTAACCTATACCCTAACCCATACCCTAACGTAACCCCTAACCCTAATCTGTACCCTAACCCGTACCATAACCCTAACCCTAATGAAAACCCGAACCATAACCGTAACCCTTACCCTAACCCGTAACCAATCGCTAAACCTAACCCATAACCTAACACTAACCCAACTCCGTACCCTTACCCGTAAAGTAACCCTAAACCATACCGTTACCCATACCTTAACCCTAACCCTAACCCATACCCTAACCCATACCCTAATCCTAACCCTAACTTGTACCCTAACCTGTACCATAACCATAACCCTAACCCTAACCCTAACCCTAAACCTAACCCATACTCTACCCATAACCCTAAACCATAACCTAACCCTATCCCATACCCATATCCTAACCCTAACCCCAAAAGAACCATACCGTAACCGTATCCCGTACCCTAACCCTACCACTAACCCGTACCATAACCCTAACCCTAATCCTAACCCTAACCCGTACACTAACCTTAACCCTAACCCTAACCTAAACGTAACCCTAACCCGTACCCTAACCCGAACCCATACACTAACCATAACCCTAACCCTAACCCTAAACCTAACCCTAACCCGTACCCTATCCAGACCCTAAACCTAAACCTAACCCTAACCCGTACCCTATCCCTACCCATAGCCTAACCCTACCACATATCCTAACCCTAACCCTTACCCTAACCCCTAACCCTGAACCTAACCCTCTCTCATACCCTAACCCTAACCCGTACCCTAACCCTAACTATTACCCTAACCCCTAACCCTAAACCTAACCCGAACCAGATCCCTAACCGGTACACAAAGACTAAACCTAACCCTAACACTAACCCTAACCCTAACTCGTACACTAATCCGTACCCTAACACATACCCTACCGTAACCCATACCCTAATATTAACCCTAACCCGTACACAAACCCGAACCCGTACCCAAACCATAACCCTAACCCTAAACCTAACTCGTACCCTAACCCTAACCAAAACCTGTACCTGTACCCTAACCCTAACCCGTACCCTAACCCTACCCCTAAACTTAACCCTAACACTAATTCTAAATTAACCCGTACGCTAACCTATCCCGTAACTTAAACCTAACCCTAACACATACCCTAACCCTAACGCTAACCCTAAACCTAATCCGAACCAGATCCCTAACCCGTACACAAACACTAAACCTAACCCTAACACTAACCCTAACACTAACCCATACACTAACCCTAACCCAAACCTACACCTAACCCTAACCCTAACCCGTACCCTAAACCTAAACCTAACCCTAACCCGCACCCTGAACCTAACCCTAACACTAAACCTAACAATAAACCGTAACCGTACCCTAACCCAAACCCATACTAAACCCTAACCCTAACCCTAACCTTAACCCTAACCCTAACCCGTACCCTAAACCTAACCCTAACCCTAACCCTAACTCGTACCCTAACCCTAACCCTACCACTGACCCTCAACCTAACCCTAACCTGTACCCTAAACCTAACCCATACCATAACCCTAACCCTAACCCGTACCGTTACCCTAACCCTAACCCTAACCCGTACCCTAACCCTAACCCTAACCCTTGACCTAACCCGTACCCTAAAACGATCCCGTACCCTAAACCTATCCTGTACCTTAACCCGAACCCTTACACGTACCCTAACCTGCACCCTTACCCTAACCCATAACCTAACACTAACCCTAAACCTAACCCTAACCAGAACCCTAACCCTAACCATAAACCTAACCCATAACCTAACCCTAACCCGTACCCGTACCCTAAACCGTACCCTTACGCGTACAATAACCCTAACCCTAAACCGTACCCTAACCCATTACCTAACCCTAACCCACCCTAACCCGTACCCTAACCCTAACCCTAACCCATACCCTAACTCTAACCCGTACCCGTACCCTAACCCATACCTTTACACGTACCCTAACCCTAACCAAAACTCGTACCCTAACCCGAAACGTAAACCTAACCCGTACCCTAAACCTTATATTAACCCGTACCCTAAACCTAATCGTAACCCTAACCTGTACCCTAACCCTAACCCGTTCCTTAAACCTAAACCTAACCCTAACCCGCACCCTAAACCTAACACTAAACCGAACCCTAAACATAACCCGTACCCGTACTCTAACCCTAACCCGTACCCAACCCTAACCCTAACCCTAAACTTAACCCTAACCCTAACTTTTACCCTAAACCTAACCCTAACCTTAACTCGTACCCTAACCCTAACCCTAACCCTGACCCTAACCCTATCCCAACCCGTACCCTAAACCTAAACTGTACACTAACCCTAACCCTAACCCTAATCCATAACCTAAACATAATCCTAACCCTAACTCGTACACTAACCCTAACCCTCTCCCTAAACCTAACCCAAACACGTACCCTAACCCTAACCCCTAACCCTAACCTAACCCTAACACTTACCCTAACCCGTATCCAAATGCTAAACCTAACCCGTACCCTAGCACTAACCCAAAATCGTAACCTAACCCGTACACTAACCCTAACCCGTACCGTTACCTGTAACTTAACCCTAACCTTAACCCGTACCCTTATCCGTACCCTAACCCTAACCCTAACCCTAAACCTAATACTAACCCTTACCCTAACCCGTTCCCTAACCCTAACCCTAACCTGTACCCTAACCCTAACCTGTACCCTAACCCGTACCCTAAACCTAACCCGTACCTTATCACTAACCCTAACCCGAACCCTAATCCTAACCCTAACCCTAACCCGTACCCTAATCCTAACCCTAACCCTAACCCTAAACGGTACCCAAACCCGTACCCTAACCCTAACCCTAAACCTAACCCTAACCCATACTCTAAACCTAACCCTAACCCGTACCTTAACCCGTACCCTAAACCTAACCCTAACACTAACACTAACCCATACCCTAACCAAACCCTAACCTTAACCCTAACCCGTACCTGTACCCATACACTAAACCTAACCAAAACCCGTACCCTAACCCGAAACGTATTCCTAGCCCGTACACTACCCTAATCTTAACCCGTACCCTAACCCTAACCGTAACCCTAAACTGTACCCTAACCCTAACTCTAACCCGTACCCTAAACCTAAACCTAACCCTAACCCGCACCGTAAACCTAACACTAACCCTAACCATAACCATAACCATAACATGTACCCGTACCCTAACCCTAACCGGTACCCAAACACTAAACCTAACCCTAACCCTAACCCTAACCCTAACCCTAACCCTAATCCGTACCCTAAATCTAACCCTAACCCTAACTCGTAACCTAACCCTAACCCTAACCCTGACCCTAACCCTAACCCTAACCCGTACCCTAACCCTAACCCTCAACCTAACCGTACCCTAAACCTAAACCTAACTCTAACTCATACCCTAACCCTAACCCTAACCCTGACCCTGCCTTAACCCTAACCCGTACCCTAAACCTAACCAATACCCTAACCCTAACCATAACCCTAACCCTAACTCTAACCTGTACCCTAACCCTAACCCTAACCCTTGACCTAACACAACCCTACCCTATCCCGTCCACTAACCCTATCCGTAACCCGTACCCAAACCCTAACAGTAACCCTAACCCGTACCCTAACCCTAACCCTAACCTTACCCGCAACCTAAACCTAACCCTAACCCTAATCCTAACCATAACCCTATCGCGTTCCCAAACCCTAACACTAACCGTAACATGAACACTAACCCTAAACCTAACCCAAATCATAAACATAACCCGTACCCTAACACGTACCCTAACCCGTAACCTAACCCTAACCCATACCCTGACCCTAACCATAACCCCTAACCCCTAACCCTATTCCGTACCCTAACCCATACCGTACCCTAAACTGTAACCAAATCCGTACCCTAACCCTAAACCTAACCTGTACCTTACCCCTAACCCTAACCCATACCCTGACCCTAAACCTTACCCTAACTCGTTCCCTAACCCTAACCCGTACCCAAACCCTAACAGTAACCTTAACCCGTACCCTAACTCTAACCCTAACCTGTACCCTAACCCTAAACCTAACCCTAACCTTACCCGCACACTAAACCTAACCCTAACCGTAATCCTAACCATAACCCTATCCTGTTCCCAAACCCTAACACAATCCCTTACATGTACACTAACCCTAAACCTAACCCAAATCCTAACCATAACCTGTACCCTAACCCTAAACCTTACCCTAACCCGTACCCAAACGCTAAAACTAACCTGTCCCCTAACACTAACACAAACCCGTACGCTCACCCATACCCTAAACCTAACCCGTACCGTTACCCGTACCTTAACCATAACCCTAAACCGTACCCTAACCTGTACCCTAACCCACACCCTAACCTGTACCCTAACCCCTACCATAACCCTAACCCTAACCCAAACCCTAAACCTAACTCATACCCTACACCTAACACTAAACGGTACCCTAACGCTAACCCGTATCCTAAACCTAACCCTAAACCTAAATCTAACCAGTACCCTAACCATATCCCGTACCCTAACGCTACCCCTAACCCGTACACTAACCCTAACCCTAACCCTAACCCTAACCCTAAACCTAACCATAACCCGTACACTAAACTTAACCCTAACCCTACCCCTAAACCTAACCCGTACCCTAACCCTAACCCATACCCTAACCCTAACCCTTACCCTAACCCCTAACACTAAACCTAAACCTAACCCATACCCTAACACTAAACTGAACCCTAAAACTAACCCTAACCCTAACACGTACCTAACACGCACCCTAATCCTAAACCTAACCCTAACCCTTACCCATAACTTAACCCTAACCCTAACCAGTACACTAACCTGAAGCCGTATCCTAACCCTAACCGTAACCCTAACACTAACCCTAACACTAACCCGTACCATAACCCTAACCCAAACCCTAACCGTACCCTAACCCTACCCTAAACCTAAATCTAAACCTAACCCTAACCCTAACTCGCACCCTAAAACTAACCCTAACCCTAGACCTAACACGAACCCTAACCCTAACCCTAACCTGTACCCTAACCCTAAAACTAACCCTAACCCTAATCCTAACCCGTACACTAACCCTAACCCTAACCCTAACCCTAACACTAACTTGTACCCTAACCCTAACCCGTAGTCTAACCCTAACCCCAAACCTAACCCCTAACCCTAACCCTAACCCTAACTCTTACCCTAACCTGTACCCAAACTCTAAACCTAACCCGTACACTAACACTAACCCAAACCCGAAGCCTAACCCATACCCTAACCCTAACACATACCGTTACCGTACCTTAACCCTAAACCTAACCCGTACCTTAACCCTATCACTAACCTATACCCTACCCCGTACCATAACCCTAACCCTAACCCTAACCCTAACCCTAAACCTAAACCTAACCAATACCCTACCCCTAAACCTAATGCGTACCCTAAACTTAACCCATACCCTAAACCTAAACCTAACCCTAAACCTAACCTGTACCCTAACCATATCCCGTACCCTAAACCTACCCCTAACCCTACCCCTACCCCTAACCCTACCCCTAACCCTAACCCTATCCTGTAAACTAACCCTAAGCCTACCCTATCACTAACCCTAATCCTAACTCGTACCCTAACCTTAACCCATACCCTAACCCGTACCCTAACCCTAAACCTAACCCTATCACTAAACCTAACCCTAACCCGTACCCTATCCCGTACCCTAACCCTAAACCTAACCCTATCACTAACCCTAACCCTAACCCGTACCCTAACCCGTACCCTAACCCTAACCCTAACCCTAACCCATACCCTAACCCTAACCCTAACACATACACAAACCCAAACACGTACCCGAACCCTAACCCTAACCCTAAACCTAACCAGTTCCCTAACCCTAACCCGTACCCTAACCCTAAACATAACCCGTACCCTAACCCTAAACCTAACCCTATCACTAACCCTAACCCTAACCCTAACCCGTACCCTAACCCTAACCCTAAACCTAACCCTATCACTAACCCTAACCCTATCCCTAACCCTAACCCGTACCCTAACCCTAAACCCATACCCTAATCCTAACCCTAACACGTACACAAAGCCAAACACGTACCCGAAACCTAACCCTAACCCTAAACCTAACCAGTTCCCTAACCCGTACCCTAACCCTAAACATAACCCGTACCCTAACCCTAAACCTAACCTGTACCCTAACCATAACCCGTACCTTAACCCTAACCCTAACCCGTACCCGTACCCATACAATTACCCTGACTAAAACCCGTACCCTATCCTGAAACATATTCCTAACTGGTACACTACCCTAATCTTAATCCGTAACCTAACCCTAACCATAACCCTAACCTGTACACTAACCGTAACCATAACTCGTAACCTAAACCTAAACCTAACCCTAACCCACACCCTAAACCTAACCCTAACCCTAGCCCTAACCACAACCCGTACCCGAAACCTAAACCTAACCCTAAACATAAACCTAACCCTAACCCGTACCCTAACCCTACGCCAAATCCGTACCCTAAACCTAAACCTAACCCTAACTCGTACCCGAACCCTAACCTAACTCTGACTCTACCCTAACACTAACCCGAACCCTAACACAAACTCTAACCCTAATCCGTACCCTAACCCTAACCCTAACCCTAACTCGTACCCGAACCCTAACCTAACTCTGACTCTACCCTAACACTAACCCGAACCCTAACACTAACTCTAACCCTAATCCGTACCCTAACCCTAACCCTAACCCTAACTCGTACCCTAACCCTAACCCTAACTCTGACCCTAACCCTAACACTAACCCGAACCCTAACCCTAACCCGTACCCTAACCCTAACCCTAAACATAACCGTACCCTAAACCTAAACCTAACCCTAACCCGTACCCTAACCCAAACCCTAACCCTTACACTAAACTTAACCCTAACCCTAACTCGTACCCTAACCCTAACCGTAACCCTGACCCTAACCCTAAGCCAAACCCGTACCCTAAGCCTAACCCATTCCCTAAAACTAACACTAAACCTAACCCTAACCCTAACCCCTACCCTAAAACTAAACCTAACCCTTGACCTAACCCGTACCCAACCCTATCCCGTAACCTAACCCTAACCCTAAACCGTTCCAAATCCTAACAGTAACACTAACCCATACCCTAGCGCTAAACCTAACCCTAACCCTAACCCTAACCCTAGCCCTAACATTAGCGCTAAACCTAACCCTAACCCTAACCCTATCCCGTACCCTAAACCTAACCCTAACTCGTACCCTAACCCTAACCGTAACCCTAACCCTATCGTACACTAACCCTAAACCTAACCCTAACACTAAATCTAACCCGTACTCTAACCCTAACCCTAACACTAAACTTAACCCTAACCCATACTCTAACGCTAACCCGTACCCTAACACTAACCCTTACCCTAACCCTAAACCTAACCCATACCCTAACCCTAAACGTAACCCTAACCCGTACCCAAACCCTAACCCTAACACGTACCCTAACCCTAACCCTAACCCGCACACTAAACCTAACCTTAACCCTAGACCTAACACGTACACTAACCCTATCCCGTACAGGAATCTTAACCCTAACCCATACCGTAACGCTAATACTAACCCTAACCCTAACCCTAACCCTAACCCTAACCCTAACCCGTACACTAACCCTAACCCGTACCCTAACCCTAACCCTAAACCTTTGCCTAACCCTAACACTAATCCTAACCTGTACTCTAACCCTAACCCTAACCCTAACCCTAACCGTACTCTAACCCTAACCCTATCCCTAACACTAACCCTAACCCTAACTCTAACACTAACCTTAACCCGTACACTAACCCTAACCCTAACCCGAACCCTAACCCTAAACCTAACCCGTACCCTAACACTCACCCATATCCTAACCCTAACCCTAACCTTAACCGTAACCCTAACCGTACCCTAACCCTAAAATTAACCCGTACCCTAACACCAACCCTAACCCTAACCCGTAACATACCCTAGCCTCAACCGTACCTAACCCGTACCCTAACCCGAACCTAACTCGTACCCTAACCCTGACCCTAACCCTAACCCTAAACCTAACTCTAACCCTAACCCGTGTCCTAAACCTAACCCTAAACCTTGACCTAACCCGTACCCACCCTATCTCGTACTCTAAACCTAACCCTAACCCGTACCCAAACCCTAACAGTAACCCTAACCCATACCTTAGCGCTAACACTAACCCTAACCCTAAGCCTAACCCGCACCCTAAACCTAAAAGTAACCCTAACACTATCCATAACCTTTACCCGTACCCTAACACTAACCCATACCCTTACACTAACCCTAACCTTAACCGTAACCCTATCCGTACCCTAACCCTAAAACTAACCCGTACCCACCCCCAACCCTAAACCTAACTCGTACCATAACCCTATCCCTAACCCTAACCCGTACCCTAAACCTAACCCTAACTCGTATCCTAACCCTAAACCTAACCCTAAGCCTAACCCGGACATTAACCCTAACACTAACCCTAACACTAACCCTAACCCTAAATCGTACACTAACCCTAAACCTAACCCTAACCCTGACCCTAACCCTAACCCTAAACCGTACCCTAAACCTAACCCTAACCATAACCCTTACCCGTACCCTAACCCTAACCCATACCCTAACCCTAACCCTAACCTTAAACGTAACCCTAACCCGTACCCTAACACTAAAACTAACCGTACCCTAACCCCAACCCTAACACTAACCCCTACCATAACCCTATCCCTAACCCTAACCCTCACCCTAAACCTAACCCGTACTGTTACCCTAACCCATACCATAACCAAACCCTAACCTGTACCCTAACCCTAACCCTAACTCGTACCCTAACCCTAACCCTAACCCTGACCCTAACCCTAACCTTAACCCGTACCCTAAACCTACCCATACACTAACCCTAACCCTAAACCTAACCGGTACCCTAAACATAACCCTAACCCGAACCCTAACCCTAACCCTAACCCTAACACTGACCCTAAACCTAACCCTAACCCGTACCCTAAACCTAAACCGTACCCTAACCCTAATCCTAAACATAAACCGTACCGTAAACCTAACCCTAAACCTAACTCATACCCTAACCCTAACCCTAACCCGGACCCTAACCCTAACCCTAACCCGTACTCTAAGCCTAACCCATACCCTAACCCTAACCCTAAACCTAACCCTAACCCTAACCTGTACCCTAAACCTAACCCTAACCCTTGACCTAACCCATATCCAAAACTATCCCGTACACTAACCCTAACCCTAACCCTAACCCTAAACCTACCCCGCACACTAAACCTAAACCTAACACTAACCCTAACCATAACCCTTACACGTACCCTAACCCTAACCCATACCCTAACCTAACCGTAACCTTAACCGTAACCCTGACCAGTACCCTAACCCTAAAACTAACCCGTACCCTAAACCCAACCCTAACTCTAACCCGTCCCATAACCCTATCCATAACGCTAATCCTGACCCTAAACCTAACCCTAACCTGTACCCTACCCCTAACCCTAACCCTCACCTAAACCTAACCCTAACCCGTACCCTATCCTTAAACCGTAACCCAAACCTAACCCTAACTCTAAACTTAACGCATACACTAATCCTATACCGTACCCTAAACCTAACCCAAACCCGTACCCTAACCCTAACCCTAACATGATCCGTACACTAACCCTATCCCAAACCCTAACACTAACCCTAACCCGTACTCTAACCCTAACACTAACCCTAAACCTAACCCTAACCCGTACTCTAACCCTAACCCATACTCTAACACTAACCCTAACCCTAACACTAATGCTAACCCGTACTCTAACCCTAAACCTAACCCTAACTCTAACCCTAACCCGTAGTATAACCCTAACCCTAAACCTTACCCTAACCGTAACCCTAACCCGAACTCTAAACCTATCCCGTAGCCTAACCCTAACTCTATCCCTAACCCCTAACACTAACCCTAACCCTTACCCTAACCTGTACCCAAATGGTAAACCTAACCCGTACCCTAACATGAACTCAAACCCGTACTCTAAACATAACCATAACCCTAACCCTAAACCGAACCCTAAACTTAACTCTAACCCTAAGCCTAACCATAACACTTAACCGTACCCTAACCCTAACCCACACCCTAACCCTAAACCTAACCGTAAGCCTAACTCGCACCCTAAACCTAAAACTAACCCTAACCTTAACCATAACCCTTACCCTAACCCTAACCCATATCCTAAGCCTAACCCATACACTAAACTTAACACTAAACCTAACCCTAACCCTAAACCTAACCCTTGACCTAACCGGTGCCAAACCCTATCCCGTAACCTAACCCTAACCCTAACCCGTACCCAAACACTAACAGTAACCCTAACCCATACCCTAGCGCTAAACCTAACCATAACCCTAAACCGCACCCTAAACCTAAACCTAACACTAACCCTAACCATAACCCTTACCCGTACCCTAACCCTAACCCATACCCTAACCCTAACCCTAACCTTAATTGTAACCCTGAACAGTACCCTAACCCTAAAACTAACCCGTACCCTAACCCCAAACCTAACCCTAACCCGTACTTTAACCCTATCCCTAACCCTAACCCTGACCGTAAACCTAACCCGAACCCGAACCCGAACCCTAACCCGAACCCTAACCCTGACCCGCGCCTAAACCTAACCCTAACCCGTACCCTAACCCTAACCCGTAACCTAAACCTAACCAAAACCCGAAACTTAAAATGTACCCTTACCCTATCCAGAACGCTAAAACTAAACCTAACCCGTACCCTAAACCTAACCCTAATGCTAACCCTATCCGTACACTAACCCTAACCCTAACCCTAACCCTAACACTAACCTAACCTGTACTCTAACCCTAACCCTAACCCTAAACCTAACCCTAACCCATACTCTAAATTTAACCCGTACCCTAACACTAACACTAACCCTAACACTAACCCTAACCCATACTCTAACCCTATACCTAACCCTAACTCTAAACCTAACCCGTACTATAACCATAACCCTAAACTTAACCCTAACCCTAACCCTAACCCGTACAGTAACCCTAAACCGTACCCTAACACTAACCCTAACCCTAAACCTAACCCTAACCCTGACCCTAACCCGTACCCTAACCCGTACCCTAACCCTAAACGGTACCCTAACCCTAACCCTAAACGTAACCCGTACCCTAACCCGAAACGTAATGCTAACCCGTACCCAAACCCTAACCCTAACAGGTACCCTAACCCTAACCCTAACCCTAACCCGCAAATAAACCTAAACCTAGCCCTAGACCTAGCACGTACATTAACCCTATCCCGTACCCTAACCTTAACCCTAACCCGTACCGTAACCCTAACACTAACCCTAACACTAACCCTAACCCTAACCCTAACCCATACACTAACCCTAACCCGAACGATAACCCGTACACTAACCCGTACCCTAACCCTACCCGTAGCCTAACCCTAACTCAAACCCTACCCCTACCCTAAACTTAACCCAAATCCTTACTCTAAACCGTACCCAAACGGTAAACCTAACCCGTACCCTAACACTAACCCAAATCCTTACTCTAACCCTAACCCTAACCCGCACGTAAAATTAACCCTAACCCTAACACAAATCATAACCCTTAACCGTAACCTAACCCTAACCCATACCCTAAAACGAACCCTAACCTTAACCATAACCCTAACCCATACCCTAACCCTAAAACTAACCCATACCCTAATCCCACCCCTAAACCTAACCCGTACTCTAACACTAACCCAAACCCGTACTCTAACCCTAACCCTAAAGCTAACCCTAAACCGCACCCTAAACTTAACCCTAACCCTAACCCTAACCCTAACCATAACCCTTAACGGTACCCTAACACTAACCCACACCATAAACCTAACCCTAACTTTAACCGTAACCCTAACCCATACCCTAACCCTAAAACTAACCCGTACCCTAACCCCAACCCTAACCCTAACCCATACACTAACACTAAACCTAACCCTAACCCTGACCCTAAACCTAACCCTAACCCGTACACTAACCCTAACCCTAACCTTAACCCTCACCCTAAACCTAAACCTAACCCGCACCCTAACCCTAACCCGTAACCTAAACCTAATCCTAACCCTAAACTTAACATGTACGCTAACCCTATCCCCTTCCCTAAACCTAACCCTAACCCGTAACCTAACCATAAACCTAACCCTAAGCCTAACCCATACATTTACCCTCACCCTAAACCTAATACTAACCCTACCCCGTACTCTAACCCTAACACTAACCCTAACCCGTACCCTAACCCTAACCCTAACCCTTTCCCTCTCCGTAACACAAACCCTAACCCGTACACTAAATCTAACCCTAACCCTAACCCTAACCCTAACCCTAACCGTACTCTAACCCTAACAATAACCCTCACCCTTACCCTAACCCGTACTGTAAACCTAACCCTAAACCTAAACCTAACCCTCACCATACTCTAACCCTAACAATAACCCTCACCCTTACCCTAACAAATACTGTAATCCTAACCCATAACATAACTCTAAACCCTACCCCGTACCCTAACCCTAACCCCAAATCTTACCCTAAACCTAACCCTGACCCAAACACTAACCCTTACACGTAACCTAAAACTAACCCGTACCCTAACCCTAACCCTAACCCTAACCCATACACTAAACCTAAACCTAACCCTAACTCATACCCTAAACCTAACCCTAACCCTGACCCTAACCTGTGCCCTAAACCTACCCATAACCTAACACTAAACCTAACCCTAACCCGTACCCTAAACCAAACCCTAAACCTTGACCTAACCCGTACCCAACCCTATCCCGTAGCCTAACCCTAACCCTAACCCATACCCAAACCCTAACAGTAACCCTAACCCATACCCTAGTGCTAACCCTAACCCTAATCCAAAGCATAACCCGCACCCTAAACCTAAACCTAACCCTAACCCTAAACATAACCCTTACCCGTACCCTAACCCTAATCCATACCCTAACACTAACCCTAACTTTAACCGTAACCCTAACCCGTACCCTAAACCTAAAACTAACCCGTACCCTAACCCCAACCCTAACACTAACCCGTACCCTAACCCTACCCATAGCCTAACCCTAACTCTAACCCTAACCCCTAAACCTAAACCTAACTCTAACCCTTAACCTAACCCGTATCCAACCGGTAAACCTAACCCGTACCCTAACCCTAACCCTAACCCTAACCCTAACCCTAACCTGCACCCTAAACTTAACCCTAACCCTAACCCAAACCAAAACCCTTAACTGTAATCTATCCCTAACCCATACCCTAACCCTAACCCTTACCTTAACCATAACCCTAACCTGTACCCTAAACCTAAAACTAACCCGTACCCTAACCCCAACCCTAAACCTAACCCGTACCCTAACACTAACCCTAACCCTAACCCTGACCCTAAACCTAAACCTAACCCTTACACTAACCCTGACCCTAACCCTAACCCGCACCCTAAACCTAACCCTAACCCGTAACCTAAACCTAAACCGTAACCTAAACCTAACCCTAACACTAAACTTAAACTGTACGCTAACCCTATCCTGTACCCGAAACCTAACCCTAACCTGTATCCTAACCCTAAACATAACCCTGAGCCTAACCCGTACATTAACCCTAACCCTAATCCTAACACTAACCCTACCCCGTACTCTAACCCTAACCCTAACCCTAACCCTAACCCGCACCCTAAACCTAATCCTAACCCTAACCTTAACCGTAACCCTTACCCGTACCCTAACCCTAAAACTAACCCGTACCCTAACCCCAACCCTTACCCTAACCCGTACCAACCCTATCCCTTACCCTAACCCTGACCCTAAACATAACCCTAAAACGAACCCTTACCATAACCCTAACCTAACCCTAACCCTAACCCGCACCTAAAACTAACCCTTACCGTACCCTAACCCTAACCAGTAACCTAAACCTAACCCTAACCCTAAACTTAACCCGTAAACTAACGCTATCCGTACCCTAAAACTAACCCTAACCCGTACCCTAACCCTAACCCTAACACTAACCCTAACATGTACTCTAACCCTATACCTAACACTAACTCAAACACTAACGCGTACTATAACCCTAACCCTAACCCTAACCCTAACCCTAACCCGTACAGTAACCCTAACCCGTACCCTAACACTAACCCTAACCCTAAACCTAACCGTAACCCTGACCCTAACCCTAACCCTAACCCGTAGCTAAACCCTAAACCCTACCCTAACCCTAACCCTAAACCAAACCCATAACCTAACCTAAACATAACGCTAACCGGTACCCAAAACCTAACCCTAACACGTACCCTAACCCTAACCCAAACCCGCATACTAATCCTAAACCTAACCCTAAACCTAACACGTACACTAAACCTATCCCGTACCCTAACCTTAACACTAACCCGTACCGTAACCCTAACACTAACCCTAACCCTTACCCAAACCATTACCCTAACACTAACCCTAATCCGTACTCTAACCCTATACCTAACCCTAACTCTAACCCTAACTCCTAACCCTAACCCTAAACCTTACACTAACCCGTACCCAAACGGTAAACCTAACCCGTACCCTAACACTAACCCAAACCCGTAATCTAGCACTAACCCTAATCCTAAACCTAACCCGCACCCTAAACTTAACCCTAACCCGTACACTAACCCTAACCCTAACCCTAAACCTCACCCTAAACCTAACCCTAACCAGTACCCTAACCCTAAACTGTAACCTAAACCTAATCCTAACCCTAAACTTAACCCGTATGCTAACCCTATCCTGTAACCTAAACCTAACACTAACTCGTAACCTAACCCTAAACCTAACCCTAAGCCTAACCCATACATTAACCCTAACCCTAACCCTAAAACTAACCCTACCCCATACTCTATCCCTAACCCTAACCCTAAACTTAACCAGTACCCTAACCCGAAACCTAACCCTTTCCCTAACCCTAACCCTAACCCTAACAGTACTCTGACCCCAACCCTATCCCGTACCTTAACCCTAACCCTAACCCATAACCAAACCCTAACAGTAACCCTAACCCATACCCTAGTGCTAACCTTAACCCTAATCCTAAGCCTAACATGCACCCTAAACCTAAACCTAACCCTAACCCTAACCATAACCCTTACCCGTACCCTAACCCTAACCAATACCCTATCACTAACCCTAACCTTAACCGTAACCCTAACCCGTACCCTAACCCTAAAACTAACCTGTACCCTAACTCCAACCCTAACCCTAACCCATAACATAACCCTATCCAAAACCCTAAGCCTGACTCTAAACCTAACCCTAACCCGTACCCTAACACTAATCTTCACCTAAACCTAACCCTAACCCGTACCCTAACCCTAACCCCTAACCTAAACCTAACCCTAACCCTAAACTTAATCCGTACACTAACCCTATCCCGTAACCTAAACCTAACCCTAACCCGTTCCCTCACCATAACCCTAACCCTAACCCTATCTGTACACTAACCCTAACCCTAACCCTAAACCTAACCCTAACCCCTAATCCAACCCTAACCCGTACCCTAATACTAACCCTTACCCTAACCCTAAACCTAACCAGTACGCTAACCCTAAACGTAACCCTAAACCGTACCCAAAACCTAACCCTAACACGTACCCTAGCCCTAAACCTAACCGTAACCCTGACCCTAACCCTAACCCTAATCCGTACCCTATCCCTAAACCATACCCTAACCCTAACCCTAAACCTAACCGGTACCCTAACCCTAAACGTAACTCTAACCCGTACCCAAACCCTAACCCTAACACGTACCCTAACCCTAACCCTCACTCGTACCCTAACCCTGACCCTAACCCTAACCCGTAACCTAACCCTAACCCTAACCTTAACTCATACCCTAACCCTAATCCTAAACCTGAACTTAACCCTAACCCTAATCCATACCCTAAAACTAATCCGTACCCTAACCCTAACCCTACCCCTAAGCCGTACCCTAAACCTAACCCTAACCCTAACTCGTACCCTAACCCTAACCCTGACCCTAACCCTATCCCTAACCCATACCCTAAGACTAACCCATAACCTAAACCTAACCCTAACCCTAAACCTAACCCTAACCTGTACCCTAAACCTAAACCTAACCCTTGACCTAACCCGTACCCAACCCTATCCCGTAACCTAACCCTAACCCTAACCCGTACCCAAACCCTAATAGTAACCCTAACCCATAACCTAGCTCTAACCCTAACCCTAACCCTAACCCGCACCCTAAACCTAAAACTAACCCTAACTCTAATCATAACCCTTGCCCGTACCTTAAACCTAACCCATACCTTAACCCTAACACTAACCTTAACCGTAACCCTGACCCGTACCCTAACCCTAAAACTAACCTGTACCCTAACCCCAACCATAACCCTAACCCGTACCATAACGCTATTCCTAACGCAAACCCTGACCCTAAACCTAACCCTAACCCGTACCCTAACCCTAATTTTAACCGTAACCTTAACCCTCACCTAAACCTAACCCAAACCGTACCCTAAACCTAACCCATAACCTAAACCTAACACTAGCCCTAAACTTAACCCATACGTTAAACCTATCCCGTACCCTAAACCTAACCCTAACCCGTACCCTAACTCTAACCCGATCCGTACACTAACCCGAACCCTAACGCTAACACCAACCCTAACCCGTACTCTAACCCTAACCTTAACCCTAAACCTAACGCTAACCCGTACTCTAACCCTAACCCATACCCTAACATGAACCTTAACCCTAACTCTAACCCTAACTCGTAATCTAAACCTGAACCTAACCCTAACTCTAACCCTAACCCGTTAAAACCCTAACCCTAACCCTTACCCTAACCTATACCCAAAAGGTAAACCTAACCTGTACCCTAACACTAACCCAAACCCGTACTCTAACCCTAACCCTAACCCTAAACCTAAACCGCAATCTAAACATAACCCTAACCCTAACCCTAACCATAACTCTTAACCGTACCCTAAGCCTAACCCACAACCTAACACTAACCTTAACTTTTACCGTAACCCTAACACATACCTTAACTCTAAAACTAACCAGTACCCTAACCCCAACCCTAACCTTAAACCATACCATAACACTAACCCTAACCCTAACCCTGAGCCTAAACCTAACCCAAACCGTACACTAACCCTAACCCTAACCCGTAACCTAAACCTAACCCTAACCCTAAACTTAACCTATAGGCTAAACCTATTCCGTACCCGAAACCTAACCCTAACCCATAACCTAACCCTAAACCTAACCCTAAGCCTAAACCTAACACTAACCCAACCACGTACTCTAAACCTAACCCTAACCCTAACCCTAACCCGTACCCTAACCCTAACCCTAAACCTTTCCCTAACCCGTACCCTAAGCCTAACCCATACCCTAAACCTAACCCTAAACCTAACCCTAACCCTAACCCATACCCTAAACCTAAACCTAACCCTTGACCTAACCCGTACCCAACCCTATCCCGTAACCTAACCCTAACCCTAACCCGTACCCAAACCCTAACAGTAACCCTAACCCATAACCTAGCTCTAACCCTAACCTTAACCCTAACCCTAACCCGCACCCTAAACCTAAAACTAACCCTAACTCTAACCATAAACCTTACCCGTACCCTAAACCTAACCCATAACCTAACCCTAACCCTAACCTTAACAGTAACCTGACCCGAAAGCTAACCCTAAAACTAACCCGTACCCTAACCCCCACCCTAACCCTCACCGTTTCCATAACGCTATTCTTAAAGCAAACCCTGACATTAAACCTAACCCTAACCCGTACACTAACCCTAACTTTAACCCAACACTAACCCTCACCTAAACCAAACTCTATCCCGTACCCTAACCCTAAACCATAACCTAAACCTAACCCTAACCCTAAACTTAACCCGTACGCTAAACCTATCCCGTACCCTAAACCTAACCCTAACCCGTACCCTAACCCTAACCCTAACCCTAACCCGATCCATACACTAACCCTAACCCTAAGGGCAACACTAAACTTAACCCGTACTCTAACCCTAACCTTAACCCTAAACCTAACCCTAAACCGTACTCTAACCCTAACCCGTACCCTAACACGAACCCTAACCCTAACTCTAACCCTAACCCCTACTCTAACCCTAAACCTAACACTAACTCTAACCCTAATAACCCTAACCCTAACCCTAACCCTAACCCGTAATCTAACCCTATCCCGTAGCCTAACCCTAACTCTAAACCTAACCCCTAAACCTAACACTAACACTAACCCTTACCCTAACCCTTACCCAAAAGGTAAACCTAACCCATACCCTAATACTAACCCAAACCCGTACTCTAACCCTAACCTTAACCCTAACCCTAAACCGCAATCTAAACATAACCCTAACCCTAACCCTAACCATAACCCTTAACCGTACCCTAACCCTAACCCACAACCTAACACTAACCTTAACTTTTACCGTAACCCTAACCCGTACCCTAACCCTAAAACTAACCAGTACCCTAACCTCAACCCTAACCTTAAACCATACCATAACACTAAACCTAACCCTAACCCTGAGCCTAAACCTAACCCAAACCGTACACTAACCCTAACCCTAACCCTAACCCATAACCTAAACCTAAACCTAAACCTAAACTTAACCCATACGCTAAACCTATTCCGTACCCGAAAACTAACCCTAACCCGGAACCTAACCCTAAACCTAACCCTAAGCCTAACCCGTATATTAACCCTCACCCTAACCCTAACACTAACCCTACCACGTACTCTAACCCTAACCCTAAATCTAACCCTAACCTGTACCCTAACCCTAACCCTAACCCTAACCCTAACCCTTTCCCTAACCCTAACACTAACCCTAAACCGTACCCTCACCGTAACCCTAACGCTAACCCTTACCCTAACCGTACTCTAAACGTAACCCTAACCCTCAACCTAACCCTAAACCGTACTGTAACCCTAATCCGTAACATAACCCTAACACTAACCCGTACCCTACCCCTAACCCTAACTCGTACCCTAACCCTAACCCTGACCTAAACCCTAAACCGTACCCTAAAACTAACCCATCCCCTAAACCTAACCCTAAACCTAACCCGTACCCTAAACCTAAACCTAACCCTAACTCATACCCTAACCCTAACCCTAAACCTTACCCTAACCCACACCCTAACCCGTACACTAAACTTACCCATACCCTAAACCTAAACCTAAACCTAACCCTAACCCTAACCCGTACCCTAAACCTAACCCTAACCCTTGACCTAACCCGTACCCAACCCTGTCTCGTACCCTAAACCTAATCCTAACCGTACCCAAACTCTAACAGTAACCCTAAACCATAACCTAGCGCTAACCCTAACCCTAACCCTAAGCCTAACCCGCACCCTAAACCTAAACGTAACCCTAACCCTAAACATAACCCTTACCTGTATCCTAACCCTAACCCATACCCTAAACCTAACCCGTAACCTAAACCTAACCCTAACCCTAAACTTAACCCGTACACTAACCCTATACCGTACCCTAAACCTAATCCTAACCCTTACCCTAACCCTAACCATAACCCTAACACTATCCGTACACTAACCCTAACCCTAACCCTAACACTAAACCTAACCCGTACTCTAACCCTAACCCTAACCCTAAACCTAACCCTATCTCGTACTCTAACGCTAACCCGTAACCTAACAGTAACCCTTACACTAACCCTAACCCTAACCCGTACCCTAACACTAACACTAAACCGAACCCTGACCCTAAACCTAACCCTAACCCTTAAAATAACCCTAACCCTAACCCTAATACGCACCCTAAACCTAACCCTAACACGTAACCTAACCCTAACCCGTAACCTAAACCTAACCCTAACCCTAAACTCAACCTGTACGCTAACCCTATCTCGTACCCTTAACCTAACCCTAACTCTTATCCTAACCCTAAACGTAAACCTAAGCCTAACCAGTACATTAACCCTAACACTAACCCTAACACTAACCCTACCCCGTACTCTAAACCTAACCCTAACCCTACCCTAAACCTAACCCTAACCCTAACCCGTATTCTAACCCTAAACCTAACCCTAACCCTATCCATACACTAACACTAACCCTAACCATAACACTAACCCTAACACGTACTCTAACCCTAACCCTAACCCTAACCAGTACTCTAACTCTAACTGTACCCTAACACTAACCCTTCCCTAAACCTAAACCTAACCCATACCCTAACCCTAAACGTAATCCTAACCCGTACCCAAACCCTAACCCTTACACATACCCTAACCCTAACCCTAACCCTAACCCGCACTCTAAACCTAACCCTAACCCTAGACCTAACACATACACTAACCCTATCCCGTACCGTAACCTTAACGCTAACCCGTATTGTAACCCTAACCCTAACCCTAACCCTAACCCTAACGCTAACCTGTACACTAACCCTAACCCTAACCCTAACCCTAACCCTAACCCTAACCCGTACCCTAACCCTACCCGTAACCTAAACTTAACCCTACACCTAACCCCAAACCCTAACCCTAATCCTCCCTTACGCTAACCCGTACCCAAACGGTAAACCTAACCCGTACACTAACACTAACCCAAACCCTTACTCTAACCCTAACCCTAACCATAACCCTAACCCGCACCCTATACTTAACCCTAACCCTAACCAAACCATAACCCTTAACCGTAACTTAACCCTAACCCATAAACTAACCCTAAACCTAACCTTAAACATAACCCTAACCCGTAACCTAACCCTAAAACTAACCCGTACCCTAACTCCACCCTAACCCTAACCCGTACCCTAACACTAACACTAACCCTTACCCTGACCCTAAACCTAACCCTAACCCTTACAAAAACCCTAAACCTAACCCTAATCCGCACCCTAAACCTAACCCTAACACGTACCCTAACCAACCCGTAACCTAAACCTAACCCTAACCCTAAACTCAACCCGTACGCTAACCCTATCCCGTACCCTCAACCTAACCCTAATTCTTATCCTAACCCTAAACCTAACCCTAAGCCTAACCGGTACATTAACCCTAACCCTAACCCTAACTCTAACCCTAACTCGTACTCTAAACCTAACCCTAACCCTACCCTAACCCTAACCCTAACCCTAACCCGTACTCTAACCCTAACCCTAACCCTAACCGGACTCTAACCCTAACCCTAACCCTCACCCTAACACTAACCCGTACTGTAACCCTAACCCGTAACATAACCTTAACCCTAACCCGTACCCTAATACTAACACTAACCCTAACCCTGACCCTAAACCTAACCCTAACCCTTACTCTAACCCTAAACCTAACCCTAATCCGCACCCTAAACCTAACCCTAACATCAACCCTAACCTTAACCCGTAACCTAAACCTAACCCTAACCCTAAACTCAACCCATACGCTAACCCTATCCTGTATGCTAAACCTAACCCTAACTCTTATCCTAACCCTAAACCTAACCCTAAGCCTAACCCGTACATTAACCCTAACCCTAACCCTAACACTAACCCTACCCCATACTCTAAACCTAATCCTAACCCTACCCTAACCCTAACCCTAAACCTAAACAGTACTCTAACCCTAACCCTAACCCTAACCCTAACCGGACTCTAACCCTAACCCTAACCCTCACCCAAATACTAACCCGTATTGTAACCCTAACCCGTACCATAACCCTAACCCTAACCCGTACCCTAACACTAACACTAACCCTAACCCTGACCCTAAACCTAACCCTAACCCTTACTCTAACCCTAAACCTAACCCTAACACGAACCCTAACCCTAACCCGTAACCTAAACCTAACCCTAACCCTAAACTCAACCCGTATGCCAACCCTCTCCCGTACCCTAAACCTAACCCTAAACCTAACCCTAAGCCTAACCCGTACATTAACCCTAACCCTAACCCTAACACTAACCCTACCCCGTACTCTAAACATAACCCTAACCCTAACCCTAACCCTAACCCGTACTCTAACCCTAACCCTAACCCTAACCCTCACCGGACTCTACCCTAACCCTAAACCTCACCCCAACACTATCCTGTACTGTAACCCTAATGCGTACCATAACCCTAATCCTAACCCGTACCCTAACACTAACCCTAACACTAACCCGTACTCTAACCCTATCCCGTAGCCTAACCCTAAATCTAAACCTAACCCCTAACCATAACCCTAACCCTTACCCTAACCGGTACCCAAACGGTAAACCTAACCCATACACTAACACTAAAACAAACCCGTACTCTAACCCTAACCGTAACCTTAACCCTAAACCGAACCCTAAATTTAACCCTAACCCTAAGCCTAACCATAACCCTTAACCGTACCCTAACCCTAACCCACACCCTAACACTAACCCTAACCCTAAACCTAAACCGCACCCTAAACCTAAAACTAAAACTAACCCTAAACATAACCCTTACCCGTGCCCTAACCCTAAACCATACCCTACACTAACCCTAACCTTAACCGTAACCCTAACCCATACACTAAACCTAAAAATAACCCGTACACTAACCCCAACCCTAACCCTAACCCATAACCTAACACTAACCCTAACCCTAACCCTGACCCTAAACCTAACCCTAACCCATACACTAACCCTAACCGTAACCCTAACCCGCACCCTAAACCTAAACCTAACCCGTACCCTAAACCTAACCCGTAACCTAAACCTAACCCTAACCCTAAACTTAACCCGTACGCGATCCCTATGCCGTACACTAAACCTAACCCTAACCCATAACCTAACCCTAAACCTAACCCTAAGCCTAACCCGTACATTAACCCTAACCCTAACACTAACACTAACCCTACCCCGTACTCTAACCCTAACCGTAATGCTAAACCAAACCGTACTATAACCCTAACACTAAACCTCACCCTAACCCTAACCCGTACTGTAACCCTAACCCGTAATATAACCCTAACCCTAACCCGTACCCTAACCCTAACCCTAACTCGTACCCTAACCCTGACCCTAACCCTCACCCATACACTAAATCTAACCCTAACCCCTAGCCTAAGCCTAACCCATACCCTAACCCTAACCCTAAACCTAACCCTAACCCTAACTCGTACCCTAAACCTAAACCTAACCCTTGAACTAACCCGTACCCAACGCTATCCCGTAACCTAACCCTAACCCTAAACCGTACCCCAAACCTAACAGTAAACCTAACCCATTACCTAGCGCTAACCTTAACCCTAACCCTAACCCTAACCCGCACCCTAAACCTAAAACTAACCCTAACTCTAACCATTACCCTTACCTGTATCCTAACCCTAACCCATACCCTAACCTTAACTGTAACCTTAACCGTAACCCTGACCCGTACCCTAACCCTAAAACTAACCCATACCCTAACCCCAACCCTAACCCTAACCCGTATCATAACCCTATCCCTAACGCAAACCCTGACCCTAAACCTAACCCTAACCCGTACCCTAACCCTACCCTTACCCTAACACTAACCCTCAACTATACCTAACACTAACCCGTACCCTAACCCTAACCCGTAACCTAAACCTAATCCTAACCTTAACTTAACCCGTATGCTAACCCTATCCCGTACCCTAAACCTAACCCTAACCCGTACACTAACCCTAACCCTAACCCTAACCTGATCGGTACACTAACTCTAACCCTAACCCTAACCCCAACACTAACCCTAACCCGTACTCTAACCCTAAACTTAACCCTAAACCTAACCCTAACCCGTACTCTAACCCTAACCTGTACCCTAACACTAACCCTAAACCTAACACTAACCCTAAACCGTACTCTAACCCTAAACCTAAACCTAACTCTAACCCTAACCCGTACTATAACCCTAACCCTAACCCTAACCCTAACCCTAACCCGTACTCTAACCCTATCCCGTAGCCTAACCCTAAATCTAACCCTAACCCCTAACCCTAATCCTAACCCTAACCCTTACCCTAACCCATACCCAAACGGTAAACCTAACCCGTACCCTAACATTAACCCAAACCCGTACTCTAACCCTAACCCTAACCCTAACCCTAAACCTAAACCACAATCTAAACATAACCCTAACCCTAACCCTATCCATAACCCTTAACCGTACCCTAACCCTAACCCACACACTAACAGTAACCTAACTTTAAACGTAAACCTAACCCGTACCCTAACCGTAAACTAAGCCGTACCCTAAGCCCAACCCTAATCCTAACCCATACCCTAACACTAACCCTAACCCTAACCCTGGCCCTAAACCTAACCCTAACCCTTACACTAACCCTAACCCTAACCTTAACCCGCACCCTAAACCTAACCCTAACCCGTACCCTAACCCTAACCCGTAACCTAAACCTAACCCTAAACTTAACCCGTACGCTAAACCTATACTGTACCCTAAACCTAACCCTAACCCGTAACCTAACCCTAAACCTAACCGTAAGTCTAACCCGTACATTAACCCTCACCCTAACCCTAACACTAAACCTACACCATACTCTAACCCTAACCCTAACACTAAACCTAAACCTAACCTTTACCGTAACCCTAACCCTAACCCTTTCCCTAACTCTAACCCTAACCCTAAACCGTACTCTAACCCTAACCCTAAACTTAACTCTAACCCTAACCCTAACCGTACTCTAACCATAACCCTAACCCTCACCCTAACCCTAACCCGTACTGTAACCCTAAGCCGTAACATAACCCTAAACCTAACCCGTACCATAACCCTAACCCTAACTCGTACCCTAACCCTAAACTTGACCCTAACACTAAACCTAACCGTAACCCTAAACCGTATCTAACACTATCCCGTAGCCTAACCATAACGCTAACCCTAAACCCTAACCCTAACCCTAACCCTAACCCTTACCCAAACCGGACGCAAACATTATACCAAACCCGTACACTAACACTAAGCCCAACCCCTACTCTAACCCTAAACCTAACCTTAACCCTAAACCGCACCCAAAACTTAACCCTAACCCTAACTCTAAAAATAACCCTTAACTGTAACCTAACCCTAACCCACACCCTAACCCTAACCCTAACTTTAACCGTAACCCTAACCCGTACCCTAACCCTAAAACTAACCCGTACCCTAACCCCAACCCTAACCCTAACCCATGCCCTAACACTAACCCTAACCTTAACCCTGATACTCAGCCTAACCCTAACCCGTAAACTAACCCTAACCCTAACCCGAATCTGAAACCTAACCCGTAGCCTAACCCTAACCCTAAGACTAACACCTAACCCTATCCCGTACCCTAACCCTAAAACTAACCCGTACCCTAACCCCAAGCCTAACCCTAACCCGTATCATAACCCTAACCTAACGCAAACCCTGACCCTAAACCTAACCCTAACCTGTACCCTAACCCTACCCTTACCCTAACACTAACTCTCACCTATACATAACCCTAACCCGTACCCTAACACTAAACCGTAACCTAAATCTAATCCTAACCCTAACTTAACCCATACGCTAACCCTATCCCGTACCCTAAACCTAACCCTAACCCGTACACTAACCTAACCCTAACCCTAACCCGATCGGTACACTAACTCTAACCCTAACCCTAACCCTAACACTAACCCTAACCAGTACTCTAACCCTAACCTTAACCCTAAACCTAACCCTACCCCGTACTCTAATCCTAACCCGTACCCTAACACTGACCCTAAACCTAACACTAACCCTAAACCGTACTCTAACCCTAAACCTAACCCTAACTCTAACCCTAACCCGTACTATAACCCTAACCCTAACCCTAACCTTAACCCTAACCCGTACTCTAACCCTATCCCGTAGGCTAACCCTAAATCTAAACCTAACCCCTAACCCTAACCCTTACCCTAACCCGCACCCAAACGCTAAACCTAACCCGTCCCACACACTAACCCAAATTCGTACCCTAACACGTACGCTAACACTAACCCTAAACTGTACCCTAACCCATACCATAAACCTTACCCTAATCCTAACCCTAAAACTAACCCATACCCTACCCCTACCCGTAACCCGTACCCTAACCCTACCCTTACCCTAACACTAACTCTCACCTATACCTAACCCTAACCCGTACCCTAACACTAAACCGTAACCTAAATCTAATCCTAACCCTAACTTAACCCGTACGCTAACCCTATCCCGTACCCTAAACCTAACCCTAACCCGTACACTAACCCTAACCCTAACCCTAACCCGATCGGTACACTAACTCTAACCCTAACCCTAACCCTAACACTAACCCTAACCAGTACTCTAACCCTAACCTTAACCCTAAACCTAACCCTACCCCATACTCTAATCCTAACCCGTACCCTAACACTAACCCTAAACCTAACACTAACCCTAAACCGTACTCTAACCCTAAACCTAACCCTAACTCTAACCCTAACCCGTACTATAACCCTAACCCTAACCCTAACCTTAACCCTAACCCGTACTCTAACCCTATCCCGTAGCCTAACCCTAAATCTAACCCTAACCCCTAACCCTAACCCTTACCCTAACCCGCACCCAAACGCTACACCTAACCCGTCCCTCACACTAACCCAAACTCGTACCCTAACACATACGCTAACACTAACCCTAAACTGTACCCTAACCCGTACCATAAACCTTACCCTAATCCTAACCCTAAAACTAACCCATACCCTATCCCTACCCGTAACCCGTACCCTAACCCTAACACGTACCCAAACCTAACCCTAACCCCTAAACCTAACCCTAACCCGTACCCTAACCCTAACCCTAACCTGTACCTTAACCCATACCATAAACCTAGCCCTAACCCTAACCCTAAACGTAACTCATACCCTACCCCTACCCTAACCCGTACCCTAACCATAACCCGTACCCAAACCTAACCCTAACCCCTAAACCTAACCCTAACCTGCACCCTAAACATAGACCTAATGCTAACTCGTACCCTACCCCTAACCCTAACTCTGACCCTAAACCTAAACATAACCATTACCCTAACCCTAACCCGTACCGTAACCCAAACCCTAACCCTAAACCTATCCCTAACCCTGACCTTAAAACTAACCCTAATCCTGTACCCTAACCCTAACCCTAACCCGCATCCTAAACCTAACCCTAACCCTAGACCTAACCCGTACCCTAACCAGTACCATAACACTAACCCTAACCTTAACCCTAACCCTTACCCTAAACCTAACACTAACCCTAACCCATACCCGTACACTAACCATAACCCTAACCCGTACCCTAACCCTAACCCGTACCCTAACCCTAACTCAGGGCCTAACTCTAACCCGCACCATAAACCTAACCCTAACCCTAGACTTAACCCGTACCCTAACCCTATCCCGAACCCTAACCCTAACCCGTATCCTAGCCCGCACCCTAAACCTAAACCTAACCCTAGACCTAACCCGTACCCTAACCCTATCCCGTACCCTAACCCTAACCCTAACCCGTATCCTAACCCTAACCCTAACCCTAACCCCTAACCCTAACCCTAACCCTAACCCTTACCCTAACCCATACTCAAACGCTAAACCTAACCCGTACCCTCACACTAACCCAAACCCGTACCCTAACATGTACCCTAACCCTAAAACGTACCCTTACCCGTACCTCAACCCTAACCCTAACCTGTACCCTAACACGTACCCTAACCCTAACCCTAACCTGTACCCTAACTCATACCATAAACCTAGCCTTAACCCTAACCCTAAACCTAACTCATACCCTTCCCTAACCCTAACCTGTATCCTAACCCTAACCCGTACCCAAACCTCACCCTAACCCCTAAACCTAACCCTAACCCGTACCCTAAACTTAACCCTAAACCTAACTCGTACTCTATCCCTAACCCTAACCGTGACCCTCACCCTAACCCTATCCCGTACCGTAACCCTAACACTAACCCTAAACCTAAACCTAACCCTAACCCTAACCCGTACACTAACCCTAACCCTAACCCGTACCCTAACCCTAACATGTACACTAACCCTAACCCGATGCCTAACCCTAAACCACACGCTAAACTTAACCCTAACACTAGACCTAACCCGTACCCTAACCCTATCCCGTACCCTAACCCTAACGCTAACCTGTACCCTAACACTAACACTAACCCTAATCCTAACCCTATCCCGTAGACTAACCCTAACCCTAACCCTAACCCGTACCCTAACCCTAACCCGTAGCCTAACCCTAACCCTAACCCCTAACCCTACCATAACCCTAACCCTTACCCTAGGCCGTACCCAAAAGTTAAACCTAACCCATACCCTAACACTACCTCAAACCCGTACCCTAAACCTAAACTAAAACCTAACCCTAACCCTAACCCGTACCCTAAACCTACCCTAACACGTACCCTAACCCTAACCCTAGCCTGTACCCTAACACGTAGCATAACCCTAACCCTAACCCTAACCCTAACCCTAAACCTAACACATAACCTACACCTAACCCTATCCTGTACCCTAACCCTAACCCTCACCCTAACCCCTAACCCTAACCCATACCCTAAACCTAACCCTAACCTTAACTCATACCCTAACCCTAACCCTAACCCTGACCCTAACCCTAACCCTAACCCGTACCCTAACCCCTACCCTAACTGTAACCCATCCCCTAACCCTAACACATACCCTAAACCTAACCCTAACCCTAACTCGTACCCTAACCCTAACCCAACCCTGACCCTAACCCTAACCCTAACCCGTAACCTCAACATAACCCATACCCTAAACCTAACCCTAAACCTAACCCTAACCATAACCCGTAACCTAAACCTCACCCTAACCCTTGACCTAACTCGTACCCAACCCTATCCCATACCATAACAGTAACCCTAACCTGTACCCATCCCTAACAGTAACCCTCACCCGTACCCTAGCGCTAACACTAACCCTAACCCTAACCCTAACCCGCACCGTAAACCTAATCCTAACCCTAACCATAAACCTTACCCGTACCCTAACCCTAACCTATACACTAACCCTAACCTTAACCTTAACCGTAACCCTAATGCGAAAACTAAACCTAAAACTAACCCGTACCCTAAACCCAACCCTAACCCTAACCCGACCTGTAACCCTATCACTAACCCTAACCCTGACCCTAAACCTAACCCTAACCCGTACCCTAACGCTAACCCTAACCCTAAACCTAAACCTATTCGGAACCCTTACCCGTACACTAACCGTAACCCTAACCCTAAACCTAACCCGTATCCATACTCGTACACTAACCTAACGCTAAACCGTACCCTAACCTGAAACCTAACCCTAAACCGTACCTTAACCTTAATCCTAAACCGTACCCTAATCCTAACCGTAACCCTAACTCGTACCCTAATCCTAACTCTAACCCATACCCTAACCCTAAACCTAACCTTCACCCTAAACCTAACCCTAACCCAAACCATAATGTACCCGTAACTTAACCCTAACCCGTACCCTAACCCTAACTTTAACCCTAACCCTAAACATAACCCTAAACTTAACCTGTACGTTAAACCTACCCCTTATCCTAATCCTAAACCTAACCGGTACCCTAACCCGTAACCCAAACACTAAACCTCACACGTACCCTAACACTAACCCAAACCCGTACCCTATACCGACCCTAACCCTAACCTGTACCGTTACCCATACCTTATACCTAACCCGAACCCATAAACTAACCCATACCATAACCCTAAACCTAACCCTAACCCTAAACCTAAACCTAACCCATACCCTACTCCTAACCCTAACCCGTTCCCTAACCCTAACCCGTACCCTAACCCTAACCCTAAACCTAACCCTAACCCTAACCTGTACCGTAACCCTAACCCGTACCCTAGCCCTAACCCTAACACCAACCCTAAACCTAACCCTAACCCGTACCCTAACCCGTACCATAACCCTAAACCTAATCCGTACCCTAACCCTAATGCTAACCTTAACCCGGACCCTAACCCAAACCCGAACCCTAATCCTAACTGTAACCCTAACCCTTACCCAAACCCTAACCCTAAACCGTAACCTAACCCAAACCCTAACACTAACCCTAAACCTAACCCCTCCCTAAACCTAACCTTAACCCTAGACCTAACCCGTACCCTAACCCTATCCCGTACCGTAACCCTAACCCTAACCCGTACCCTAACCCTAACACTGAACCTAACCCTAACCGTACACTAACCATAACCCTATCCCGTACCCTAACCCTAACACGTACCCTAACCCTAACCCAGGGCCTAAACCTAACCCGCACGTAAACCCAACCCTAACCCTAGACCTAACCCGTGCCCTAACCCTATCCGGTCCACTGACCCTAACCCTAACCCGTATCCTAAAACTAACCCTAACCCTAAACCTAACCTTAACCCTAACCCGTACACTAACCCTAAACCTAACCCTAATCCGTATCTTAACCCTAACCCGTAGCCTAACCCTAATACTAACCCTAACTCCTAACCCTATCCGTAACCCTAACCCTTACACTAACCCGTACCCAAATGCTAAACCTAACCCGTACCCTCACACTAACCCAAACTTGTACCCTAACATGTACCCTAACCCTAACCCATACCCTACCCACACCTTAACACTAACCCTAAACTGTACCCTAACCCGAACCCTAACCCTAACCTGTACCCTAAACTGTGCCATAAACCTTACACAAATCCTAACCCTAAACCTAACCCTTACCTTACCCCTAACCGTAACCGGTACCCTAACCCTAACCCGTACCCAAACCTAACACTAACCCCTAAATTTAAACCTAAACTGTACCCTAACCCTAAACCTAACCTGTACCCTAACTCATACTATAAACCTAACCCTAACCCTAACCCTAATCGTAACTCATACCCTACCCCTACCCCTAACCCGTACCCCAACTTTAACCCGTACACACCCTACCCTAACCCCTAAACCTAACCCTAACCCGTACCATTAACATAACCCTAACCCTAACTCGTAACCTAACCCTAACACTAACCCTGAACCAAACCCTAAACCTAACCTGAACCCTAACCCTAACCCATACCCTAAACCTAACCCTAACCCTAACTCGAACCCTAACCCTAACCCTAACCCGTACACTAACCCTAACCCTAACCCGTACACTCAACCTAACCCGTACCCTAACCCTAAACCGATGCCTAACCCTAATCCACACCCTAAACCTAACCTAACCCTAGACACAACCCGTACCCTAACCCTATCCCGTACCCTAACCCTAACCCTCACCCTAACCTCTAACCCTAACCCTAACCCGTACCCTAAACCTAACCCTAACCTTAACTCATACCCTAACCCTAACCCTAACCCTGACCCTAACCCGTACCCTAACCCGTACCCTAACCCGTACCCTAACTGTAACCCGTCCCCTAACCATAAACCGTACCCTAAACCTAAACCTAAACCTAACTTGTACCCTAACCCTACCCTGACCCTGACCCTAAGCCTAACCCGTACCATAAACCTAACCCATAACCTAACCCTAACCATAAACCTAACCCTAACCCTAACCCATACCCTAAACCTAACCCTAACCCTTGACCTAACCCACACCCAAACCTATCCCGTACCCTAAACGTAACACTAATCCGTACCCAAACCATAACAGTAACCCTAACCTGTACCCAAGCGCTAACCCTAACCCTAAATCTAACCCGCACCCTAAACCTAACCCTAAACCTAACCCTAACCATAACCCTTACCCATACCTTACACCTAACCTATACCCTAAACCTAACCTTAACCGTAACCCTAACCTGTACCCTAACCCTAAAACTAAGCCGTAACCTAACCCCAACCCTAACACTAACCGGACCGTAACCCTATCCCTAACCATAAAACTGACCCAAAACCTAACACTAAACTGTACCCTAACCCTAAACCTAACCCTGCCCGCACCGTAAACCTAACCCTAACCCGTACGCTAACCCTATCCCGTACCCAAAACCTAACCCTAACCCGTACCCTAACCCTAACCCTGACCCTAACCCTAACCCTAACCCTAAAACATACCCTTACCCGTACCTCAACCCTAACCCTAACCTGTACCCTAACACTTACCCTAACCCTAACCCTAACCTGTACCCTAACCCATACCATAAACCTAGCCCTAACCCTAACCCTAAACCTAACTCATACCTTCCCTACCCCTAACCCGTACCCTAACCCTAACCCTAAGCTTAAACTTAACCCATAAAATACACCTAACCCTATCCCGTACCCTAACCCTAACCCACACCCTAACCCCTAACCCTAACCCGTACCCTAAACCTAACCCTAACCTTAACTCGTACCATAACCCTAACACTAACCCTGACCCTAACCCTAACCCTAACCCTAACCCTAACTCAACTCGTACCCTATCCCTAACCCTAACTGTGACACTAACCCTAACCCTATCCGTACCCTAACCATAACACTAACCCTAACACTAAACCTAACCCTAACCCTAACCCGTACACTACCCAAACCCTAACCCGTACCCTAACACTAACCCGTACCCTAACCCTAACCCAATGCCTAACCCTAACCCACACCCTAAACCTAACCATAACCCTAGACCTAAACCGTACCCTAACCCTATCCTGTACCCTAACCCTAACGCTAACCTGTACCCTAACCCTGACACTAACACTAACCCTAATCCTAACCCTATTCCCGTACACTAACCCTAACCCTAACCCTAACCCATACCCTAACCCTAACCCGTAGCCTAACCACAACACTAACGCTAACCCCTAACCCTACCTTAAACCTAAGCTTTACCCTAACCCGTACCCTAACACTAACCCGTACCCTAACCCTAACCCAATGCCTAACCCTAACCCACACCCTAAACCTAACCATAACCCTAGACCTAAACCGTACCCTAACCCTATCCTGTACCCTAACCCTAACGCTAACCCGTACCCTAACCCTAACACTAACACTAACCCTAATCCTAACCCTATTCCCGTACACTAACCCTAACCCTAACCCTAACCCGTACCCTAACCCTAACCCGTAGCCCAACCACAACACTAACGCTAACCCCTAACCCTACCTTAAACCTAAGCCTTACCCTAACCCGTACCCAAAAGTTAATCCTAACCCGTACCCTACCACTAACCCAAACCCGTACCCTAACCCGTACCCGAAGCCTAACCCATACCGTTACCCGTACCTTAACCCTAACCCTAACCCATACTGTAACACGTACCTTAACCCTAACCCTAGCCTGTACCCTAACACGTAGCATAACCCTAACCCTAACCCTAACCCTAACCCTAACCCTAACCTTAACCCATAAACTACACCTAACCCTATACCGTACCCTAACCCTAACCCTCACCCTAACCCCTAACCCTAACCTGTACCCTAAACCTTACCCTAACCTTAACTCGTACCCAAACCCTAACCCTAACCCTGACCCTAACCCGTACCCTAACCCGTAACCTAACCCGTACCCTAACCGTAAACCGTCCCCTAACCCTAACCCGTACCCTAAACTTAAACCTAAACCTAACTCGTACCCTAACCCTAACCCTACCCTGACCATAACCCTAAACCTAACCCGTACCCTAAATCGTACCCTAACCCTAACCCTAAACCTGACCCTAACCCTAACCCTAACCCGTACCGTAAACCTAACCCTAAACCTAACACTAACCGTAAACCGTAACCTAAACCTAACCCTAACCCTTGACCTAACCCGTACCCAACCCTATCCCATACCATAACCCTAACCCTAACCCGTACCCATCCCTAACAGTAACCCTCACCCGTACCCTAGCGCTAACACTAGCCCTAACCCTAACCCTAACCCGCACCGTAAACCTAACCCTAACCCTAACCATAACCCTTACCCGTACCCTAACCCTAATCTATATCCTAACCCTAATCCTAACCTTAACCGTAACCCTAACCCGAAACCTAACCCTAAAACTAACCCGTAACCTAAACCCAACCCTAACCTAACCCGACCCGTAACCCTATCACTAACCCTAACCCTGACCCTAAACCTAACCCTAATCCGTACCCTAACCCTAACCCTAACCCTAAACCTAAACCTATTCGGAACCCTTACCCATACACTCACCCTAACCGTAACACTAAACCTAACCTGTATCCATACTCGTACACTAACCTTAACCCTAAACCGTACCCTAACCCTAACCCTACACCGTACCCTAATCCTAACCGTAACCCTAACTCATACCCTATTCTAACACTAACCCATACTCTAACCCTAACCCTAATCGACACCCTAAACCTAACCCTAACCCAAACCATAACATGTACCCGTACACTAACCCTAACCCGTACCCTAACCCAAACTTTAACCCTAACCCTAACCATAACCCTAAACTTAACCCGTATGTTAACCATAACCCTTATCCTAAACCTAAACCTAACCAGTACCCTAACCCTAACCCTAACCCTAATCCGTTCGCTAACCCTAACCCGTACCCTAACACTAACCCTAACCCTAAACATAACCCTAACCCTAACCCTAACCTTAACCCTAAACCATACCCTAACCCTAACCCGTACCCTAACACTAACTCTAACGCTACCCCGTACCCCGTACCCTAACCCTAACCGTAACCCTAACCCTTAACCAAACCCTAAACCTAACCCGTACGCTAACCCTAACCCTAACCCGCACCCTAAAACTAAACCTAAACCTAGACCTAACCCGTACCCTAACCCTAACCCTAACCCGTACCTTAACCCTAACGCTAAACCTAACCCTTACCCTAAAACGTACCCAATCGCTAAACCTCACCCATATCCTAAAACTAACCCAAACCCGTACCCTAAGCTGTTCCCTAACCCTAACCTGTACCGTTACCCATACCTTATACTTAACCCTAACCCGTACACTTACCCGTACCATAACCCTAACCTAACCCTAACCATAACCCAAACCCATACCCTAAACCTAACCCTAACCCGTTCCCTAACCCTAACCCGTACCCTAAACCTAACCCTACCTGTACACTAACGGTAAACCTAACCCTAAGCCTAACCCTAACCTGTACCATAACCCTAAACGGTACACTAACCCTCACCCTAACACCAACCCTAAACCTAACCTTAAACCGTACACTAACCCGTACCAAAACCCTAAACCTAACCCGTACCCTAACCCTAATGCTAACCTTAACACGGACCTTAACACTAACCCATACCCTAATTCTAACCGTAACCCTAACACTTACCCAAACCCTAACCCTAACCCGTAACCTAACCCTAACCTTAACCCTAACCCTAAACCTAACCCGCACCCTAAACCTAACCCTAACCCTAGACCTAACCCGTACCCTAACCCTATCCCGCACCGTAAACCTAATCCAACTCGGACCCTAACACTGACCCTAAGCCTAAACCTAACCCGTACCCTAACCCTAACCCTTACCCTAAAACTAACCCTAACCCTAACTCATACCCTATCCCTAACCCTGCCCGTGACCCTAACCCTAACCCTAACCCGTACCCTAACCCTAACACTAACCCTAAACCTAAACCTAACCCTAACCCATACACTAACCCTAACCCTAACCCGTATCCTAACCGTAACCCGTAACCTAAACCTAACCTGATGCCTAACCCTAACCCACACCCTAAACCTAACCCTAACCCTAGACCTAACCCGTACCCTAACCCTATCCTGTACCATAACCCTAACGCTAACCCGTACCCTAACCCTAACACTAACACTAACACTAATCCTAACCCTATCCCGTACACTACCCCTAAACCTAACCCTAACCCTAACCCTAACCCTAACCCTAACCCTAAACCTAAACCATAACCTAAACCTAAACCTAAACCTAACGCTAACCCTAACCCATACCCTAAACCTAACCCTAACCCTTGACCTAACCCACACCCAACCCTACCCTGTACCCTAAACCTAACACTAACCCGTACCCAAAACCTAACAATAACCCTAACCTGTACCCATGCGCTAACCCTAACCCAAACCCTTACCCTAACCCGCACCCTAAATCTAACCCTAAACCTAACCCTAAACATAACCCTTACCCGTACCCTAACCCTAACCTATACCCTAACCGTAACCTTAATCGTAACCCTAACCCGTAAACTAACCCTAACACTAACCCGTACCCTAAACCCAACCCTAACACTAACCCGTACCGTAACCCTAACCCTAACCCTAAACCTGACCCTAAACCTAACCCTAACCCGTAACTTAACCCTAACCCTAGCCCTAACCCGCACCTAAACCTAACCCTAACCCGTACCCTAACCCTAACCCGTAACCTAAACCTAACCCTAACCCGAAACTTAACACGTACACTAACCCTATCCCGTACCCTAAACCTAACCCTAACCCGTACCCTAACCCTAACCCTAACCCTATCCGTACACTAACCCTAACCCTAACCCTAACCCTAACCCGTACTCTAAACCTAACACTAACCATAAACCTAACCCTAAACCGTACTCTAACCCTAACCCACACCCTAACACTAACACTTACCCTAACCCTAAACCTAACCCGTACACTAACCCTAAACGTAACCCTAACCCGCACCCTAAAATTAACCCTAAACCTAATCCAAACCATAACCCTTAACCGTAACCTAACCCTAACCCATACCCTAACCCTAACCCTAACCCTAACCTTAAACATAACCCTAAACCATACCCTAACCCTAAAACTAACCTGTACACTAACCCTAACCCTAACCCTAACGCGTACACTAACACTAACCCTAACCCTAACCCTGACCCTAAACCTAACCCTAACCCTTACACTAACCCTGACCCTAACCCTAAGACGAAACCTAAACCTAACCCTAACCCGTAACCTAAACCTAACCCGTAACCTAAACCTAACCCTAACCCTAAACTTAACCCGTACGCTAACGCTATCCCATAACCAAAACCTAAACCTAACCCGTACCCTAAACGTAACCCTAAGCCTAACTCGTACCCTAACCCTACCCTAACCCTGTTACCCCTAACCCTAACCCATACCCTAAGCATAACCCATATCCTAACCCTAACCCTAAACCTAACCCTAACCCTAAACTTAACCCGTACGCTAACGCTATCCCGTACCCTAAAACTAACCCTAACTCGTACCCTAACACTAACCCTAACCCTAAACATAACCCTAACCTGTACCCTAACCCTAAAACTAACCCATACCCTAACCATAACCCTAACTCTAACCCGTACCATAACCCTATCCCTAACCCTAACCCTGACCCTAAACCTAACCCTAACCCATACCCTAACCCTAACCCTAACCCTATCCCGTAACCTAAACCTAACCCTAACGCTAAACTTAACAAGTATGCTAATGCTATCCCGTACATTAAACCTAACCCTAACCCGTATCCTAAACCTAAACCAAACCCTAACCCTAACCCGTACATTAACCCTAACCCTAACCCTAACACTAACCCTACCCCGTAATCTAACCCTAACCCTAACCCAAACCCTAACCCGTACCCTAAGCCTAAACCTAAACCTAACCCTAACCATAACACTAACGCAAAACCGTACTCTAACCCTAACCCTAACCCTAACCCTAACCCTAACCGTACTCTAACCCTAACCCTAACCCTCAGCCTAACCCTAACCCGTACTGTAACCCTAACCCGTACCATAACCCTAACCCAAACCCGTACCCTAACCCTAACCCTAACTCGTTACCTAACCCTAAACCTAACCCTGACCCTAACCCGTACCCTAACCTGTAACCTAAACCTAACCCATACCCTAGCCATAACCCTAACCCTAACCCGTACCCTAAACCTAACCCATACCCTAACCCTAAACCTAATCCAAACCCTAACCCTAACCCGTACCCTAAACCTAACCCTAACCCTTGACCTAACTCGTATCCAACCCTATCCCGTACTCTGACCCTAACCCTAACCCGTACCCAAACCCTAAAATTAACCCTAACCCATACCCTATTGCTAACCCTCACCCTAACCCTAATTCTAACCCGCACCCTAAACCTAAACCTAACCCTAAACCTAACCATAACCCTTACATGTACCCTAACCCTAAACCATACCCTAACACTAACCCTAACCTTAAACGTAACCCTAACCCATACCCTAACCCTAAAACTAACCCGTACCCTAACCGCAACCCTAACCCTAACCCGTACCATAAATCTATCCCTAACCCTAACCCTGACCCTAAACCTAACCCTAACCCTTACACTATCCGTGAACTAATCCTAACCCTAACCCTAACACTAACCCTAAACCGTACTCTAACCCTAACCCTAAACTTAAACCTAACCCTAACCCGTACTCTAACCCTAAACCTTAACCTAACACTAACCGTAACCCTAAACCTAACCTTACCTGTGCCCTAACCCTAAATGTAACCCACACCCGTACCCAAACCCTACCTGTAGCCTAACCCTAACTCTAACCCTAACCACTAACCCTAACACTAACTCTAACCCTTACCCTAACCCGTACCTAAACGGTAAACCTAAACAGTACCCTAAAACTAACCCAAACCCGTACTCGAACCCTAACCTAACCCTACCCCTAACCCGCACCCTAAACTTAACCCTAACCCTAAACCAAACCATAACCCTTAACCGGAACCTAACCCTAACCCATACCCTAACCCTAACCCTAACCTTAACCATAACACTAACCCATACACTAACCCTAAATCTAACCCGTTCCCTAACCCCAACCCTAACCCTAACACATACCATAACCGTTTCCCTAAACCTAAACGTGACCCTAAGTCTAACCCTAACCCGTACCCTAAACCTAACCCTAACCCTTGATTTAACCCATACCCAACCCTATCCCGTACCCTAAACCTAACCCTAAACCGTATCCAAACCCTAACAGTAAACCTAACCCATAACCTAGCGCTAAACCTAACCCTAACCCTAAGCCTAACCTGCACCCTAAACCTAACCCTAACCATAACCCTAACCTTAACCATAACCCTGACCGGTAACCAAACCCTAAAACTAACCCGTACCCTAACCCCAACCCTAACACTAACCCGTACCCTAACACTAACAGTAACCCTAACCCTAACCCTAAACCTAACCCTAACCCTTTCACTAACCCTAACCCTAACCCTAACCCGCACACTAAACCTAACCCTAACCCGTACCCTAACCCTAACCCGTAACCTAAACCTAACCCTAACCCTAAACTTAATCCATATGCTAACCCTATCCCGTACACTAAATCTAACCCTAACCCGTAGCCTAACCGTAAACCAAAACCTAAGCCTAACCCATACATTAACCCTAACACTAACCCTAACACTAAACCTACCACATACTCTAACCCTCACCCTAAACCTAACCCGAAACCTAACCTTTACCCTAACCCTAACACTAACCCTAAACCGTACTCTAACACTAACCCTAACCCTCACCCTAACCCTAACCCTTACAGTAACCCTAAACCATACCATAACCCTAACCCTAACCCGTACCCTAACCCTAACCCTAACTCGTACAATAACCCTAACCCTAACCCTGACCCTAAACCTAACTCTAACCCAACTCTAATGCTAAATGTACCCTAACCCTAAAACTTACCCTAACCCTAACACTAAACCTAACCCAGACTCTAACCTAACCATAACCCTAAACCTAACCCTAACCTGTACTTTAACCCTAACCCTAACCCTAACCCTAACACCAACCATAAACCTAACACAAACCCTAACACGTTCTCTAGCCCTAAACCTAACCTTAACACTAACCCTAACCCCCTACTATAACCTAACCCTAAACCTAACCCTAACCCTAACCCTAGCCCTAACCCATACCCTAACCCTAACCCTAACCCGTACCCTAACACTAACCCTTACCCTAAACCTAACCCTAACGCTGACCCTAACCCTAGACCTAACCCGTACCCTAACCCTAACCCGAACCATAACTCTAGCCCTAAACCTAACCTGTACCCTAACCCTAAACGTAACCCTATCCCGTACCCAAACCCTAACCCTAACACGTACCCTAACCCTAACCCTAACCTAACCCGTACCATAAATCTATTCCTAACCCTAACCCTGACCCTAAACCTAACCCTAACCTGTACCCTAACCCTAACCCACACCTAAACCTAACCCTAACCCATACCCTAACCCTATCCCGTAACCTAAACCTAACCTTAACCATAAACTTAACCCATATGCTAACCCTATACCGTAACCTAAACCTAACCCTAACCCGTACCCGAACCCTAACCCTAACCCTAACCCTATTCATACACTAACCCTAACCCTAAACCTAACACTAACCCTAACCCGTACTCTAACCCTAACCCTAACCCTAAACTTAACCTTAACCCGTACCCTAAGCCTAACCCTAAACCTAACCCTAACACTATCCCTAACACGTACTCTAACCCTAACCCTAACCCTAAACCTAACCCTAACCCTAAACTTAACAAGTATGCTAACCCTATCCCGTACATTAAACCTAACCCTAACCCGTACCCTAAACCTAACCCTATACGTACACTAACCCTAACGCTAAGCCTAACACTAACACTAACCCTAACCCGTACTCTAAACCTAACCCTAACCCTAAACCTAACCCTAACCCGTACTCTAACCCGAACCCGTGCCCTAACACTATCCCTAAACCTAACACTAACAATAACCCGTACTCTAACCCTAAACCTAACCCTAACTCTAACCATAACCCGTACTACAACCCTAACCCTAACAGTAACCCTTACACTAAACCATACAGTAAACCTAATCCGTACCCTAACCCTAACCCTAACCCCTAACCCTAACCCTAACCTGTACCCTAAACCTAACCCTAATCCTAACTCGTACCCTAACCCTAACCCTAACCCTGATCCTAACCCTAACCCATCCCCTAACCCGTCCCCTAACCCTAACCCGTCCCCTAACCCTAACCCGTACCCTAAACCTAACACTAACCCTAACCCTAAACCTGACCCTAACCCTAACCCGAACCCGTACCCTAAACCTAACCCTAATCCTTGACCTAACCTGCACCCAAACCCTAACCATAACCCTAACCAATACCCTAACACTAAAACTAACCCGCACCCTAACCCCAACACTAACCCTAACCCGTACCGTAACCCTATCCTTAACTCTAAAACTAACCCTAAACCTAACCCTAACCCTATCTCTAACACTAACCCTACCCCTAAACCGCACCCTAAACCTAACACTAACCCCTAACCCTAACCCTAAACGTACCCTAACCCTAAACCTAACCCTAACCCTAACACTAACCCTAGCCCGTACTCTAAACTAACCATAAACCTACCCCTAACCCTAACCTGTACTCTAACCCTAACCCTAACCCTAACACTAACCCTAGCCCTAGCACTAAACCTAACCCGTACTCTAACCCTAAACCAAACCCTAACCCTAACCCTAACACTAACACTAACACTAAACCTAATCCCGTACACTAGCCCTAACCACAACCCGCATCCTAAACCTAACCCTAACCATAGACCTAACCCGTACCCTAACCCAAACCCGTACCCTAACACTAACCCTAACCCTAACCCTAAACCATACCATAACCCTAACACTAACCCTAACCCGTACCCTAATCCTAACCCATACCCTATCCCTAACCCGATGCCTAAACCTAACCCACATCCTAAACCTAACCCTAACCCTAGACCTAAACCGTAATATAAAACTATCCCGTACCCTAACCCTTACGCTAACCTGTACCCTAACCCTAACCCTAACCCTAAACCTAACCCTAACACTAACCCTAACCCCCTACTATAACCCTAAACCTAAACCTAACCCTAACCCTAACACGAACCCGTACCGTAACCCTAACCGGTACTCTAAACCTAAACCTAACCCTAAACCTAAGCCTAACCCGCACCCTAAACCTAACCCTAACCTGTACCCTAACCCTAACCCATAACCTAAACCTAACCCTAACCCTAAACTTAACCCGTACGCTAACCCTATTTCGTACCCTAAACCTAACCATATCCGTACCCTAACCCTAACCCTAACCTTAACCCTAACCCTAAACCTATCCGTACAGTAACCCTAACCCTAACCCGTACCCTAACACTAATCCTAACCCTAACCCTAACCCTAACCCTAACCCTATCCGTACAGTAACCCTAACCCTAACCCGTAACCTAAAACTAACCCTAACCCTAACACTAACCCTAACCCGTACTCTAACCCTAAACCTAACCCTAACTAACCCTAACCCGTACTATAACCCTAACCCTAACCCTAAACCGTACAGTAACCATAATCCGTACCCTAACCCTAACCCAAAACCTAACCCTAACCCTGACCCTAAACCTAACGCTAACCCGGACGCTAATCCTAAACCGTACCCTAACCCTAACCCTAAACCTAACCCGAACCCTAACCCTAAACGTTACGCTAACCCGTACCCAAACCCTAACCCTATCACGTACCCTAACCCTAAACCTAACCCTAACCCACACACTAAACCTAACCCTAACCCTAGACCTAACACGAACACTAACCCTATCCAGTACCCCAACCTTAAACCTAACCCGTACCGTAACCCTAACACTAACCCTAACCCTAAACCTAACCCTAACCCATACACTAACCCTAACCTAAACCCTAACCCTAACCCTAACCCGTACCCTAACCCTACCCGTAGCCTATACCTAACTCTAAACCTAACCCCTAACCCTAACACTAACCCTAACCCTTACCCTAACCCATACCCAAACGGTAAACCTAACCCGTACCCTAACACTATTCCAAACCCGTACTCGAACCCTAAACCTAACCCTACCCTTAACCCGCACCCTAAATTTAACCCTAAACCTAAACAAAACCATAACCCTTAACTGGAACCTAACCCTAACCCATACCCTAACCCTAACCCTAACCTTAACCATAACACTAACCCGTACCCTAACCCTAAAACTAACCCGTACCCTAACCCCAACCCTAACCCTAACCCCTACCATAACCCTATCCCTAACCCTAACCGTGACCCTAAACCTAACCCTAACCCGTACCCTAAACCTAACCCTAACCGTTGACCTAACCCGTACTCATCCCTATCCCATACCCTAACTCTAACCCTAACCCGTACCCAACCCTAACAGTAAACCTATCCCATAACCTAGCGCTAACCCTAACCCTAACCCTAAGCCTAACCCGCACCCTAAACCTAAACCTAACCCTAACCCTAACCTTAAACATAACCCTAACCCGTAACCAAACTCTAAAACTAACCCGTACCCTAACCCCAAACCTAACACTAACCCGTACCCTAACACTAACACTAACCCTAACCCTGACCCTAAACCTAACCCTAACCCTTTCACTAACAATAACCCTAACTGAACCCCCACACTAAACCTAACCCTAACCTGAACCCTAACCCTAACCCGTAACCTAAACCTATCCCTTACCCTAAACTTAATCCGTACGCTAACCCTATCCCATACACTAAACCTAAGCTTAACCCGTAGCCTAACCATAAACCAAAACCTAAGCCTAACCCATACATTAACCTTAACACTAACCCTAACACTAACCCTACCCCGTACTCTAACCCTAACACTAAACCTAACCCGAACCTAACCCTTACCCTAACCCTAACACTAACCCTAAACCGTACTCTAACCCTAACCCTAACCCTCACCTAACACTAACCCGTACTGTAACCCTAAACCGTACCATAACCCTAACCCTAAGCCGTACCCTAACCCTAAACCTAACAAGTACCCTAACCCTAACCCTAACCCTGACCCTAACCCTAACCCTAACCCGTACCCTATACCTAACACTAACGCTAACCCGTTCTCTAACCCTAACCCTTACCCTAACACTAACCCTAACCCTAACCCTAACCCTAACACTAACCCTAACCCGTACTCTAACCCTAACCCTAAACCAAACACTAACCCTACCCCGTACTCTAACACAAACCCTAACCTTAACCCGTACCTAACCCTAACCCTAACCCTAACCCTAACCCTAAAACTAACCCTAACCCGTACTCTAACCCTAACCTTAACCCTAACCATAACCGTATTCTAACCCTAACCCTAACCCTCACACTAACAGTAACCCGTACTGTAACACTAACCCTTACCATAACCCTAACCCTAACCTTCACCCTAACACTAACCCGTACTGTAACACTAACCCATACCATAACCCTAACCCTAACCCGTACCCTAACCCTAACCCTAATTCGTACCCTAACCCTAACCCTGACCCTAAACCTAACCCTAACCCGTACCCTAATCCTAACCCTAACCCTAACCCTCACCTAAACCTGACCCTAACCCGTACCGTAACCCTAACGCGCACCTAAACCTAACCCTAAACCGTACCCTAACCCTAACCCATAACCTAAACCTAACCCTAACCCTAAACTTAACCCCTACACTAAACCTATCCCGTACCCTAAACCTAACCCTATCCCGTTCCCTAACCCTAACCCTAACCCTAACACTATCCGTACACTAACCCTAAACCTAACACAAACACTAACCCTAACCGGTACTCTAACCCTAACCCTAAAACTAAACCTAACCCTAACCCGTACTCTACCCTAACCCGGACCCTAACACTAGCCCTAACCCTAACACTATCCCTAACCCGTACCCTAACCCTAAACATAACCCTAACCCGTCCCCAAACCCTAACCCTAACACGTACCCTAACACTAACCCTAACCCTTACCCTAACCCATACCCAAACGGTAAACCTATCTTGTACCCTAACACTAACACAAACCCGTACTCTAACCCTAATCCTAACCCTAACTCTAACCCTACCCGTACTCTAACACTAACCCTAACCCTACACCTAACCCTAAACCTACCCTAACACTAACCCTACCCCGTACTCTAACCCTAACCCTAACCCGTACCCTAACCCTAACCCTAACCCTAACACTAACCCTAACCTGTACTCTAACCCTAACCCTAACCCTAACCCTAACCGTATTCTAACCCTAACCCTAAACCTCACACTAACCCTAACCCGTACTGTAAACCTACCCCGTACCATAAACCTAACCGTAACCAGTACCCTCACTCTAACCCTATTTCGTACCCTAAACCTAACCCTAACCCTGACCCTAATCCTAACCTGTACCCTAAACCTAACCAGTACCCTAACCCTAACCCTACCCCGTACCCTAAACCTAACCCTATCCCGTACCCTAACACTAACCCGTAACCTAAACCTAAACCTAACCCGAAATTTAACCCGTACACTAACTTTTTCCCATACCCTAAACCTAACCCTAACCCGTACCCTAACCCGTACCCTAACCCTAACCTATCCGTACACTAACCCTAACGCTAACCCTAACACTAAACCTAACCCGTACTCTAACCCTAACCCTAACCCTAAACATAACCCTAACCCATACTCTAACCCTAACCCATACCCTAACACTAACCCTTACCCTAACCCTAAACCTAACACGTACCCTAACCCTAAACGTAACCCTAACCAGTACCCAAACCCTAACCCTAACACGTACCCTAACCCTAATGCTAACCCTAACCCGCACAATAAACCTAACCCTAACTCTAGACCTAACACGTACACTAAACCTATCCTGTACCGGATCCTTAAACCTAACCCGTACCGTAACCCTAAAAATAAGCCTAACCCTAAATCTAAACCTAACCCTAACCCTAACCTGAACCCTAACTCGTACCCTAACCCTACCCGTAGCCCAACCCTAACTCTAACGCTAACCCCTAACCCTCAACCTAACCCTAACCCTTACCCTAAACCGTACCCAAACGGTAAACCTAACCCGTACCCTAATTCTAAACCAAACCCGTACTCTAACCCTAACCCTAACCCTAACCCGCACACTAAACCTAACCCTAAACCTAGGCCTAACACGTACACTAAACCTATCCCGTACCGGAACCTTAAACCTAACCCGTACCATAACCCTAACAATAAGCCTAACCCTAAACCTAAACCTAACCCTATCCCGTACCCTAAACCTAACCTGTACCCTAACCCTAAACATAACCCTAACCCGTACCCTAAACCTAACACTAACCCATACCCTAACCCTAAACCTACCCTAAACCTGACCCTAACCCTAACCCTAACACGTACCCTAAACCTAACCCATAACCTAAACCTAACCCTAACACTAACACTAAACCTACCCCGTACTCTAACCCTAACCCTAACCCTATCCCGTACCCGTACACTAAACCTAACCCTAACCCTAACCCTAACCCTAACACTAACCCTAACCCGTACTCTAACCCTAATCCTAAATCTAACACTAACCCGTACTCTAACCCTGACCCTAACCCTAACACTAACCCTAACCCGTACTCTAAATCTAACCCTAACCCTAACCATACTCTAACCCTAACCCTAACCCTCACCCTAACCCTAAACCGTACTGTAACCCTAACTCATACTATAAACCTAACCTTAAACCATACCCTAACCCTAACCCTAACTCGTACTCTAACCCTAAACCTAATCCTTTCCCTAAACCTAACCATAACCCGTACCCTAAACCTAACCCGTACTTTAACCCTAACGCTAACCCTAAACCGTACACTAAACCTAACCCTAACACTAAGTCGTACCCTAAACCTAACCCTAACCCTGACCCTAAACATAACCCTAACCCGTACCCTAAGCATAACCCATACCCTAACCCTAACCCTAACCCTAACCCTAACCTTAACCAGTACCCTAAACCTAACCCTAACCCTTGAGCTAACCCGTACCCAAACCTATCCCGTACCCTAACCCTAACCCTAACCCGTACCCAAAGCCTAACAGTAACCCTAAACCACACCCTAGTGCTAACACTAACCCTAACCCTAACTGTAACCATTACCCGTACCCTAACCCTAACCCATACCCTAACCCTAACCCTAAACTTAACCGTAACCCTGACCAGTACCCTAAACCTAAAATTAACCCGTACCCTAACCCCAACCCTAACCCTAACCCGTACCCTAACCCTAATCCTAACCCTAACCCACACCTAAACCTAACCCTAACCCGTAACTTAAGCCTAACCCTAACCCTAAACTTAACCCATATGCTAACCCTATCCCGTACACTTAACCTAACCATAACACGTAACCTAACCCTAAACCTAACCCTAAGCCTAAGCAGTACATTAACACTAACCCTAACACTAACCCTACCCCGTACTCTAAACCTAACCCTAACTCTAACCCAAACCTGTACCCTACCCTAACCCTAACCCTAACCCTAACACTAAACCTAACCCGTACTCTAACCCTAACACAAACCCTAACCCTAACTCGTACCCTACCCTAATCCTAACCCTAACCCTAACCCGAACCCTAAACCTTACCCTAACCCTAACCCTAACCGTACTCCAACCCTAACCCTAACCCTCACCCTAACCCTAACCCGTAATGTAAACCTAACCCGTACCATAACCCTAACCATAACCCTAAAATTAACCGTAACCCTGAACCGTACCCTAACCCTAAAACCAACCCATACCCTAACCCCAACCCTAACCCTAACCTGTACCCTAACCCTAACCCGTAACCTAAACCTAACCCTAACCCGAAACTTAACCCGTACGCTAAACCTATCCCGTACCCTAAACCTAACCCTAACCTTTACCCTAAACCTAACCCTAACCCTAACCCTATCCATACTCTAACCTTAACCCTAACACTAAACCTAACACTAACCCTAACCTGTACTCTAACCCTAAACCTAACACTAAATGTAACCCTAACCCGTACTCTAACCCTAACCCGTTCCCTAACACTAACCATAATCCTAACACTATCCCTAACCCCTACTCTAACCCTAAACCTAACCCTAACACTAACCCTAACTCGTACTATAACCCTAAACCTAACCCTAACCCTAAACTTAACACTAACCCATACTCTAACCCTATCCCGTAGCCTAACGCTAACTCTAACCCTAACCCCTAACCCTAACCCTAACCCTAACCCTTACCCTAACCCGTACCCAAATGGTAAAAGTACCCCATACCCAAACACTAACCCAAACCCGTACGCTAACCCTAACCCTAACCCTAAACAGCACCCTAAACTTAACCCTAACCCTATCCCTACCATAACCCTTAACCGTACCTAACCCTAACCCTAACTCGTACCCTAACCCTAACACTGACCCTAACCCTAACCCGTACCCTAACCCGGACCCTAATCCTAACTCTATCCGTACTCTAACCCTAACCCTAACCCTATCCCGAACTCTAAACCTAACCCTAACTCTAACCCTAACCTGTACCCTAACCCTAAAACTAACCCTAACACTAACACTACCCCGTACCCTAACCCTAACCCTAACTCTAACTGTAACCTGAACCCGTACCCTAAACCTCACTCTAACCCTACCTCGTTCCCTAAACTTAACCCTAACCCTGACCCTAACCCTAACCCTAACTCGTACCCTAAACCTAACCCATACCCTAACCCTAAACCTAAACCTAAACCTAACCCTATTCCGTACCCTAAACCTAACCCTAACTCTTGTCCTAACCCGTACCCAAACCTATCCCATATCCTAACTCTAACCCTAACCCGTACCCAAACCCTAAGAGTAACCCTATCCCATACCCTAGCGCTAAACCAACACCTACACTAAGCCTAATCTGCACCCTAAACCTAAACCTAACCGTAACCCTAACCATAACCCTTACCCATACCCTAACCCTAAACCATAACCTAACACTAACCCTAACCTTAACCGTAACCCTAACCCGTACCCTAACCCTAAAACTAACCCGTACCGTAACCCCAACCCTAACCCTAACCCGTACCATAACCCTATCCCTAAACCTAACCCTGACCCTAAACCTAACCCTAACCCGTACCCTAAGCCTAACCCGCACCTAAACCTAACCCTAACCCGTACCCTAACCCTAACTGAACCTTTACCCTAACCCTAACCCGTATCCTAACCCTATCCGTAGCCTATTCCTAACTCTAACCCTAACCCCTAAACCTACGCCTAACCGTAACCCTTACCCGAACCCGTACCCAAATGGTAAACCTAACCCGTACCCTAACACTAACCCAAATCTGTACTCTAACCCTAACCGTAACCCTAACCCTAACCCGCACCCTAAACTTAAACCTAACCCTAACCCAAACCATAACCCTTAACCGTAACCTAACCCTAACCCATACCCTAACCCTAACTCTAAACTTAACCATAACCCTAAACCGTACCCTAACTCTAAAACTAACCCAAACCCTAACCTCAACCCTTACCCTAATCCGTACCCTAACACTAACCCTAACCCTAACCCTAACCTCAACCCTTACCCTAACCCTAACCCTTACACTAACCCTAACCCTAACCCGCACCCTAAACCTAACCCTAACCCGTAACCTAAACCTAACCCTAACCCTAAACTTAACCCATACGCTAACCGTATCCCTTACCCTAAAACTAACCCTAACCCGTATCCTAACCCTAAACCTAAACCTTAGCCTAACCCGTTCATTAACCCTAACCCTAACACTAACCCGTACCCTAACACTAAACCTAACCCGTACTCTAACCCTAACCCTAACCATACTCTAACCCTAACCGTAACCCTCACCCTATCCCTAACCCATACTGTAAACCTAACCCGTACCATAACCTTAACGCTAACCCGTACACTAACCCTAACCATAATGCGTACCCTAACCCTAACCCTAACACTGACCCTTAAACCTAACCCTAACCCGTACCCTAAACCTAACCTGTACTTTAACCCTAACCCTAACCCTAACCGTACACTAAACCACCCCTAACACTAACTTGTACCCTAAACCTAAACATAACCCTGACCCTAACCCTAACCCTAACCCGTATCCTAAGCGTAACCCATACCCTCAACCTAACCCTAAACCTAACCCTAACCCTAACCAGTAACCTAAACCTAACCCTAACCCTTGAACTAACCCGTACACAAACATATCCCATACCCTAACCCTAACACTAAACCGTACCCAAACACTAACAGTAACCCTAACCCTACCCTAGCGCTAACCCTAACCCTAACCCTAACCCTAACCATACTCTAACCCTAACCCTAACCCTCACCCTAACCCTACACCGTACTGTAACCCTAAACCGTACCATAACCTTAAACCTAACCCGTACCCTAACCCTAACCCTCACTCGTACCCTAACCCTAACCCTAACCCTGACCCTAAACCTAACCCTAACCCGTACCCTAAATCTCACCCATACTTTAACCCTAACCCTAACCCAACCCGTAACCTAAACCTAACCCTAACACTAACTCATACCCTAAACCTAACCATAACCCTGACCCTAACCCTAACCCTAACCCGTACCCTAAGCATAACCCATACCCTAACCCTAACCTTAAAATTAACCCTAACCCTAACTCGTACCCTAAACCTAACCCTAACCCTTGACCTAACCCGTACCCAAACCTAACCCGTACACTAACCCTAACCCTAACCTGTACCCAAACCCTAACAGTAACCCTAACCCATAACCTAGCGCGAACCCTAACCCTAACCCTAACCCGGACCCTAAAACTAACCCTAACCCTGACCCTAACACTAGCTCTATCCCGTACCTAACCCTAAACCGTACCCGAACCCTAACCCTAAACCTAACCCATACCCTAACACTAAACGTAACCCTAACCTGTACCCAAACCCTAACGCGTATTCTAACCCTAAACCTAACCCTAAACCACACACTAAACCTAACCCTAACACTAGACCTAACACATACACTAACCATATCCCGTAACCTAAACTTAACCCTAACCCGTACCGTGTCCCTAACACTAACCCTACCCCTAACCCGTTCACTAACCCTAACTGAAACTTAACCCGTACCCTAACCCGTACCCTAACCCTACCCGTACCCTATTCCTAACTCTAACCCTAACCCCTAACCCTAAGCCTAACCGTAACCCTTACCCGAACCCGTACCCAAACGGTAAACCTAACCCGTACCCTAACACTAACCCAAATCCGTAATCTAACCCTAACCGTAACCCTAACCCTAACCCTAACCCGCACCCTAAACTTAACCCTAACCCTAACCCAAACCATAACCCTTAACCGTAACCTAACCCTAACCCATAACCTAACCCTAACCCTAACCTTAACCATAACCCTAATCCGTAACCTAACCCTAAAACTAACCCGTACCCTAACCCCAATCCTAACCCTAACCCGTAACCTAACACTAACCCTAACGCTAACCCTGACCCTAAACCTAAACCTAACCCTTACACTAACCCTGACCCTAACCCTAACCCGCACCCTAAACCTAACCCTAACCCGTAACCTAAACCTAAACCGTAACCTAAACCGAACCCTAACCCTAAACATAAACCGTTCACTAACCCTATCCCGTACCCTAAACCTAACACTAAACCGTATCCTAACCCTAACCTACCCCTAAGCCAAACCCGTACTTTAAACCCAACCCTATCCCTAACACTAACCCTACCCCGTACTCTAACCCTAACCCTAACCCTAACTCGTACCCTATCCCTAACAGTAAACCTGACCCTAACCCTAACCCTAACCAGTACCCTAACCCTAACCCATACCCTAAACCTAACCCTAAACCTAATTCTAAACCTAACCCGTACCCTAAACCTAACCCTAACCCTTGACCTAACCCGTAACCAACCCTATCCCATACCCTAACCCTAACCCTAACCCGTACCCAAAACCGAACAGTAACCCTAACCCATACCTTAGCGCTAACCCTAACCGTAACACTAAGCCTAACCCGCACCCTAAACCTAAATATAACCGTTACCCTAACCATAACCCTTACCGTACCCTAACCCTAACCCATACCCTAACACTAACCCTAACCTTAACTCTAACCCTAACCCGTACCCAAAGCCTAAGAGTAACCTTAACCCATACCCTAGTGCGAAACCTAAACCTAACCGTAACCCTAACCATAACCCTTACCCGTACCCTAACCCTAACCCATAACCTAACACTAACCCTAACCTTAACCGTAACACTAACCCGTACCCTAACCCTAAAACTAACCCGTACCATAACCCCAACCCTAACCCTAACCCGTACCATAACCCTATCCCTAAACCTAACCCTGACCATAAACCAAACCCTAACCCATACCCTAAGCCTAACCCGCACCTAAACCTAACCCTATCCCGTACCCTTACCCTAACTGAACCTTAACCCTAATGCTAACCCGTATCCTAACCCTACCCGTAGCCTATTCCTAACTCTAATCCTAACCCCTAACCCTAAGCCTAACCGTAACCCTTACCCAAACCCGTACCCAAACGGTAAACCTAACCCGTACCCTAACACTAACCCAAAAACGTACTCTAACCCTAACCGTAACCCTAACACTAACCCTAACCCGCACCCTAAATTTAACCCTAACCCTAACCCAAACCATAACCGTAACCTAACACTAACCCATACCCTAACCCTAACTCTAACCTTAACCATAACCCTAACCGTACCCTAACTCTAAAACTAACCCAAACCCTAATCCGTACCCTAAACCTAACCCTAACCCTTGACCTAACCCGTACCCAAACCTAACCCGTACCCTAACCCTAATCCTAACCCTAAACCTATCCGTAAACTAAGCCTAACCCGTACTCTAAACCTAACCCTAACCCTAAACCTAACCCTAAACAGAACTCTAACCCTAACCCATACTCTAACACTAACCCTAACCCTAACACTCACCGTAACCCGTACTCTAACCCTAAACCTAACCTTAACTCTAACCCTAACCCGTACTATAACCCTAACCCTAACCCTAACCCTAATCCTAACCATAACCCTAACCTGTACATTAACCCTATCCCGTAGGCTAACACTAACTCTAACCCTAACCCCTAAACCTAACCCTAACCCTTACCCTAACCCGTACCCAAAGGTAAACCTAACCATACCCTAACACTAACCCAAACCCGTACTCTAACACTAACCCTAACCCTAACCCTAACCCTAAACCGCACCCTAAACTTAACCCTAACCCTAACCCTAACCATAACCCTTAACCGTACCCTAACCCTAACCCTAACTTTAACCCTAACCCTAACCCGTACCCTAACCCTAAAACTAACCCGTACCCTAATCCCAAACCTAACCCAAACCCATACCCTAACACTAACCCTAACCCTAAACTTGACCCAAAACCTAACCCTAAACCGTACACTAAACCTAACCCTAACCTTAACCCGCACCCTAAATCTAACCGTTACCCGTACCCTAACCGTAACCCGCAACCTAAACCTAACCATAACACTAAAATTAACCTGTACGCTAACCCTATCCCATACCCTAAACCATACCCTAACCCGTAAACTAACACTAAACCTAACCCTAAGCCTAACCCGTACATTAACCCCAACCCTAACCCTACAATAACCCTACTCGTACTCTAAACCTAACCCTAAACCTAAGCCTAACCCGTACCATAACCCTATCCCTAACCATTTCCCGAACCCTAACCCTAACCCAACCCGTACTCTAAACCTAACCCTAAACATAACACTAACCCTAACCGCTAACACTAACCGTACTCTAACCCTAAACCTAACCCTCACTCTAACCCTAAACCGTACTGTAAACCTAACCCATAACATAACCCTAACACTAACCCATACCCTAACCCTAACCCTAACTCGTACACTATCCTTAACCCTGACCCTAACACTAACCCTAACCCGTAACCTAACCTAACCCGTACCCTAAAACTAACCCTAATGCTAACCCGTTCCCTAAACCTAACCCATACCCTAACCCTAACCCTAAACCTAATCCTAACCCTAACCAGTACCCGAAACCTAAACCTAACCCTTGACCTAACCCGTACCCAACACATTCTCGTACCCAAACCCTAACCCTAACCCGTACCCAAACCCTAACTGTAACCCTAACCCATACCCTAGTGCTAACACTAACCCTAAACCTAGCCTAAACCGCACCCTAAAACTAAACCTACCCCTAACACTAACCATAAACCTTACCCGTACCCTAACCCTAACTCATACCCTAACACTAACCCTAACCTTAACCGTAACCCTAAACCTAACCCGTACCCTAATCCTAAAACTAACCCGTACCCTAACCCCAACCCTAACCCTAACCCGTACCATAACCCTATCCCTAACCCTAACCCTGACCCTAAACCTAACCCTAACTTGTACCCTAACCCTAACCCGCAACAAAACCTAGCCCTAACACGTACCCTAACCCTAACCCGTAACCTAAACCTAACCCTAACCCTAAACTTAACCTGTACACTAACCCTATCCCGTACCCTAAACCTAACCCTAACCCGTACCTAACCCACACCCTAACCCTAATCTTATCCGTAAACTAACCCTAACCTGAACCCTAACACTAAACCTAAACCGTACTCTAACCCTAACCCTAAACCTAAAACTAACCCTAACCCGTACTCTAACCCTAACCCGTACCCTAACACTAATCCTTACCCTAACCCTAAACCTAACCCAAACCCTAACCCTAAACGTAACCCTAACCCGTCCCCAAACCCTAACCCTAAAACATACCCTAACCCTAAACCAAACCCTAACCCTAACCCTAACCCTAACCCTAATCCTAACCCGTACACTAACCCTATCCCGAACCCTAACCCTAAACCTAACCCGTACCCTAACCCTAACCATAACCCTAACCCTAACCCGTACATTAACCCTATCCGAACCCTAACACTAACCCTAACACGTACCCTAACAATGCCCATAGCCTAATCCTAACTCTAACCCTAACCCCCAACACTAACCCTAACTCTTACCCTAACCCGTACCCAAACGGTAAACCTAACCCGTACGCTAACACTAAGCCAAACCCGTACTCTAACCCTAACCCTTACACTAATCCTAACTCTAACCCTAACCCGCACCCTAAACCCAACCCTAACCCGTAACCTAACCCTAACCCGTAACCTAAACCTACCCCTAACCCTAAACTTACAAGTACGCTAACCCTATTCCATACCTTAAACCTAACCCTAACCCGTATCCTAACCCTAAACCTAACCCTAAGCCTAAGCTGTACATTAACCCTAACCCTAACACTAACCCTACCCCGTACTCTAACACTAACCATAACCCTAAGGAGTACCCTAACCCTAACCCTAACCCTGACCCTAACCCTAACCCTAACACGTACCCTTAACCTAACCCATACCCTAACCCTAACCCTAACCCTTGACCTAACCCTTACCCAACCCTATCCCATACCCTAACCCTAACCCTAACACGTACCCAAACACTAACAGTAACCCTAAGCCATACCCTAACGCTAACCCTAACCATAACCCTAAGCCTAACCCGCACCCTAAACCTAATCCTAACCCTAAACCTAACCCGTACCCTAAGCCTAACCCATACCCTAACCCTAACCCTAAACCTAACCCTAACACTAACCCGTACCCTAAACCTAACCCTAACCTTTGACCTAACCCGGACCCAACCCTATCCTGTAACCTAACCCTAACCCTAAGCCGAACCCAAACACTAACAGTAACCCTAACCCATAACCTAGTGCTAAACCTAAACCTAACCCTAACTCGCACTCTAAACCTAAACCTACCCCTAACCCTAAACATAACCCTTACCCGTACCCAAACCCTAAACCATACCCTAACCCTATCCCTAACCTTAACAGTAACCCTGACCCGTACCCTAACCCTAAAAGTGATCCGTACCCTAACCCCAACCCTAACCCTAACCGGTACCATAACCCTATTCCTAACCCTAACCCTGACCCTAAACCTAACCCTAAACCGAACTCTAAACCTAACCCTAACCCGAACCCTAACCCTAACCCACACCTAAACCTAACCCTAACCCGTACCCTAACCCTAACCCGTAACCTAAACGTAACCCTAACCCTAAAATTACCCGTACGCTAACCCTAACCATTCCCTAAAAATAACCCTAAACCTAACCCGCCCCTAAACCTAACCCTAACCCTAACCCTAACCCTAACACTAACTAATCCTAACCCGTACTCTAACCCTAACCCTAACCCTAAACCTAACCCTAAACCGTACTCTAACCCTAACCCGTACCCTAACACTAACCCTAACCCTAACACTAAACCTAACCCGTATTCTAACCCTATACCTAACCCTAACTCAAACCCTAACCTGTACTATAACCTAACCCTAACCCTAACCCTAACCCTAACCGTACTCAAAACCTAACCCTAAGCCTCACCCTAACCCTAACCCATTTTGTAAACCTAACCCGTAACATAACTCTAACCCGTACCCGTACCCTAACCCTAACCCTAACACGTACCCTAACCCTAAACCTGACCCTAACACTAACCCTAAACCGTACTCTAACCCTAACCCTAACCCTAACCGTACTCTAACCCTAACCCTAAACCTCACCCTAACCCTAACCCGTACTGTAAACCTAACCCGTAACATAACCCTAACCCATACCCGTACCCTAACCCTAACCCTAACTCGTACCCTAACCCTAACCCTGACCCTAACACTAAACCTAAACCGTAACCTAAACCTAACCCGTACCCTAACCTTAACCGTAACCCTAACCCGTACCCTAAACCTAACCCTAACCCTAACCCTGACCATAACCCTAACCCTAACCCGTACCCTAAACCTAACCCATACCCTAGCCCTAACCCTAAACCTAACCCTAATCCTAACACGTACCCTAAACCTAACCCTAACCCTTGTACCTAACCCGTACCCTCCCCTAACCCGTAACCTAACGCTAACCTTACCCGTACCCAAACCCTAACAGTAACCCTAACCCATACCATTTTGCTAACCCTAACCCTAACACTAACCCGCACCCTAAACCTAAACCTAACCCTAACCCTAACCATAACACTTACCTGTATACTAACCCTAACGCATACCCTAAACCTAACCCTAACTTAACCATAACGCTGACCTGTAGCCTAAACCTAAATCTAACCCATACACTAAACCCAACACTAACCCAAATCGGTACCATAACCCTATCCCTAACCCTAACCCTGACCCTAAACCTAACCCTAACCCTAACCCATACCCTAACCCTAAACCGTAACCTACACCTAACCCTAACCCTAAACTTAACATGTACGCTAACCCTATTCCGTACCCTAAACCTTACCCTAAACCAAACCCGTATCCTAACCCTAACCCTAACCGTAACCTTATCCGTACACTAACCCTAACCCTAACCCTAACCCTAACCCGTACTCTAACCCTAACCCTAAACCTAAACCTAACCCTAACCTGTACTCTAACCCTAACCCGTACCCTAACACTAAACCTAACCCGTACTATAACCCTAACCCTATCCCTAACCCTAACCATAAACCGTACAGTAAACCTAAACCGTACCCTAACCCTAACCCTAAACCTAACCCTAACACTGACCCTAAACCTAAAGCTAACCCGTACCCTAAATCTAAACCGTACTCTAACCCTAAACCTAAACCTAACCTGTACCCTAACCCTAAACGTAACGCTAACCCGTACCCAAACCCTAACCCAAACATGTACCCTGACTCTAACCCTAACCCGTATATAACCCTAACCCTATCCCTAACCCTAACCATAAACCGTACAGTAACCCTAATCCGTACCCTAACCCTAACCCTAAACCTAACCCTAACACTGACCCTAACCCTAAAGCTAACCCGTACCCTAAATCTAAACCGTACTCTAACCCTAAACCTAAACCTAACCCGTACCCTAACCCTAAACGTAACGCTAACCCGTACCCAAACCCTAACCCTAACATGTACCCTAACTCTAACCCTAACCCACACACTAAACCTAACCCTAACCCTAGACCTAACATGTACACTAACCCTATCCCGTAACCCAAACTTAACCCTAAACTGTACCGTAACCCTAAAACTAACCCTAAACCTAACCCTAACCCTAACCCTAACCCGTACACTAACCCTATTCCGAACCCTAACCCTAACCCTAACCCGTACCCTAACAATGCCCGTAGCCTAATCCTAAATCTAACCCTAACCCCTAACCCTAACCCTAACTCTTACCCTAACCTGTACCCAAACGGTAAACCTAACCCGTACGCTAACACTAAGCCAAACCCTTACTCTAACCCTAACCCTTACACTAATCCTAACTCTAACCCTAACCCGCACCCTAAACCCAACCCTAACCCGTAACCTAACCCTAACCCGTAACCTAAACCTACCCCTAACTCTAAACTTAACAAGTACGCTAACCCTATTCCATACCTTAAACCTAACCCTAAACCGTATCCTAACCCTAAACCTAATGCTAAGCCTAAGCTGTACATTAACCCTAACCCTAACCCTAACACTAACCCTACCCCGTACTCTAACACTAACCATAACCCTAAGCAGTACCCTAACCCTAACCCTAACCCTGACCCAAACCCTAACCCTAACCCGTACCCTTAACCTAACCCATACCCTAAACCTAACCCTAACCCTTGACCTAACCTTTACCCAACCCTATCCTGTAACCTAACCCTAACCCTAACCAGTACCCTAACCCTAACCCTAACCCTGACCCTAACCCTAACCCTAACTCGCACTCTAAACCTAAACCTAACCCAACCCTAACGATAACCTTTACCCGTAACCTAACCCTAAACCATACCCTAAACCTAACCCTAACTTTAACCATAACCCTGACCCGTACCCTAACCCTAAAACTGATCCGTACTCTAACCCCAACCCTAAGCCTAACCCGTACCATAAACCTATCCCTAACCCTAACCCTGACCCTAAACCTAACCCTAAACCGAACCCTAAACCTAACCCTAACCCTAACCTTAACCCGAACACGCACCTAAACCTAACCCTAACCCGTACCCTAACCCTAACCCGTAACCTAAACGTAACCCTAACCCTAAACTTACCCGTATGCTAACACTATCCCATACCCTAAAACTAACCCTAACCCTAACCCTAACCCTAACCCTAACCCTAACACTAATTCTAACCCGTACTCTAACCCTAACCCTAACCCTAAACTTAACCCTAAACCGTACTCTAACCCTAACCCGTACCCTAACATACCCTAACACTAACCCTCACCCTAACACTAACACTAACCCGTCCTCTAAACCTATACCTAACCCTAACTCAAACCCTAAACTGTACTGTAACCCTAACCCTAACCCTAACCCTAACCGTACTCAAAACCTAACCCTAAACCTCACCCTAACCCTAACCCGTACTGTAAACCTAACCCGTAACATAACCCTAACCCGTACCCGTACCCTAACCCTAACCCTAACGCTGACCCTAACATTAACCCTAAACCGTAACCTAAACCTAACCTGTTCCCTAACCCTAACCCTAACCCGTACCCTAAACCTAACCCTAACCCTAACTCGTACCCTAACCCTAACCCTAACCCTGACCATAACCCTAACCCTAACCCGTACCCTAAACTTAACCCATACCCAACCCTAAACATAAAAATAACCCGAATCCTAACCTGTACTCTAAACATAACCCTAACCCTTCACCTAACCCGTACCCAACCCTATCCCGGGCCCTAACCCTAACCCTAACAGGAACCAAAACCTAACAGTAACCCTAACCCATACCCTAGCTCTAACCCTAAAACTAACCCTAAGCCTAACCTGCACCCTAAACCTAAACCTAACCCTAACCATAAACCTTACCCGTACCCTAAACCTAACCCATACCCTAACACTAACTCTAACCTTAAACGTAACCCTAACCCGTACCCTTACCCTAAAACTAACCTGTACCCTAACCTCAACCCTAAACCTAACCCGTACCATAACCCTATCCCTAAAACTAACCCTAACCCTAACAATAACCCTTACCCGAACTCTAACACTAACCCTAACCCTAAATCTAACCCTAACCCGTAATCTAACCCTAACCCATACCCTAACACTAATCCTTACCCTAACCCTAAACCTAACCCATACCCTAACCCTAACCCTAAACCCAACCCTAACCTTAACCCTAAACCGTACACTAACCCTAAAACGAAGCCTAACCCTAGCCCTAACCCGTACCCTAAACCTACCCGTAGCCTAACCCTAACTCTAACCCTAACCCCTAACCCGTACCCTAACCCTAACCCTTACCCTAACCCATACCCTAACAGTTACCGTAACCCGTACCCTAACACTAACCCAAACCCGTACGCAAACCCTAACCCTAACCCTAACCTGCAACCTAAACTTAACCCTAGCCCTAACCCAAACCATAACCCTTAACCGAAACCTAACCCTAACCCATAACCTAATCCTAACCCTAAACTTAACAATGACCCTACATGTACCTTAATCCTAAAACTAACCCGTACCCTAACTGCAAACCTAATCCTAACCTGTACCATAACACTAACCCTAACCCTAACCCTGACCCTAAATCTAACCCTAACCCTTACACTAACCCTAACCATAACATGCACCCTAAACCTAACCCTAACCCGTACCCTAACCCTAACCCGTAACCTAAACCTAACCCTAACCCTAAACTTAACCCGTACGCTAACTCTATCCTGTACACTAACCTAACCCTAAACCATATCCTAACACTAAACCTAACCCTAAGCCTAACCCGTACATTAACCCTAACCCTAACACTAACACTAACCCTACCCCGTACTCTAAAATTAACCCTAACCCTAAACCGTACCATAACCCTAAACCTAACCCTAACCCTAACCCTAACACTTACCCTAACCCGTACTCTAACCCTTATCCTACCCTAACCGTACTCTAACCCTAACCCTAACCCTCACCCTACCCTAACACATACTGTAACCTTAACCCATACCATAACCCTAATCCTAACCCGTACCCTAACCCTAAACCTAAATCGTACCCTTACCCTAACCCTATCCCGTACCCTAAACCTAACCCATACCCTAACCCTAACCCTAACCCGTACCCGTACACTAAACCTAACCCTAACCCTAACTCGTACCCTAACCCTAAACCTAACTCTGACCCTAACCCTAACACTTACCCTAACCCGTACTCTAACCCTAACCCTACCCTAACCGTACTCTAACCCTAACCCTAACCCTCACCCTACCCTAACACATACTGTAACCCTAACCCATTCCATAACCCTAATCCTAACCCGTACCCTAACCCTAAACCTAAATCGTACCCTAACCCTAACCCTAAGCCTACCCTAACCCTATCCCGTACCCTAAACCTAACCCATACCCTAACCCTAACCCTAACCCGTACCCGTACCCTAAACCTAACCCTAACCCTAACTCGTACCCTAACCCTAAACCTAACCCTGACCCTAACCCTAACCCTAACCCGTACCCTAAGCCTAACCCATACCCTAACCCTAATTCTAAACCTAACCCTAACCCTAACCCGTACCCTAAACCTAACCCTAAACCTTGTACCTAACACGTACCCTACCCTATCCCGTAACCTAACCTTAACCCTACCCGTACCCAAACCCTAACAGTAACCCTAAACCATACCATTGTGCTAACCCTAACCCTAAATCTAACACTAACCCGCACCCTAAACCTAAACCTAACCCTAACCCTAACCATAACCCTTACCCGTACCCTAACCCTAACGCGTACACTAACACTAACCCTAACCTTAACCGTAACCCTGACCTGTACCCTAACCCTAAATCTAAACCGTACACTAACTCCATCCCTAACCCTAACCCGTACCATAACCCTATCCCTAACCCTAACCCTGACCCTTACCCTAACCCTAACCCGCACCCTAACCTAAACTTAACCCTAACCCTAACCATAAACCTTACCTGTACCCTAACCCTAACGCATAACCTAAACCTAACCCTAACCTTAACCGTAACCCTGACCGGTTCCCAAAACCTAAATCTAACCCGTACACTAACCCCAACACTAACCCAAATCTATACCATAACCCTATCCCTAACCCTAACCCTGACCCTTAACCTAACCCTAACCCGTACCCTAACCCTAACCCTAACCCTAAACCGCACGTAAACCTAAACCTTACACGTACCCTAACCCTAACCCGTAACCTAAACCTAACCCTAAACCTAAAATTAACATGTACGCTAACCCTATTCCATACCCTAACCCTAACCCTAACCCCAACCCGTACCCTAACCCTAACCCTAACCCTAACCTTATCCGTACACTAACCCTAACACTAACCCTAACACTAACACTAACCCTAACCCGTACTCTAACCCTAACCCTAACCCTAAACCTAACCCTAACCCGTACTCTAACCCTAACCCGTACACTAACACTAACCCTAACCCTAACACTAACCCTAAACCGTACAGTAACCCTAATCCGTACACTAACCCTAACCATAAACCTAACCCTAACCCTGACCCTAACCCTAACGCTAACCCGTACCCTAATCCTAAACCGTACTCTAACCCTAACCCTAAACCTAACCCGTACCCTAACCCTAAACGTAACGCTATCCCGTACCCAAACCCTAAACCTAACACGTACCCTAACCCTAACCCTAACCCGCACACTAAACCTAACCCTAAACCTAGACCTAACACGTACACTAACCCTATCCCGTAACCCAAACTTAACCCTAACCCGTACACAAACCCTAACACAAAACCTAAACCTAACCCAAACCCTAACCTTAACTCTAACCCGTACCCTAACAATACCCGTAGCCTAACCTCTAACCCTAACCCCTAACCTAACCCTAACTCTTACCCTAATCCGTACCCAAACGGTAAACCAAACCCGTACCCTAACACTAACCCAAAACGTACTCTAACCGTAACCCTTACACTAATTCTAACTGTAACCCAAACCCGCACCCTAAACCTAACTCTAACCCGTACCCTAACCCTAACCCGTAACCTAAACCTAACCCTAACCCTAAACTTAACAAGAAGGCTAACCCTATCCCATACCTTAAACCTAACCCTAACCCATATCCTAACCCTAAACCTAAACCTAAGCCTATGCTGTACATTAACCCTAACCCTAACCCTAACACTAACCCTACCCCGTACTCTAACACTAACCCTAACCCTAACCAGTACCCTAACCCTAACCCTAACCCTGACCCTAACCCTACCCTAACCCGTACCCTTAACCTAACCCATACCCTAACCCTAACCCTAACCCTTGACCTTACCCATACCCCACCCTATCCCGTACCCTAACCCTAACCCTAACCCGTACCGAAACCCTAACAGTAACCCTAAGCCATACCCTAGCGCTAACCCTAACCCTAACCCTAACCCTAACTCGCACTCTAAACCTAAAACTAACCCTAACCCTAAACATAACCCTTATCCGTATCCTAACCCTAAACCATACCCTAACCCTAACCCTAACCTTAACCGTAACCCTGACCGTACCCTAACCCTAAAACTGATCCGTACCCTAACCCCAACCCTAACACTAACGCGTACCATGACCCTATCCCTACCCCTAACCCTGACCCTAAACCAAACCCTAAACCGAACCCTAAAGCTAACCCTAACCTTAACCCTAACCCTAACCCTAACCCTAACCCGCACCTAAACCTAACCCTAACCCGGACCCTAACCCTAACCCGTAACCTAAACGTAACCCTAACCCTAAACTTACCCGTACGCTAACCCTATCCCATACCCTAAAACTAACCCTAACCCTAACCCTCCCCTAAACCTAACCCTAACCCTAACCCTAGCCCTAACCCGTAACCTAAATGTAACCCTAACCCTAAACTTACCCGTACGCTAAACCTATCCTGTACCCTAACACTAACCCTAACCCTAACACTAACCCTAACCCGTACTCTAACCCTATACCTAACCTTAACTCAAACCCTAACCCGTACTATAACCATAACCCTAACCCTAACCCGAACGCTAACCCTAACCGTACTCAAACCCTAACCCTAAACCTACCCTAACCCTAACCAGTACTGTAAACCTAACCCGTAACATAACCCTAACCCGTACCCGTACCCTAACCCTAACGCTAACACATACCCTAACCCTAACCCTGATCCTAACCCTAAACCTATACCTAACCCTAACCCGCACCCTAAACTTAATCCTAACCATAACCCAAAGCATAAGCCTTAACCGTAACCTAACCCTAACCCACACCCTAACCCTATCCCTATCCTTAAACATAACCCTAACCTGTACATTAACCCTAAAACTAACCCGTACCCTAACCGCAACCCTAAACCTATCCCGTACCCTAACACTAAACCTAACCCAAACTCTGTCCCTGAACCTAACCCTAACCCTTACACTAAACCTAACCCTATCCGCACCCTAAACATAACCCTAACCCGTAACCTAACCCTAATCCATAACCTAAACCTAACCCTAACCCTAAACTTTACCCTTACGTTAACCCTATCCCGTACCCTAAACCTAACCCTAACCCGTATCCTAACCCTAAACGTAACGCTAAGCATAGCCCGTACATTAACCCTAACACTAACCCTAAAACTAACCCTACCCTGTTCTCTAACACTAACCCTAACCCTAACCCGTACCCTAACACCAAACCTAACCCTGACACTAAACCTAACCCTAACCCATAACCAAACCCTAACAGTAACCCTAACCCATACTCTACCGCTAGCCCTAACCCTAACCCTAAGCCTAACCCGCACCCTAAACCTAACCCTAACCTGTACCCCAACCCTAACCCGTAACCTAAACCTAACCCTAACACTAAACTTAACCCATACGCTAACCCTAACCCGTACCCTAACCCTAACCCGTAACCTAAACCTAACCCTAACCCTAACTCTAACCCATACGCTAACCCTATCCCGTACCCTAAACCTAACCCTAACCCGTTTCCTAACCCTAAACATAAACCTGAGCCTAACCCGTACATTAACCCTAACCCTAACACTAACACTAACCCTACCCCATACTCTAACCCTAACCCTAACCCTAACCCTAACCGTAATCTAACCCTAACCCTAACCCTCACCCTAACCCTAACCCGTACCCTAACCCTAACCCTAACCCTAAACCGCACGTAAACCTAAACCTAACATGTACCCTAACCCTAACCCGTAACCTAAACCTAACCCTAAACCTAAACTTAACATGTACGCTAACCCTATCCTGTACAATTAACCTAACCCTAACCCGTAAACTAACCCTAAACCTAACCCTAAGCCTAACCCGTACATTAACCCTAACCCTGACACTAACACTAACCCTACCCCGTACTCAAACCCTAACCCTAACTCTAACCCTAACCCGTACCCTAACCCTATCCCTAACCCTAACACTAACCCTACCCCGTACTCTAACCCTAACAAAAACCCTAACCCTAACCCATACCCTAAACCTAACCCTAACACTAACTCTAACCCGTAATCTAACCCTAACCCCAACCCTAACCCTAACCCTAAACCTAAACCGTACCCTAACCCTAACCCTAACCCTAACAGTAACCCTAACCCATACTCTAACCCTAACCCTAACCCTAACACTAACCCTACCCCGTACTCTAACACTAACCTTAATCCTAACCCTAACTCGTACCCTAACCCTAACCCTAACCCTAACCCTAACACTACCCTAACCCGTACTCTATCCCTAACCCTAACCATATTCTAAACCTAACCCTAACCCTCACCCTAACCCTAACACGTACTGTAACCCTAACCCATACCATAACCCTGAACCTAACACGTACCCTAAACCTAACCCTAATTCGTACCCTAACACTAACCCTCACACTGACCCTAACCCTAACCCTAATCCGTATCCTAAACCTAACCCATACCCTAACCCTAAACCTAACTCTAACCCGTGCTCTAACCCTATCCCGTACCCTAACACTAACCCTAATCCTAACCCTTGACCTAACCCGTAACCTAACCCTAAACCTAACCCGTACCCAAACCTTAACAGTAACCCTAAACCATACCCTAGCGCTCACACTAACCCTAACCCTAACTCTAACCATTAACCGTACACTAACCGTAACCCATACCCTAACCCTAACCTTAAACTTAACATTAACCCTGACCAGTACCCTAAACCTAAAATTAACCCGGACCCTAACGCCAACCGTAACCCTAACCTGTACCCTAACCCTAAACCTAACCCTAACCCACACTTAAACCTAACCCTAACCCGTAACCTAAGCCTAACCCTAAACCTAAAGTTAACCCATACGCTAACCCTATCCCGTACCCTTAACCAAACCCTAACCCGTAACCTAACCCTAAACCTAACCCCAACACTAACACTAACCCTTACCCTAACCCTATCCCTAACACTAACCCTGACCCTAAACCTAACCTTAAACTGTACCCTAACCCTAAACTTAACCCTAAACCTAAACCTAACCCTAAACTTAACCCATACGCTAACCCTAACCTGTACCCTAAATCTAACCCATACCCTAATCCTAACCCTAAACCTAACCCTAACCCTATCCCGTACCCTATACCTAATCCGAACCCTTGACCTAACCCGTACCCAAACTTATCTGTACCCTAACCCTTACCCTAACCCGTAACCAAAACCAACAGTAACCCTAACCCATACCCTAGCGCTAAACGTAACCCTAACCCTAAGCCTAACCCGAACCCTAAACCTAAACCTAACCCTAACCCTAACCATAACCCTTACCCGTACCCTAACCCTAACCCATATCCTAAACCTAACCCGCAACTAAACCGTACCTTAACCCGTACCCTATCCCTAACCCGTAACCTAACCTAAACCTAACCCTAAACTTATCCCATACACTAACCCTATCCCGTACCCTAAACCTAACCCTAACGCTAACCCTAACCCTAACCCGAATAATAACCCTATGCCATACTCTAACCCTAACCCTAACCCTAACACTAACACTAACCCTAACATGTACTCTAGACCTAACCCTAACCCTAAACGTAACCCTAACCCATTGTCTAACACTAACCCGTACCCTAACACTAACCCTAACCCTAACACTATCCAGAAACCGTACCCTAACCCTAAACATAACCCTAACCCGTACCCAAACCCTAACCCTAACACGTACCCTAAATCTAACCCTAACCCGCACACTAAAAGTAACCCTAAACCTAGACCTAACACGTACACTAAACCTATCCTGTACCGTAACCTTAACCCTAACACGTACCGTAACCCTAACACTAAACCTAACCCTAACCCTAACCCTAAACCTAACCCTAACCTGTACTCTAACCCTAACCCGTACCCTATCACTAACCCTAACCCTAACACTAACCCTAACCCGTACTCTATCCCTATACCTAACCTTAACTCAAACCCTAACCCGTACTATAACCGTAACCCTAACCCTAACCCTAACCCTAATCCTAACCGTACTCAAACCCTAACCCTAAACCTCACTCTAACCCTAACCCGTACTGTAAACCTAACCCGTAACATAACCCTAACCCGTACCCGTACCCTAACCCTAACGCTAACACGTACTCTAACCCTAACCCTGACCCTAACCCTAAACCTAAACCTAAACCTAACCCTAACCCGCACCCTAAACTTAATCCTAACCATAACCCAAAGCATAAGCCTTAACCGTAACCTAACCCTAACCCACACCCTAACCCTATGCCTATCCTAAAACATACCCCTAACCTGTACACTAACCCTAAAACTAACCCGTACCCTAACCACAACGCTAAACCTATCCCATACCCTAACACTAAACCTAACCCAAACTCTGTCCCTGAACCTAACCCTAACCCTTACACTAAACCTAACCCTAACCCGCACCCTAAACATAACCCTAACCCGTAACCTAACCCTAATCCATAACCTAAACCTAACCCTAACCCTAAACTTTACCCTTACGTTAACCCTATCCCGTACCCTAAACCTAACCCTAACCCGTATCCTAACCCTAAACCTAACCCTAAGCATAACCCGTACTTAACCCTAACACTAACCCTAAAACTAACCCTACCCCGTTCTCTATCACTAACCCTAACCCTAACACGTACCCTAACACCAACCCTAACCCTGACACTAAACCTAACCCTAACCCGTACACAAACCCTAACAGTAACCCTAACCCATACCCTAGCGCTAACCCTAACCCTAACCCTAAGCATAACCCGCACCCTAAACCTAACCCTAACCCGTACCCTAACCCTAACCCGTAACCTAAACCTAACCCTAAAACTAAACTTAACCCATACGCTAACCCTAACCCGTACCCTAACCCTAACCTGTAACCTAAACCTAACCCTAACACTAAACTTAACCCATACGCTAACCCTATCCCGTACCCTAAACCTAACCCTAACCCATATCCTAAACCTAAACATAACCCTGAGCCTAACCCGTACATTAACCCTAACCCTAACACTAACACTAACCCTAACCCATACTCTATCCCTAACCCTAACCGTATTCTAACCCTAAACCTAACCCTCACCCTAACCCTAACCCGTGCTCTAACCCTATCCCGTACACTAACACTAACCCTAATCCTAAACCTTGACCTAACCCGTAACCTAACCCTAAACCTAACCCGTACCCAAACCCTAACAGTAACCCTAAACCATACCCTAATGCTAACACTAACCCTAACCCTAACTTTAACCATTACCCATTCCCTAACCCTAACCCATACCGTAACCCTAACCCTAAACTTAACCGTAACCCTGACCAGTACCCTAAACCTAAAATTAACCCGTACCCTAACCCTAACCCGTACCCTAACCCTAACCCTAACCCTAACCCACACCTAAACCTAACCCTAACCCGTAACCTCAGACTAAACCTAACCCTAAACTTAACCCGTACGCTAACCCTATCCCGTACAATTAACCTAACCCTAACCCGTAAACTAACCCTAAACCTAACCCTAAGCCTAATCCGTACATTAACCCTAACCCTGACACTAACACTAACCCTACACCGTACTCAAACCCTAACCCGTACCCTAACCCTATCCCTAACCCTAACACTAACCCTACCCCGTACTCTAACCCTAACAAAAACCCTAGCCCTAACCCATACCCTAAACCTAACCCTAACACTAACCCTAACCCGTAATCTAACCCTAACTCTAACCCTAACCCTAACCCTAAACCGTACCCTAACCCTAACCCTAACCCTAACCCTAACAGTAACCCTAACCCATACTCTAACCCTAACCCTAACCCTAACACTAACCCTACCCCGTACTCTAACACTAACCCTAATCCTAACCCTAACTCGTACCCTAACCCTAACCCTAACCCTAACCCTAACACTAACCCTAACCCGTACTCTATCCCTAACCCTAACCATATTCTAACCCTAACCCTAACCCTCACCCTAACCCTAACACGTACTGTAACCCTAACCCATACTATAACCCTAAACCTAACCCGTACCCTAAACCTAACCCTAATTCATACCCTAACACTAACCCTCACCCTGACCCTAACCCTAACCCTAATCCGTATCCTAAACCTAACCCATACCATAACCCTAAACCTAACTCTAACCCGTGCTCTAACCCTATCCCGTACCCTAACACTAACCCTAATCCTAACCCTTGACCTAACCCGTAACGTAACCCAAAACCTAAACCGTACCCAAACCTTAACAGTAACCCTAAACCATACCCTAGCGCTCACACTAACCCTAACCCTAACTCTAACCATTAACCGTACACTAACCGTAACCCATACCCTAACCCTAACCCTAAACTTAACAGTAACCCTGACCAGTACCCTAAACCTAAAATTAACCCGGACCCTAATGCCAACCCTAACCCTAACCCGTACCCTAACCCTAAACCTAACCCTAACCCACACCTAAACCTAACCCTAACCCGTAACCTAAGCCTAACCCTAAACCTAAAGTTAACCCGTACGCTAACCCTATCCCGTACCCTTAACCAAACCCTAACCCGTAACCTAACCCTATACCTAACCCCAACCCTAACACTAACCCTTACCCTAACCCTATCCCTAACACTAACCCTGACCCTAAACCTAACCTTAAACTGTACCCTAACCCTAAACTTAACCCTAAACCTAAACCTAACCCTAAACTTAACCCATACGCTAACCCTAACCCGTACCCTAAACCTAACCCATACCCTAATCCTAACCCTAAACCTAACCCTAACCCAATCCCGTACCCTATACCTAATCCGAACCCTTGACCTAACCCATACCCAACCTTATCCGTACCCTAACCCTTACCCTAACCCGTAACCAAAACCAACAGTAACCCTAACCCATACCCTAGCGCTAAACATAACCCTAACCCTAAGCCTAACCCGAACCCTAAACCTAAACCTAACCCTAACCCTAACCATAACCCTTACCTGTACCCTAACCCTAACCCATATCCTAAACCTAACCCGCAACTAAACCGTACCTTAACCCGTACCCTAACCCTAACCCGTAACCTAAACCTAAACCTAACCCGTACCCAAACCCTAACAGTAACCCTAAACCATACCCTAGCGCTAACACTAACCCTATACCTAACCCTAACCATTACCCGTACCCTTACCCTAAACCATACCCTAACACTAACACTAAACTTAACCATAACCATGACCCGTACACTAAACCTAAAATTAACCCGTACCCTAACCCCGCCATAACCCTAACCCACACCAATTTAACCCTGACCAGTAACCTAAGCCTAACCCTAACCCTAAACTTAACCCATACGCTAACCCTATCCCGTACCCTAAACCTAACCCTAAACCGTAACCTAACCCTAAACCTAACCCTAAGCCTAACCCGTACATTAACCCTAACCCTAACACTAACACTAACCCTACCCCGTACTCTAACCCTAACCCTAACTGTAACCCTAACCCGTACCCTAAACCTAACCCTAACCCTAACCCTAACACTAACCCTACCCCATACTCTAACCCTAACACAAACCCTAACCCTAAACCGTACTCTATCCCTGACCCTAATCCTATCCCTAACCCGAACCATATCCGCACTCTAACCCTAACCCTAACCCTAACCCTACAACTAAACCTAACCCGTACTCTAGCACTAACCCTAAACCTAAACGTAACCCTAACCCATACACTAACCCTTACCCGTACCCTAACACTAACCCTAAACCTAACACTATCCCTAACCCGTACTCTAACCCTAAACCTAACTCTATCTCTAACCCAAACCCGTACTATAACCCTAAACCTAAACCTAACCCTAAACCTAACCTTAACCCGTACTCTAAACCTAAACCTAACCCTATCTCTAACCCAAACACGTACTATAACCCTAAACCTAACCCTAACCCTAAACCTAACCCTAACCCGTACTCTAAACCTAAACCTAACCCTATCTCTAACCCAAACTCGTACTATAACCCTAACCCTAACCCTGACCCTAAACCTAACCCTAACCCGTACCCTAAACCAAACCCATACTCTAACCGTAACCCTAACCCTAACCCGTACCCTAAACCTAACCCTAAACCATACCCTAACGCTAACCTTAACCCTAACACTGACGATAACCATAACCCTAACTCGTACCCTAAGCCTAACCCATACCCTAAACCTAACCTTTATCCAAACCCTAACCCTAACCCGTACCCTAAACCTAACCCTAACCCTTTACCTAACCCCTCCCCAACCCTATCCCATAAAATAACCCTCACCGTAACCCGTAACCAAACCCTAACATTTACCCTAAACCATTCCCTAGCGCTAAACCTAACACTAACCCTAACCCTAACCCTAACCCGCACCCTAAACCTAAAGCTAACCCTTATCCTAACCATAACCGTTACCCGTACCCTGACCCTAACCCATACCCTAACCCTAACCCTAACTTTAACCATAACCCTAACCCGTACCCTAAACCTAAAACTAACCTGTACCCTAACCCGAACCTTAACCCTAACCCGTACCATAACCCTATCACTAACCCTAACCCTGACCCTAAACCTTACCCTAACCCGTACCCTAACCCTAACCCTAAACCGCACCTAAACCTAACCCTAACCCTGAACCTAAACCTAACCCTAACCCTAAACTTATCCCGTACGCTAACCCTATCCCGTAACCTAAACCTAAACCTAACCCGTAGCCTAAACCTAACCCTAACACTATCCGTACACTAACACTAACACTAAACCTAACACTAACACTAACCCTAACCTGTACTCTAACCCTAACCCTAACCCTAAACCTAACCCTAACCCGTACTCTAACCCTAACCCGTACCCTAACACTAACCCTAACCCTAACACTAATCCTAACCCGTACTCTAACCCTAAACCTAACCTTAACTCTAAAGCTCACCCGTACTATAACCCTAACCCTAACCCTAACCCTAACCCTAACCCTAACCCTAACCCTAACCGGTACAGTAACCCTAACCCGTAACCTAAACCTAACCCTAACCCGTAACCTAACCCTAAAACGTACCCTAACCCTAACCCTAAACCTAAACCGTACCCTAACCCTAAATGTAATGCTAACCCGTATACAAACCCTAACCCTAACACGTACCCTAACCTAACCCTAACCCTAACCCGCACACTAAACCTAACCCTAACCCTAGACCTAACACGTACACTACCCCGATACCGTACCCTAACATTGACCCTCACCGGTACCGTAACCCTAACACTAACCCTAACCCTAACCCTAATCCTAACCCTAACGCTAACCCGTACACTAACCCTAACCCGAACCCTAAGCCTAACCCTAACCCTAACCCGTACCCTAACCCTAACCGTATCCTACCACTAACTCTAACCCTAACCCCTAATCCCTAACCCTAACACTAACCATTACCCTAACCCATACCTAAACGGTAAAACTAACCCGTACCCTAACACTAACCCAAACCCGAGCTCTAACCCTAAACCTAACCATAACCCTAACCCTAACCCGTACAGTAACCCTAACGCGTACCCTATCCCTAACCCTAACCCTAAACCTAACCCTAATCTTGAACCTAAACCTAACCCTAACCCATACCCTAACCCTAAACCGTACCCTAACCCTAACCCTAAACCTAACCCGTACCCTAACCCTAAATGTAACCCTAACCCGTACCCAAAATCTAACCCTACACGTACCCTCATCCTAACCCTAACCCTAACCCTCACTCGTACACTAACCCTAACCCGAACCCTAACCCTAACCATAACCCGCACCTAAACCTAACCCTAACCCTAACCCTAACCCACACTTAAACTTAACCCTAACCCGTACCCGAACCCTAACCCTAACCATAACCCATACCCTATCCCTACCCGTAGCCTAACCCTAACTCTAACCCTAACCCCTAACCCTAATCCTAACCCTAACCCGCACCTAAACCTAACCCTCACCCTAACCCGCACCTAAACCTAACCCTAACCCGTACCCGAACCCTAACCCGTAACCTAATCCTAAACCTAACCCTAACACTATACCTAAATCATATTCTAAACCTAAACCTAACCCTAAATCTAACCCTAACCTGTACTATAACCATAAACTTAACCCTAACCCTAAACCTAAACCTCACCCGTACTCTAACCCTATCCCGTAGCCTAACATTAAGTCTAACCCTAACCCCTAACCCAAAACCTAACCCTAACCCTAACCCTTACCCTAACATGTACCCAAATGGTAAAACTAACCCGTACCGAAACACTAACCCAAACCCGTACTCTACCCCTAACCCTAACCCTATCACTAACCCTACCGCGTACTCTAACCCTACCCTAACCCGCACCCTACCCCTAACCCTAAACCTAACCCTAACCCTAACACTATCCCTAACCCATACTCTAAACCTAAACCTAACCCTATATCTAAGCCTAACCCGTACTATAACCATAAACCTAACCCTAACCCTAAACCTAAACCTAACCCGTACTCTAACCGTATCCTGAAGCCTAACACTAAGTCTAACCCTAACCCCTAACTCTAAACCTAACCCTAACCCTAACCCTTACCCTAACACGAAGCCAAACATTAAACCTAACCCGTACCCTAACACTAACCCAAACCCATACTCTAACCCTAACCTTAACCCTAACCCTAACCCTAACACTAATCCTAACCCATACTCTAAACCTAACCCTAAACTAAATGTAACCCTAACCCATTCTCTAACCCTAAACCTAACCCTAACACTAACCCTAACCCCCTCCTATAAACCTAACCCTAAACCCAACAATAACCCTAAAGCTAACTCGTACCATAACCCGAACTTGTACCCTAACCCTAACCCTAAACCTAACCCTAACCCTGACCGTAACCCTAAACCTAATCCCGTACACTAACCCTAACCCTAACCCGCATCCTAAACCTAACCCTAAACCTAGACCTAAACCGTACCCTAACTCTAACCCGTACCCTAACACTAACCCTAACCCTATCCCGTACGATAACCCTAACACTCACCCTAACCCGAACCCTAATTCTAACCCGTACCCTATCCTTAACCCGATGCCTAACCCTAACCCACACCCTAAACCTAACCCTAACCCTAGACCTAAACCATACCCTAAACCTATCCCGTAACCTAACCCTAACGCTAAACTGTACCCTAACTCTAACACTAACACTAACCCTAATCCTAACCCTATCCCGTATACTAATCCTAACCCTAAACCTAACCCGTAACCTAAACCTAACACTAACCCTATACCTGACCCTAACCCTGACCCTAACCCTAACCCTAATCCCGTACCCTAACCATAACCCTAACCCGCATCCTAAACCCAACCCTAACCCGTACCATAAACCTAACACTAACCCTAACCCGTACCCAACCCCTAACACGTACACTAACCCTAACCTGAAGCCTAACCCTAACTAAAACCCTAAAACTAACCCTAACCCTAGACCTAAACCGTACCCTAAACTTATCCCGTACCCTAACCCTAACGCTAACCTGTACCCTAACCCTAACACTAACACTAACCCTAATCCTAACCCTATTCCCGTACACTAACCCTAACCCTAAACCTAACCCGTATCCTAACCCTAACCCGTACCATTACATGTACCTTAACCCTAACCCTAACCCGTACCCTAAATTTAACACTAACCCTAACCCAAACCATAACCCTTAACCGTAACCTAACCCTAACCCATATCCTAACCCTAAACCTAACCTTAACCGTAACCCTAACCCGTACCCTAACCCTAAAACTAACCCGTACCCTAACCCCAACCCTAACCCTAACCCGTACCCTAACACTAACCCGTACCCTAACACTAACCCTTACCCTAACCCTAACCTAACCCGTACCCTAACCCTAAATGTAACCCTAACCCGTACCCAAACCCTAACCCTAACACGTACCCTAAACCTAACCCTTACCCTAACCCTCACACTAAACCTACCCCTAACCCTAGACCTAACATGTACACTAAACCTATCCCGTACCGTAAACTTAACGCTAAACCGTACTGTAAACCTAACACTAACCCTAACCCTAACCCTAACCCTAAACCGTACACTAACACTAACCCGAACCCTAACCCTAACCCTAACCCTAAACGTACCCTAACCCTAACCATAACCCGCATCCTAAACCAAACCCTAACCCTAGACCTAACCCGTACCCTAACACTAAACCCTACCCTAACCCTAATCCATGCCATAACCCTAACGCTAACCCTAACAGGTACCCTAAACCTAACCCGTACCGAACCCTATCCCAAAACCTTACCCTAACACTAACCCATACCCTAGCTCTAACCCTAACCCTAACAAGCATCCTAAACCTAAACCTAACCCTAACCCTAACCATAACACTTAACCATACCGTAACCCTAACCCATACCCTAACCCTAACCCTAACCTTAACCATAAACCTGACCTGTACCCCAACCCTAAAACTAACCCGTACCCTAAACCCAACCCTAACCCTAACCCGTACCATAACCCTATCCCAAACGCTAACAATGACCCTAAAACGAACCCAAACCCGTACCCTAATTCTAACCCTACCCCTAACCCTAACGCTAATCCTCACCTAAACCTAACCCTAACCCATACCCTAACACTAAACCGTAACCTAAACCTAACCTAACACTAAACTTAACCCATACGCTAACCCTATCCTGTACCCTACACCTAACCCTAACACGTAACCGTAACCCTAACCCTAAACCTAACCCTAACCCGTACCCTGGCGGTAAACCTAACCCGTACCCTAACACTAACCCAAACCCGTACTCTAACACTAACCCTAAACCTAACCCGCACCCTAAACTTAAACCTAACCCTAACCGAAACCATAAACCTTAACGGTAACATAACCCTAACCCATACCCTCCATAACCCTAACCTTAACCATAACCCTAACCCATACCCTAACTCTAAAACTAACCCGTACCCTAACCCCAACCCTAACCTTAATACGTACCCTAACACTAACCCTAACCCTAACCCTGACCCTAAACCTAACCCTAACCTTTACACTAACCCTAACCCTAACCCTAACACGCACCCTAAACCTAACACTAACCCGTACCCTAACCCTAACCCGTAACCTAAACCTAACTGTAACCCTAAACTTAACCCATACGCTAACCCTATCCCGTACCCTAAACCTAACCCTAAACCATATCCTAACCCTAAACGTAACCCTAAGCCTAACCCGTACATTAACCCTAACACTAACCCTAACCATACTCTAACCCTAACACTAACCCTCACCTTAACCCTAACCCGTACTGTAACCCTAGACCATACCATAACCCTAAAACTAACCTGTACCCTAAACGTAACCCATACTCTAAACCTAACCCGTACCCTAACCCTAACCCTAACTCGTACCCTAAACCTAACCTTACCCTAAACCGTAACCTAACCCTAACCCTAACACTGACCCTAACCCTAACCCTAACCCGTACCCTAACCCTAATCCGTACCCTAACCCTAAACCTAACCCTAACCCTAAACCTAACCCTTACCCGTACAGTAACCCTAACCCGTACCCTAACCCTAACCCTACACCTAAACCTAACCATAACCCTGACCCTAAACCAAACCGTAACCCGTACCCTACCCTAAACCGTACCCTACCCTAACCCTAAACCTAACCCGTACCCTAACCCTAAACGTAACGCTAACCCGTACCCAAACCCTATCCCTAACACGTACCCTAACCCTAACCCTAACCCGCACCCTATAACTAATCCTAACGCGTACCCTAACCCTAAACCGTAACCTAAACCTAAACGTAACCCTAAACATAACCCGTACGCTAAACCTCACCCGTACACTAAACCTAACCCTAACCCATATCCTAACCCTAAACCTAACCCTAAGCCTAACCCGTACATTAACCCTAAACCTAACCCTAACCATACTCTAACCCTAACACTAACGTTCACCTTAACCCTAACCCGTACTGTAACCCTATACCGTACCATAACCCTAAAACTAACCCGTACCCTAAACCTACCCCGTAACCTAAACCTAACCCATACCCTAAACCTAACCCTAAACCTAACCCGTACCCTAAACCTAACCCTAACCCTAACCCGTACCCTATCCCTAACCCTAACCCTAAACCTAATCCTAACCCTAACCCGTACCCTAAGCCTAACCCTAAACCTAACCCTAACCCTAAACTTAACCCAAACGCTAACCCTATCCCGTACCCTAAACCTAACCCTAACCCGTATCCTAACTCTAACCTAACTCTAAGCCTAAACCGTACATTAACCCCAACCCTAACACTAACACTAACACTAATCCTACCCAGTACTCTAACCCTAAACTTAACACTAACCCTAACCCGTACCCTAACCCTAACCCTAAACCTACCCTTAACCCTAACCCTAACACTAACCCTAACCCGTACTCTACCCCTAACCCTAACACTAACACTAACCCTAACCGTACTCTAACACTAACCCTAACCCTCACCCTAACCCTAACCCGTACTGTAACCCTAACCCATACCAAAACCCTAACCCTAACCCGTACCCTAACCCTAACCATAACTCGTACCCTAACCCTAATGCTGACCCTAACCCTAACCCGTACCGTAACCCTATACCATGTCATAACCCTAAAACTAACCTGTACTCTAAACCTAACCCGTACCCTCAACCTAACCCGTACTTTAACCCTAACCCTAACCCTAACCCTAACACTAACCATAACCCTAACCCTGACCCTAAACCTAACCCGTACTCTAACCCTAACCCGTACTCTAACCCTAACCCTAAACCCTAACCTAACCCTAACCCATACTCTAACCCTATCCCATCCCCTAACACTTACCCTTAACCTAACCCTAAACCTAACTCGTACCCTAACCCTAAACGTAACCCTAACCCGTACCCAAACCCTAAACCTAACACGTACCCTAACCCTAACCCTAACACTTACCCTAACCCGTACCCAAACGGTAAACCTAACCAGTACCCTAACACTAACCCAAACCCGTACTCTAACCCTCACCCTAACCGTAACACTAACCCTACCCCGCACGCTAACACTAACCCTAACCCTAACCCTAGCACTAACCCTAACCCTAACACAAACCCTAACACGTACTCTAACCATAACCCTAACCCTAACACTAACCCTCCCCGTACTCTAACACTAACCCTAACCGTAACCCTAACCCTAACCCTAACCCGTACCCTAACCCTAACCCTAAACCTAACCCTAACACTAACACTAACCCGTACTCTATCCCTAAGCCTAACCCTACCCCTAAACGTATTCTAACCCTAACCCTAACCCTCACCCTAACCCTAACCAGTACTGTAACCCTAACCCATACCATAACCCTAAACCTAACCCGTACCCTAAACCTAACCCTAATTCGTACCCTAACCCTAACACTAACCCTGACCCTAACCCTAACCCTAACCCGTATCCTAAACCTAACCCATACCCTAACCCTAAACCTAACCCTAACCCATACCCTAAACCTAACCCGTACCCTAACCCTAACCCTAAAACTAACCCTGACCCTAACCCTAACCCTAACCCTTACCCTAAGACTAACCCATACCCTAACCCTAAAACTAATCCTAACCCTAACCCTTAACCTAACCCATAACCTAACCCTAACCCTAACCCATACCTAAACCCTAACAGTAACCCTAAACCATACCCTAACGCTAAAACTAACCCTAAACCTAACCTTAACCATTATCCGTACCCTAACCCTAAACCATACCCTAACACTAACCCTAAACTTAACCGTAACCATTACCCGTACATTAAACCTAAAATTAACCCGTACCCTAACCCCACCCTAACTCTAACCTGTACCCTAACCCTAACCCTAACCCTAACCCACACCAAACCTAACACTGACCAGTAACCTAAGCCTAACCCTAACCCTAAACTTAACAAGTACGCTAACCCTATCCGGTACACTAAACCTAACCCTAAACCGTAACCTAACCCTAAACCTAACCCTAAGCCTAACCCGTACATTAACCCTAACCCTAACACTAACACTAACCCTACCCCATACTCTAACACTAACACAAACCCTAACCCTAAACCGTACTCTATCCCTGACCCTAACCCTAAACCTAACCCTAACCCTATCCGCACTCTAACCCTAACCCTCACCCTAACCCTAACACTAAACCAAACCCGTACTCTAACACTAACCCTAAACCTAAACGTAACCCTAACCCATATGCTAACCCTAACCCGTACCCTAACACTAACCCTAAACCTAACACTATCCCTAACCCGTACTCTAACACTAAACCTAAACCTATCTCTAACCCACAGCCGTACTATAACCCGAATCCTAACCCTAACCCTAACCCTAACCCGTACTCTAACCCTATCCCGTAGCCTAACACAAACTCTAAACCTAACCCCTAACTCTAACCCTATCCCTAACCCTTACCTAAACTGTACCCAAACGGTAAACATAACCCGTTTCCTAACACTATCCCAAACCCGTACTCTAACCCTAACCCTAACCCTAAGCCTAAACCGCACCCTAAACTTAACCCTAACCCTAACGCTAACCATAACCCTTAACCGTACCCTAACCCTAACCCTAACTCTTACCCTAACCCTAACACTGACCCTACACCTAACCCGTACACTAACCCTAACCCGTACTCTAATCCTAACCCTAACCCTAACCCTATTCGTACTCCAACCCTAACCCTAACCCTTCCCCGTACTCTAACCCTAAGCCTAACTCTAACCCTAACCCGTACCTTAACCCTTAACCTAACCCTAACACTAACCCACCCCGTACTCTAACCCTAACCCTAAACCTAACCATAACCCAAAACCGTACCCTAAACCTAACCCTAACCCTAACTCGTACCCTAACCCTAACCCTAACACTGACCCTAACCCTAACCCTAACCCGTACCCTAAGCCTAACCCACACCCTATCCCTAACCTTAAACCTACCCCTAACCCTATCCCGTACCCTAAACCTGACCCTAACACTTGTCCTAACCCTAAACCTGTAACCTAAACCTAACACGTACCCTAACCCTAAACCCTACCTTCCCCGTACTCTAACCCTAAACCTAACCCTAACCCGTACCCGTCCCCTAAACCTAAACCTAACCCTAAAACTAACACTAACTCTAACCCGTACTCTAACCCTAACCCTAACCCTAACACGAACCCTACCCCGTACTCTAACAGTAACCCTTACCCTAACCCTAACCCGTACCCTAACCCTGACCCTCCCTAACCCTAACACTAACCCTAACCCGTACTCTAACCCTAACCATAACCCTAACCGTATTCTAACCCTAAACCTAACCTCACCCGAACCCTAACCCGTACCCTAAACCTAACCTGTACCCTAACCCTAAACCTAACCATAACCCATTCCCTAAACCGTACCCTAAAACTAACCCATACCCTAACCCCAAACTAACCCTAACCTGTACCCTAAACCTAACCCTAACCCGTACCCTAACCCTAATCCTAACCCATACCCTAAGCCTAACCCATACCGTAACCCTAACCATAATCCTAACCCTAACCCTAACCCATACCTAAACCTAACCCTAACCCTTGACCGAACCCGTACCCAACCCTATCCTGTAAACTAACCTTAACCCTAACCCGTACCCAAACCCAAACAGTAAACCTAACCCATACCGTAGTGCTAACCCTAACCCTAAAACTAACCCTAAACCTGACCCTAACCCTAAACCTAAACCGTTCCTAAGCCTAACCCATACCCAAGCCCTAACCCCAACCCTAACCCAAACACCAACCCTACCCCGTACTCTAACCCTAACCCTAAACCTAACCCTAAACCGTACCCATAACCTAAACCTAACCCTAACCCTAACCCTAACACCAACCCTATCCCATACTCTAACCCTAAACCTAATCCTAACCCTAACTGTACTCTAACCCTAAACCTAAACCTCACCCTAACTCTAACCCGTACTGTAACCCAAACCCGTACCATAACCCTAAACCTAACCCTTACCATAACCCTAACCCTAATTCGTACCCTAACCCTAACCCTAACCCTGACCCTAACCATAACCCTAACCTGTACCCAATACCTAACCTGTACTCTAACCCTAAACCTAAAACTAACCCGTACCCTAAACCTAACCCTAACCCGTACCCTAACCCTAACCCTGACCCTAACCCTAACCCATACCCTAAGACTAACCCATACCCTAACCCTTACCCCAATCCTAACCCTAACCCTAACCCGTAACCTAAACCTCACCATAACCCTAAACTTAACCCGTACGCTATCCCTATCCCGTACCCTACACCTAAACCTAACCCGTATCCTAACCCTAAAGCTAACCCTAAGCCTAAGCCGTACATTAATCCCAAACCTAACCTTAACCCTAACCCTAAACCGTACTCTAACAGTAACCCTAACCCTAACCCTAACCCGTACACTAACCCTAACCCTACCCTAACCCTAACACTAATCCTACCCCGTACTCTAATCCTAAACCTAACCCTAACCCTAACCCTAACCCTAACCCGTACCCTAACCCTAAACATAACCCTAACCCTAACACTAACTGTACTCTAACCCTGAACCTAACCCTCACCCTAACCCTAACCCATACTGTAACCCTAACCCACACCTAAACCTAACCCTAACCCGTACCCTAACCCTAAACTTAACTCGTACCCTAACCCTAACCCTAACCCTGATCATAACCCTAACCCTAACCCGTACCCTAAACCTAACCCGTACTTTAAACCTAACCCTATCCGTACCCGTACCATAAACCTAACCCTAACCTTAACTCGTACCCTAAACTTACCCTAAACCTGACCATAACCCTAAACCTAACCCATACCCTAAGCCTAACCCATACCCTAACCCTAACCCTAAACCTAACCCTAACCCTAAACCGTACCCTAAACGTAACCCTAACCCTCTACCTAACCCGTACCCAAACCTATCCCGTAACCTAACCCTAACCCTAACCCGTACCCAAACCCTAACAGTAACCTTAACCCATACCCTAGCGCTAACCCTAACCCTAACCCTAACCCTATCCCTAACCCTGACACTATCCCTAACCCTAACCTGTACCCTAAACCTAACCTGTACTCTAAACCTAAACCTAAACCTAACCCTAACCCATACACTAAACTTAAACCTAACACGTACCCTAACCCTAAACCTAACCCTAAACCTGAACCTAACCCTAACCCTAAAGCGTACCCTAAGCCTAACCCATACCTTAACCCTAACCCAAACCCTAACCCTATCCGTACTCTAACCCTAACCCTAAGCCTACCCAGTTATCTAACCCTAACACTAACTCTAACCCTAACCCGTACCCTAACCATAAACCTAACCCTAACACTAACCCTACCCCGTACTCTAACCCTAACCCTAACCCTAACACTAACCCGTACCATAAACCTAACCTTAACCCTAACTTGTACCCTAACCCTAAATCTAACCCTGGCCCTAAACCAAACCTTAACCCGGACCCTAAACCTAACCCATAGCCTAACCCTAACCCTAAACCTAACCCTAACCCTATCCCGTACCCTAAACCTAACACTAACCCTTGTCCTAACCGGTACCCAAACCTATCCTGTACCCTAACCCTAAACCTAACCCGAACCCAAACCTAAGAGTAACCCTAACCCATACCCTAGCGCTAACCCTAACCCTAACCCTAACCTAACCCACACCCTAAACCTAAACCTAACCGTAACCCTAACCATGATCCTTACCCGTACCCTAACCCTAACCCTTAACCTAACACTAACCCTAACCTTAACCGTAACCCTAACCCATACCCTCACCCTAAAAGTAACCTGTACCGTAACCCCAACCCTAACCCTAACCCGTACCATAACCCTATCACTAATCCTAACCCTGAACCTAAACCTAACCCTAACCCGTACCCTAACCCTAACCCGCACCTAAACCAAAACCTAACCCGTACCCTAACCCTAACCCGTAACCTAAACATAAACCTAAACCTAAACTTATCCCATACACTAACCCTATCCTGTACCCTAAACCTAACCCTAACCTGTACCCTAACCCTAACCCTAACCCTATCCGTACACTAACCCTAACCCTAACCCTAACACTAACCCTAACCCATACTCTAACCCTAACCCTGACCTTAAACCTAACTCTAACCCGTACTCTAACCCTAAACCGTACCCTAAAACTAACCCTTACTCTAACCATAAATGTAAACCGTACCCTACCCCTAAACGTAACACTAACCCGAACCGAAACCCTAAACCTAACACGTATCCTAACGCTAACCCTAACCCGCACACTTAAACTAACCCTAACCCTAGACCTAACACGTACACTAAACCTATCTTGTACCATAATCTTAACCCTACCCTGTACCGTAACACTAACAGTAACCCTACCCCGTACTCTAACACTAACCCTTACCCTAACCCTAACCCGTACTCTAACCCTGACTCTAACTCTAAACCTAAAACTAACCCTAACCCGTACTCTAACCTTAACCCTAAACCTAACCATATTCTAACCCTAACCCTAACCCTCACCCTTACCCTAACCCGTATTGTAACCCTAACCCCTACCATAACCCTAACCCTAACCCGTACCCTAACCTTAACCCTAATTCGTACCCTAACCCTAATCCTAAACCTGACCCGAACACTAAACCTAACCCGTACCCTAAACCTAAACGGTACGCTAAACCTAAACCTAACCCTACCCGTACACTAAACCTAACCCTAACCCGTACACTAACCCTAACCTAACCCTAACCCTGACCCTCACCCTAACACTAACCCGTACCCTAAACCTAACCCATACACTGACCCCAAACTTACACTAACCTGTACCCTAAACCTAGCTCTAACCCATACCCTAACCCTAATCCTAACCCGTAACCTAAGCCTATCCCACACCGTAACCCTAACCCTAATCCTAACCCTAACCCTAACCCGTACCTAAACCAAACCTAACCCTTGACCTAACCCGTACCCAACCCTATCCCATAACCTAAACTTAACCCTAACCCGTACCCAAACCCTAACAGTAACCCTAATCCACACCGTAGCGCTAACCCTAACCCTAAACCTAACCCTAAACCTGACCCTAACCCTAACCCTAAACCGTACCCTAAGCCTAACCCATAACCTAACCCTAACCATAACCCTAACCCAAACACCAACCCTACCCCGTACTCTAACCCTAACTCTAACCCTAACCCGTACCCGTACCCTAACCCTAACCCTAACCCTAACCCTAACCCTAACCCTAACCCTAACACCAACCCTATCCCGTACTCTAACCCTAACCCTAACCCTAACTGTACTCTAACCCTAACCCTAAACCTCACCATAACCCTAACCCGTACTGTAACCCAAACCCGTACCATAACCCTAAACCTAACCCTTACCCTAACCCTAACCCTAATTCGTACCCTAACCCTAACCCTAACCCTGACCCTAACCATAACCCTAACCCATACCCTAAACCTAACCTGTACCCTAACCCTAAACCTAACCCGAACTGTACTCTAAACCAAACCCTAATCCGTACCCTAACCCTAACCCTAACTCTAACCCTGACCCTAATCCTAACCCGTACCCTAAGCCTAAACCTACCCGAAACCCTAAACATAACCCTTACCCGTAGCCTAACCTAACCCATACCTAACACTAACCCTAACATTAACTGTAACCCTAACCCGTACCATAACCCTAAAAATAACCCGTACCGTAACCCAAACCCTAACCCTAACCCGTACCATAACGCTATCCCTAATCCTAACCCGTACCAAAAACTTAACCATAACACGTACCCTAACCCTTACCCTAACCCGTACCCAAACGGTAAACCTAACCCGTACCCTAACACTAACCCAAACCCGTACTGTAACCCTAACCCTAACCATAACCAAAACCCGCACCCTAAACTTAACACTAACCCTAATCCAAACCATAACCCTTAACCATAACCTAACCCTAACCCATACCCTAACCTAACCCTAACCTTAACCGTAACCCTAAGCCATACCCTAACCCTAAAACTAACCCGTACCCTAAACCCAACCCTAACCCTAACCCGTACCCTAACACTAACCCTAACCCTGACCCTAAACCTAACCCTAACCCTTACACTAATCCTAATCCTAACCCTACCCTGCACCCAAAACCTAACCCTAACCCGTACCCTAACCCAAATGGTAACCAAAACCTAACCAAACCCTAAACTTAACCTGTACTCTAACCCTATCCCGTACCCTACACCTAACCCTAACTCGTATCCTAACCCTAAAGCTAACCCTAAGCCTAAACCGTACATCAATCCCAAACCTAACCCTAACACAAACCCTACACCATACTCTAACCCTAACCCTAAGCCGTACACTAACCCTACTCTAACCCTGACCCTAACACTAATCCTACCCCGTACTCTAACCCTGAACCTAACCCTAACCCTAACCCATACCCTAACCCTAACCCTAAACCTAACCCTAACACTAACTGTACTCTAACCCTAACACTAACCCTCACCCTAACCCTAACCCGTACTGTAACCCTAACCCATACCATAACCCTAAACTTAACCCATACCCTAACCCTAAACGTAACCCTAGCCGTACCCAAACCCTAACCCGAACCTTAACCCTAACCCTAACCCGTACCCTAACCCTACCCTTAGCCTAATCCTAACTCTAACCCTAACCCCTAAACCTAAGCCTAACCCTAACCCTTACCCAAACCCGTACCCAAACGGTAAACCTAACCCATACTCTAACACTAACCCAAACCCGTACTCTAACCCTAACCATAACCCTAACCCTAACCTTAACCATAACCCTAATCCGTACCCAAACCCTAAAACTAACCCATACCCTAAACCCAACCCTAACGCTAACCCGTACCCTAGCACTAACCCTAACGCTATCCCTGACCCTAAACCTAACCCTAACCCTTACCCTAACCCTAACCCTAAACCAACCCGCACCCTAAACCTAACCCTAACCCGTACCCTAAACATAACCGTAACCTAAACCGAACCCTAACCCTAAACTTAACCCGTTCGCTAACACTATCCCATACCCTAAACCTAACCCTAACCCGTACCCTAAACCTACACCATAACCTAAAACGAACCCTAACCCTAAACTTGACACGTTCACTAACCCTATCCCGTACCCTAAACCTAACCGTAACCCATATCCAAACCCTAACCTAATCCTATGCCTAACCCGTACATTAACCCTTACCCTAACCCTAACACTAACCCTACCCCGTACTCTAACCCTAACCCTAACCCTAACCCGTACCCTTAACCTATCCCTAACCTTAACTCATACCCTAACCCTAACCCTAAACCTGACCCTTACCCTAACCCTAACCCGTACCCTAAGACTAACCCATACCCTAAACCTAACCATAAACCTAACACTAACCCTAAACCGTAGCCTAAACCTAACCCTAACCCTTGACCTAACCCGTACCCAACCTTATTCCGTACCCTAACCCTAACCCATACCCAACCCTAACAGTAACACTAACCCATAACGTAGCGCTAACCCTAACCCTAACCCTATGCCTAACCCGCACCCTATACCTAATCCTAACCGTAACCCTAACCATAACCCTTACCCGTACCCTAAACCTAACCCATAACCTAACACTAACCCTAACCTTAACCGTAACCCTAACCCGTACACTAACCCTAAAAGTAACCCGTACCCTAACCCCAACCCTAACCCTAACACGTACCATAACCCTATCCCTAACCCTAACCCTGACCCTAAACTTAACCCTAACCCGTACCCTAACCCTAACCCGCACCTAAACCTAACCCTACCCCGTAGCCTAACTGTAATCCATAACCTAAACCTAACCCTAACCGTAAACTTAACCCGTACACTAACCCTATCCCGTAGCCTAAACCTAAAACTAACCCGTACCCAAACCCTAACAGTAACCCTAAACCATACCCTAGCGCTAACACTAACCCTAACCCTAACCCTAACCATTAACCGTACCCTAACCCTAAACCATACCCTAACACTAACCCTAAACTTAAGCGTAACCATGACCTGTACACTAAACCTAAAATTAACCCGTACCCTAACCCCACCCTAACCCTAACCTGTACCCTAACCCTAACCCTAACCCTAATCCACACCAAACCTAACCCTGACCAGTAACCTAAGCCTAACCCTAACCCTAAACTTAACCCGTATGCTAACCCTATCCCGTACCCTAAACCTAACCCTAACCCGTAAACTAACCCTAAACCTAACTCTAAGCCTAACCTGTACATTAACCCTAACCCTAACCCTAACACTAACCCTACCCCGTACTCTAACCCTAACCCTAACTCTAACCCTAAACCATACCCTAACCCTAACCCTAACCCTAACACTAAACCTAACCCGTACTCTAACCCTAACACTAACGCGTAACCTAAACCACACCCTAACCCTAACTCGTACTCTAACACTAACCCTAACCCTGACCCTAAACCTATCCCTAACCCGTACCCTAAACCTAACCCATACCCTAAACCTAACCCTAAAACTAACCCTAACCCTATCCCGTATCCTAAATCTAATCCTAACCCTTGTCCTAACCCGTACCCAACCCTATCCCATAACCTAACCCTAACCCTAACCCGTACCCAAACCCTAACAGTAACCCTAACCCATACCCTAGCGCTAACCCTAACCCTAACCCTAAGCCTAACACGCACCTTAAACCTAAACCTAACCATAACCCTAACCATTACCCTTACCCGTAGCCAAAACCTAACCCATACCTAACACTAACCCTAACATTAACCGTAAACCTAACACGTACCATAAACCTAAAAATAACCCGTATCGTAACCCCAACCCTAACCCTATCCCGTACCATAACCCTATCCCTAATCCTAACCCGTAACCAAAACCTAACCATAACACGTACCCTAACCTTAACCCTTACCCTAACCCGTACCCAAACAGTAAACCTAACCCGTACCCTAACACTAACCCAAACCCGTACTCTAACCCTAACCCTAACCATAACCATAACCCGCACCCTGAACTTAACCCTAGCCCTAAACCAAACCATAACCCTTAACCGTAACCTAACCCTAACCCATACCCTAAACCTAACACTAACCTTAACCGTAACCCTAACCCATACCCTAACCCTAAAACTAACCCGTACCCTAAACCCAACCCAAACACTCACCCGTAAACTAACACTAACCCTAACCCTAAACCTGACCATAATCCTTACACTAATCCTAACTCTAACCCTACCCCGCACCGAAAACCTAACCCTAACCCGTACCCTAACCCTAACCCGTAACCTAAACCTAACCATAACCCTAAACGTAACCTGTACGCTAACCCTATCCCGTACCCTACACCTAACCCTAACCCGTATCCTAACACTAAAGCTAACCCTAAGCGTAAACCGTACATTAATCCCAAACCTAACCCTAACACTAACCCTACACCGTACTCTAAACCTAACCCTAACCCTAACCCTAACTTGTACACTAACCCTACCCTAACCCTAACCCTAACACTAATCCTACCCCGTACTATAACCCTATAACTAACCCATACCCTAACCCTAACCCATACCCTAACCCTAACCCTAACCCTAACACTAACTGTACTCTAAACCTAACCCTAACCCTAACCCGTACTGTAACCCTAACCCATACCATAACCCTAAACTTAACCCGTACCCTAACCCTAACTCGTACCCTAACCCTAACCATAACCCTGACCCTAACCCTAACCGTAACCCGTACCCTAAACGTAACCCGTACTTTAAACCTAACCCTAACCCTAACCCGTACCCTAAACCTAACCCTAACCTTAACTCGTACCCTAAACCTACCCTAAACCTGAACCTAACCCTAAACCTAACCCATGCCCTAAGCCTAACCCATACCCTAACCCTATCCTTAACTCTAACCCTAACCCTAAACCGTACCCTAAACATAACCCTAACCCTCTACCTAACCCGTACCCAAACCTATCCCATAACCTAACCCTAACCCTAACCCGTACCCAAACCCTAACGGTAACCCTAACCCATACCCTAGTGCTAACCCTAACCTTAACCCTAACCTGGGCCCTAAACCTAACTCTTAACCTGACCCTAACACTAACCCTATCCCGTACCCTAACCCTAAACTGTACACGAACACTAACCCTAAACCTAACCCATACCCTAACCATAAACGTAACCCTAGCCCGTACCCGAACCCTAACCCGAACCTTAACCCTAACCCTAAACCGTACCGTAACCCTACCTGTAGCCTAATCCTAACTCTAACCCTAACCCCTACCCCTAAGCCTAACTCTAACCCTTACCCGAACCCGTACCCAAACGGTAAACCTAACCCGTACACTAACACTAACCCAAACCCGTACTCTAACCCTAACCATAACCCTAACCCTAACCCTAACTCGCACCCTAAACTTAACCCTAACCCTAACCCAAACCATAACCCTTAACCGTAACCTAACCCTAACCCATAACCTAACCCTAACACTAACCTTAACCATAACCCTAATCCGTACCCAAACCCTAAAACTAACCCATACCCTAACCCCAAGCCTAACGCTAAACCGTACCCTAACACTAACCCTAACCCTAAACCTGACCCTAAACCTAACCCTACCCCTTACCCTAACCCTAACCCTAAACCAACCCGCACCCTAAACCTAACCCTAACCCGTACCCTAAAGCTAAACAGTAACCTAAACCGAACCCTAACCCTAAACTTAACCCGTTCGCTAACCCTATCCCGTACCCTAAACCTAACCCTAACCCGTACCGTAAACCTACACCGTAACCTAAACCGAACCCTAACCCTCAACTTAACCCGTTCGCTAACCCTATCCTGAACCCTAAACCTAACCCTAACTCGTATCCAAACCCTAACCTAACCCTAAGCCTAACCCGTACATTAACCCTTACCCTAACAGGAACACTAACCCTACCCCGTACTCTAACCCTAACCCTCACCCTAACCCGTACCCTTAACCTATCCCTAACCCTAAATCGTACCCTAACACTAACCCTAACCCTGACCCTAACCCTAACCCTAACCCGTACCCTAAACCTAACCCTAACCCTTGACCTAACCTGTACCCAACCTTATCCCGTACACTAACCCTAACCCTAACTCTTACCCATACCCTAACAGTAACACTAACCCATACCCGAGTGCTAACCCTAAACCTAACCCTAAGCCTAACCCGCACCCTAAACCTAAACCTAACCGTAACCCAACCATAACCCTTACCCGTACCCTAACCCTAACCCATACCCTAACACTAACCCCAACCTTAACCGTAACCCTAACCCATACCCTAACCCTAAAACTAACCCGTACCCTAACCCCAACCCTAACCCTAACATGTACCATAACCCTATCCCTAACCCTAACCCTAACCCTAAACCTTACCCTAACCCGTACCCTAACCCTAACCCACACCTAAACCTAACCCTATCCCGTACCCTAACTCTAACCCATAAACTAAACCTAACCCTAACCGTAAACTTAACCCATACACTAACCCTATCCTGTATCCTAAACCTAAACCTAACCCGTACCCAAACCCTAACAGTAACCCTAAACCATACCCTAGCGCTAACACTAACCCTATCCCTAACCCTATTACCCGTACCCTAACCCTAAACCATACCCTAACACTAACACTAAACTTAACCGTAACCATGACCCGTACACTAAACCTAAAATTAACCCGTATCTAACCCCACCCTAACCCTAACCCACACCAAACCTAACCCTGACCCGTAACCTAAGCCTAAACCTAACCCTAAACTTAACCCGTACGCTAACCCTATCCCGTACCCTAAACCTAACCCTAAACCGTAACCTAACCCTAAACCTAACCCTAAGCCTAACCCGTACATTTACCCTAACCCTAACACTAACACTAACCCTACCCCGTACTCTAACCCTAACCCTAACTCTAACCCTAACCCGTACCCTAAACCTAACCCTAACCCTAACCCTAACACTAACCCTACCCCATACTCTAACCCTAACACAAACCCTAACCCTAAACCGTACTCTATCCCTGACCCTAACCCTATCCCTAACCCTAACCCTATCCGCACTCTAACCCTAACCCTAACCCTAACACTAAATCTAACCCGTACTCTAGCACTAACCCTAAACCTAAACGTAACCCTAACCCATACGCTAACCCTAACCCGTACCCTAACACTAACCCTAAACCTAACACTATCCCTAACCCGTACTCTAACCCTAAACCTAACTCTATCTCTAACCCAAACCAGTACTATAACCCTAACCCTAACCCTGACCCTAAACCTAACCCTAAACCATACCCTAAACCAAACCCGTACTCTAACCGTAACCCTAACCCTAACCCGTACCCTAAACCTAACCCTAAACCATACCCTAACGCTAACCTTAACCCTAACACTGACGATAACCATAACCCTAACTCGTACCCTAAGCCTAACCCATACCCTAAACCTAACCTTTATCCAAACCCTAACCCTAACCCGTACCCTAAACCTAACCCTAACCCTTTACCTAACCCCTCCCCAACCCTATCCCATAAACTTACCCTCACCGGAACCCGTACCCAAACCCTAACAGTTACCCTAAACCATTCCCTAGCGCTAACCCTAACACTAACCCTAACCCTAAACCTAACCCGCACCCTAAACCTAAAGCTAACCCTTATCCTAACCATAACCCTTACCCGTACCCTGACCCTAACCCATACCCTAACCCTAACCCTAAATTTAACCGTAACCCTAACCAGTACCCTAAACCTAAAACTAACCCGTACCCTAACCCCAACCTTAACCCTAACCTGTACCATAACCCTATCACTAACACTAACCCTGACCCTAAACCTAACCCTAACCCGTACCCTAACCCTAACCCTAACCCGCACCTAAACCTAACCCTAACCCAGAACCTAAACCTAACCCTAACCCTAAACTTATCCCATATGCTAACCCTATCCCGTAACCTAAACCTAAACCTAACCTGTAGCCTAACCCTAACCCTAACACTATCCGTACACTAACACTAACACTAACCCTAACACTAACACTAACCCTAACCTGTACTCTAACCCTAACCCTAACCCTAAACCTAACCCTAACCCGTACTCTAACCATAACCCGTACCCTAACACTAACCCTAACCCTAACACTAACCCTAACCCGTACTCTAACCCTAAACCTAACCTTAACTCTAAAGCTAACCCGTACTATAACCCTAACCCTAACCCTAACCCTAACCCTAACCCTAACCGGTACAGTAACCCTAACCCGTAACCTAAACCTAACCCTAACCCGCAACCTAACACTAAACCGTACCCTAACCCTAACCCTAAACCTAAACCGGACCCTAACCCTAAATGTAATGCTAACCCGTACCCAAACCCTAACCCTAACACGTACCCTAACCTAACCCTAACCTTAACCCGCACACTAAACCTAACCCTAACCCTAGACCTAACACGTACACTACCCCGATACTGTACCCTAACCTTAACCCTCACCGGTACAATAACCCTAACACTAACCCTAACCCTAACCCTAATCCTAACCCTAACCCTAACCCGTACACTAACCCTAACCCGAACCCTAAACCTAACCCTAACCCGTACCCTAACCCTACCCGTATCCTACCACTAACTCTAACCCTAACCCCTAATCCCTAACCCTAACACTAACCATTACCCTAACCCGTACCTAAACGGTAAACCTAACCCGTACCCTAACACTAACCCAAACCCGAGCTCTAACCCTAACCCTAACCCTAACCCATACAGTAACCCTAACGCGTACCCTATCCCTAAACCTAACCCTAAACCTAACCCTAATCTTGAACCTAAACCTAACCCTAACCCATACCCTAACCCTAAACCGTACCCAAACACTAACCCTAAACCTAACCCGTAACCTAACCCTAAATGTAACCCTAACTCGTACCCAAAATCTAACCCTACACGTACCCTAACCCTAACCCTAACCCTAACCCTAACCCTAACCCTAACTCGTACACTAACCCTAACCCGAACCCTAACCCTAACCATAACCCGCACTTAAACCTAACCCTAACCCTAACCCTAAACCGCACCTAAACCTAACCTGTACCCGAACCCTAACCCTAACCGTAACCCATACCCTATCCCTACCCATAGCCTAACCCTAACTCTAACCCTAACCCCTAACCCTAACCCTAACCCGCACCTAAACCTAACCCTAATCCTAACCCTAACCCGCACCTAAACCTAACCCTAACCCGTACCCGAACCCTAACCCGTAACCTAATCCTAAACCTAACCCTAACACTATCTCTAAATCGAATTCTAAACCTAAACCTAACCCTAAATCTAACCCTAACCCGTACTATAACCATAAACTTAACCCTAAACCTAAACCTAAACCTAACACATACTCTAACCCTATCCCTCAGCCTAACATTAAGTCTAACTCTAACCCCTAACCCTAAACCTAACCCTAACCCGAACACTTACCCTAACATGTACCCAAACGGTAAACCTAACCCGTACCCTAACACTAACCCAAACCCGTACTCTAACCCTAACCCCAACTCTAACACTAACCCTACCCCGTACTCTAACTCTAACCCTAACCCGCACCCTACCCCTAACCCTAAACCTAACCCTAACCCTAACACTAATTCTAACCCGTACTCTAAACCTAACCCTAAACTAAATGTAACCCTAACCCGTTCTCTAACCCTAAACCTAACCCTAACACTAACCCTAACCCCCTCCTATAAACCTAACCCTAAACACAACGCTAAACCTAAACCTAACTCGTACCGTAACCCGAACTCGTACACTAACCCTAACCCTAAAGCTAACCCTAACCCTGACCCTAACCCTAAACCTAATCCCGTACACTAACCCTAACCCTAACCCGCATCCTAAACCTAACCCTAAACCTAGACCTAAACCGTACCCTAACCCTAACCCGTACCCTAACACTAACCCTAACCCTATCCCGTACCATAACCCTAACACTCACCCTAACCCGTACCCTAATCCTAACCCGTACCCTATCCTTAACCCGATGCCTAACCCTAACCCACACCCTAAACCTAACCCTAAACCTAGACCTAAACCGTACCCTAAACCTATCCCGTAACCTAACCCTAACGCTAACCTGTACCCTAACTCTAACACTAACACTAACCCTAATCCTAACCGTATCCCATATACTAATCCTAACCCTAAACCTAACCCGTAACCTAACCATAACCCTAACCCTAAACCTAACCCTAACCCTGACCCTAACCCTAACCCTAATCCCATACCCTAACCATAACCCTAACCCGCATCCTAAACCTAACTCTAACCCTAACCCTAACCCGTACCATAAACCTAACACTAACCCTAACCCGTACCCAAACCCTAACACGTACACTAACCCTAACCCGATGCCTAACCCTAACTAAAACCCTAAAACTAACCCTAACCCTAGACCTAACCCGTACCCTAAACCTATCCCGTACCCTAAACCTAACGCTAACCTGTACCCTAACCCTAACACTAACACTAAACCTAATCCTAACCCTATTCCCGTACACTCACCCTAACCCTAACCCTAACCCGTATCCTAACCCTAACCCGTACCGTTACATGTACCTTAACCCTAACCCTAACCCGTACCCTAAACTTAACACTAACCCTAACCCAAACCATAACCCTTAACCGTAACCTAACCCTAACCCATACCCGAACCCTAAACCTAACCTTAACCGTAACCCTAACCCGTACCCTAACCCTAAAACTAACCCGTACCCTAACCCCAACCCTAACCCTAACCCGTACCCTAACACTAACCCGTACCCTAACACTAACCCTTACCCTAACCCTAACCTAACCCATACCCTAAACCTAAACATAACCCTAACCCGTACCCAAACCCTAACCCTAACACGTACCCTAAACCTAACCCTTACCCTAACCCTCACATTAACCTAACCCTAACCCTAGACCTAACACGTACACTAAACCTATCCAGTAACGTAAACTTAACGCTAAACCGTACTGTAAACCTAACACTAACCCTAATCCTAACCCTAACCCTAACCCGTACACTAACACTAACATGAACCCTAACCCTAACCCTAACCCTAAACGTACCCTAACCCTAACAATAACCCGCATCCTAAACCAAACCCTAACACTAGACCTAACCCGTACCCTAACCCTAACCCGTACCCTAACACTAGCCCTACCCTAACCCTAACCCATACCATAACCCTAACGCTAACCCTAACCAGTACCCTAAACCTAACCCGTACCGAACCCTATCCCGAACCCTTACCCTAACACTAACCCATACCCTAGCTCTAACCCTAACCCTAACCCGCACCCTAAACCTAAACCTAACCCTAAACCTAACCATAACACTTAACCATACCGTAACCCTAACCCATACCCTAACCCTAACCCTAACCTTAACCGTAACCCAGACCTGTACCCCAACCCTAAAACTAACCCGTACCCTAACCCCAACCCTAACCCTAACCCGTACCATAACCCTATCCCAAACGCTAACCCTGACCCTAAAACGAACCCAAACCCGTACCCTAATTCTAACCCTACCCCTAACCCTAACGCTAACCCTCACCTAAACCTAACCCTAACCCATACCCTAACACTAAACCGTAACCTAAACCTAACCTAACACTAAACTTAACCCATACGCTAACCCTATCCTGTACACTACACCTAACCCTAACCCGTAACCGTAACCCTAACCCTAACCCTAACCCGTACCCTGGCGGTAAACCTAACCATACCCTAACACTAACCCAAACCCGAACTCTAACCCTAACCCTAAACCTAACCCGCACCCTAAACTTAAACCTAACCCTAACCGAAACCATAAACCTTAACCGTAACCTAACCTTAACACATACCCTCACCATAACCCTAACCTTTACCATAACCTAACCCATACCCTAACTCTAAAACTAACCCGTACCCTAACACCAAACCTAACCTTAATACGTACCCTAACACTAACCCTAACTCTAACCCTGACCCTAAACCTAACCCTAACCCTTACACTAACCCTAACCCTAACCCTAACACGCACCCTAAACCTAACCCTAACCCCTACCCTAACCCTAACCGTAACCTAAACCTAACCGTAACCCTAAACTTAACCCGTACGCTAACCCTATCCCGTACCCTAAACCTAACCCTAAACCATATCCTAACCCTAAACGTAACCCTAAGCCTAACCCGTACATTAACCCTAACACTAACCCTAACCATACTCTAAAACTAACACTAACCCTCACCTTAACCCTAACCCGTACTGTAACCCTATACCATACCATAACCCTAAAACTAACCCGTACCCTAAACCTAACCCATACCCTAAACCTAACCCGTACCCTAACCCTAACCCTAACCCTAACCTGTACCCTAAACCTAATCTTACCCTAACCCGTAACCTAACCCTAACCCTAACCCTAACCCTGACCCTAACCCTAACCCTAACCCGTACCCTAACCCTTATCCGTACCCTAACCCTAAACCTAACCCTAACCCTAAACCTAACCCTTACCCATACAGTAACCCTAACCCGTACCCTAACCCTAACCCTACACCTAAACCTAACCATAACCCTGACCCTAAAACAAACCGTAACCTGTACCCTAACCCTAAACCGTACCCTAACCTAACCCTAAACCTAACCCGTACCTTAACCCTAAACGTAATGCTAACCCGTACCCAAACCCTATCCCTAACACGTACCCTAACCCTAACCCTAACCCGCACCCTAAACCTAATCCTAACGCGTACCCTAACCCTAAACCGTAACCTAAACCTAACCGTAACCCTAAACATAACCCGTATGCTAAACCTCACCCGTTTCCTAAACCTAACCCTAACCCATATCTTAACCCTAAACCTAAACCTAAGCCTAACCCGTAAATTAACCCTAACCCTAACCCTAACCATACTCTAACCTTAACACTAACCCTCACTTTAACCCTAACCCGTACTGTAACCCTATACCGTACCATAACCCTAAAACTAACCCGTACCCTAAACCTAACCCGTAACCTAAACCTAACCCGTACCCTAACCCTAACCCTAAACCTAACCCGTACCCTAAACCTACCCCTAACCCTAACCCGTACCCTAACCCTAACCCTAACCCTAAACCTAATCCTAACCCTAACCCGTACCCTAAGCCTAACCCTAAACCTAACCCTAACCCTAAACTTAACCCATACGCTAACCCTATCCCATACCCTAAACCTAACCCTAACCCGTATCCTAACTCTAATCCTAACCCTAAGCCTAAACCGTACATTAACCCCAACCCTAACACTAACACTAACACTAATCCTACCCAGTACTCTAACCCTAAACCTAACCCGTACCCTAACCCATACCCTAACCCTAACCCTAACCCTAAACCTAACCTTAACCCTAACCCTAACACTAACCCTAATCCGTACTCTAACCCTAACCCTAACCCTAACACTAACCCTAACCATACTCTAACACTAACCCTAACCCTCACCCTAACCCTAACCCGTACTGTAACCCTAACCTGTACCAAAACCCTAACCTTAACCCGTACCCTAACCCTAACACTAAGTCGTACCCTAACCCTAACGCTGACCCTAACCCTAACACGTACTGTAACCCTATACCGTATCATAACCCTAAAACTAACCCATACCCTAATCCTAACCCGTACCCTAAACCTAACCCGTACTTTAACCCTAACCCTAACCCTAACCCTAACACTAACCCTAACCCTGACCGTAACCCTAACCCTAACCCTAACCCTAACCTTAATACTAACCCTAACCCGTACTCTAACCATAACCCTAACCCTAACACTAACCCTCCCCGTACTCTAACACTAACCCTAACCCTAACCCTAACCCGTACCCTAAACCTAACCCTAAACTTAACCCTAACATTAACCCTAACCCGTACTCTACCCCTAAGCCTAACCCTAACCCTAAACGTATTCTAATCCGAACACTTACCCTCACCCTAACCCTAACCACTACTGTAACCCTAACCCGTACCATAACCCTAAACCTAACCTGTACCCTAAACCTAACCCTAATTCGTACCCTAACCCTAACACTAACCCTGACCCTAACCCTAACCCGTATCCTAAACCTAACCCATACCCTAACCCTAAACCTAACCCTAACCCGTACCCTAAACCTAACCCGTACCTTAACCCTAACCCTAAAACTAACCCTGACCCTAACCCTAACCCTAACCCATACCCTAAGCCTAACCCATACCGTAACCCTAAAACTAATCCTAACCCTAACCATTAACCTAATCCGTAAGCTAACCTTAACCCTAACCCGTACCCAAACCCTAACAGTAACCCTAAACCATACCCTAACGCTAAAACTAACCCTAAACCTAACCCTAACCATTATCCGTACCCTAACCCTAAACCATACCCTAACACTAACCCTAAATTAACCGTAACCATTACCCGTACATTAAACCTAAAATTAACCCGTACCCTAACCCCACCCTAACCCTAACCTGTATCCTAACCCTAACCCTAACCCTAACCCACACCAAACCTAACACTGACCAGTAACCTAAGCCTAACCATAACCCTAAACTTAACCAGTACACTAACCCTATCCCGTACACTAAACCTAACCCTAAACCGTAACCTAACCCTAAACCTAACCCTAAGCCTAACCCGTACATTAACCCTAACCCTAACCCTAACACTAACCCTACCCCATACTCTAACACAAACACAAACCCTAACCCTAAACCGTACTCTATCCCTGACCCTAACCCTAACCCTATCCGCACTCTAACCCTAACCCTCACCTTAACCCTAACACTAAACCTAACCAGTACTCTAGCACTAACAATAAATCTAAACGTAACCCTAACCCATATGCTAACCCTAACCCGTACCCTAACACTAACCCTAAACCTAACACTATCCCTAACCCGTACTCTAACACTAAACCTAACCCTATCTCTAACCCACACCCGTACTATAACCTTAAACCTAACCCTAACCCTAACCCTAACCCGTACTCTAACCCTATCCCATAGCCTAACACAAACTCTAACCCTAAACCCTAACTCTAACCCTATCCCTAACCCTTACCTAAACCGTACCCAAACGGTAAACATAACCCGTTTCCTAACACTATCCCAAACCCGTACTTTAACCCTAACCCTAACCCTAACCCTAAACCACACCCTAAACTTAACCCTAACCCTAACGCTAACCATAACCCTTAACCGTACCCTAACCCTAACCCTAACTCTTACCCTAACCCTAACACTGACCCTACACTTAACCCGTACACTAACCCTAACCCGTACTCTAATCCTAACCCTAACCCTAACCCTATTCGTACTCCAACCCTAAACCTAACCCTTCCCCGTACTCTAACCCTAAGCCTAACTCTAACCCTAACCCGTACCTTAACCCTTAACCTAACCCTAACACTAACCCACCCCGTACTCTAACCCTAACCCTAAACATAACCGTAACCCAAAACCGTACCCTAACCTAACCCTAACCCTAACTCGTACCCTAACCCTAACCCTAACACTGACCCTAACCCTAACCCTAACCCGTACCCTAAGCCTAACCCATACCCTAACCCTAACCTTAAACCTACCCCTAACCCTATCCCGTACCCTAAACCTGACCCTAACACTTGTCCTAACCCAAAACCTGTAACCTAAACCTAACCCGTACCCTAACCCTAAACCTTACCTTCCCCGTACTCTAACCCTAACCCTAACCCTAACCCGTACCCGTCCCCTAAACCTAAACCTAACCCTAACCCTAACACTAACTCTAACCCGTACTCTAACCCTAACCCTAACCCTAACACTAACCCTACCCCGTACTCTAACAGTAAACCTTACCCTAACCCTAACCCGTACACTGACCCTGACCCTAACCCTAACCCTAACCCTAACACCAACCCTAACCCGTACTCTAATCCTAACCCTAACCCTAACCGTATTCTAACCCTAAACCTAACCCTCACCCGAACCCTAACCCGTACCCTAAACCTAACCTAAACCCAAACCCTAAACCTGACCCTAACCCGTACCCTAAACCTAAACCTAACCGTACCCTAACCCTAACCCTAACCCTAACCCTGACCCTAACCCTAACCCTAAACCGTACCCTAAACCTAACCCATACCCTAACCCCAAACTAACCCTAACCTGTACCCTAAACCTAACTCTAACCCGTACCCTAACCCTAATCCTAACCCTAACCCTAACCCGTACCTAAACCTAACCCTAACCCTTGACCTAACCCGTACCCAACCCTATCCCGTAAACTAACCTTAACCCTAACCCGTACCCAAACCCTAACAGTAACCCTAACCCATACCGTAGTGCTAACCCTAACCCTAACCCTAACCCTAAACCTGACCCTAAACCTAAACCTAAACCGTACCCTAAGCCTAACCCATACCCTAACCCTAACCCCAACCCTAACCCAAACACCAACCCTACCCCGTACTCTAACCCTAACACTAAACCTAACCCTAAACCATACCCGTAAACTAAACCTAACCCTAACCCTAACCCTAACACCAACCCTATCCCATACTCTAACCCTAACCCTAACCCTAACTGTACTCTAACCCTAACACTAAACCTCACCCTAACTCTAACCCATACTGTAACCCAAACCGTACCATAACCCTAAACCTAACCCTTACCCTAACCCTAACCCTAATTTGTACCCTAACCCTAACCCTAACCCTGAACCTAACCATAACCCTAACCCTTACACTAAACCTAACCTGTACTCTAACCCTAAACCTAAAACTAACCCGTACCCTAAAACTAACCCATACCCTAAACCTAACCCTAACCCGTACCCTAACCCTAACCCTAACCCTGACCCTAACCCTAACCGGTACCCTAAGACTAACCCATACCCTAACCCTTACCCCAATCCTAACCCCAACCCTAACCCGTACCCTAAACCTAACCATAACCCTAAACTTAACCCGTACGCTAACCCTATCCCATACCCTACACCTAAACCTATCCCGTATCCTAACCCTAAAGCTAACCCTTAGCCTAAACCATACATTAATCCCAAACCTAACCCTAACACTAACCCTAAACCGTACTGTAACCCTAACCCTAACCCTAACACTAACCCTAACCCGTACCCTAACCCTAAAAAATACCCTAACCCTAACACTATCTGTACTCTAACCCTAAACCTAACCCTCACCCTAACCCTAACCCGTACTGTAACCCTAACCCATACCATAACCCTAAACCTAACCCGTACCCTAACCCTAACCCTAACTCGTACCCTAACCCTAACCCTAACCCTGACCCTAACCCTAATCCTAACCCGTACCCTAAACCTAACCCGTACTTTAAACCGAACCATATCCCTACCCATACCATAAACCTAACCCTAACCCTAACTCGTACCCTAAACCTACCCTAAACCTGACCATAACCCTAAACCTAACCCATACCCTAAGCCTAACCCATACCCTAACCCTAACCCTAAACCTAACCCTAACCCTAAACCGTACCCTAAACGTAACTCTAACCCTCTACCTAACCCGTACCCAAACCTTTCCCGTAACCTAACCCTAACCCTAACCCATACCCAAACCCTAACAGTAACCTTAACCCATACCCTAGCGCTAACCCAAGCTATAACTCTAACCCTAACCCTAAACCTAACGCTAACCCATACTCTAAACATAAACCGTACCCTAACACTAACCCTTACTCTAACCATAAATGTAACCCGTACCCTACCCCTAAACGTAACACTAACCCGAACCGAAACCCTAAACCTAACACGTACCCTAACCCTAACCCTAACCCGCACACTTAAACTAACCCTAACCCTAGACCTAACACGTACACTAAACCTATCTTGTACCGTAATCTTAACCCTACCCCGTACCATAACCCTAACAATAACCCTACCCCGTACTCTAACACTAACCCTTACCCTAACCCTAACCCGTACTCTAACCCTGACCCTAACCCTAAACCTAACACTAACCCTAACCCATACTCTAACCTTAACCCTATACCTAACCGTATTCTAACCCTAGCCCTAACCCTCACCCTTACCCTAACCCATATTGTAACCCTAACCCGTACCATAACCCTACCCCTAACCCGTACGCTAACCTAACCCTAATTCGTACCATAGCCCTAATCCTAACCCTGACCCTAACCCTAAACCTAACCCGTATCCTAAACCTAAACTGTACCCTAAACTTAAACCTAACCCTAACCCGTACCCTAAACCTAACCCTAACCCGCACACTAACCCTAACCCTAACCATAACCCTGACTCTAACCCTAACACTAACCCGTACCCTAAACCTAACCTATACCCTATACCCAAACTAACCCTAACCTGTACCCTAAACCTAACTCTAACCCATACCCTAACCCTAATCCTAACCCGTAACCTAAGCCTATCCCACACCGTAACCCTAACCCTAATCCTAACCCTAACCCTAACCCGTACCTAAACCTAACCATAACCCTTGACCTAACCCGTACACAACCCTATCCCGTAAACTAAACTTAACCTTAACCCGTACCCAAACCCTAACGGTAACCCTAACCCACACCGTAGCGCTAACCCTAACCCTAACCCTAACCCTAAACCTGACCCTAACCCTAACCCTAAACCGTACCCTAAGCCTAACCCATACCCTAACCCTAACCATAACCCTAACACAAACACCAACCCTACCCCGTACTCTATCCCTAACCCTAACCCTAACCCGTACCCGTACCCTAACCCTAACCCTAACCCTAACACCAAACCTATCCCGTACTCTAACCCTAACCCTAACCCTAACTGTACTCTAACCCTAACCCTACACCTCACCATAACCCTAACCCGTACTGTAACCCAAACCCGTACCATAACCCTAAACCTAACCCTTACCCTAACCCTAACCCTAATTCGTACCGTAAACCTAACCCTAACCCTGACCCTAACCATAACCCTAACCCATACCCTAAACCTAACCTGTACCCTAACCCTAAACCTAACCCGAACTGTACCCTAAACCTAAACCTAACCCGTACCCTAACCCTAACCTTAACTCTAACCCTGACCCTAACCGTAACCCGTACCCTAAGCCTAACCCATACCCTAACCCTTACCATAGTCCTAACCCTAATCCTAACAGTACCCTAAACCTAACCCTAACCCTTGACCTAACACGTACCCAACCCTATTCCGTAACCATCCCTAACCCTAAACCGTACACAAAACCTAACAGTAACCCTAACCCATACCCAAGCCCTAACCCTAACCCTAACCCTAACCCGCCCCCTAAACCTAAACCTAACCCTAACCCTAATCATAACACTTAACCGTACCCTAACCTAACCCGTACCCTAAAACAAACACTAAACTTAACCGTAACCCTGACCCATACCCTAACCCTAAAATTAATCCGTACCCTAACCCCAACCCTAACCCTAACCCGTAACCAAAACCTAACCCTAACCCTAAACCTAACCCACACGTAAACCTAACCCTAACTCGTAACCTAAACCCAACCCTAACACTAAACTTAACCCGTACACTAACACTATCCCGTACCCTAAACTTAACCCTAACACGTAAACTAACCCTAAACCTAACTCTAAGCCTAACCTGTACATTAACCCTAACCCTAACCCTAACACTAACCCTACACCGTACTCTAACCCTAACCCTAACTCTAACCCTAACCCGTACCCTAAACTTTACCCGTACCCTAACCCTAACCCTAACACTAAACCTAACCAGTACTCTAACCCTAAACCTAACCCGTACCCTAAAACACACCCTAACCCTAACTCGTACCCTAACACTAACCCTAACCCTGACCCTAACCCTAACCCTAACCCGTACCCTAAACCTAAACCATACCCTAAACCTAACCCTAAAACTAACCCTAACCCTATCCCGTGCCCTAAATCTAACCCTAACCCTTGTCCTAACCCGTACCCAACCCTATCCCGTAACCTAACCCTAACCCTAACCCGTACCCAAACCCTAAGAGTAACCCTAACCCATACCCTAGCGCTAACCCTAACCCTAAGCCTAACCCATACCCTAAACCTAAACCTACCCGAAACCCTAAACATAACCCTTACCCGTAGCCTAAACCTAACCCATACCTAACACTAACCCTAACATTAACCGTAACCCTAACCTGTACCATAACCCTAAAAATAACCCGTACCGTAACCCCAACCCTAACCCTAACCCGTACCATAACCCTATCCCTAATCCTAACCTGTACTAAAAACCTAACCATAACACGTACACTAACCCTAACCCTACCCTAACCCGTACCCAAACGGTAAACCTAACCCGTAACCTAACACTAACCCAAACCCGTACTGTAACCCTAAAACTAACCATAACCATAACCCGCAATCTAAACTTAACCCTAACCCTAATCCAAACCATAACCGTTAACCGTAACCTAACCCTAACCCATACCCTAAACCTAACCCTAACCTTAACCGTAACCCTAACCCATACCCTAACCCTAAAACTAACCCGTACCCTAAACCCAACACTAACCCTAACCCGTACACTAACACTAACCCTAACCCTAACCCTGACCCTAAACCTAACCCTAACCCTTACACTAATCCTAACCCTAACCCTACCCTGCACCCAAAACCGAACCCTAACCCGTACCCTAACCCTAACCCGTAGCCTAAACCTAACCAAAACCCTAAACTTAATCCGTACGCTAACCCTATCCCGTACCCTACACCTAACCCTAACCCGTATCCTAACCCTAAAGCTAACCCTAAGCCTAAACCGTACATTAATCCCAAACCTAACCCTAACACAAACCCTACAACGTATTCTAACCCTAACCTTAACCCGTACACTAACCCTACCCTAAACCTAACCCTAACACTAATCCTACCCCGTACTCTAACCCTAAACCTAACCCTAACCCTAACCCTAACCCATAACCTAACCCTAACCCTAAACCTAACCCTAACACTAACTGTACTCTAACCCTAACACTAACCCTCACCCTAACCCTAACCCGTACTGTAACCCTAACCCATACCATAACCTTAAACCTAACCCATACCCTAACCCTAAACGTAACCCTAGCCGTACCCAAACCCTAACCCGAACCTTAACCCTAACCCTAACCCATAACCTAACCCTACCCGTAGCCTAATCCTAAGTCTAACCCTAACCCCTAAACCTAAGCCTAACCCTAACCCTTACCCGAACCTGTACCCAAACAGTAAACCTAACCCATACCCTAACACTAACCCAAACCCGTACTCTAACCCTAACCATAACCCTAACCCTAACCTTAACCATAACCCTAATCCGTACCCAAACCCTAAAACTAACGCATACCCTAACCCCAACCCTAACGCTAACCTGTACCCTAACAATAACCCTAACCCTCACCCTGACCCTAAACCTAACCCTAACCCTTACCCTAACCCTAACCCTAAACCAACCCGCACCCTAAACCTAACCCTAACCCGTACCCTAAACATAACCGTAACCTACACCGAACCCTAACCCTAAACTTAACCCGTTCGCTAACCCTATCCCATACCCTAAACCTAACCCTAACCCGTACCCTAAACCTACACCGTAACCTAAAACGAACCCTAACCCTAAACTTGACACGTTCGCTAACCCTATCCCGTACCCTAAACCTAACCGTAACCCGTATCCAAACCCTAACCTAATCCTAAGCCTAACCCGTACATTAACCCTTACCCTAACCCTAACACTAACCCTACCCCGTACTCTAACCCTAACCCTAACCCTAACCCTAACCCGTACCCTTAACCTATCCCTAACCCTAACTCGTACCCTAACCCTAACCCTAAACCTGACCCTTACCCTAACCCTAACCTGTACCCTAAACCTAACCCTAACCCTTGACCTAACCCGTTCCCAACCTTATCCCGTACCCTAACCCTAACCCGTACCCAAACCCTAACAGTAACACTAACCCATACCGTAGCACTAGCCCTAATCCTAACCCTAAGCCTAACCTGCACCCTAAACCTAAACCTAACCGTAACACTAACCATAACCCTTACCTGTACCCTAAACCTAACCAATAACCTAACCCTAACCATAACCTTAACCGTAACTCTAACCCGTACCCTAATCCTAATACTAACCCGTACTCTAACCCCAACCCTAATCCTAACCCGTACCATAACCCTATCACTAACTCTAACCCTGACCCTAAACCTAACCCTAACCCGTACCCTAAACCTAACCCTAACCCGCACGTAAACCTAACCCTAACCCGTAACCTAAATCTAACCCTAAACCTAAACTTAACCCGTACGCTAACCCCATCCCGTACCATAAACCTAACCCTAACCCGTACCCTAACCCTAACCCTAATCCTATCCGTACACTAACCCTAAAACTAACCCTAACATTAACACTAACCCTAACCCGTACTCTAACCCTAACCCTAACCCTAAACCTAACCCTAACCAGTACTCTAACCCTAACCCGTACCCTAACACTAACACTAACCCTAACCCTAACACTAACCCTAACCCGTACTCTAACCCTAATCCTAACCCTAACCAGCACCCTAAAATTAACCCTAAACCTAACCCAAACCATAACCCTTAACCGTAACCTAACCCTAACCCATACCCTAAACCTAACACTAACCTTAACCGTAAACCCAACCCTTACCCTAACCCTAACAATAACCCGTACCCTAACCCCAACCCTAACCCTAACCCGTACCCTGACACTAACCCTAACCTTGACCCTAACCCTTTCACTAATCCTAACCCTAACCCTAACCCGCACCTTAAACCTAACCCTAACCCGTACCCTAACCCTAACCCGTAACCTAAACCTAACCCTAACCCTAAACTTAACCCGTACGCTAACCCTATCCCGTACCCTAAACCTAACCCTAACCCGTATCCTAACCCTAAACCTAACCCTTAGCCTAACCCGTACATTAAACCTACTCCTAACCCTAACACTAACCCTACTCCATACTCTAATCCTAACCCTAACCCTATCCGCACACTAACCCTAACCCTAACACTAACACTAAACCTAACCCGTACTCTAACACTAACACTAACCCTAAACCTAACCCTAACCCGTACTCTAACCCTAAACCGTACCCTACACTAACCCTTACCCTAACCCTAAACCTAACCTGTACCCTAACCCTAAACAGAACCCTAACCCGTACCCAAACCATAACCCTAAAATGTACTCTAACCCTAACCCTATCCCTATACCTAACCCAAACCCGCACACTAAACCTAACCCTAACCCTAGACCTAACACAAACACTAACCCTATCCCGTACCATAACCTTAACCCTAACCCGTACCGGTACCCTAACACTAACCGTAATCCTAACCCTAACCCTAACCCTAACCCTAACCCGTACACTAACCCTAACCCAAACCCTAACCCTAACCCTAAACCGTACCCTAACCCTACCTGTAGCCTAACCTAACACTAAGCCTAACCCCTAACCTTAACCCTAAACCTAACACGCGCCTAAACCTAAACCTAACCCTAAACCTATCCCTAACCCGCACCTAAACCTAATCCTAACTCGTACCCTAACACCAACCCGTAACCTAAACCTAAACCTAACCCTAAACTTAACCCTTACGCTAACCCTATCCCGTACCCTAAACCTAACACTAACCCATACCATAACCCTATCCGTACACTAACCCTAACCCTAACCATAAACCTAACCCTAACCCGTACTCTAACCCTAACCCATACCCTAACACTAACCCTAACCCTAAAACTAACACTAACCCGTACTCTAACCCTAAACCTAACCCTAATTCTAACCCTAACGCGTACTATAACCTTAACCCGTACCCTAACCCTAACCCTAGCACTAACCCTATCCCGTAAACTAACTCTAAACCTAACCCTAATTCTAGCCCTAACCCGTACTATAACCCTAACCCTAACCCTAAACCTAACCCTAACCCGTACAGTAACCCTAACCCGTACCCTAACCCTAAACCTAATCCTAATCCTGACCTAACCCTAACCATAAACTCTACCCTAACCCTAAACCGTACCCTAACCCTAATCCTAAACCTAACCCGTACCCTAACCCTAAACTTAACCCTAACCCATACCCAAACCCTAACCCTGACACATAACCTAACCCTAACACTAACTCTAACCTGCACACTAAACCTAACCCTAACCCTAGACCTAACACTTACACTAACCCTATCCCGTACCCTAAACTTAACTCTAACCCGTACCGTAACCCTAACACTAACCCTAACCCTAACCTTAAACCTAACCCTTACACTAACCCTAACACGACCCTAACCCTGACCCTGAACCGTAACCTAACCCTACCCTTAGCCTAACCCTAACTCTAACCCTAACCCCTAACCCTAACCCTTACCCTAACCCGTACCCAAACGGTAAACCTAACCCGTAACCTAACACTCCCCCAAACTCGTACTATAATCCTAACCCTAACCCTAACCCATACCCTAACCCTTCCCGTAGCCTAACCCTAACTTTAACCCTAACCTCTAACCTAACCCTAACCCTAACCCTTACCATAACCCGTACCCAAACGATAAATCTAACACGTACCCTAACACTAACCCAAACCTGTACTCTAACCCTAACGCTAACCCTTACCCTAACCCTAACCCTAACCCGCACCCTAAACTTAACCCTAACCCTAACCCAAACCATAACCCTTAACCATAACCTAAACCAAACCCATACCCTAAACCTAACCCTAACCTTAACCGTAACACTAACCCGTACCCTAACCCTAAAACAAACCCGTACCCTAACCCAAATCCTAACCTTAAGGCGTATACTAACATTAACCCTAACACTAACACTGACTCTAAACCTAACACTAACCCTTACACTAATCCTAACCCTAACCCTAACCCGCACCCTAAACCTAACCCTAACCCGTACCCTAACCCTAACCCGTAACCTAAACCTAACCCTAAACCTAAACTTAACCCGTACACTAAGCCTATCCCGTACCCTAAACCTAACCCTAAACCTTATCCTAACCCTAAACCTAACCCTAAGCCTAACCCGTTCATTAACCCTAACCCTAACACTAACCCACCCCATACTCTAACCCTAAACCTAACCCAAACCCTAACCCGTACCCTAAACCTAACCATAACCCTAAACCTAACACTAACGATAAACCGTACTTAACCCTGACCCTAACCCTAACCCTAACTTTAACCGTAATCCTAACCCGTACACAAACCCTAAAACTAACCTGTACCCTAACGCCAACCATAGCACTAACTCGTACCGTAACCCTATCCCTAACCCTAAACCTGACCCTAAACCTAACCCTAACCCGTACCCTAACCCTAACCCTCACCCGCACCCTAAACCTAACCCTAACCCGTACCCTAACACTAATCCGTAACCTAAACCTAACCCTAACCCTAAACTTAACCCATACACTAACCCTATCCCGTACCCTAAACCTAACCCTAACCCGTACCATTACCCTAACCCTAACCCTAACCCTAAACGTACACTAACCCTAACCCTAACCCAAACACTAACACTAACGCTATCCCGTACTCTAAACCTAACCCTAAACCTAATCCTAACCCTAACCCGTACTCTAACCTTAACCCTAACCCTAACACTACCCATAACCCTAACACTAACCCTAACCAGTACTCTAACCCTAAACCTAACCCTAACACTAACCCTAACCGCCTAATATAATCCTAACCCTAAACCTAACCGTTACCTAAGCCTAGCTCGTACCGTAACCCTAAACCGTACCCAACCCTAACCTTAACCCTAAACCTAACCCTATTCCTGACCCTAACCCTAACCCTAATCCTATACCTTAACCTTAACCCTAACCCGCATCCTAAACCTAACCCTAAGCCTAGACTTAACCCTTAGCCTAACCCTAACCCGTACCCTAACACTAACCCTAACCCTAACCCGTAACCTAACACTAAACCTAACACGTACCCTAACCTGTACCCTAACCCTAACCCGTCCCCTAACCCTAATCCTAACCCTAACACTAACCCGAACCCTCCACTATAACCCTAACCCTAAACCTAACCCTAACCCTAACCCTAACTCATACTGTTAACTTTACCCGTACCCTAACCGTAACCCTAAACCTAAACTTAACCGTAACCCTAACCCTAACCCTAAACCTAACACGTACCCTAACCCTAACGAGTACCCTAATCCTAACCCTAACCCTAACCCGTACCCTAACCCTAAACTGTACCCAAACCCTTACCCTAACACGTACCCTAACCCTAACCCTAACCCGCACACGAAACCTATCCATAACCCGCACACTAAACCTATCCCTAAACCTAGACCTAACATGTACACTAACCCTTCCCGAACCCTAACCTTAACCCCAACCCGTACAGTAACCCTAACACTAACCCTAACCCTAACCCTAACCCGTACACTAACCCTCACCCGAACGCTAACCCTAACCCTAACCTGTACCCTAACCCTACCCGTAGCCTAACCCTAACTCTAACCCTAATGCCTAACCCTAACCCTATCCCTAACCCTTACCCTAACCCGTACCCAAACGGTAAACCTAACCCGTACCCTAACACTAACCCAAACCCATACTCTAACCCTAACCCTAAAACTAACCCTAACCCTAACCCGCATCCAAAACTTAACCCTAACCCTAACCCAAACTATAACCCTTAACCGTAACTTAACCCTAACCCATATCCTCAACCTAAACCTAAATTAACCATAACCCTAACCCGTACCATAACCCTAAAACTAACCCGTACCCTAACCCCAACTCTAACCATAACATGTACACTAACACTAATCCTAACCTTAACCCTGACCCTAAACCTAACCCTAACCCTTACACTAACCCTAACCCTAACCCTAACCCGCACCCTAAACCTAACCCAAACCCGTACCCTAACCCTAACCCGTAACGTAAACCTAACCCTAACCCTAAACTTAACCCGTACGTTAACCCTATCCCGTACCCTAATCCTAACCCTAACCCATATCCTAACCCTAACCTAACCCTAAGCTAACCCGTACATTAACCCTAACCCTAACCCTAACACTAACCCTACCCCGTACTCTAACCCTAACCCTAACCCTAACCCTAACCCTAATCCGTAACCTAAACCTAACCCTAACCCTAACTCGCACCGTTAACTTTACCCGTACCCTAACCATAACACTAAACCTAAACTTAACCGTAAACCTAAACCTAACCCTAACCCGAATCCCGTACCCTAACCCTAACCCTAACCCGCATCCTAAACCCAACCCTCACCCTAGACCTAACCTGTACCATAACCATAACCCGTACCCTAACACTCACCCTAACACTAACCCTAACCCGTACCCTAACCCTAAACTGTACCCAAACCCTTACCCTAATCCGTACCCTAACCCTAACCCTAACCCGCACACTAAACCTAACCCTAACCCTAGATCTAACACGTACACTAACCATATCCCGTACCCTAACCTTAACCCTAACCAATACCGTAACCCTAACACTAACCCTAAACCTAACCCTAACCCTAACGCATACACTAACCCTCACCCAAACGCTAACCCTAAACCTAACCCGTACCCTAAGCCTACCCATAGCCTAACCCTAACTCTAACCCTAACGCCTAACCCTAACCCTAACCCTGTCCCTAACCCTTACCCTAACCCGTACCCAAACGGTAAACCTAACCCGTACCCTAACACTAACCCAAACCCGTACTCTAACCCTAACCCTAAACCTAACCCTAACCCTAACCCACACCCTAAACTTAACCCTAAACCTAACCCAAACTATAACCCTTAACCGTAACCTAACCCTGACCCAAACCCTCAACCTAAACCTAACCTTAACCATAACCCTAACCCGTACCAAAAACCTAAAACTAACCCATACCCTAACCCCAACCCTAACCATAACCTGTACACTAACCCTAACACTAACCCTAACCCTGACCCTTAACCTAACCCTAACCGTTACACTAAACCTAACCCTAACCCTAACCCGCACCCTAAACCTAACCCTAACCCGTACCCTAACCCGTAACCTAAACCAAACCCTAACCCTAAACTTAACCCGTACGCTAACCCTATCCCGTACCCTAAACATAACCCTAACCCATATCCTAACCCTAACCTAACCCTAAGCTAAACCGTACATCAACCCTAACCCTAACCCTAACAGTTACCCTACCCTGTACTCTAACCCTAACCCTAACCCTAACCCGTAACCTAAACCTAACCCTAACCCTAACACATTCCCTAACCCTAACCCTAACCATGACCCTAACCCTAACCCTAACCCGTACCCTAAACCTAAACAATACCCTAACCCTAACCCTAAACCTAACCTTAACCCTAACCCGTACCCTAAAACTAATCCTAAACCTTCACCGAACCCGTACCGAACCCTTTCCCGTGTTCTAAACCTAACCCTAACCCTAACCCTAACCCGTAACCTGACCCTAACCCTAACCCTAACACTAACCCTAACCCGTACTCTAACCCTAACCCTAACACTAACCCTAACCGTACTCTAAACCTAACCCTAACCCTCACCCTTACCCTAACCCGTACTGTAACACTAACCCGTACCAATACCCTAATCACAACCCGTACCCTAACCCTAACCCTAACTCGTACCCTAACCCTAACCCTAACCCTGACCCTAACCGTAACCCTAACCCGTACCCTAACCTAACCCTAACCCGTAACCTAACGCTAACCCTAACCCTAACCCTGATGCTAACCCTAAACCGTACCCTAAGCTTAACCCATACCATAAAACTAAACCCTATCCTAACCCTAACCCTAACCTGTACCCTAAACCTAAACCTAACCCGTACCCAAATCTATCCCGTAACCTAACCATAAACTAACCCGTACCCAAACCCTAACAGTAACACTAACCCATTCCCGAGTGCTAACCCTAACACTAACTCTAACCCTAACCCTACCCGCACCCAAACCTAAAGCTAACCCTAACCCTAACCATAACCCTTACCCTAACCCTAACCCTAACCCTAACCCTAACACTAACCCTAACCCGTACTCTAAACCTAACCCTAACCCTAACTCTAACACTAACCCTAACCCGTCCTCTAACCATAACCCTAATCTAAACCTAACCCTAACCCGTAATCTAACCCTAACCCATACCCTAATACTAACCCTAACCCTAACACTATATGTAACCCGTACTCTAACCCTAAACCTAACCCTTACTCTAACCCTAACCAGTACTATAACCCTAACCCTAACCCTAAACCTAACCCTAACCCGTACTCTAAACCGATCCCGTAGCCTAACACTAACTCTAACCCTAATCCCTAACCCTAACCCTAACCTTAACCCTTACCCTAACCCGTACCCAAATGGTAAACCTAACCCATACCCTAACACTAACCCAAACCCGTACTCTAAACCTAACCCTAACCCTAACCCTAACCCTAACCCTAACCCTAAACCGCACCCTAAACTTAACCATAAACCTAACCCTAACCATAACCCTTAACCGTAGCCTGACCGTAACCTACACCCTAACCTTAACCCTAACTTTAACCATTACCCTAACCCGTACCTTAACCCTAAAACTAACCCGTACACTAACCCGTACCCTAAACCTTACACTAAACCTAACCCTAACACTGACCCTAACCATAAACCTAACCTGTACCCTAAACCTAAACCGTATCCTAACCCTAGCCCTAAACCTAACCCATACCCTAACCCTAAACGAAACCCTAACCCGTACCCAAACCGTAACCCTAACTCGTACCCTAACCCTAACCCTAACTCTAACCCACACACTAAACCTAACCCGAATCCTAGACCTAACATGTACACTAACCCCATCCCGTACCCTAACCTTAACCCTAACTCGCACCCTAAACCAGCTTTAACCCTAACCCTAAACCTAACCCATACCCATACACATACACTAACCCCAACCCTAAACCGTACCCTAAACCATACCCTAACCCTATGCTGTAGCCTAATATTAACCCTAACCCCTAACCCTAACCCTAACACTAACCCTACCGTAACCCGTACCCAAACAGTAAACCTACAAGTACCCTATCACTAATCCAAACCCGTACCCTAACCCGTACCATTACACAAAACCGTACCGTTACCCATACCTTAAACATAACCCTAACCCGTACACTAACCAGTACCATAACCCTAAACCTAACCTTAACCCTAACCCTAAATCTAACCCATACCCTACTCCTAACCGTAACCCATTCCCTATCCCTAACTCATACCCTAAACCTAACCCTAAACTGTACCGTAACCCTAAACCGTACCCTAACCCTAACCCTAACACCAACACTAAATCTAACCCTAACCCGTACCCTAACACGTACCATAACCTTAAACCTAAACCGTACCCTAACCCTAATGCTAACATTAACCCGGACCCTAAACCTAAACCGTACCCTAAACCTGATCGTAAACCTAACCCTTACCCAAACCCTAACCCTAACCCTAACCCATAACCTATCCCTAACCCTAACCTTAACCGTAACTCTAACCAGTACCCTAACCCTAAAATTAACACATACCCTATCCCCAACCCTAACACTAACCTGTACCATAACCCTATCCCTAACCCTAACCCTGACCCTAAACCTAACCTTAACCCATACCCTAACCCTAACCCTAAACCTAACCCTAACTAATACCCTAAACCTAACCCGTAACCTAAACCTAACCCTAACCCTAAACTTAACCCGTACGCTAACCCTATCCCGTACCCTAAACCTAACCCTAACCCGTATCCTAACCCTAAACCTAACGTTAAGCCTAACCCACACATTAACACTAAACCTAACCCTAACACTAACCCTACCCCGTACTCTAACCCTAACCCTAACCCTAACCCTAACCCGTACCCTAACCGTAACCCTAACACTAACCCTAACCCGTATTCTAACCCTAACCCTAACCCTAACCCTAACCGTACTCTAAACCTAACCCTAACCCTCACCCTAACCTTAACCCATACTGTAACCTTAACCTGTACCAATACCCTAACCCTAACCCGTACCTTAACACTAACCCTAACTCGTACCCTAACCCTAAACCTAACCCTGACCCTAAACCTAACCCTAACCAATACCCTAAACCTAACCCATAACCTAAACCTAACCCTAACCCTAAACTTAACCCGTATGCTAACCCTATGCCGTACCCTAAACCTAACCCTAACCCGTTCAGTAACCCTAACCCGTAACCTAACCCTAACCCTAACCCTAATCTTAACCCTATCCCATACCCTAACCCTAAACCGTACCCTAACCCTAACCCTAACACGTACCCTAACCATAACCCGTACCCTAACCCTAACCCGCACCTAAACCTAACCCAACCCGTACCCTAACCCTAACCTGAACCCTAAACCTAAACCTAACCCTAACCCTAAACATAACCCTTACCCATACCCAAACCCGACCCTAAACCTAACCCTAACCCTAACCCTAACCCTAACCCTAACCCTAACCATAACCCTTACCCGTGCCCTAACCATAACCCATACCCAAACCTAACCCTAAACTTAACCGTAACCCTGAACAGTACCCTAAACCTAAAATTAACCCGTACCCTAACCCCAACCGTAACCCTAACCCGTACCCTAACCCTAACCCTAACCCACACCTAAACCTAACCCTAACCCATAACCTAAGCCTAACCCTAACCCTAAACTTAACCCGAATGCTAACCCTATCCCGTACCCTTAACCTAACCTTAACCCGTAAACTAACCCTAAACTTAACACTAAGCCTAACCCATACATTAACCCTAACACTAACACTAACACTAACCCTACCCCGTATGCTAACCCTAACCCTAACTCTAACCCTAACCCGTACGCTAACCCTAACCCTAACCCTAACACTAACCCTACCCCGTACTCTAACCCTAACAAAAACCCTAACCCTAACCCGTAACCTAACCCTAACACTAACCCTAACCCTAACACTAACCCTAACCCGTACTCTAACCCTAACCCTAACCCTAACCCTAACCCGTACCCTAACCCTAACCCTAACCCTAACCCTAACCCTAACCCTAACACTAACCCTAACCCATACTCTAACCCTAACCCTAACCCTAACACTAACCCTACCCCGTACTCTAACACTAACCCTAATCCTAACCCTAATTCGTACCCTAACCCTAACCCAACCCTAACCCTAACACTAAACCTAACCCGTACTCTATCCCTAACCCTAACCGTATTTTAACACTAACTGTAACCCTCACCCTAACCTTAACACGTACTGTAACCCTAACCCATACCATAACCCTAAAACTAACCTGTACCCTAACCCTAACCCTAATTCATACCCTAACCCTAACCCTCACCCTGACCCTAACCCTAAACCTAACCCGTATCCTAAACCTAACCCATACCCTAACCCTAAACCTAACCCTAACCCTTGCTCTAACCCTATCCCGTACACTAACAATAACCCTAATCCTAACCCTTGACCTAAACTAACACTAACCCTAACCCTAACCCGTACCCAAACCCTACGAGGAACCCTAACCCATATCCTAGCGCTAACCCTAACCCTAAACCTAAGCATAACCCACACCGTAAACCTAAACGTAACCGTAAACCTAACCATAACCCTTACCCATACCCTAACCCTAACCCATAACCTAACACTAACCCTAACCTTAACCGTAACCCTAAACCGTACCCTAACCCTAAAACTAACCCGTAACGTAACCCAAACCCTAACCCTAACCCATACCATAACCCTATCCCTAATCCTAACCCTGACCCTAAACCTAACCCTAACCCGTACCCTAACCCAAACCCGCACCTAAACCTAACTCTAAACCGTACCCTAACCCTAAACAGTAACCTAAACCGTAACCTAAACGTAAACCTAAACTTATCCGGTACACTAACCCTATCCCGCACCCTAAACCTAACCCTAACCTGTACCCTAACCCTAACCCTAACCATAACCCGTACCCTAACATTAACCCTAAATCTAACCCTGACCCTAAACCTAACCCTAACCCTTACACTAATCCTAACACTAACCTTAACCCGCACCCAAAATCTAGCCCCAACCCGAACCCTAACCCTAACCCGTGACCTAAACCTAACCATAACCCTAAACTTAACCTGTACGCTAACCCTATCCTGTACCCGAAACCTACCCCTAACACGTATCCTAAACCTAAACCTAACCCAAAGCCTAAACCGCAGATTAAACCCAAACCTAACCCTAACACTTACCCTACCCCGTACTCTAACCCTAACCCTAACGCTAACCCTAACCCGTACACTAACCTTAACCCTAACCCTAACACTAATCCTACCTGTACTCTAACCCTAAACCTAACCCTAACCCTAATCCATACCCTAAACCTAACCCTAACCCTAACCCTAACACTAACCCTAACCAATACTCTAACCCTAACCCTAACCCTAATCGTACTCTAACCCTAACCCTAAGCCTCAACCTAACCCTAACCTGTACTGTAACCCTAACCGGTACCATAACCCTAACCCTAACCCGTACGCTACCCCTAACCCTAACCGTATCCGTACCCTAACCCTAACCCTAACCCTATCCGTACACTAACCCTAACCCTAACCCTAACCCTAACCCTAACCCTAACCCGTACTCTAACCCCAAACCTAACCCTAAACCTAACCCTAACCGGTACTCTAATCCTATCCCGTAACCTAAAAATAACTCTTACCCTAACCCTAAAACTAACCTGTACCCTAACCCTGAACTTAACTCTAACCCGTCCCCAACCCTAACCCTAAAACGTACCCTAACCCTAACACTAACCCTAACACTATCCCTAACCCGTACCCAAACGGTAAAACTAACCCGTACCCTAACACTACCCAAACCCGTACTCTAACCCTAACCGTTACCCTAACACTAACCCTACTCCATACTCTAACCCTAAACCTAACCCTAAACTGTACCCTAACCCTAACACTAACCCTAACACTAACCCTAACCCGTACTCTAACCCAAACCCTAACCCTAACACTAACCCTACCCTGTAATCTAACACTAACCCTAAACCTAATCCTTACCCTAACCCTAACCCTAACCCTAACCCTAACCCTAACACTAACCCTAAACCGTACTCTAACCCTAACCCTAACCCTAACCATATTCTAACCCTAAACCTAACCCTCACCCTAACCGTAACCCGTACTGTAACCCGAACCCGTACCATAACCCTAAACCTAACCCGTAACCTAACCCTAAACCTAACCCTAACCCTAACCCTAACACTAATGCTAACACGTACTCTAACCCTAACCCGAACCCTAAGCGTACTCTAACCCTAACCCTAACCCTCACCCTAACCCTAACCCGTACTGTAACCCTAACCCGTACCATAACCCTAACCCTAACCCGTACCCTAACCCTAACACTAACCATGACCATAACCCTAACCCTAACCGGTAACCTAAACTTAACCCATACATTTAACCTAACCCTAACCCTAACCCGTACCCTAACCCTAAACCTAACCCTAACTCGTACCCTAAACCTATCCCTAAACCTGACCCTAACCCTAACCCTGACCCGTAACCCTTACCCTACCCGTACCCAAACGGTACACCTAACCCATACCCTAACACTAACCCAAACCCGTACACTAACCCTAACCCTAACCCTAACCCTAACCCTAACCTTGAACCGCACCCTAAACTTAACCCTAACACTAACCCTAACCATAATCCTTAACCGTACCTAACCCTAACCCTAACTCATACCCTAACCCTAACACTGACCCTAACCGTAACCCTAACCATAACCCTTACCCGTACCCTAACCCTAACCCTAACCCATAACCTAACACTAACCCTAACCTTAACCGTAACCTTAACCGTACCCTAACCCTAAAACTAACCCATACTGTAACACCAACCCTAACCCTAACCCATACCATAACCCTATCCCTAATCCTAACCCTGACCCTAAACCTAACCCTAACCCGTACCCTAACCCTAACCCGCACCTAAACCTAACACTAACCCATGCCCTAACCCTAAACCGTAACCTAACCTAAACCTAACCCTAAACTTATCCCGTACACTAACCCTATCCCGTACCCTAAACCTAACCCTAACCCTAAGTCGTTCCCTAACCCTAACCCTAACGCTGACCCTAACCCTAACCCTAACCCGTACCCTAAACCTAACCCATACCCTAACCCTAACCGTAACCTAACCCTAACCCTATCCCGTACTCTAAACCTAACCCTAACCCTTGTCCTAACCCGTACCCAACCCTATCCCGTACCCTAACTCTAACCCTAACCCGTACCCAAACCCTAAGAGTAACCCTAACCCATACCCTAGCGCTAACTCTAACCCTAACCCAAAGCCTAACCCGCACCCTAAACCTAAACCTAACCGTAACCCTAACCATAACCCTTACCCGTACCCTAACCCTAACCCATAACCTAACACTAACCCTATCCTTAACCGTAACCCTAACCCGTACCCTAACCCTAAAACTAACCTGTACCATTACCCCAACCCTAACCCTAACCCATACCATAACCCTATCCTTAAACCTAAGCCTGACCCTAAACCTACCCCTAACCCGTACCCTCAGCCTAACCCGCACCTAAACCTAACCCTAACCCGTACCCTAACCCTAACCCGTAACCTAACCTAAACCTAACCCTAAACTTATCCCGTACACTAACCCTATCCCGTACCCTAAACCTAACCCTAACCTGTACCCTAAACCTAACCCTAACCCGTACCCTAACCCGTACCCAAACGGTAAACCTAACTCATACCCTAACACTAACCCAAACCCGTACTCTAACCCTAACCCTAACCCTAACACTCACCCTACCCCGTACTCTAACACTAACCCTAATCCTAACCCGAACTCGTACCCTAAACCTAACCCTAACCCTAACACTAACACTAACCCTAACCCGTACTGTACCCCTAATCCTAACCGTATTCTAACCCTAACCCTAACCCTCACCCTAACCCTAACAAGTACTGTAACCCTAAACCATACCATAACCCTAAACCTAACCCTCACCCTAACCCTAACCCTAATTCGTACCCTAAACCTAACCCTAACACTGACCCTAACCTTAACCCTAACCCGTATCTTAAACCTAACCCATAACCTAACCCTAAACCTAACCCTAACCCGTGCTCTAACCCTATCCCGTACACTAACACAAACCCTAATCCTAATCCTTGACATAACTCGTAACCTAACCCTAACCCTAACCCATACCCAAACCCTAACAGTAACCCTAAACCATACTCTAGCGCAACACTAACCCTAAACCTAACTCTAACCATTAACGTACCCTAACCCTAACCCATACCCTAACCCTAACCCTAAACTTAACCATAACCCTGACCAGTACCCTAAACCTAAAATTAACCCGGACAATAACGCCAACCCTAACCCTAACCCGTACCCTAACCCTAACCCATACCCTAACCCTAAACGTAACCCTAACCCGTACCCAAACCCTAAACCTAACACGTACCCTAAATATAACCTTAACCCGCACACTAAAACTAACCCTAAACTTAGACCTAACACGTACACTAAACCTATCCTGTACCGTAACGTTAACCCTAACCGGTACCGTAACCTTAACACTAACCCTAACCCTAACCCTAACCCTAACCCATAGACTAACCCTAACCCGAACCCTAACCCTAACCCTAACCCTCAACGTACCCTAACCCTAACCCTAACCCGTACCCTAACACTAACCCTTAACCTAACCCTAAACCTAACCCATACTCTAACCCTAAACATAACCCTAACCCGTACCCAAACCCTAACCCTAACACGTACCCTAACCCTAACCCTATCCCTAACCCGCACACTAAACCTAACCCAAACCCTAGACCTAACACATACACTAAACCTATACCGTACCGTAAACTTAACCCTAAACCGTACCGTAACACTAACACTAACCCTAACCCTAACCCTAACCCATACACTAACCCTAACCCTAACCCTAACACTTTCCCTAACCCGTACCCAAATGGTAAAACTAACCTGTACCCTAACACTAACCCAAACCCGTACTCTAACCCCTACCCTTAACCTAATACTAATCCTACCCTGTACTCTAACCCTAACCCGTACCCTAACCCGTACCCTATCCCTAACACTAACCCTAACACTAAACCTAAGCCGTACACTAACCCTAACCCTAACCCTAACACTAACCCCACCCCGCACTCTGCACTAACCCTAACCCTAACCCTCAACCGTACCCTAACCCAAACCCTAAGCCTAACCCTAACCCTAACACTAACCCTAACCCATACTCTAATTCTAACTCTAACCCTAACCAAACCGTTTTCTAACCCCAACCCTAAACCTCACCCTAACCATAACCCGTACTGTAACCCGAACCCGTACCATAACCCTAACCCTAACCTGTACCCTAACCCTAACCCATATTCGTACCCAAACCCTAACCGTAACCCTGACACTAACACTAACCCTATCCCGTACCCTAAACCTAACCTGTACCCTAACCCTAAACCTAACCTAACCCGTAACCTAAACCTAACCCTAACCCGTATACTAACCCTAAACCTACCCTAAACCTGACCTTAACCCTAACCCTAACACGTACCCTAAGCCTAACCCATAACCTAACCCTAACCCTAACCCTAACACTAACATTAAACCTACCCCGTACTCTAACCCTAACCCTAACCCTAACCTGTACCCGTACACTAAACCTAAACTTAACCCTAACCCTAACACTAACCCTAACCCATACTCTAACCCTAACCCTAACACTAACACTAACCCTACACCGTACTCTAACACTAACCCTAAAACTACCCCTAACCTGTACTCTACCCCTGACCCTAAACCTAACCCTATCCCTAACCCTACCCGTATTCTCACCCTAATTCTAACCCTCACCCTAACCCTAACCCTAACCCGTACTGTAACCCAAAACCGTACCATAACCCTAACCCTAATCCGTCCGTTAACCCTAATGCTAATTCGTACCCTAACCCTAACCCTTACCCTAACCCTAACCCTAACCCGTAACCTAAACCTAACCTGTACCCTAACCCTAACCTAACCCTAACCCGTACCCTAAACCTAACCCTAACCATAACTCGTACCCTAACCCTAAACCTAACCCTAACCCGTACCCTAACACTAACCCTAACCCTAAACCTAAACCGTACCCTAACACTAACCCTAACCCTAACCCTAACCCTAACCCTAACACTAACACTAACCCTAATCCTAACCCTATCCCGTACACTAAACCTAACCCTAACCCGTACCGGAACCCTAACCCTAACCCTAACCCTAAGCCTAACCCTAACACTAATCCTACCCCATACTCTAACCCTAAACCTAAACCTAACCCTAACCCTAACCCTAACCGTAACCCTAACCCTAACCCTAACACTAAACGTACTCTAACCCTAATCCTAACCCTCACCCTAACCCTAACCCGTACTGTAACCCTAACCCGTACCATAACCCTAAACGTAACCCATACCCTAACCCTAAACCTAACTCATACCCTAACCCTAAACCTAACCCTGACCCTAACCCGAACCCTAACTTGTACCCTAAACCTAACCCATGCTTTAAACCTAACCCTAACCCGTACCCGTACCCTAAACCTAACCCTAACCCTAACTCGTACCCTATACCTACCCTAACCCTGACCTTAACCCTAACCCTAACCCATACCCTAAGCCTAACACATACCCTAACCCTAAACCTAAACCTAATCCTAACCCTAAACCATACCCTAAACGTAACCCTAACCCTCTACCTAACCAGTACCCAAACCTATACCGTAACCTAACCCTAACCCTAACCCGTACCCAAAACCTAACAGTAACCCTAACCCATACCCTACCGCTAACCCTAATCCTAACGCTAACCCGGACCCTAAACCTAACCCTTACCCAGACCCTAACACTAAACCTATCCCGTACCCTAACCCTAAACTGTACACGAACCCTAACCCTAAACCTAACCAATACCCTAACCCTAAACGTACTCTAACCCTAACCCTAACCCTACACCGTACTCTAACCCTAACCCTAACTCTAACCCTAACCCATACGCTATCCCTAAACCTAAACCTAAAACTAACCCTACCCCGTACTCTAACCCAAACCCTAACCCTAACACTAACCCGTACCATAAAACTAACCCTAACCCTAACTTGTACCCTAACACTAACCCTAACCCAGGCCTTAACCTAAACCCTAACCCGTACCCTAAACCTAACCCATACCCTAACCCTAACCCTAAACCTAACCCTAACCCTATCCCGTACCCTAAACCTACCCCCTAACCTTTGTCCTAACCCGTACCCAACCCTATCCCGTACCCTATGCCGTACCCAAACCTAATTCGTAACCTAACCCTAACCCTAACCCGTACCCAAACCCTAAGAGTAACCCTAACTCATACCCTAGCACTAACCCTAACCCTAAACCTAAGCCTAACCTGCACCCTAAACCTAAACTTAACCATAACCCTAACCATAACCCTTACCCATACCCTAACCCTAACCCATAACCTAACACTAACCCTAACCTTAACCATAACACTAACCCGTACCCTAACCCTAAAACTAACCCGAACCGTAACCCCAACCCTAACCCTAACCCGTACCATAACCCTATCCCTAATCCTAACCCTGACCCTAAACCTAACCCTAACCTGTACCCTAACCCCAACCCGCACCTAAACCTAAACCTAACCCGTACCCTAACCCTAACCCGTAACCTAAACCTAAACCTAAACCTAAAATTATCCCGTACACTACCCTATCCCGTACCCTAAACCTAACCCTAACCTGTACCCTTACACTAACCCTAACCCTAACCCTATCCATACACTAACCCTAACGCTAACCCTAACACTAACCCTAACCCGTACCCTAACCCTAACCCTAACCCGTACCCTAACACTAACACTTACCCTAACCCTAAACCTAACACGTACCCTAACCCTAAACGTAACCCTAACCCGAACCCAAACCCTAAACCTATCCCGTACCCTAACCCTAATGCTAACCTGTCCCTAACCGTAGACCTAACCCATACTCTAACCCTAACTCGTACCCTAACTCTAACCTGAAACCTAAACCTCGACCGTACCCTAACCCTACTCCTAACCCTAACACTAACCCTAATCCTAACACAATCCCGTACACTAACCCTAACCCTAACCCGTACCCGTACCCTAACCCTAACCCTAACTCTAACCCTAACAGTAACCCTACCCCGTACTCTAACCCTAACCTAAACCGTAACCCTAACCCGTACCCTAACCCGTAACCTAACCCTAACCCTAACCTGTACGCTAACACGTACCATAACCCTAAACCTAATCCTAACCCTAACCCTAAACCTAAACCATACCCTACCCCTCACCCTAACCCATACCGTAACCCTAACTCGTACCCTAACCCTTACCCTAACCCTGTCCCTAACCCATACCATAACCCTAACCCGTAACCTAAACCTAACCCTAACCCTAAACCTAACCCACATGCTAAACCTATCCCGTACCCTAAACCTAACCCTAACGCGTACCCTAAACCTAACCCTAACTCTATCCGTACACTATCCCTAAACCTTACCTTAAACCTAACACTAACCCTAACCCGTACTCTAACCCTAAACCTAACCCTAACTCTAAACCTAACCCGTAATGTAACCCTAAAACTAATCCTAACCCTAAGCCTAAACCTAACCCTAACACTAACCCTAACCCGTACTCTAACCCTAACCATAACCCTAACCCTAACCATACTCTAACCCTAACCCTAACCCTCACCATAACCCTAAGCCGTACCGTAACCCTATACCATACCATAACCCTAAACCTAACCCGTACCCTAACCCTAAACCTAATTCGTACACTAACCCTAAACCTAACCCTGATCCTAACACTAACCCCAACCTATACCCTAAAACTAACCCGTACCCTAAACCTAACCCTAACCCTAACCCTTACCCTCATCCGTACACAAACGGTAAACCTAAACCGTACCCTAACACTAACCCAAACCCGTATTCTAACCCTAACCCTAACCGTAAACCTAACGCGCACCCTGAACTTAACCCTAACCCTAACACAAACCATAACCCTTAACCGTAACCTAACCCTAACACATACAATACCCCTAACCCTAACCCTGACCCTAAACCTAACCCTAACCCTTACACTAATCCTAACCCTAACCCTAACCCGTAACCTAAACCTAACCCTAAGCCTAAACCGTACATTAACCCCAACCCTAACCCTAACACTAACACTACCCCGTACTCTAAAGCTAACCCTAACCCTGACCATAACACATTCACTAACCCTAACCATAACCCTAACACTAATCCTACCCCGTACTCTAACCCTAAACCTAACCCGAACCTAACACTAACCCTAACCCGTACTCTAACACTAACCCTAACCCTAAACGTAACCCTAACCCTTACGCTAAGCCTAACCCGTACCCTAACACTAACCCTAACCCTAACACTATCCCTAACCGTACTCTAACCCTAAACCTAAACCTAACTCTAACCCTAACCCGTACTATAACCCTAAACCTAACCCTAACCATAACCTAACCTTAACCCGTAATCTAACCCTATCCCGTAGCCTAACCCTAACTCTAATCCTAAACCCTAACCCTAACCCTAACCCTATTCCTTACCCTATGCCGTACCCAAACGGAACACCTAACCCGTACCCTAACACTAACCCAAACCCATACTCTAACCCTAACCATTACCCTAACCCTATCCCTAAACCGCACCCTAAACTTAACCCTAACCCTAACACTAACCTTAACCCTTAACCGTACCCTAACCCTAACCCACACCTTAACCCTAACCCTAACTTTCACCGTAAACCTAACCCGTAACCTAACCCTAAAACTAACCCGTACCCTAACCCGAACCCTAACCCTAACCCATACCCTAACACTAAACCTAATACTAACCCTGACACTAAACCTAACCCTAACCCGTACACTAACCCTAACCCTAACCCTAACCCACACCCTAAACCTAACCATAACCCGTACCCTAACCCTATCCCGTAACCTAATCCTAACCCTAACCCTAAACTTATCCCGTACGCTAACCTTATCCCATACCCTAAACCTAACCCTAACCCGTAACCTACCCCTAAACCTAATCCTAAGCCTAACCCGTATATTAACCCTAACCCTAACCCTAACACTAACCCTAACCCGTAATCTAAACCTAACCTTAACCCTAACCCTAACCCTAACCCTAACCCATACCCTAACCCTAACCCTAAACCTTTCCCTAACCCTAACACTAACCCTAACCCTTACTCTAACCCTAACCCTAACCCTTAACCTAACTGTACTCTAACCCTAACCCTAAACCTCACCCTAACCCTAACCCGTACTGTAACCCTAACATGTAACATAACCCTAACTCTAACCCGTACCCTAACCCAAACCCTAACTCATAGCCTAACACTAACCCTGACCCTAAACCTAACCCGTACCCTAAACCTAACCCGTACCCTAACCCTAAACCTAACCCTAAGCTGTACCCTAAACCTAACCCTAACCCTAACTCATACCCTAACCCTAACCTTGACCCTAACCCTAACCCGTACCCTAAACCTAACCCATACCCTAACCTTAATCCTAAACCTAACGCTAACCCTAACTCTTACCCTAAACCTAATCCTAACCCTTGACCTAACCAGTACCCAACCCTATCTCGTACCCTAACCTTAACCCTAACCCGTACCCAAACCTAACAGTAACCCTAACCCATTCCCTAGCGCTAAGCCTAACCCTAAACCTAATCCTAACCCGCACCCTAAACCTAAACCTAACGCTAACCCTAACCATAACCCTTACCCGTACCCTGACCCTAAGCATACCCTAACACTAACCCCAACCTGAACCATAACCCTAACCCGTACCCTAACCCTAAAACTAACCCGTACCCTAACCCCAACCCTAACCCTCACCCGCAACTAAACCTAACCCTAACCCGTAACCTAACCCTTACCCGTAACGTAAACCTAACCCTAACCCTAAGCTTAACCTGAACACTAAACCTATCCCGTACCCTAAACCTAACCCAAAACTATACACTAACCCTAACCCTAACCCTAACACTAACCCTAACCCGTACTCTAACACTAAACCTGACCCTAACCCAAACCCTAACCCGTACTCTAACCATAACCCATACCCTAACACTAACCCTTACACTAACCCTAAACCTAACCCGTACCCTAACCCTAAACGTAACCCTAACCCGTACCCAAACTTCAACCCTAACACGTACCCTAACCCTAACCCTAACCCACACACTAAACCTTACCCTAACCCTAGACCTAACACGTACACTAACCCTATCCCGTACCCTAAACTTAACCCTAACCCATACCGTAACCCTAACACTAAACCTAACCCTAACCCGTACCGTAACCCTACCCGTAGCCTAACCCTAACTCTAACCCTAACCCCCAATCCTAACCCTAACCCTTACCCTAACGCGTACCCAAACGGTAAACCTATCCCGTACCCTAACACTAACCTAAACCCTGACTCTAATCCTTACCCTAACCCTAACCCTAACCTGTACCCTAACGCCTCCCGTAGCCTAACCCTAACTCTAACCCTAACACCTAACCCTATCCCTAACCCTAACCTTAACCCTTACCCTAACACATACCCAAACGGTAAACCTAACACATACCCTAACACTAACCCAAACCCGTACTCTAAACCTAACCCTAACCCTAACCCTAACCCGCACCCTAAACTTAACCCTAACCCAAATGCAAACCATAACCCTTAACCGTAACCTAACCCTAACCCATACCCTAACCCTAAACCTAACCTTAACCATAACCCTGACTCGTACCCTAACACTAAAACTAACCTGTACCCTAACCCCAACACTAATCTTAACGCGTACACTAAACCTAACCCTAACCCTAAACCTAACCCACACGCTAAACCTATCCCGTACCCTAAACCTATCCCTAATGCGTACCCTAACCCTAACCCTAACTCTATCCGTACACTATCCCTAAACCTTACCCTAAACCTAACACTAACCCTAACCTGTACTCTAACCCTAAACCTAACCCTAACTCTAAACCTAACCCGTAATGTAACCCTAAAACTAATCCTAACCCTAACCCATACCCTAACCCTAACCCTAACCTTAACACTAACCCTATCCCGTACTCTAAACCTAACCCTAACCCTAACCCTAACCCGTACTCTAACCTTAACCCTAACCCTAACACTAACCATAAACCTAACACTAACCCTAACCAGTACTCTAACCCTAAACGTAATCCTAACATTAACCCTAAACCCCTACTATAATCCTAACCCTAAACCTAACCCTTACCCTAACCCTAAGTCGTACCATAACCCGAACCCGTACCCAACCCTTACCCTAACCCTAAACCTAACCCTAAACTTGACCCTAACCCTAGCCCTAATCCCGTACCCTAACCCTAACCCTAACCCGCATCCTAAACCTAACCCTAGCCCTAGACCTAACCCGTAGCCTAACCCTAACCCATACCCTAACACTAACCCGTACCCTAACCCTAACACTAACCCTAACCCTAACCCATACACTAACCATAACCCTAACCCATACCCTAACCCTAACCCGTAACCTAACCCTAACCCAGGGCCTAACTCTAACCCGCACCGTAAACCTAACCCTAAAACTAGACATAACCCGTACCCTAACCCTATCACGTACCCTAACCCTAGTCCTAATCCGTATCCGAACCCTAACACTAACCCTAACCCGTACACTAACCCTAACCCGTACACTAACCCTAACCTAACCCTAACCCGTACCCTAACCCTAACCCGCACCGAAACCTAACCCTAACCCGTATCCTAACCCGAACCCGTAACCTAAACCTAACCCTAACCCTAAACTTAACCCGTACCCAAACCCTATCCCGTACCCTAAACCTAACCCTAACCCGTACCCTAACCCTAACCCTAACCCTATCCGTACTCTAACCCTAACACTAACCCTAACCCTAACACTAACCCTAACCTGTACTCTAAACCTAACCCTAACCCTAACCTAACCCTAACCCATACTCTAACCCAAACCCGAACCCTAACACTAACCCTAATCCTATCACTATCCTTAACCCGTACTCTAACTCTAAACCTAACCCTAACTCTAACCCTAACCCGTACTATAACCCTAACCCTAACCCTAACCCTAATCTAACCCTACCCGTACTCTAACCCGATACCGTAGCTTAACACTAACTCTCATCCTAACCCCTAACACTAACCCTAACCCTTAACCTAACCCGTACCCAAATGGTAAACCTAACCTGTACCCTAACACTAACCCAAACCCGTACTCTAACCCTAACCCTAAACCGCAACCCTAAACTTAACCATAAACCTAACCCTAAACATAACCCTTAACCGTACCCTAACCCTAACCTACACCTTAACCCTAACACTAACTTTAACCATAACCCTATCCCGTACCTTAACCGTAAAACTAACCCGTACACTAACCCGTTCCCTAACCCTTACCATAAACCTAACCCTAACCCTGACCCTAACCCTAACCCTAAACCTAACCCGCACCTTAACCCTAAACCGTATCCTAAACCTAGCCCTAAACCTAACCCATACCCTAACCCTAAACGTAACCCTAACCTGTACCCAAACCCTAAACCTAACTTGTACCCTAACCCTAACCCTAACTCTAACCTGCACACTAAACCTAACCCGAATCCTCGACCTAACATGTACACTAACCCTATCCTGTACCCTAACCTTAACCTAATCCGTACCCAATCCCTAACAGTAACCCTAACCCATACCCTAGCACTAACTCTAAACCTATCCCTAAGCCTAACCAGCACCCTAAACCTAAACCTAACCCTGACCCTAACCATAACCCTTACCTGTACCCTAACCCTACCCATACCCTAACACTAACCCTAAACTTAACCATAACTCTATACCGTACCCTAACCGGTACCATAACCCTACCCCTAAGACTAACCCTGACCCTAAACCTAACCCTAACCCATACCCTAACTCTAACCCACACTTAAACCTAACGCTAACCCGTACCCTAACCCTAACCAGTACCCTAAACCTAACCCTAACCCGTACCCTAACCCTAACCCTAACCCTAACACTATCCGTACACTAAACCTAACCCTAAACCTAACACTAACCCTAACCGGTACTCTAACCCTACCCTAAATGTAAACCTAACCCTAACCCGTACACTAACAATAACCCTTACCCTAACCCTAAACCTAACCCGTACCCTAACCCTAAACGTAACGCTAACCCGTACCCAACACCTAATCCTAACACGTATCCTAACCCTAACCCTAACCCTAACCCTCAAACTAAACCTACCCTAACCCTAGACCTAACACGTACACTAACCCTATCCCGTACCGTAACCTTAACTCTAACCCATACCGTAACCCTAACACTAACCCTAACCCTAAACCTAACCCTAACCCGTACACTAACCCTAACCCGAACCCTAACCCTAACCCTAACCCGTACCCTAAACCTAACCCTAACCCTAACCCTAACCCTAACGCTAACCCGTACTTAACCCTAACCCTATCCCTAACCCTAAACCTAACTTTAAATGTAACCCTAACCCGTACACTAAACCTAAAACTAACCCGTACCCTAATGCCAACCATAACACTAACTCATAACATAACCCTATCCCTAACACTAAACCTGACCCTAAACCTAACCCTAACCCCTACCCTACCCTTAAACCTAACCCGCACACTAAACCTAACCCTAACTCGTACCCTAACCCTAATCCGTATTCTAAACCTAACCCTAACCCTAAACTTAACCCGTACGCTAACCCTATCCCATACCCTAAACCTAAAACTAAACCTAACCCGTACCATAATCCTAACCCTAACACTAACCCTAACCGTACACTAACCTTAACACTAACCCTAACCCTAACACTAACACTATCCCGTACTCAAAACCCAACTCTAACCCTAATCCTAACCCTAACCCGTACTCTAACCCTAACCCTAACCCTAAAAATAACCCTACCCCATACTCTAACCCTAACCCTAACACTAACCCTAAACCTAACCCGTACCCTAAACCTAACCCTACTCGTACCCTAACCCTAACCCTGACCCTAACCCTAACCCTAACCAGTAACCTAAACCTAAACCATACCCAAACCCTGACCCTAACCCTAACCTGTACCCTAAACCTAACCCATACCCTAACCCTAAACGTAACCCTAGCCCGTACCCAAACCCTAACCCTAACTCGTACCCTAACCCTAACCCTAACTCTAACCCACACACTAAACCTACCCCGAATCCTCGACCTAACATGTACACTAACCCTATCCCGTACCCTAACCTTAACCCTAACCCGTACCCAAACCCTAACAGTAATCCTAACCCATACCCTACCACTAACCCTCACCCTAACCCTAAGCCTAACATGCACCCTAAACCTAAACTTAACCCTGACCCTAACAATAACCCTTACCCGTACCCTAACCCTACCCATACCCTAACACTAACCCTAAACTTAACCATAACCCTATACCATACCCTAACCTGTACCATAACCCTACCCCTAACCCTAACCCTGAACCTAAACCTAACACTAACCCTAGCCCTAACCCTAACCCTAAACCCGTTCTATAATCCTAACCCTAACCCTAACCCATACCCTAAAACTACCCATAGCCTAACCCTAACTCTAACCCTAACCCCTAACCCTAACCCTAACCCTTACCCTAACGCGTACCCAAATGATAAACCTAACCTGAACCCTAACACTAACCCAAACCCGTACTCTAACCCTAACACTAACCCTAACCCGTACACTAACCCTAAAACTAACCCTAAACCACACCCTAAACCTAACCCTACCCTAAACTTAACCCGTACACTAATCCTATCCCATATTCTAAAGCTAACTCTAACCCGTAACCTAACCCTAAACCTAACCCTAAGCCTAACCCGTACATTAACCCTAACCCTAACCCTAACAGTAACCCTAACCCTATCCCGTACCCTAACCCTAACCCTAACCCTTTAACCCTAACCCTAACCCTAATCATAATCCTAACCGTACTCTAACCCTAACCCTCACCCTAACCCTAACCCGTACTGTAACCCTAACACGTAACATAACCCTAACCCTAACCCGTACACTAACCTTAACCCTAACTCGTACCCTAACCCTACCCTGACCCTAACCCTAACCCTAACCAGTAACCTAAACGTAAACCGTACCCTAACCCTAACTCTAATCTGTACCCTAAACCGAACCCTAACCCTAACTCGTACCCTAAACCTAACCCTGACCCTTAACTTAACCCTAACCCGTACCCTAAACCTAACCCATACCCTAATCCTAACCATAACCCTTAACCTAACCCGTACCCAACCCTATCCCGTACCCTAAACCTAAGCCTAATCCGTACCCAAACCATAACAGTAAACCTAACCCATACCCTAGCGCTAACCCTAACCCTAATCCTAAGCCTAACCCGCACCCTAAACCTAAACCTAACCCTGACCCTAACCATAACCCTTACCCCTACCCAAACCCTAACCCATACCTAAACACTAACCCTAACCTTAACCATAACCCTACTCCCTACCCTACCCGTACAATAACCCTACGCCTAACCCTAACCCTGACGCTAAACCTAACCCTTACCTGCACCCTAACCCTAACCCACACCTAAACCTCACCCTATCCCGTACCCTAAACCTAACCCATAACCTAAACCAAACCCTAACCCTAAACTTAACCCGTACACTAACCCTATCCCGTACTCTAAACCCTACCCTAACCCGTACCCTAACCCTAACCCTAACCCTAACCCTATCCGTACACTAAAACTAACCCTAACACTAACCCTAACCCTAACCCATACTCTAACCCTAACCCTAACCCTAACCCTAACTCTAACGCTAACCCGTACTTAACCCTAACCCTAACCCTAATCCTAAAACTAACTTTAACCGTAACCCTAACCCGTACACTAACCCTAAATCTAACCCATACCCTAATGCCAACCATAACATTAACTCGTACCGTAACCCTATCCCTAACACTAAACCTGAACCTAAACCTAACCCTAACACGTACCTAACCCTAACCCTAACCCTAACCATATCCGTACACTAAACCGAATCCTAACCCTAACACTAAACCTAACCCGTACTCTAACCGTAACCCTAACCCTAAAAGTAACCCTAACCCGTACTCTAACCCTAACCCATACCCTAACACTAACCCTTACCCTAACCCTAAACCTAACCCATACCCTAACCCTAAACGTAACCCCAACCCGTACCCAACACCTAACCCTAAAACGTATCCTAACCCTAACCCTAACCCTAATATATCCCGCACACTAAACCTAACCCTAACCCTAGATATAACTTGTACACTAACCATATCCCGTACCGTAACCTTAACTCTAACCCCTACCGTATCCCTAACACTAACCCTAAACTTAACCCTAACCCTAACCCTAACCGTACACTAACCCTAACCTGAACCCTAACCCTAACCCTAACCCGTACCCTAATCCTACCCGTAGCCTAACCTTAACTCTAACCCTAAGCCCTAAGCCTAACACTAACTCTAACCCTTACCCTAACCCGTACCCAAGCGGCAAACCTAAACCGTACCCTAACACTAACCCAAACCCGTACTCTAATCCTAACCCTAACCCTAACCCGCACCCTAAACTTAATCCTAACCCTAACCCAAACCATAACCCTTAACCGTAACCTAACCCTACCCATACCCTAACAATAAACCTAACGTTAACCATAACCCTAAACCGTACACTAACTCTAAAACTAACCCGTACCCTAACCTCAACCCTAAACCTAATCCGTACCCTAACACTAACCCTAACCCTAACCCTGACACTAAACCTAACCCTAACACTTACACTAACCCTAACCCTAACCCTAACCCTAACCCACACCCTAAACCTAACCCTAACCCGTACCCTAACCCTAACCCGTAACCTAAACATAACCCTAACCCTAAACTTAACCCAACGCTAACCCTATCCCTTACCCTAAACCTAACCCTAACCCGTATCCTAACCCTAAACCTAACCCTTAGCCTAACCCGTACATTAACCCTAAACCTAACCCTAACCTTAACCCATACCCTAAACCTAACCCTAACCCTTGACCTAATCTGTACCCAAACCTATCCCGTACCCTAACCCTAACCCTAAACCGTACCCAAAAAATAACAGTAACCCTAACCCATACCCTAGCGCTAATCCTAACCCTAACCCTAACCCTAACCATACTCAAACACTAACCCTAACCCTCACCCTAACCCTACCCCGTACTGTAACCCTAACCAGTACCATAAACCTAACCCTAAACCGTACCCGAACCCTAACCCTAAACCTAAGCCATACACTAACCCTAAACGTAACCCTAGCCCGTACCCAAACCCTAACCCTAACAAGTATCCTAACCCTAACCCTAACCCTAACCCGCAAACTAAACCTAACCCTAACCCTAGACCTAACACGTACACTAAACATATCCCGTACCATAACCTTAACTCTAACCCATACCGTAAACCTAACACTAACCCTAAACCTAAACCTAACCCTAACCCTAACCCTATCCCGTACACTAACCCTAAACCGAACCCTAACCCTAAAACTAACCCGTACCCTAACCCTACCCGTAGCCTAACCCTAACTCTAACCCTAACCCTTAACCCTAACACTAACTCTAACTCTTACCCTAACCAGTACCCAAACGTTAAACCTAACCCGTACCCTAATACTAACCCAAACCTGTACTCTAACCCTAACCCTAACCCTAACCCGCACCCTAAACTTAACCCTAACCCTAACACAAACCATAACCCTTAACCGTAACCTAACCCACACCCATACCATAACCCTAACCCTAACCTTAACCATAACCCTAACCCGTACCCTATCCCTAAAACTTACCCGTACCCTAAACTCAACCAGAAACCTAACCCGTACCCTAACACTAACCCTAACCCTAACCCTGACCCTAAACCTAACCCTAACCCTTACACTAAAACTAACTCTAACCCTAACCCGAACCCTAAAACTAACCCTAACCCGTACCCTAACCGTAAAACTAACCTGTACCCTAACCCCAAACATAACCCTAACCCATACCCTAACACTAACACTAACCCTAACCCTGACCCTAAACCTAACCCTAAACCGTACACTAACGCTAAACCTAACCTTATCCTGTACCCTAAACCTAACCCTAACCCGTACACTAACCCTAAACCTAACCCAAAGGCAACCCGTACACTAACCCTAACCCTAAACCTAACCCTAACCCTTACCCTAACCCGTACCTAAAAGGTAAACCTAACCAGTACCCTAACACTAACCCAAACCCGTACTCTAACCCTAACAATAACCCTAACCGTAACCCGTACCCTAAACCTAAAGCTAACCCTTGACCTAACCCTTACCCAACCCTATCCCGTACACTAACCCTAACACTAACCCGTACCAAAACCCAGTTAACCCTAACCCATACCCTAGTACTAACCCTAAACCTAACCCTCCCCGAAAACTAAACCTAACCCTAACACGTACCGTAACCCTAACCCGTAACCTAAACCTAACCCTACCATAAACTTAACCCGTATGCTAACCCTATCCCGGACTCTAAAGCTAACCCTAACCAGTAACCTAACCCTAAACCTAACGCTAAGACTAACCGGTACATTAACCCTAACCCTAAACCTAACACTAACCCTACCCCATACTCTAACCCTAACCCTAACACTAACCCTAACCCAAACCCGTACCCTAACCCGTACCCTAACCCTAACACTATCCGTACACTAAACCTAACCCTAACACTAACACTAACCCTAACCCATACTCTAACCCTAACCCTAACCCTAAAACTAACCCTAACCCATAATCTACCCCTAACCGTCCCCTACACTAACCCTTACACTAACCCTAAACCTAACCCGTACCCTAACCCTAAACGTAACCCTAACCCATACCCAAACCCTAACCCTAACCTTAACCTTAACCATAACGCTAACCTGTACCCTAACCCTAAAACTAACCCATACCCTAACTGCAAACCTAACCCTAATCCGTACCCTAACACTAACCCTAACCCTAACCCGCACCCTAAACCTAACCCTAACCAATAACCTAACCCTAACCAGTAACCTAAACCTAACCCTAACCCTAAACTTAAACCGTATACAAACCCTATCCCATACCCTAAACCTAAACCTAACCCGTATAATAACCCTAAACCTAAACCTAATGCTAACTGGTACATTAACCCTAACCCTAACACTAACACTAACCCTACCCCGTACTCTAACACTATCCCTAACCCTAACCCGTACCCTAACCCTAAACCTAACCCTAACCCTAAACCTAACACTAACCCTAAACCGTACTCTAAACCTAACCCTAACTCTAACCCTAACCGTACACTAACCCTAACCCTAACACTCACCCTAACCCTAACCCGTACTGTAACCCTAACCCATACCATAACCCTAACCCTAACCTGTACCCTAAACCTAACCCTAACTCGTACCCTAACCCTAAACCTAACCCTGACCCTAACCCTAATCCTAACCCGTACCTTAAACCTAACCCGTAACCTAACCCTAACCCTAACCCGTACCCTAACCGTAAACCTAACCTGTACCCTAAGCCTATCCCATACCCTAATCCTAACCCTAAATCTAACCTTAACCCTAAACTGTACCCTAAACCTAACCCTAAACCTTGACCTAACCCGAACCCAACCATATCCTGTAAGCTAACCCTAACCGTAACCCGTACCAAAACCCTTACAGTAACCCTAACCCATACCGAATGCTAAACTTAACCCTAAACCTAACCCTAACCCGCAACCTAAACCTAAACCTAACCTTAAACCTAACCTTAAACCTTACCCGTACCCTAACCCTAACCCATACCCTAAACCTAACCCTAACTTTAACCGTAAACCTGACCTGTACCCTAACCCTAAAACTAACCCGTACCCTACCCACAACCATAAACCTAACCCGTACCATAACCCTATCCCTAACCCTAACCCTGAACCTAAACCAACCCTAACCCTTACCCAAACGGTAATTCTAAATGTACCCTAACACACACCAAAATCGGTACTCTAACCCTAAACCTAACCCTAACCCTAAACCTACTCCGTACTCTAACACTAACCCTAACCCTAACTCTAACCTGTACCCTAACCCTAAAAATAACCCGTAACACTAACCCTAACCCGTACTCTAACCCGAACCCTAACCCTAACGCTAACACTAACACTAACCCTACCCCGTTTTCTAACACTAACCCTAACCCTAACCCTAAACTGTAACCTAAACCTAACCCTAACCCTAAAACTAACCCTAACACCAACCCTAACCCGTACTCTAACCCTAACCCTAACACTAACACTAACCCTACCCCGTACTCTAACACTAACCCTAAACCTAACCCGAACCCGTAACCTAACCCTAACCCTAACCCTAACCCGTACCATAACCTTAACCCGAAACCTAACCCTTACCATAACCCTAACCCTAACCCTAACCGTACTCTAAACCTAACTCTAAACCTCACCCTAACCCTAACCCGTACTGTAACCCTAACGCGTACCATAACCGTAACCCTACCCTACACCTAAACCGCACCCTAAATTTAACCCTAACCCTAAACCTACCCATAACCCTTAACCGTACCTAAACCTAACCCTTAATCGTACCCTAACACTAACACTGACCCTAACCCTAACCCGTACTCTAACCCTAACCCGTACCCTAACACTAAACCTTACCCTAACCCTAAACCTAAACCGTACCCTAACCCTAAACGTAACCCTAACCCATACCCAAACCCTAACCCTAACACGTACCCTAACCCTAACCCAAAACCTAACCCTAAACCGCACACTAAACCTAACCCTAACCCTAGACCTAATACATACACTAACCCTACCCTGTACCGTAACCTTAACCATAACCCGTACCATAACACTAACCCTAACCCTAACCCTAACACTAACCTGTACACTAACCCTAACCCGAACCCTAACCCTAACCCTAACCCGTACCCTAACCCTACCCGTAGCCTAACGCTAACCCTAAACATAACCCCTAAACCTAATGCTAACCCTAAGCCTTACCCTAACCCGTACCCAAACGGTAAACCTAACCCGTACCCTAACACTAACTCAAACCCGTACTCTAACCCTAACACTAACCCTAACCCGCACCCTAAACTTAACACTAACCCTAACCCAAACCATAACCCTTAACCGTAACCTAACCCTACCCATACCCTAACAATAAACCTAACCTTAACCATAACCCTAAACAGTACCCAAACTCTAAAACTAACCCGTACACTAACCTCAACCCTAACCCTAATCCGTACCCTAACACTAACCCTAACCCTAACCCTGACCCTAAACCTAACCCTAACCCTTACACTAACCCTAACCCTAACCCGCACCCTAAACCTAACCCTAACCCGTACTCTAACCCTAACACATAACCTAAACCTAACCCTAACCCTAAACTTAACCCGTACACTAACCCTATCCCTTACCGTAAACGTAACCCTAACCCGTATCCTAACCCTAAACCTAACCCTTAGCCTAACCCGTACATTAACCCTAACCCTAACCCTAACCCTTACCCTAACCAGTACTCTAACCCTAACCCTAACCCTAACCATACTCTAACCCTAACCCTAACCCTCACCCTAACCCTAACCGTACTGTAAACCTACCCGTACAATAACCCTAACCCTAACCCGTACCCTAAACCTAACCCGTAACCTAAACCTAACCCTAACCCTAAACTTAACCCGTATGCTAACCCTATTCTGTACCCTAAACCTAACTCTAACCAGTACCCTAACCCTAACCCTAACCCTAACCCTATCCGTACTCTAACCCTAACCCTGACCCTAAACCTAACACTAACCCTAACCCGTACTCTAACACTCATCCTAACCCTAAACGTAACCCTAACCCTTACGCTAACCCTAACCCGTACCTTAACACTAACCCTAACCCTAACACTATCCCTAAACCGTACTCTAACCCTAAATCTAACCCTAACTCTAACCCTAACCCGTACTATAAAGCTAAACCTAATCCTAACCCACAACCTAACAATAACCAGTACTCTAACCCTATCCCGTAGCCTAACACTAACTCTAACCCTAACGCCTAACCCTAACCCTAACCCTAAAAATTACCCTAACCCGTACCCAAAGGGTAAACCTAACCCATACCCTAACACTAACCCAAATCCGTACTCTAACCCTAACCGTAACCCTAACCCTAACCCTAACATGCACCCTAAACTTAAACCTAACCCTAACCCAAACCATAACACTTAACCGTAACCTAACCCTAACCCATAACCTAAACCTAACCCTAACCTTAACCATAACCCTAATCCGTACCCTAACCCTAAAACTAACCCGTACCCTAACCCCAACCCTAACCCTAACCCGTACCCTAACACTAACCCTAACTCTAAACCTAAACCTAACCCTAACCCTTACACTAACCCTAATCCTAACCCAACCCGCACCCTGAACCTAACACTAACCCGTACTCTAACCCTAAACCTAACCCTAAACCTAACCCTAACCCGTACTCTAACCCTATCCCGTACCCTAACACTAACCCTTACCCTAAACCTAAACTTAACCCGTACCCTAACCCTAAATGTAACCCTAACCCGTACCCAAACCCTAACCCTAACACGTACCCTAAACCTAACCCTAATTCGTACCCTAACCCTAAACCTAACCCTGACCCTAACCCTAACCCTAACCCGTACCGTAAACCTAACCCATTCCCTAACCCTAAACCTAACCCTAACCCGTACCCTAACCCTAAACCTACCCTAACACTAACCCTAACCCGTACTCTAACCCTAACCCTAACACTAACGCTAAGCCGTACCCTATACCTAATCCTAATCCTAAATCGTTCCCTAACACTAACCCTAACCCTGACCCTAACCCAAACCCTAACCCGTACTGTAAACCTAACCCATACTCTAACCCTAACCATAAACCTAACCCTAACCCTATCCCGTACCCTAAACCTAACCCTAACCTTTGTCCTAAACCGTACCCAACCCAACCCCTACCCTGACACTAACCCATACCCAAACCCTAAGAGTAACCCTAACCCATACCCTAGCGCTAACCCTAACCCTAACCCTAGCCTAACCCGCACCCTAAAACTAAACCTAACCGTAACCCTAACCATAACCCTTACCCGTACCCTAACCCTAACCCATAACCTAACACTAACCCTAACCTTAACCGTAACCCTAACCCGTACCCTAACCCTAAAACTAACCCGTATCGGAACCCCAACCCAAACCCTAACCCGTACCATAACCCTATCCCTAATCCTAACCCTGACCCTAAACCTAACCCTAACCCGTACCCTAACCCTAACCCGCACCTAAACCTAACCCATACCCTAACCCTAACCCGTAACCTAAACCTAACCCTAACCCTAAACTAATCCCGTACACTAACCCTATCCCGTACCCTCAATCTAACCCTAACCTGCACCCTAACCTTAACCCTAACACTAACCCTATCCGGACACTAACCCTAACCCAAACCCTAACACTAACCCTAACCCATGCTCTAACCCTAACCCTAACCCTAAACCTAACTCTAACCCGTACTCTAAACCTAACCCGTATCCTAACACTAACACTTACCCTAACCCTAAACCTAACCCATACCTTAACCCTAAATGTATCCCTAACCCGAACCCAAACCCTAAACCTAACACGTACCCTAACCCTATCCCGCACACTAAAACTAACCCTAACCCTAGACCTAACACATACACGAAACCTATCCTGTACTGTAAACTTAACCCCAACCCGTACCGTAACCCTAACACTAACCCTAACCCTAACCCTAACCCTAACCCTAACCCTAACCCTAACCCTAACCCTAACCCGTACTCTATTCCTAACCCTAACCCGAACACTAACCCTACCCCGTATCTAACACTAACCCTAACCGTAATCATAACCCGTACCCTAACCCTAACACTAACCCTAACACTAACCCTAACCCGTACTCTAACCCTAACCCTAACCCTAACAATAAACCTACCCCGTACTCTAACCCTAACCCTACCCTAACCCGTACCCGTACCCTTACCCTAACACTAACCCTCACCCGTATTCTAACCCTAACCCTTACCCTAACCGTACTCTAACCCTAACACTAACCCTCACCCTAACCCTAACCCGTACTGTAACCCAAACCCTACCATAACTCTAAACCTAACCCGTACCCTAACCCTAACCCTAATTCGAACCCTAACCCTAACCATAATCCTGATCCTAACTCTAACCCTAACCCGTACCCTAACCCTAACCCTAGCCCTAAACCTAAACCCATAACCCGTACTCTAACCCTAACCCGCACCGTAACACTAACACCTTACCCTAAACCTAAACCTAACCTGTACCCTAACCCTAAACTTAACCCTAACCTGTACCCAAACACTAAACCTAAGACGTACACTAACTCTAAGCCTATCCCAAACCCTAACCCTAACCCGCACACTAAACCTAACCCTAACACTAGACCTAACACGTACACTAAACCTATCCCGTACTGGAACCTTAAACCTAACCTGTACCGTAACCCTAACACTAACCCTAAACCTAACCTAACCCTAATCCTAACCCGTACGCTATCCCTCCCCGTAGCCTAACCCTAACTCTAAACCTAACCCCTAACCCTAACGCTAATCCTAACCCTTACCCTAACACGTACCCAAACGATAAACCTAACCCGTACCCTAACACTAACCCAAACCCGTACTCTAACCCTAACCCTAACCCGCACCCTAAACTTAACCCTAACCCCAACCCAATCCATAACCCTTAACCGTAAAATAACCCTAACCCATACCCTAAAACTAACCCTAACCTTAACCATAATGCTAACCTGTACCAAAACCTAAAACTAACCCATAACCTAACCACAAACCTAACCCTAATCCGTACCCTAACACTAACCTTAACCCTAACCCGCACCCTAAACCTGACCCTAAACAATAACCTAACCCTAAACAGTAACCTAAACCTAACCCTAACCCTAAACTTAAACCGTATACAAACCCTATCCCGTACCCTAAACCTAAACCTAACCCGTATAATAACCCTAAACCTAAACCTAATGCTAACCCGTACATTAACCCTAACCCTAACACTAACACTAACCTTACCCCGTACTCTAACACTATCCCTAATCCTAACCCGTACCCTAACCCTAAACCTAACCCTAACCCTAAACCTAACACTAACCCTAAACCGTACTCTAAACCTAACCCTAACCCTAACCGTACACTAACCCTAACCCTAACCCTCACCCTAAGCCTAAACCATACTGTAACCCTAACCCATACCATAACCCTAACCCTAACCTGTACCCTAAACCTAACCCTAACTCGTACCCTAACCCTAAACCTAACCCTGACCCTAACACTAATCCTAACCCGTACCTTAAACCTAACCCGTAACTTAACCGTAACCCTAACCTGTACCCTAAGCCTAACCCATACCCTAATCCTAACGCTAAATCTAACCTTAACCCTAAAACGTACCCTAAACCTAACCCTAAACCTTGACCTAACCCGAACCCAACCCTATCCCGTAAGCTAACCCTAACCGTAACCTGTACCCAAAACTTTACAGTAACCCTAACCCATACCCAATGCTAAAAGTAACACTACACCTAACCCTAACCCGCACCCTAAACCTATACCTAACCCTAACCCTAACCTTAACCCTTACCCGTACCCTAACCCTAACCCATACCCTAAACCTAACCCTAACTTTAACCGTAAACCTGACTTGTACCCTAACCCAAAAACTAACCCGTACCCTACCCACAACCCTAAACCTAACCCGTACCATAAACCTATCCCTAACCCTAACCCTGACTCTAAACCTAACCCTAACCCGTACCCTAAACCTAATCCTAACGCTACCCACACCTAAACCTAACCATAACCCGTACCCTAACCCTAACCCATAACCTAAACCTAACCCTACCCTAAACTTAACCCGTACGCAAACCCTATTCCGAACCCTAACCCGTACCCTAACCCTAACCCTAACCCTAAACCTAACCCTTACCCTAACCCGTACCCAAAAGGTAACCCTAACACGTACCCTAACACTAACCCAAACCGGTACTCTAAACCTAAACCTAACCCTAACACTAACCCTACTCTGTACTCTAATACTAACCCTAACCCTAACCCTAACCTGTACCCTAACCCTAACCCTAACCCTAACACTAATCCAAACCCGTACTCTAACCCTAACCCTAAACCTAACCCTAACACTAACCCTACCCCGTACTCTAACACTAACCCTACCCTAACCCTAACCCTAACCCGTAACCTATACCTAACCCTAACCCTAATCCTAACCCTAACACGAACCTTAACCCGTAATCTAACCCTAACCCTAATACTAACACTAACCCTACCCCTTACTTTAACACTAACCCTAAACCTAACCCGAACCCGTAACCTAACCCTAACCCTAGCCCTAACCCTAACCCTAACACTAACACTAACCCTAACCCGTACTCTAACCCTAACCCAAACCCTAACCCTAACCCGTACCATAACCCTAACCCGAACCCTAACCCTTACCCTAACCCTAACCCTAACCGTACTCTAAACCTAACTCTAACCCTCACCCTTACCCTAACCCGTACTGTAACCCTAACCCGTACCATAACCCTAACCCTACCCTAAACCTAAACCGCACCCTAAATTTAACCCTAACCCTAACCCTAACCATAACCCTTAACCGTACCTAAACCTAACCCTTACTCTACCCTAACCCTAACACTGACCCTAACCCTAACCCTAAACCTAACCCGTACCCTAACCCTAAACGTAACCCTAACCGATACCCAAACCCGAACAGTAACACGTACCCTAACCCTAACCCAAACCCTAACCCTAACCCGCACACTAAACCTAACCCTAACCCTAGACCTAACACGTACACTAACCCTACCCCATACCGTAACCTTAACCATAACCCGTACCGTAACCCTAACACTAACCCTGACTCTAACACTAACCCGTACACTAACCCTAACCCGAACCGTAACCCTAACCTGTACCCTAACCCTACCCGTAGCCTAACCCTATCACTAAACATAACCCCTAAACCTAATACTAACCCTAAGCCTTACCCTAACCCGTACCCAAATGGTAAACCTAACCCGTACCCTAACACTAACCCAAACCCGTACTCTAACCCTAACCCTAACCCTAACCCGCTCCCTAAACTTAACCCTAACCCTAACCCAAACCATAACCCTTAACCGTAACCTAACCCTACCCATACCCTAACAATAAACCTAACCTTAAACATAACCCTAAACCGTACCCAAACTCTAAAACTAACCCGTACACTGACCTCAACCCTAACCCTAATCCGTACCCTAACACTAACCCTAACCCTAACCCTGACCCTAAACCTAACCCTAACCCTTACACTAACCCTAACCCTAACCCTAACCCACACCCTAAACCTAACCCTAACCCGTACTCTAACCCTAACACGTAACCTAAACCTAACCCTAACCCTAAAATTAACCCTTACGCTAACCCTATCCCTTACCCTAAACGTAACCCTAACCCGTATCCTAACCCTAAATCTAACCCTTAGCCTAACCCGTACATTAACCCTAACCCTAACCCTAACCCTAACCCTAACCATACTCTAACCCTAACCCTAACCCTAACCCTAACCGTACTGTAAACCTAACCCGTACAATAAACCTAACCCTAACCCGTACCCTAAACCTAACCCGTAACCTAAACCTAAACCTAACCCTAAACTTAACCCGTATGCTAACCCTATTCTGTACCCTAAACCTAACTCTAACCAGTACCCTAACCCTAACCCTAACCCTATCCGTACTCTAACCCTAACCCTGACCCTAAACCTAACACTAACCCTAACCCGTACTCTAACACTCATCCTAACCCTAAACGTAACCCTAACCCTTACGCTAACCCTAACCCGTACCTTAACACTAACCCTAACCCTAACACTATCCCTAACCCGTACTCTAACCCTAAATCTAACCCTAACTCTAACTCTAACCCGTACTATAAAGCTAAACCTAATCCTAACCCACAACCTAACATTAACCAGTACTCTAACCCTATCCCATAGCCTAACACTAACTCTAACCCTAACCCCTACCCTAACCCTAACCCTAAACCTTACCCTAACCCGTACCCAAAGGGTAAACCTAACCCGTACCCTAACACTAACCCAAATCCGTACCCTAACCCTAACCATAACCCTAACCCTAACCCTAACCCGCACCCTAAACTTAACCATAACCCTAACCCAAACCATAACACTTAACCGTAACCTAACCCTAACCCATAACCTAAACCTAACCCTAACCTTAACCATAACCCTAATCCATAACCTAACCCTAAAACTAACCCGTACCCTAACCCCAAACCAAACCCTACCCATACCCTAACCCTAACCCTAAACCTAAACCTAACCCTAAAACTAACCCTAACCCGTACTCTAACCCTAACCCTAACCCTAAACCTAAACGTAACCCGTACTCTAACCCTATCCCATACCCCAACACTAACTCTTACCCGAAACCTAATCCTAACCCGTACCCTAACCCTAAACGGAACCCTAACCCGTACCCAAACTCTAACCCTAACACGTACCCTAAACCTAACCCTAATCCGTACCCTAACCCTAACCCGTAACCTAAACCTAACCCTAACCCTAAACTTAACCCGTACGCAAACCCTATTCCGAACCCTAACCCGTACCCTAATCCTAACCCTAAACCTTACCCTAACCCGTACCCAAACGGTAATCCTAACCCGTACCCTAACACTAACCCAAACCGGTACTCTAACCCTAAACCTAACAATAACACTACCCTACTCTGTACTCTAAAACTAAACCTAACCCTAACCCTAACCTGTACCCTAACCCTAACCCTAATACTAACCCTAACCTGTACTCTAACCCTAACCCTAACACTAATACTAACAATACCCCGTACTCTAACACTAACCCTAACCCTAACCCTAACCCGTAACCTAACCCTAACCCTAACCCTAACCCTAACCCGTACTCTAACCCTAACCCTAACATGACACTAACCCTACCCCGTACTCTAACACTAACCCTAAACCGTACTCTAACCCTAACCCTAACCCTAACACTAACCCTACCCCGTACTATAAACTAACCCCAACACTAATCATAAACCGTACCCTAACCCTAACACTAACCCTAACACTAACCCTAACCCGTACTCTATCCCAAACCCTAACCCTAACACTAACACTAACCCGTACTCTAACCCTAACCCTACCCTAACCCGTACCCGTACCCTTACCCTAACACTAACCCTAACCCGTACTCTAACCCTAACCCTTACCCTAACCGTACTCTAACTTAACCCTAACCTTCACCCTAACCATAACCCGTACTGTAACCCTAACACATACCATAACCCTAACCCTAACCCGTACCCTAACCCTAACCCTAATTCGTACCCTAAACCTAACCCTAACCCTGACCCTAACCCTAACCCTAACCTGTACCCTAAACCTAACCCATACCCTAACCCTAAACCTAACCCTAACCCGTACCCTAACCCTAAACGTAACCCTAACACTAACCCTTCCCCAGTACTCTAACCCTAACCCTAACACTAACACTAAACCGTACCCTAAATCTAACCCTAACCCTAAATCGTACCCTAACCTAACCCTAACCCTGACCCTAACCCAAACCCTAACCCGTACTGTAAACCTAACCCATACCTTAACCCTAACCCTAAACCTAAACCTAACCCTATCCCGTACCCTAAACCTAACCCTAACCCTTGTCCTAACTCGTACCCAACCCTATCCCGTACCTTAACCCTAACCTGTACCTAAACCCTAAGAGTAACCTTAACCCATACCCTCGCGCTAACCCTAACCCTAACCCTAGCCTAACCTACACCCTAAAACTAAACCTAAACGTAACCATAACCATAACCCTTACCCTTACCCGTACCCTAACCCTAACCCATAACCTAACACTAACCCTAACTTTAACCGTAACCCTAACCCGTACCCTAACCCTAAAACTAACCCGTACTGTAACCTAAACCCTAACCCTAACCCGTACTCTAACCCAAACCCGTACCCTAACACTAACCCTAAACATAACTCTAACCCTAACCCGTACTATAACCCTAACCCTAAACCTAGCCCTAACCCTAACCCTAACCCTAAACCGTACAGTAACCCTACCCCGTACCCTAACCCTAACCCTAACCCTAAACCTAACCCTAACCCTGAACCTAACCCTAATCCTAACACGTACCCTAACCCTAAACCATACCCTAAACCATTACTCTAACTCTACCCGTACCCTAACCCTAAACGTAACGCTAACTCGTACACAAACCCTAACCCTAACACGTACCCTAACCCTAACCCTAACCCTAACCTGCACACTAAAAGTAACCCTAACCCTAGACCTAACACGTACCCTAACCCTACCCATAGCCTAACCCTAACTCTAACCCTAACCCCTAACCCTAAACCTAACCCTAACCCTAACCCTAACCCGTATTGTAACCCTATACCGTACCATAACCCTAACCGTAACCCGTACCCTAACCCTAACACTAACTCGTACCCTAACCCTAAACCTAACCCTGACTCTAAACCTAACCCTAACCCGAACCCTAAAGCTAACCCATACTTTAACCATAACCATAACCCTAACCCGTACACTAAACCTAACCCTAACACTAACTCGTACCGTAAATCTAACCCTAACCCATACCCTAAACCTAACCCTAAACATAACCGTAACCATGACCCGTATCCTAACCCTAAAATTAACCCATACCCTAACCCCAACCCTAACCCTAACCCTAAACCTAATCCGTACCCTAACCCTAACACTAACCCGCACCTAAACCTTACCTTTACTCGTAATCTAAACCTAACCCTAAACCTAAACTTAACCCGTACGCTAACCTTATCCCGTACCTTAAACCTAACCCTAACCTGTAACCTAACCCTAAACCTAAACCTAAGCCTAACCCATAAATTAACCCTAACCCTTACCCTAACACTAACCCTAACCCGTACTCTAACCCTAACCCTAAATCTAACCCTAACCCGTACCCTAACCCTAACCCTAAACCTAACCGTAACCCTAAACCTAACCCGTACTCTAACCCTAACCCTAACCCTAACCCTAATCGTAACCGTACTCTAACCCTAACCCTAACCCTCAACCTAACCCTAACCCGTACTGTAACACTAACCCAACCATAACCCTAAAACTAACCCTAACCTTAAGCCTAACCCTGACCCGTACCCTAACCCTAAATCTAACCCGGACCCAAACCCCATCCCTAACCCTAACCCTTACCCTAACTCTATCCCTAATGCTAACACTGACCTTAAACCTAACCCTAAACCGTATCCTAACCCTAACCTTAACCCTAACCCTCACCTAAACGTAACCCTAACCTGTACCCTAACCCTAACCCAAACCCTAACCCTATCCGTTCTCTAACCCTAACCCTAACCCAACACTAACCCTAACTTGAACTCTAAACCTAACCCTAACCCTATACGTAACCCTAACCCGTACTCTAACCCTAACCCGTACCCTAACACTAACCATAACACTATCCCTAACCCATACGCTAAACCTAAACTTAACCCTAACCCTAAACCTAGCCCTAACCCCTACTCTAACGCAACCCGTAGCCTAACACTAACTCTAACCCTAACGCCTAACCCTAACACTAACCCTAACCCTTACCCTAACCCGTACACAAACGGTAAACCTAACCCGTACCCTAACACTAACCCAAACCCGTACTCTAACCCTAACCCTAACCCTAACCCTAAACCGCACCCTAAACTTAACCCTAACCCTAACCCTAACCATAACCCCTAACAATACCCTAACCCTAACCCTAACTCGTACCCTAAAATTAACGCTTACCCTAACCCTAACCCGTACCCTAAACCTAACCCGTACCAACCATAACCCTAACTTTAACCCTAACCCCTACCCTAAACCTAACCCTAACCCTAACTCGTACCCTAACCCTAACCCCAACCCTGACCCTAACCCTAACCCGTACCCTAAACCTAACCCACACCCTAATCCTAACCCTAAACCTAACCCTAACCCTATCCCGTACCCTATACCGAACCGAACCCTTGACCTAACCCGTACCTAACCCTATCCCGTACCCTAACCCTAACCCTAACCCGTACCCAAACCCTAAGAGTAACCCTAACCCATACACTAGCGCTAAACGTAACCCTAACCCTAAGCGTAACCCGCACCCTAAACCTAAGCTTAACCTTAACCCTAAACATAACCCTTACCCATACCCTAACCCTCACCCATAACTTAACCCTAACCCTCACTTAAACCGTACCCTAACCCGTACCCTAACCCTAACCCGTAACCTTAACCGAAACCTAACCCTAAAATTATCCCATACACTAACCCTATCCCGTACCCTATACCTAACCCTAACCTGTACCCTAAACCTAACCCTCACCCTAACCCTATCCGTACACTAACCCTAACCCTAACACTAACCCTATCCCATACTCTAAACCTAACCCTAACCCTAAGACTAACCCTAACTTGTACTCTAACCCTAACCCTAACCCTAAACGTAACACTAACCCGTAATCTAACCCTAACCCGTACCCCAACACTAACCCTAACCCTAACACTATCCCTAACCCGTACCCTAACCCTAAATGTAACACTAAACCATACCTAAACCCTAACCCTAACATGTACCCTAACCCTAACCGTAACCCGCACACTAAAACTAACCCTAACCCTAGACCTAACACGTACACTAAACCTATCCTGTACCGTAACCTTAACCCTAACTGGTACCGTAACCCTAACACTAACCCTAACCCTAACCATAACCCTAACCCTAACCCTAACCCGTAGACTATCCCTAACCCGAAACCTAACCCTAACCCTAACCCTAAACGTACCCTAACCCTAACCCTAAACCTAACCCTAAACCATACCCTAACACTAACCCTTACCCTAACCCTAAACCTAACCCATACCCTAACCCTAAACGTAACCCTAACAAGGACCCAAACCCTAACCCTAACACGTAACCTAACCCTAACCCTAACCCTAACCTGCACACTAAACCTAGCCCTAACCTTAAACATACCCTAAGGCTAACCCTAACCCTAACATTAACACTTACCCTAACCCGTACTCTAACCTAACCATAACCCTAAACCTAACGCTAACCCGTACTCTAACCCTAACCCTAACCCTAACATTAACCATAACCCTAACACTAAACCTAACACATATTCTAAACCTAAACCTAACCCTAACACTAACCCTAACCTCCTACTATAACCCTAACCCTAAACCTAACCCTAACCCTAACCCTAACTTATACCGTAACCTGAACTCGTACCCTAACCCTAACCCTAACCTTAACCTAACCCTAACCATCACCCTAACCCTAAACCTAATCCCGTACCCTAACCCTAACCCTAACCCGTATCCTAAACCTAACCCTAACCCTAGACCTAACCCGTACCCTAACCCTAACCTGCACCCTAACACTAACCCTAATCCTAACCCGTACCATAACCCTAACACTAACCCTAACCCGTACCCTAAACCTAACCCTAACCCTTAACCTAACCCGTAACCTAACCCTAAACCTAACCCATACCCAAACCCTAACAGTAACCCAAAACCATACCCTAGCGCTAACACTAACCCTAACCCTAACCCTAACCATTACCCGTACCCTAACCCTAACCCACACCCTAATCCTAACCCTAAACCTAACCCTAACCCTATCCCGTACCCTATACCGAACCGAACCCTTGACCTAACCTGTACCCAACCCTATCCCGTACCCTAACCCTAACCCTAACCCGTACCCAAACCCTAAGAGTAACCCTAACCCATACACTAGCGCTAAACGTAACCCTAACCCTAAGCGTAACCCGCACCCTAAACCTAAGCCTAACCTTAACCCTAAACATAACCCTTACCCGTACCCTAACCCTCACCCATAACCTAACCCTAACCCGCACTTAAACCGTACCCTAACCCGTACCCTAACCCTAACCCGTAACCTTAACCAAAACCTAACCCTAAACTTATCCCATACACTAACCCTATCCCGTACCCTAAACCTAACCCTAACCTGTACCCTAAACCTAACCCTCACCCTAACCCTATCCGTACACTAACCCTAACCCTAACACTAACCCTATCCCATACTCTAAACCTAACCCTAACCCTAAGACTAACCCTAACTTGTACTCTAACCCTAACCCTAACCCTAAACATAACACTAACCCGTAATCTAACCCTAAACCGTACCCCAACACTAACCCTAGCCCTAACACTATCCCTAACCCGTACCCTAACCCTAAACGTAACACTAACCCATACCTAAACCCTAACCCTAACATGTACCCTAACCCTAACCCTAACCCGCACACTAAAACTAACCCTAACCCTAGACCTAACACGTACACTAAAACTATCCTGTACCGTAACCTTAACCCTAACTGGTACCGTAACCCTAACACTAACCCTAACCCTAACCATAACCCTAACCCTAACCCTAACCCGTAGACTATCCCTAACCCGAAACCTAACCCTAACCCTAACCCTAAACGTACCCTAACCCTAATCCTAAACCTAACCCTAAACCATACCCTAACACTAACCCTTACCCTAACCCTAAACCTAACCCATACCCTAACCCTAAACGTAACCCTAACAAGGACCCAAACCCTAAACCTAACACGTAACCTAAACCTAACCCTAACCCTAACCTGCACACTAAACCTAACCCTAACCCTAAACATACCCTAAGGCTAACCCTAACCCTAACATTAACACTAACCCTAACCCGTACTCTAACCTAACCATAAACCTAAACCTAACGCTAACCCGTACTCTAACCCTAACCCTAACCCTAACATTAACCATAACCCTAACACTAAACCTAACACGTATTCTAAACCTAAACCTAACCCTAACACTAACCCTAACCTCCTACTATAACCCTAACCCTAAACCTAACCCTAACCCTAGCCCTAACTTATACCGTAACCTGAACTCGTACCCTAACCCTAACCCTAACCTTAACCTAACCCTAACCATCACCCTAACCCTAAACCTAATCCCGTACCCTAACCCTAACCCTAACCCGTATCCTAAACCTAACCCTAACCCTAGACCTAACCCGTACCCTAACCCTAACCTGTACCCTAACACTAACCCTAACCCTAACCCGTACCATAACCCTAACACTAACCCTAACCCGTACCCTAAACCTAACCCTAACCCTTAACCTAACCCGTAACCTAACCCTAAACCTAACCCATACCCAAACCCTAACAGTAACCCAAAACCATACCCTAGCGCTAACACTAACCCTAACCCTAACCCTAATCATTACCCGTACCCTAACCCTAACCCACACCCTAATCCTAACCCTAAACCTAACCCTAACCCTACCCCGTACCCTATACCGAACCGAACCCTTGACCTAACCCGTACCCAACCCTACCCCGTACCCTAACCCTAACCCGTACCCAAACCCTAAGAGTAACCCTAACCCATACACTAGCGCTAAACGTAACCCTAACCCTAAGCGTAACCCGCACCCTAAACCTAAGCCTAACCTTAACCCTAAACATAACCCTTACCCGTACCCTAACCCTCACCCATAACCTAACCCTAACCCGCACTTAAACCGTACCCTAACCCGTACCCTAACCCTAACCCGTAACCTTAACCAAAACCTAACCCTAAACTTATCCCATACACTAACCCTATCCCGTACCCTAAACCTAACCCTAACCTGTACCCTAAACCTAACCCTCACCCTAACCCTATCCGTACACTAACCCTAACCCTAACACTATCCCTATCCCATACTCTAAACCTAACCCTAACCCTAAGACTAACCCTAACTTGTACTCTAACCCTAACCCTAACCCTAAACGTAACACTAACCCGTAATCTAACCCTAACCCGTACCCCAACACTAACCCTAACCCTAACACTATCCCTAACCTGTACCCTAACCCTAAATGTAACACTAACCCATACCTAAACCCTATCCCTAACATGTACCCTAACCCTAACCCTAACCCGCAACTAAAACTAACCCTAACCCTAGACCTAACACGTACACTAAACCTATCCTGTACCGTAAACTTAACCCTAACTGGTACCGTAACCCTAACACTAACCCTAACCCTAACCATAACCCTAACCCTAACCCTAACCCGTAGACTATCCCTAACCCGAAACCTAACCCTAACCCTAACCCTAAACGTACCCTAACCCTAACCCTAAACCTAACCCTAAACCATACCCTAACACTAACCCTTACCCTAACCCTAAACCTAACCCATACCCTAACCCTAAACGTAACCCTAACAAGGACCCAAACCCTAACCCTAACACGTAACCTAACCCTAACCCTAACCCTAACCTGCTCACTAAACCTAACCCTAACCCTAAACATACCCTAAGGCTAACCCTAACCCTAACATTAACACTAACCCTAACCCGTACTCTAACCTAACCATAACCCTAAACCTAACGCTAACCTGTACTCTAACCCTAACCCTAACCCTAACATTAACCATAAACCTAACAATAAACCTAACACGTATTCAAAACCTAAACCTAAGCCTAACACTAACCCTAACCTCCTACTATAACCCTAACCCTAAACCTAACCCGAACCCTAACCCTAAGTTATACCGTAACCTGAACTTGTACCCTAACCCTAACCCTAACCTTAACCTAACCCTAACCCTGACCCTAACCCTAAACCTAATCCCGTACCCTAACCCTAACCCTAACCTGCATCCTAAACCTAACCCTAACCCTAGACCTAACCCGTAACCTAACCCTAACCTGTACCCTAACACTAACACTAATCCTAACCCGTACCATAACCCTAACACTAACCCTAACCCGTACCCTAAACCTAACCCTAACCCTTAACCTAACCCGTAACCTAACCCTAACCTAACCCATACCCAAACCCTAACAGTAACCCAAAACCATACCCTAGCGCTAACACTAACCCTAACCCTAACCCTAACCCTAACCCTAACCCTAAATTTAACCATAACCCAGACCCGTACCCTAAACCTAAAATTAACCCGTACCCTAAAACCAACCCTAACCCGAACCTGTGCCCTAACCCTAACCCTAAGCCTAACCACACCAAACCTAACCCTAACCATAACCTAAGACTAAACCTAACCATAAACTTAACCCGTACGCTAACCCTATCCCGTACCTTAAACCTAACCCTAACCCGTAACCTAACACTAAACCTAACCCTAAGCCTAACCCTTACATTAACCCTAACCCTAAACATAACACTAACCCTTCCCCGTACTCTAACCCTAACACAAACCCTAACCCTAAACCATACCCTGACCCTAACCCTAACCCTAACTCTGACACTAACCCTAACCCGTACTCTAACCCTAATCCTAAACCTAACCCTAACCGTACTCTAACCATAACACTAACCCTCACGCTAACCCTAACCGTACTGTAACCCTAACACGAACCATAACCCTAACCCTAACTGTAAACTTAATCGTAACCCTGGCCCGTACCCTAACCCTAAAACTAACCCGTACCCTAACCCCAACCCTAACACTAATCCGTACCCTAACCCTATCCATAACGCTAACCCTCACCTAAACCTAACCCTAACCCGTACCCTAAACTTAACCCGTAACCTAAACCTGACCGTAACCCTAAACTTAACCCCTACGCTAACCCTATCCCGTACCCTAAACCTAAACCTAACCCCTACCCTAACCCTAACCCTAACCCTGACCTATCCGCACTCTAACCCTAACCCTAACCCTAACACTAACCCTAACTGGTACTCTAACACTAACCCTAAACCTAAACGTAACCCTAACCCACACGCTAACCCTAACCTGTACCCTAACACTAACCCTAACCCTATCACTATCCCTAACCCGTACTCTAACCCTAAACCTAACCCTATCTCTAACCCAAACCCATACTATAACCCTAAACCTAAGCCTAACCCTAAACCTAACCCTAACCCGTACTCTAAATCTATCCCGTAGCCTAACACTAACTCTAACCCTAACCCCTAACCTTAACCCTAACCCTTACCTAACCCCTACCAAAGGGTAAACCTAACCCGTACCTTAACACTAACCCAAGCCCGTACTCTAACCCTAACCCTAAACCTAACCCTAACCCTAAACCGCACCCTAAACTTAACCCTAACCCTAACGCTAACCATAACCCTTAACCGTACCCTAAACCTAACCCTAACTCGTACCATAACCCTAAAACTGACCCTAACCCTAACCCGTACACTAACCCTACCCCGTACTCTAACCCTAACCCTAACTCTAACCCTACCCGTACCTTAAACCTAAACCTAACCCTGACACTAACCCTACCCCGTACTCTAACCCTAACCGTAACCCTAACCATAACCCTAACCCATACCCTAAACCTAACCCTAACTCGTACCCTATCCCTAACCCTGACACTGACCCTAACCCTAAACCCTACCCGTTCCCTAAGCCTAACCCATACCCTAACCATAACCCTGAACCTACCCTTAACCCTATCCCATACCCTAATCCTAACCCTAACCCTTGTCCTAACCCGTACCCAACCCTATCCCGTACCCTAACCCTAACCCTAACCCGTCCCCAAACCCTACAAGTAACCCTAACCCATACACTAGCGCTAACCCTAACCCTAACCCTAAGCCTAACCCGCACCCTAAACCTAAACCTAACCGTAACCCTAACCATAAACCTTACCCGTACCCTAACCCTAACCCGTAACCTAAACCTAAACCTAACCCTAACCCATAACCTAACACTAACCGTTACCTTAACCGTAACCCTTAACCGTACCCTAACCCTAAAACTAACCTGTACCGTAACCCCAACCCTAACCCTAACTCGTACCATAACCCTATCCGTAATCCTAACCCGGACCCTAATCATAACCGTAACCCGTACCCTAAATCTAACCCGCACCTAAACCTAACCCTAACACGTACCCTAACCCTAAACCATAACCTAAACCTAAACCTAACCCTAAATGTATCCCGTACACTAAACCTAACCCGTACCCTAAACCTAAACGTAACCCTTGACCTAACCGGTACCCAAACCTAATTCGTGACCTAAACCTAATCCTTACCCGTACCCAAACCCTAACAGTAACCCTAAACATACCCTAGCACTAACCCTAACCCTCACCCTAAAACTAACCCTAACCCTAACCATAACCATAACCCTTATCCGTACCCTATCCCTAACCCATACCCTAACCCTAACACTAAACTTAACCGTAACCCTGACTCGTACTCTAACCCTAAAATTAACCCGTACCAAACCCAAACCCTAACCCTAACTCATACCCTAACACTAACTCTAACCCTAACTCTAACCCTAACCCTAACCCGTACCCTAACCCTAACGCTAACCGTAACCCTAACACTAACCCTAACCCGTACTCTAACCCTAACCCTAACACTAACACTAACCCTAACCGTACTCTAATCCTAACCCTAACCCTCTCCCTAACCCTAACCCGTACTGTAACCATAACCCGTTCCATAATCCTAAACCTAACCCTAACCTTAAGCATAACCCTGACCCGTACCCTATCCCTAAATCTAACCCGTACCCTAACCCTATCCCTAACGCTAACCCTGACCCTAAACCTAACCCTAACCCGTACCCTAACCCTAAACCTAACACTAACCCTCACCTAAACCTAATCCTAACCCATACCCTAACCCTATCCTGTAACCTAAACCTAACCCTAACCCTAAACTTAACCCGTACGCTAACCATATCTCGTACCCTAAACCTAACACTAAGCCATACCCTAACCCGTACCCTAACCCTAACCATATCCGCACTCTAAACCTAACCCTAACCCTAACCCTAGCCATAACCATAACACGGACTCTAACCCTAACCTTAAACCTAACCCTAACCCGTACCCTAACCCTAACACGTAACCTAAACCTAACCCAAACCCTAAACTTAACCCATACACTAACCCTATCCCGTACCCTAAACCTAACCCCAACCCGTACCCTAACCCTAACCCATCACCTAAACCTAACCCTAACCCTAAACTTAACCCGTACACTAACCCTATCCCGTACCCTAAACCTAACCCTAACCCTTACAATAACCCTAACCCTAACCCTAACAATATCCATACACTAACCCTAACCCTAACACTAACACTAACCCTAACCCATATTCTAACCCTAACCCTAAATCTAAACCTAATCCTAACCCATTCTCTAACCCTATCCCGTACCCTAACACTAACATTTACACTAACTCTAAACCTAACCCGTACCCTAACCCTAAACATAACCTTAACCCGTCCCCAAACCCTAACCCTAACACGTACCCTAACCCTAACCCTAACCCTTACCCTAACCCGTACCCAAACGGTAAACCTAACTTGTACCCTAACACTAACCCAAACCCGTACTCTAACCCTAACCCTAACACTAACACTAAACCTACCCCGTACTCTAAAACTAACCCTAACCCTAACCCGTACCCTAACCCTAATCCTAACCCTAACACTAACCCTAACCCGTACTCTAACCCTAACCCTAACCCGTACCCTAACCCTAACCCTAACCCTAACCATAACACTAACCCTAACCTGTACTCTAACCCTAACCCAAACCCTAACCGTATTCTAACCCTAACACTAAACCTCACCCTAACACTAATCCGTACTCTAAACCTAACCCGTACCATAACCCTAAACCTAATCTGTACCCTAAACCTAACCCTAATTCGTACCCTAACCCTAAGCCTAAACCTGACCCTAAAACTAACCCTAACCCATACCCTAAACCTAACCCGTACCCTAACCCTAACCCTAACCCGTACCCTTAACCTAACCCTAAACCGTACACTAACTCTAACCCTAACCCTAAACCTGACCCTAACCCTAACCCTAACCCGTATCTTAAGCCTAACCCATACCCTAACCCTAACACTAACCCTAACACTAACACTACCCCGTACTCTAACCCTAACCCTAACCCTAACCCTAACCCCTACCGTACCCTAACCCTAACCCTTACCCTAACCCTAACCCTAACACTAACCCTATCCCGTACTCTAACACTAACCCTAACCCTAACCCTAACCGTACTCTAACGCGTACCCTAAACCTCACCCTAACCCTAACTCGTACCCTAACCCTAACCCTAACCCTGACCCTATCCCTAACCCTAACCAGTACCCTAAACCTAACCCATACCCTAAACCTAACCCTAAACCTACCCCTAACCCTATCCCGTACCCTAAACCTAACCCTAACCCTTGTCCTAACCCGTACCCAACCATATCCCGTACCCTAACCCTAACCCTAACTCGTAACCAAACCCTAAGTGTAACCCTAACCCATACCCTAGCGCTAACCCTAACCCTAACCCTAAGCCTAATCCGCACCCTAATCCTAAACCTAACCGTAACCCTAACCATAACCCTTACCTGTACCCTAACCCTAACCCATAAGCTAACACTAACCCTAACATTAACCGTAACCCTAACCCGTACCATAAGCCTAAAAATAACCCGTACCGTAACCCCAACCTTAACCCTTACCCGTACCATAACCCTATCCCTAATCCTAACCGGTACCAAACCCAAACCATAACACGTACCCTAACCCTAACCTTAACCGTACCCTAACCCGTACCCAAACGGTAAACTTAACCCGTACCCTAACACTAACCCAAAACCGTACTCTAACCCTAACCCTAAACATAACCATAACCCGCACGCTAAACTTAACCCTAACCCTAACCCAAACCATAATTCTTAACCGTAACCTAACCCTAACCCATACCCTAACACTAACCCTAACCTTTACCGTAACCCTAACCCATACCCTAACCCCAAAACTAACCCGTACCCTAACACCAACCCTAACCCTAACTCGTAACCTAACACTAACCCTAACCCTAAACCTAACCCTAAACCTGACCCTAACCCTTACACTAATCCTAACCCTAACCCTAACCCGCACCCAAAACCTAACCCTAACCCGAACCCTAACCCTGACCCGTGACCTAAACCTAACCATAACCCTAAACTTAACCCGTATGCTAACCCTATCCCGTACCCGAAAACTAACCCTAACCCGTATCTTAACCCTAAAACTAACCCTAAGCCTAAACCGTACACTAAACCCGAACCTAACCCTAACACTAACCCTACCCCATACTCTAACCCTGACCCAAAACCTTACCCTAACCCTAACCCGTACACTAACCCTAATCCTAACCCTAACCCAAACAGTAATCCTATCCCGTATTCTAACCCTAAACCTAACCCTAACCCTAACCCGTACCCTAACCCTAACCCTAACACTAACCCTAACCCGTACTCTAACCCTAACCCTAACCCTAACCTTAACTGTACTCTAACCCTAACCCTAACCCGTACTGTAACCCTAACCCGTACCATAACCCTAACCCTAACCCGTACCCTAACCCTAACACTAACTCGTACCCTAACCCTAACCCTAACCATGACCATAACTCTAACCCTAACCGGTACCCTAAACCTAACCCGTACTTTAAACCTAACTCTAACCCATACCCTAAACCTAACCCTAACCCTAACTCGTACCCTAAACCTACCCTAACCCTGACCCTAACCCTAACACTAACCCAAACCCTAAGCCTAACCCATACCCTAACTCTAAACCTAAACCTAACCCTAACCCTAACCCGAACCCTAAATGTAACCCTAACCCTCTACCTAACCCGTACCCAAACCTATCCCGTACCCTAAACCTAAACCTAACCCGTACCCAAACCCTAACAGTAACCCTAACACATACCCTAGCGCTAACCCTAACCCTAACCCTAACCCGGATCCTAAACCTAACCCTAACCCTGACCCTAACACTAACCCTATCCCGTAACCTAACCCTAAACCATACACGAACCCTAACCCTAAACCTAACCCATACCCTAACTCTAAACGTAACCCTAACCCGTACCCAAACCCTAACCCGAACCTTTACCCTAACCCTACCCGTACCCTAACCATAACCCGTAACCTAAACCTAAACCTAACCCTAAACTTATCCTGTAGACTAACCCTATCCTGACACTAAACCTAACCCTAACCTGTACCCTAAAACTAACACTACCCCTAAACCTATCCGTACACTAACCCTAACCCTAACCCTAACACTAAACCTATCCCATACTCTAACCCTAACCCTAACCCTAACCCTAACCCTAACCCTAACACTAACCCTAACTTTTACTCTAACCCTAACCCAAACCCTAAACGTAACCCTAATCCGTAATCTAACCCTAACCCTTACCCTAACACTAACCCTAACCCTAACACTATACCTAACCCGTACCCTAACCCTAAATGTAACCCTAACCCGTACCAAACCCTAAACCTAACCCTAACCCGTAGACTAACCCTAACCCGAACCCTAACCCTAACCCTAACCCTAAACGAACCCTAACCCTAACCCTAACCCTAACTCTAACCCTAACACGTACCCTAACCCTAACCCTAACCCGCACACTAAACCTAACCCTAACCCTAGACCTAACACGTACACTAAACCTATCTTGTACCGTAAACTTAACCCTAACCCGTACCGTAACCCTAACACTAACCCTAACCCTAACCCTGACCCTAAGCCTAACCCGTACACTAACCCTAACCCTAACCCTAAACTTACTCTAACGCTAAACCGAACCCTAACACTAACACTAACCCTAACCCATACTCTAACCTAACCCTAACCCTAAACTAACCCTATCCCCATACTCTAACCCTAACCCGTACCCTAACACTAACCCTAACCCTTACCCGTACCATAACCCTAACAATAACACTAACCCGTACCCTAACACTAACCCGTAACCTATCCCTAACCCGATGCCTAACCCTAACCCACACTCTAAGCCTAACCCTAACCCTAGACCTAAACCGTACCCTAAACCTATCCCGTAACCTAACCCTAACGCTAACCTGTACCCTAACCCTAACACTAGCACTAACCCTAATCCTAAACCTATCCCATACAATAACCCTAACCCTAACCCTAACCCGTACCCTAACCCTAACCCTAACCCTAACCCTAACCCTAACCCTGACCCTAACCCTAACCCTAACCCTAATCCCGTACCCTAACCCTAACCCTAACCCGCATCCTAAACCTAACTCTAACCCTAACCCTAACCCGTACCATAAACCTAGCACTAACCCTAACCCGTACAAAAACCCTAACACGTACACTAACCCTAACCCGATGCCTAACCCTAACCCACACACTAAACCTAACCCTAACTCTAGACCTAAACCGTACCCTCCACCTATCCCGTACCCTAATCCTAACGCTAACCTGTACCCTAACCCTAACACTAACACTATCCCTAATCCTAACCCTATCCCGTACACTAACCCTAATCCGGACCCTAACCCTAACCCGTACCATTTCACGTACCTTAACCCTAACCCTAACCCGTACCCTCACCCGTAACCTAAACCTAACCCTAACCTGTACGCTAACACGTAACATAACCCTAACCCTAATCGTAACCCTAACCATAAACCTAACCCATACCCTACCCCTCACCCTAACCCATGCCCTAACCCTAACTCGTACCCTAACACTAACCCTTACCCTAACCCCTAACCCTAATCCTACACCGTACCCTAAACCTAACCCTAACCTTAACTCGTACCCTAAACTTAACCCTAACCCTAACCCGTACCCTAACCCTAATCTGTACCCTAACCCTAACCCTAACCCTAAACCTAAACCTAACCCTAACCCGTACAGTAACCCTAACCCGTACCCTAACCCTAACCCTAATCCTAAATCTAATCCTAACCCTGACCCTAAACCTAACCCTAACCCGTTCCCTAACCGAAACCGTACCCTAACCCTAACCCTAAACCTAACCCGAACACTAACCCTAAAGGTAATGCTAACCCCTACCCAAACCCTATCCCTAACACGTACCCTAAACCTATCCCTAACCCTAACCTGCACACTAAACCTAACCCTAACCCTAGACCTAACACGTACACTAACCCTATACCGTAGCCCAGCTTTAACCCTAACCCGAACCCGAACCCTACCCTAACCAGTACCCTAACCGTACCTGTAGCCTAACCCTAAATCTAACCCTAACCCCTAAACCTAACGCTAACCCTAACCCTTACCCTAACCCGTACCCATACGGTAAACCTAACCCGTACCCTAACACTAACCCAAACCCGTACTCTAAGCCTAACCCTGACCCAAAACCGGACCGTTAACTTAACCCTAACCCTAACCCAAACCATAACCCTTAACCGTAACCTAACCCTAACCCATACCCTAAACCTAACCCTAACCTTAACCATAACCCTAACCCGTAACCTAACCCTAAAACTAACCTATAACCTAAACCCAACCCTAACCCTAACCCGTACCCTAACACTAACCCAAACCCGTACTCTAACCCTAACCCTAACCCAAAACCGGACCGTTAACTTAACCCTAACCCTAACCCAAACCATAACCCTTAACCGTAACCTAACCCTAACCCATACCCTAAACCTAACCCTAACCTTAACCATAACCCTAACCCGTAACCTAACCCTAAAACTAACCTATACCCTAACCCCAACCCTAACCCTAACCCGTACCCTAACACTAACCCTAACCCTAAACCTGACCCTAAACCTAACCCTAACACTTACACTAACACTAACACTAACACTAACCCGCACCCTAAACCTAACCCTAACCTGTACCATAACCCTAACCCATACTCTAAACCTAACCCTAACCCTAACACTAACCCTAACCCGTACTCTAACCCTAACCCTAACCCTAATACTAACCCTACCCCGTACTCTAACACTAACCGTAAACCTAACCCTAACTCGTACCCTAACCTTAAACCTAACCCTAACACTAACTCTATCCCGTACTCTATCCCTAACCCTAACCTTAACCCTAACCGTATTCTAACACTAACCCTAACCCTCACCCTCACCCTGACCGGTACTGTAACCCTAACCCATACCATAACCCTAAACCTAACCCGTACCCTAACCCTAACCCTAATTCGTACCCTAACACTAACCCTACCCTGACCCTAACCCTAACCCTAACCCGTATCCTAAACCTAACCCATACCCTAACCCTAAACCTAACCCTAACCCGTACCCTAAACCTAACCCTAAACCGTACACTAACTCTAACCCTAACCCTAACCCTGACCCTAACCCTAACCCTAACACGTACCCTAGCCTAACGTATACCCTAACCTTCACCCTAATCCTAACCCTAACCCTAACCCGTACCCTAAACCTAACCTTAACCCTTGACATAACCCGTAACCTAACCATAACCCGAACCAGTACCCAAACCCTAACAGTAAACCTAATCCATACCCTAGCACTAACACATACCCTAACCCTAACTCTAACCATGACCCGTACCCTAACCCTAAAATTAACCCGTACCCTAACCCCAACCCTAACCCTAACCCTAAACCATACCCTAACATTAACCCTAACCCTAACCCTAACACTAACCCTACACCGTACTCTAACCCTAACCCAAACCCTAACCCTAACCCGTACCCTAACCCTAACCCTAACCCTAACACTAACCCTAACCGTACTCTAACCCTAACACTAACCCTCACATTAACCCTAACCGACTGTAACCCTAACACGTACAATAAACCTAACCCTAACCATAAAATTAACCGTAACCCTGACCCGTACCCTAATGCTAAAACTAACCCGTACCCTAACACCAACCCTGACCCTAACCCGTACCTTAACCCTATCCCTAACGCTAACCCTGACCCTAAACCTAACCCTAACCCTTACCCTAACCCTAACCGTAAACTAACCCTAACCCTCACCTAAACCTAACCCTAACATGTACCCTAACCCTAAACCATAACCTAAACCTAACCCTAACCCTAAACTTAACCCGTACGCTAACCCTATCCCGTACACTACACCTAACCCTAAACCGTACCCTAACCCTAACCCTAACCCTAAACTTAACCCGTACCCTAACCCTATCCCTAACGCTAAACCTGACCCTAAACCTAACCCTAACCCGTACCCTAACCCTAACCCTAACCCTATCCGTACTCTAACCCTAACCATAACACTAACACTAACCCTAACCCATACTCTAACACTAACCCTTACCCAAAATGTAACCCTAACCCTTATGCTAACCCTAACCCATACCCTAAAACTAACCCTAAACCTAACACTATCCCTAACCTGTACTCTAACCCTAAACCAAAATCTAACTCTAACCCTAACCCGTACTATAAACCTAAACCTAAACCTAAACCTAAACCTGACCTTAACCCGTACTCTAAACCCCATCATGTAGCCTAACATTAACTCTAACCCTAACCCCTGACCCTAACCCTAACCATGACACTAAACCTAACCCTAACCCGTACACTAACCCAAACCCTAACCCTAACCCGTAACCTAGCGCTAACCCTAACCATTACCCGTACCTTAAACCTAACCCTAAACCATACCCAAACCCGTACACTAACCCAAACCCTAACCTGTACCCTAACAAGTAGCATAACCCTAACCCTAACCCTAACCCTAAACCTAACCCATAACCTACGCCTAACACTAACCCGTACCCTAACCCGAACCTTCATCATAACCCTTAACACTAACCCTAACCTGTACCCTAAACCTAACCCTAACCTTAACTCGTATCCTATCCCTAAAATTAACCCTGACCCTAACCCTAACCCTAACCCTTACCCTAACCCGTACCTTAACCCTAACCCGTCCCCTAACCCTAAACCTAACCCCAACACTATCCCTAACCCCCTACTATAACGCAAAACCTAACCTAACCCTAAACCTAACCCTAACTCGTACCGTTAACTTTACCCGTACCCTAACCAGAAACCTAACCCTAAACCTAACCGTAACACTGACCCTAACCGTAACCCTAATCCTGTACCATAACCCTAACACTAACCCGCATCCTAAACCTAACCCTAACCCTAGACCTAACCCATACTCTAACCCTAACCCGTACCCTAACACTAACCTTAACCCTAAACCTAACCCGTACCCTAACCCTAACACTTACGCTAATCCTAACCCTAAACCTAACCCATACCCTAACCCTAACCCGTACCCAAACCCTAAGCCTAACACGTACCCTAAACCTTACCCTAACCCTAACCCTAACCCGCACACTAAACCTAACCCTAACCCCATACCTAACATGTACACTAACCCTATCCCGTACCCTAACCTTAACCCTAACCCGTACCGAAACCCTAACACTAACCCTAACCCTAACCCGTACCCTAAACTTACCCGTAGCCTAACCCTAACTCTAACCCTAACCCCTAACCCTAACCCTAACCCTAAACCTTACCCTAACCCGTACCCAAACGGTAAACCTAACCGGTACCCTAACACTAAATCGAACCCGTACTCTAACCCTAACCCTAAACCTAACCCTAACCGTAACCCACACCTTAAACTTAACCCTAAACCTAACACAAACCATAATCTTAACCGTAACCTAACCCTAACCCATACCCTAAACCTAACCCTAACCTTAGGCATAACCCTAACCCGTACCTTAACCCTAAAACTAACCCGTACCTTCACCCCCACCCTAACCATAACCCGTACCCTAAAACTAACCCTAACAGTAACCCTGACCCTAAACCTAACCCTAACCCTTACACTAACCCTAACCCTAATTCTAACCCGCACCCTAAACCTAACCCTAACCCATACCCTAACCCTAACCCGTAATGTAAACCTAACCTTGACCCTAAACTTAACCCATACGCTAACCCTATCCCGTACCCTAAACATAACCCTAATCCGTATCCTAACTCTAACCTATCCCTAAGCCTAACCCGAACATTAACCCTAAACCTAACCCTAACACTAACCCTACCGCGTACTCTAACCCTAAGCCGAACCTAACCCTAACCCTAACCCGTACACTAAACCTAACCCTATCCCTAACTCGTACCCTAACCCTAACCCGTACCCTAACCCTAACCATAACCCTAACCCATACCCTAGCGCCAACCCTAACACTAACCCTAAGCCTATTCTGCACTCTAAACCTAAACCTAACCCTAAACCTAACCATAACCCTTACCCGTACCCTAAACCAAACCCATACCCTAACACTAACCCTAACCTTAACCGTAACCCTAACCCGTACCCTATCCCTAAAACTAACCCGTACCCAAACCCACACCATAATCCTATCCCATACCCTATCCTTAACCCTAACCATTACCTTAACCCTAACACTAACCCTAAACCTTACCCTAACCCTAACCCGTACACTAACCCTCACCCGAACCCTAACCCTACCCCTAACCCGTACCCTAACTCTACCCGTAGCCTAACCGTAACTCTAATCCTAACCCCTAACCCTAACCCTAACCCTAACCCTTACCCTAACCTGTACCCAAACGGTAAACCTGACCCGTACCCTAACACTAAACCAAACCTGTACTCTAAACCTAACCCTAACCCTAACCCTAACCCGCACCCTAAACTTAACCCTAAACCTAACCCAAACCATAACCCTTAACCGTAACCTAACCCTAACCCATACCCTAAACTTAACCCAAACATTAACCATATCCCTAACCCATACCCTAAACCAAAACTAACCCAAACCCTCACCCCAAGTCTAACCATAACCCGTACCCTAAAACTAACCCTAACTGTAACCCTGACCCTAAACTTAACCCTAACCCTTACACTAACACTAACCCTAACCCCCACCCTAAACCTAACCCTAACCCGTACCCTAACCCTAACCCGTAACCTAAACCTAACCCTAGCCCTAAACTTAACCCGTACGCTAACCCTATCCCGTACCCTAAACCTAACCCTAACCCATATCCTACCCTAACCTAACCCTAAGCCTAACCCGTACATTAACCCTAACCATAACCATAACACTAACCCTACACCGTACTCTAACCCTAACCCTAACCCTAACCCTAACCCTAACCCTAACCCGTACAGTAACCCTAACGTGTAACCTAACCCTAACACTAACCCTAAACCTAACCCTAATCTTGAACTTAAACCTAACACTAACCCCTACCTAAACACTAACCCTAACACGTACCCTAACCCTAACGCTAACCCTAACCCGTACCGGTACCCTAACACTAACCATAACCCTAACCCTAACCCTAAGTCGTACACTAACCCTAACATGAACCCTAACACTAACCCTACCCTGTACTCTAACCCTAAACCGAACCCTAACTCTAACCCTAACTTGTACTGTAACCTTAACCCTAACCCTAACACTAACCCTAACCCTAACCTGTGCAGTAACCCTAACGCGTACCCTAACACTAACCCTAACCCTAAACCTAATCCTAACCTTGATCCTAAACCTGACCCTAACCCGTACCCTAACCCTAAACCGTACCCTAACCCTAAACCTAACCCGTACCCTAACCCTAAATGTAACCCTAACCCGAACCCAAACTCTAACCCTAACACGTACCCTAACCCTAACCCTAACCCGCACACTAAACCTAACATAACCCTGGACCTAACACCTACACTAACCCTATCTCGTACCGTAACCTTAACCCTAACCCGTAACGTAACCCTAACACTAACCCTAACCCTAACCCTAACCCGTACCCTAACCCTACCCGTAGTCTAACCCTAACTCTAACCCTAACCCCTAACCCTAACCCTAAACCTTACCCTAACCCATACAAAACGGTAAACCTAACCCGTACCTTAACACTAACCAAACCCGTACTCTAATCCTAACCCAAATCTAACCCTAACCCATACCCTCACTCTTCCCGTAGCCTAACCCAAACTCTAACCCTAACCCCTAACCCTAACCCAAACCCTAACCCGTACTCTAACCCTAACCCGTACCCTAACACTAACCCTTACCCTAACCCTAAACCTAAACCATACCCTAACCCTAAACTTAACCCTAAACTGTACCCAAACCCTAACCCTAACACGAACCCTAACCCTAACCCTAACCCGCACACTGAACCTAACCCTAACCCTACACCTAACACGTACACTAACCCTATCCCGTACCATAACCTTAACCCTAACCCGTACCGTAACCCTAACACTAAACCTAACCCTAACCCTAAACAGCAACCTAAACCTAACCCTAACCCGTACCCTAACCCGTAACCTAAACCTAACCCTAACCCTAACCCTAACCCGTACACTATCCCTAACTCGAACCCTAACTCTAACCCTAACCTGTACCCTAAACCTACCCGTAGCCAAACCCTAACCCTAAACCTAACCCCTAACCCTAACCCTAACCCTTACCCTAACCCGTACCGAAATGGTAAACCTAACTCGTATCCTAACACTAACCCAAAACCGTACTCTAACGCTAACCCTAACCCTAACCCTAACCCACACCCTAAACTTAACCCTAACCCTAACCCAAACCATAACCCTTAACCATAACCTAACACTAACCCATACCCTAACCCTAACACTAACCTTAATCATAACCCTAACCCGTACCCTAACCCTAACCCAAACCTGTACTCTAACCCTAACCCTAACCCTAACCCTAACCCTAACCCTAACCTGTACAGTAACCCTTACGCGTACCCTAACCCTAACCCGCACCCTAAACTTAACCCTAACTCTTACCCAAACCATAACCCTTAACCGTAACCTAACACTAACCCATACCCTAACCCTAACCCTAACCTTAATCATAACCCTAACCCGTACCCTAACCCTAACCCAAACCCGTACTCTAACCCTAACCCTAACCCTACCCTAACCCTAACCTGTACAGTAACCCTAACGCGTACCCTAACCCTAACCCTAACCCTAAATCTAACCCTAATATTGAACCTAAACCTAACACTAACCCGTAACCTAACCCTAAACCGTACCCTAACGCTAACCCTAAACCTAACCCGTACCCTAAATGTAACCCTAACCCGTACCAAAACACTAACCCAAACACGTACCCTAACCATAACCCTACCCTAACCCGAACCGGTACCCTAACACTAATCGTAACCCTAAACCTAACCCTAACCCTAACCGTAACCCTAACTTGTACACTAACCCTAACCCGAACCCTAACCCTAACCTTAAGCTGTACCCTAACCCTCCTGTAGACTAACCCTAACTCTAACCGTAACCCCTAACCATAACCCTAACCCTAACCCGCACCTAAACCTAACCCTAACCCTAACCCTAACCCACACCTAAACCTAACCCTAACCCGTACCCTAACCCTAACCCTAACCCTAACCCTATCCGTACACTAGCCCTAACCCTAACCCTAAACCTAACCCTAACCCGAACTCTGACCCTAACCCATACCCTACCCTAACCCCTACCCTAACACTAACCCTAACCCTAGCCCTAACCCTAACCCGTACTCTAATCCTAAACCTAAACCTAACTCTAACACTAACCCGTACTATAACCGTAACCCGTACCCTAACACTAACCCTAACACTAACACTAACCCTACCCCGTACTCTAACCCTAAACCTAACCCTAACTCTAACCCAAACCTGTACTGTAACCCTAACCCTAACCCTAACCCTAACCCATACAGTAACCTTACTGCGTAACCTAAACCTAACCCTAACCCTAAACCTAACCCTAACCTTGACCCTAAACCTAACCCTAACACGTACCCTAACCGTAAACCGTACCCTAACCCTAACCCTAAACCTAACCAGTATCCTAACCCTAAATGTAACCCTAACCCGAACCCAAACCCTAACAATAACACGTACCCTAACCCTAACCCTAACCCTAACCCTAACCATAACCATAACCTTAACCGTAACCCTGACCTGTACCCCAACCCTAAAACTAACCCGTACCCTAACCCCAACCCTAACCCTAACCCGTACCATTACCCTATCCCAAACGCTAACCCTGACCCTAAAACTAACCCTAACCCGTAACCTAATCCTAACCCTACCCCTAACCCTAACGCTAACCCTCACCTAAACCTAACCCTAACCCGTACCCTAACACTAAACCGTAACCTAAACCTAACCTAACACTAAACCTATACGCTAACCCTATCCTGTACCCTAAACCTAACCCTAACCCGTAACCTAACCCTAACCCTAACCCTAAACCGTACCCTGGCGGTAAACCTAACCCGTATCCTAACACTAACCCAAACACGTACTCTAACCCTAACCCTAACCCTAATCCGCACCCTAAACCTAACCCTAACCCTAACCCAAACCATAAACCTTAACCGTAACCTAACCCTAACCCATACCCTCACCATAACCCTAACCTTAACCATAACCCTAACCCATACCCTAACTCTAAAATTAACCCGTACCCTAACACCAACCCTAACCTTAATACCTACCCTAACACTAACCCTAACCCTAACCCTGACCCTAAACCTAACCCTAACCCTTACACTAACCCTAACCCTAACCCTAACCCTAACCCGCACCCTAAACCTAACCCTAACCCATACCCTAACCCTAACCTGTAACCTAAACCTAACCGTAACCCTAAACTTAACCCGTACGATAACTCTATCCCATACCCTAAACCCTACCCTAAACCATATCCTAAACCTAAACCTAACCCTAAGCCTAACCCGAACATTAACCGTAACTTAACCCTAACCATACTCTAACCCTAACACTAACCCACACCTTAACCCTAACCCGTACTGTAACCCTATACCGTACCATAACCCTAAAACTAACCCGTACCCTAAACCTAACCCATACCCTAAGCCTAAACCGTACCCTAAACCTAACCCGTACCCTAACCCTAACCCGTACCTTAAAACTAACCTTACCCTAACCCGTACCCTAACCCTAACCCTGACCCTAACCCGTACCTGTACCCGTACCCTAACCCTAATCCGTACCCTAAACCTAAACCTAAACCTAACCCTAAACCTAACCCTTACCCGTACAGTAACCCTAACTCGTACTCTAACCCTAACCCTACACCTAAACCTAACCATAACCCTGACCCTAAACCAAACCGTAACTCGTACCCTAAACCTAAACCGTACCCTAACCCTAACCCTAAACCTAACCCGTACCCTAACCCTAAACGTAACACTAACGCGTACCAAACCCTATCCATAACACGTACCCTAACCCTAACCCTAACCCTAACCCGCACCCTAAACCTAACCCTAACGCGTACCCTAACCCTAAACCGTAACCTAAACCTAACCGTAACCCTAAACATAACCCGTACGCTAAACCTCTCCCGTACCCTAAACCTAACCCTAACCCATATCCTAACCCTAAACCTAACCCTAAGCCTAACCCGTACATTAACCCTAACCCAAACCCTAACCATACTCTAACCCTAACACTAACCCTCACCTTAACCCTAACCCGTACTGTAAACCTATACCGTACCATAACCCTAAAACTAACCCGTTCCCTAAAACTAACCCGTAACCTAAACCTAACCCGTACCCTAACCCGTACCCTAAACCTAACCCTAACCCTAACCCGTACCCTAACAATAACCCTAACCATGAACCTAACCCTACCCTTAACCCGTACCTTAAGCCTAACCCTAAACCTAACCCTAACCCTAAACTTAACCCATACGCTAACCCTATCCCGTACCCTAAACCTAACCCTAACCCGAATCCTAACTCTAATCCTAACCCTAAGCCTAAACCGTACATTAACCCCAACCCTAACACTAACACTAACACTAATCCTACCCAATATTCTAACCCTAAACATAACACTAACCCTAACCCGTACCCTAACCCTAACCCTAACCCTAAACCTAAACTTAAACCTAACCCTAACACTAACCCTAACCCGTACTCTAACCCTAACCCTAACACTAACACTAACCCTAAACGTACTCTAACACTAACCCTAACCCTCACCCTAACCCTAACCCGTACTGTAACCCTAACCCGTACCAAAACCCTAACCTTAAACCGTACCGTAACCCTAACCCTACTCGTACCCTAACCCTAACGCTGACCCTAAACCTAACCCGAACTGTAACCCTATACTGTATCATAACCCTAAAACTAACCCGTACCCTAAACCTACCCCGTACCCTAAACCTAACCCGTACTTTAACCCTAACCCTAACCCTAACCCTAACACTAACCGTAACCCTAACCCTGACCCTAAACCTAACCCTAACTCTAACCCTAACCGTACTCTAACCCTAACCCTAAACCTAAACCTAACCCTAACCCATACTCTAAACCTTTCCCGTCCCCTAACAGTAACCCTTAACCTAACCCTAAACCTAACTCGTACCCTAACCCTAAACGTAACCCTAACCCGTACCCAAAACCTAAACCTAACACGTACCCTAACCCTAACCCTAACCCTTACCCTAACCCGTACCCAAACGGTAAACCTAACCAGTACCCTAACACTAACCCAAACCCGTACTCTAACCCTAACCCTAATCGTAACACTAACCCTACCCCGCACGCTAACACTAACCCTAACCCTAACCCTAACCCGTACCCTAACCCTAACCCTAACCCTAACACTAACCCTAACCCGTACTCTAACCATAACCCTAACCCTAACACTAACCCTCCCCGTACTCTAACACTAACCCTAACCCTAACCCTAACCCGTACCTAACCCTAACACTAAACCTAACCCTAACACTAACCCTAACCCGTACTCTATCCCTAAGCTTAACCTTAACCCTAAACGTATTCTAACCCTTACCCTAACCCTCACCCTAACCCTAACCAGTACTGTAACCCTAACCCATACCATAACCCTAAATCTAACCCGAAACCTAACCCTAACCCTAATTCATACCCTAACCCTAACACTAACCCTGACCGTAAACCTAACCCTAACCCGTATCCTAAACCTAACCCATACCCTAACCCTAAACCTAACCCTAACACGTACCCTAAACCTAACCCGTACCCTAACCCTAACCCTAAAACTAACCATGACCCTAACCCTAACCCGTACCCTAAGCTTAACCCATACCCTAACCCTAAAACTAATCCTAACCCTAACCCTTAACCTAACCCGTAACCTAACCCTAAGCCTAACCCGTACCCAAACCCTAACAGTAACCCTAAACCATACCCTAACGCTAAAACTAACCCTAAACCTAACCCTAACCATTATCCGTACCCTAACCCTAAACCATACCCTAACACTAACACTAAACTTAACCGTAACCATGAACCGTAGATTAAACCTAAAATTAACCCGTACCCTAACCCCACCCTAACCCTAACCTGTACCCTAACCCTAACCATAACCCTAACCCACACCAAACCTAACACTGACCAGTAACCTAAGCCTAACCCTAACCGTAAACTTAACCCGTACGCTAACCCTATCCTGTACACTAAACCTAACCCTGAACCATAACCTAACCCTAAACCTAACCCTAAGCCTAACCCGTACATTAACCCTAACCCTAACACTAACACTAACCCTACCCCATACTCTAACCCTAACACAAACCCTAACACTAAACCGTACCCTATCCCTGACCCTAACCCTAACCCTAACCCTAACCCTATCCGCACTCTAACCCTAACCCTAACCCTAACCCTAACACTAAACCTAACCCGTACTCTAGCACTAACCCTAAACCTAAACGTAACCCTAACCCATACGCTAACCCTAACCCGTACCCTAACACTAACCATAAACCTAACATTATCCCTAACCCGTACTCTAACACTAAACCTAAACCTATCTCTAACCCACAGCCGTACTATAACCCTAAACCTAACCCTAACCCTAACCCTAACCCTAACCCGTACTCTAACCCTATCCCGTAGAATAACACAAACTCTAACCATAACCCCTAACTCTAAACCTATCCCTAACCCTTACCTAACCCGTACCCAAACGGTAAACCTAACCCATTTCCTAACACTAACCCAAACCCGTACTCTAACCCTAACCCTAACCATAACCCTAAACCGCACCCTAAACTTAACCCTAACCCTAACGCTAAACATAACCCTTAACCGTACCCTAACCCTAACCCTAACTCTTACCCTAACCCTAACACTGACCCTAACCCTAACTTGTACACTAACCCTAACCCGTACTCTAATCCTAACCCTAACACTAACCCTATCCGTACTCCAACCCTAACCCTAACCTAACCCTACCCCGTACTCTAACCCTAAGCCTAAATATAACTCTAACCCACACCTTAACCCTTAACCTAACCCTAACACTAACCCTACCCCATACTCTAACCCTAACCCTAAACCTAACCGTAACACAAAACCGTACCCTAAACCTAACCCTAACCCTAACTCGTACCCTAACCCTAACCCTAACCCTGACCCTAATTCTAACCCGTACCCTAAGCCTAACACATACCCTAACCCTAACCTTAAACCTACCCCTAACCCTATCCCGTACCCTAAACCTAACCCTAACCCTTGTCCTAATCCTAAACCTGTAACCTAAACCTAACCCGTACCCTAACCCTAAACCCTACCTTCCCCGTACTCTAACCCTAAACCCTACCCGTACCCGTCCCCTAAACATAAACTTAACCCTAACCCTAACACTAACTCTAACCCGTACTCTAACCCTAACCCTAAACCTAACACTATCCCTACCCCGTACTCTAACAGTAACCCTCACCCTAACCCTAACCCGAACTCTAACCCTGACCCTAACCCTAACCCTAACACTAACCCTAACCCGTACTCTAACCCTAACCCTAACCCTAACCGTATTCTAACCCTAAACCTAACCCTCACCCTAACCCTAACCCGTACCCTAAACCTAACTTATACCCTAACCCTAAACCTAACCCTAACCCGTACCCTAAACCTAAACCTAAACCGTACCCTAACCCTAACCCTAACCCTAACCCTGACCCTAAGCCTAACCCATACCGTAACCCTAACCCTAATCCTAAACCTAACCCTAACCCGTACCTAAACCTAACCCTAACCCTTGACCTAACCCGTACCCAACCCTATCCCGAGAACTAACCTTAACCCTAACCCGTACCCAAACCCTAACAGTAACCCTAACCCATACCGTAATGCTAACCCTAACCCTAACCCTAACCCTAAACCTGACCCTAAACCGTACCCTAAGCCTAACCCATACCCTAACCCTAACCACAACCCTAACCCAAACACCAACCCTACCCCGTACTCTAACCCTAACCCTAAACCTAACCCTAAACCGTAACCCGTAACCTAAACCTAACCATAACCCTAAACTTAACCCTTACGCTAACCCTATCCCTTACTCTAAACCTAACCCTAACCTGTACCCTAAACCTAACCCTACCCCTAACCTTATCCGTACACTAACCCTAACTCTAACCCTAACACTAACCCTATCCCATACTCTAACCCTAACCCTAACCCTAACCCGTACCCTAACCCTAACCCTAAAACTAACCCTAACACTAACCCTAACCTGTAATCTATCCCTAACCCTAACCCTAACCCTAACCCTAAACGTATTCTAACCCTAACCCTAACCCTCACCCTAAACCTAACCCGCACTGTAACCCTAACCCTTACCATAACCCTAAATCTAACCCAAACCCTAAACATAACCCTAATTCGTACCCTAAACCTAACACTAACCCTGACCCTAACCCTAAACCTAACCCGTATCCTAAACCTAACCCATACCCTAAACCTACACCTAACCCTAAACCGTACCCTAAACCTAACCCTAAACCATACCCTAACCCTAACCCTAACCCTGACCCTAACCCTAACACTAACCCGTACCCTAAGCCTAACCCATACCCTAACCCTAAACCTAATCCTAACCCTAACACAAACCCGTACCCTAAACCAAACCCTAACCCTTAAGCTAACCCGTAACCTAACCCTAACCCTAACCTGTACCCAAACACTAACAGTAACCCTACACCATACCCTAGCGCTAACACTAACCCTAACCCTAACCCTAACCCTACCCGTACCCTAACCCTAACCGATACCCTAACCCGAACCCTAAACTGAACCGTAACCGTGACCCATACACTAAACCTAAAATTAACCCGTACCCAAACACCAACCCTAACCCTAACCTGTACCCTAACCCTAACCCACACCAAACCTAACCGTAACCCGTAACCTAAGTCTAACCCTAAACCTAAACTTAACCCGTACACTAACCCTAACTCGTACCCTAAACCTAACCCTAACCCGTAACCTAACACTAAACCTAACCCGTACATTAACCCTAACCCTAACACTAGCACTAACCCTACCCCGTACTCTAACCCTAACCCTAACTCTAACCCTAACCCGTACCCTAACCTTAACCCTAACACTAACCCTACCCCGTACTCTAACCCTAACACAAACCCTAACCGTAAACCATACCCTAACCCTAACCCTAACCCTAACTCTAACACTAACCCTAACCCGAACTCTAACCCTAAAACTAACCCTAACCCTAACCATACTCTAACCGTAACACTAACCCTCACCCTAACCCTAACCGTACTGTAACCCTAACCCGTACCATAAACCTATCCCTAACCCTAAACTTAATCGTAACCCTGACCCGTAACCTAACCCTAAAACTAACCCGTACCCTAACCCGAACCTTAACCCTAACCCGTACCCTAACCCTATCCCTAACGCTAACCCTGACCCTAAACCTAAACCTAACACGAACCCTATCCCTAACCCTAACCCTAACCCTCACCTAAACCTAACCCTAACCCATACCCTAACCCTAACCCGTAACCTAAACCTGACCCTAACCCTAAACTTAACCCCTATGCTAACCCTCTCCCAAACCCTAAACCTAACCCTAACTCCTACCCTAACCCTAAACCTAACCCTATCCGCACACTAACCCTAACCCTAACCCTAACCCTAACACTAACCCTAACCCTAACACTATCCCTAAACCATACTCTAACCCTAAACCTAACCCTATCTCTAACCCAAACCCGTACTATAAACCTAAACCTACCCCTAACCCTAAACCTAACCCTAACCCATACTCGAAATCTATTCCATAGCCTAACACTAACTCTAACCCTAAACCCTAACCCTAAACCTAACCCTTACCTAAACCATACCCAAACGCTAAACATAACCCGTACCCTAACACTAACCCAAACCCGTACTCTAACCCTAACCCTAAGCCTAACCCTAACCCTAACCCTAAACCGCACCCTAAACTTAACCCTAACCCTAACGCTAACCATAACCCTTAACCGTGCCCTAAACCTAACCCTAACTCATAACCTAACCCTAACACTGACCCTAACCCTAACCCGTACACTAACCCTACCCCGTACTCTAACCCTAACCCTAACTCTAACCCTAACTCGTACCTTAACCCTAAACCTAATCCTAACACTAACCCTAACCCGTACTCTAACCCTATCCGTAACCCTAACCGTAACCGTAACACGTACCCTAAACCTAACCCTAACCCTAACTCGTACCCTATCTCTAACCCTAACCCTGACCCTAACCCTAACCCGTACCCGTACACAAAGGCTACCCCATACCCTAACCATAACCCTAAACCTACCCCTAACCGTATCCCGTAACCTAAACCTAACCCTAACCCTTGTCCTAACCCGTACCCAACCCTATCCCATGCACTAACGCTAACCCTAACCCATACACTAGCGCTACCCTAACCCTAACCCTAAGCCTAACCCGCACCCTAAACCTAAACCTAACCATAACCCTAACCATAAACCTTACCCATACCCTAACCCTAACCCATAACCTAACACTAACCCTAACTTAACCGTAACCCTAAACCGTACCCTAACCCTAAAACTAACCCGTACCTTAACCCCAACCCTAAACCTAACCTGTACCATAACCCTATCCCTAATCCTAACCCTGACCCTAAACCTAAACCTAACCCGTACCCTAACCCTAACCCGCACCTAAATCTAACGCTAACCCGTACCCTAACCCTAAACCATAACCTAAACCTAAACCTAACCCTAAACTTATCCTGTACACTAATCCTATCCCGTACCCTAAACCTAAATCTAACCTGTACCCTAACCCTAACCCTAACCCTAACCCTATCCGTACACTAATCCTAACCCTAACCCTAACACTAAACCTAACACATACTCTACCCTAACCCTAACCCTAAACCTAACCCTAACCCGTACCCTATCACTAACCCTTACCCTAACCCTAAACCAAACCCGTACCATAAACCTAAATGTAACCCTTGACCTCACCCGTACCCAACACTAATTCGTAACCTAACTCTAACCCTAACCCGTACCCAAACCCTAAGAGTAACCCTAACCATACCCTAGCGCTAACCCTAACCCTAACCCTAACCCTCGCCCTAAAACTAAACCTAACCCTAACCCTAACCATAACACTTACCCGTACCCTAACCGTAACCCATAACCTAACCCTAACCCTAAACTTAACCGTAACCCTGACTCGTACCCTAACCCTAAAATTAACCTGTTTCAAACCCCAACACTAACCCTAACCCGTACCCTAAACCGAACCCTAAACGTAACTCTAACACTAACCCATACCCTAACCCTAACCCTAACCCTAACCCTAACACTAACCCTAACCCGTACTCTAACCCTAACCCTAACCCTAATACTAACCCTAACCCTTAACGTGTTATAACCCTAACCCTAACCCTCACCCTAACCCTAACCCGTACTGTAACCCTAACCCGTACCATAATCCTAACCCTAACCCTAAACTTAAGTGTAACCCTGACCCTTCCCCTAACACTAAATCTAACCTGTACCCTAACCCTATCCCTAACGCTAACCCTGACCCTAAACCTAACCCTACCCTGTACCCTAACCCTTACCCTAACACTAACCCTCACCTAAACCTAATCCTAACCCGTAACCTAACCCTAAACCATAACCTAAACCTAACCCTAACCCTAACCCTAAACTTAACCCGTACGCTAACCCTATCCCGTACCCTAAACCTAACCCTAACCCGTACCCTAACCCTAACCCTGACCCTATCCGCACTCAAACCCTAACCCTAACTCTAACCCTAACACTAACCATTTCCTGTGCTCTAACCCTAACCCTAAACCTAACCCTAACCCGTACCCTAACCCTACCCGTAACCTAAACCTAACCCTAACCCTAAACTTCACCTATACGCTAACCCTATCCCGTACCCTAAACCTAACCCTAACCTGTACCCTAACCCTAACCCTAAACCTAACCCTATCCGCACTCTAACCTTAACACTAACCCTAACCCTAACACTAACCCTAACCCATATTCTAACCCTAACCCGGACCCTAAACCTAACCCTAACCCATACTCTAACCCTAACTCATACCCTAACACTAACCCTTACCCTAACCCTAAACTTATCCCATACCCTAAGCCTAAACGTAACCCTAACCCGTAACCAAACCCTAACCCTAACACGTACCCTAACCCTAAACCTAACCCTAACCAGCACACTAAACCTAACCCTAACCCTAGACCTAACACGTACACTAATCTTATCCCGTACCGTAAACTTAAACCTAACCCATACCGTAACCCTAACACTAACCCTAAACCTAAACCTAACCCTAACCCGTACACTAACCCTAACCCTAACCCTAAACGTACCCTAACCCTAACACTAACCCTAACCCTAACACTAACCCTAACCCGTACTCTAACCTAACCCTAACCCTAAACCTAACCCTTACCCGTACTATAACCCTAACCCTAACCATAACCATAACCCTTACCCGTACCCTATCCCTAACCCATACCCTAACACTAACCCTAACTTTAACCATAACCCTAACCCGTACCCCAACCCTAATACTAACCCGACCATAACCGCAACCCTAAACCTAAACCGTACCATAACCCTATCCCTAACCCTAACCCTGACACTAAACCTAACCCTAACCCGTACCCTAACCCTAACCCGCACCTAAACCTAACCCTAACACATACCCTAAACTAACCCATAACCTAAACCTAACCCTAACCCTAAATTTAACCCGTACACTAACCCTATCCCGTACCCTAAACCTAACCCTAACCGTAACCCTAACCCTAACCCTAACACTAACCCTAACCGGTACTCTAACCCTAACCCTAACCCTAAACCTAACCCTAACCAATACTCTAACCCTAAACCGTACGCTAACCCTAACACTAACCCTAACTTTACTCTAACCCTAACCCTAACCCTAAACATAACCTTAATCCGTAATCTAACCCTAACCCGTACCCTCACTCTAACCCTAACCCTAACACTATCCCTAAAACGTACCCTAACCCTAAACGTAACCCTAACCCGTAACCAAACCCTAACACTAAAACGTACCCTAACCTGCAGACTAAAACTAACCCTAACCCTAGACCTAACACGTACACTAAACCTATCCTGTACCGTAAACTTAACCCTAACCCGTACCGTAACCCTAACACTAACCCTAATCCTAACCCTAACCCTAACCCTAACCCTAACCCTAACACGTACCCTAACACTAACCCTTACCTTAACCCTAAACCTAACCCATACCCTAACCCTAAACATAACCCTAACCCGTACCCAAACCCTAACCCTAACATGTACCCTAACCCTAACCCGCACACTAAACCTAAACCTAACCCTACACCTAAACGTACACTAAACATATCCTGTACCATAACCTTAACCCTAACCCGTACTGTAACCCTAACACTAACCCTAACCCTAACCCTAACCCATACACTAACCCAAACCCTAACCCTAAACTAACACTAACACTAACCCTAACCCTAACCCTAACCCTAACCCTAACACTAACCCTAACCCGTACTCTAACCTAACCCTAACCCTAAACCTAACCCTAACCCTAACCCTAACCCTAACCCGTACCATAACCCTACCACTAACCCTAACCCGTACCCTAACCCTAACCCGTACCCTATCCCTTACCCGATGCCTAACCCTAACCCACACCCTAAACCTAACCCTAATCCTGGACCTAAACCATAGCCTAAACCTATCCCGTAACCTACCCCTAACGCTAACCTGTACCCTAACCCTAACACTAGCACTAACCCTAATCCTAAACCTATCCTGTACACTAACCCTAACCCTAACCCGTACCCTAACCCTAACCCTAAACCTAACCCTAACCCTGAACCTTACCCTAACCCTAATCCCGTATCCTAACCCTCACCCTATCCCGCATCCTAAACCTAACTCTAACCCTAACCCTAACCCGTACCATAAACCTAACACTAACCCTAACCCGTACAAAAACCCTAACACGTACACTAACCCTAACCCGATGCCTATCCCTAACCCACACACTAAACCTAACCCTAACCCTAGACCTAAACCGTGCCCTCAACCTATCCCGTACCCTAACCCTAACGCTAAACTGTACCCTAACCCTAACACTAACACTATCCTTAATTCTAACCCTATCCCGTACACTAACCCTAACACGGACCCTAACCCTAACCCGTACCATTACACGTACCTTAACCCTAACCCTAACCCGCACCCTCACCGGTAACCTAAACCTAACCCTAACCTGTACGCTAACACGTACCATAACATTAACCCTAATCGTAACCCTAACCATAAACCTAACCCATACCCTACCCCTCACCCAAACCCATACCCTAACCCTAACTCGTACCCTAACACTAACCCTTACCCTAACCCCTAACACTAACCCTACACCGTACCCTAAACCTAAACCTAACCCTAACTCGTACACTAACCCTAACCCTAACCCTGACCCTAACCCTAACCCTAACCCTAACCCTAACCCTAACCCTAAACCTAAACCTACCCTAACCCATACAGTAAGCCTAAACCGTACCCTAACCCTAACCCTAACCCTAACCCTGACCCTAAACCTAACCCTAACCCGTACCCTAACCAAAACCGTACCCTTACCCTAACCCTAAACCTAACCCGTACCCTAACCCTAAAGGTAACGCTAACCCGTACCCAAACCCTATCCCTAACCCTAACCCGCACACTAAACCTAACCCTAACCCTAGACCTAACACGTACACTAACCCTATCCCGTCGCCTAGGCTTAACCCTAACCCGAACCCTAACCCTACCCTAACCCGTACCCTAACCCTACCTGTAGCCTAACCCTAAATCTAACCCTAACCCCTAACTCTAACCATAACCCTAACCCTTACCCTAACCCGTACCCATAAGGTAAACCTAACCCGTACCCTAACACTAACCGAAACCCGTACCCTAACGCTAACCCTAACCAAAACCCGCACCGTTAACTTAACCATAACCCTAACCCAAACCGTAACCCTTAACCGTAACCTAACCCTAACCCTAACCCGTACACTAACCCAAACCCTAACTCTAAACTAACACTAACGCTAACCCTAATCCTAACCCTAAACCTAACCCTAATCCTATCCCGTACCCTATACCTAAGCCGAACCCTTGACCTAACCCGTACCCAATCTATCCGGTACCCTAACCCTAACGCGTACCCAAACACTAAGAGTAACCCTAACCCATACCCTAGCGCTAAACGTAACCCTAACCCTAAGCCTAACCCACACCCTAAACCTAAACCTAACCCTAACCCTAACCATAACCCTTAACCGTAACCTAACCCTAACCCATACCCTAACCCTAACCCTAACCTTAACCATAACCCTAACCCGTAACCTAACCCTAAAACTAACCCATACCCTAACCCCAACCCGAACCCTAACCCGTACCCTAACACTAACCCTAACCCTAAATCTGACCCTAAACCTAACCCTAACACTTATACTAACCCTAACCCTAACCCTAAATCGCACCCTAAACCTAACCCTAACCAGTACCATAACCATAACCCGTAACCTAAACCTAACCCTAACCCTAAACTTAACCCGTACGCTAACCCTATCCTGGACCGTAAACCTAACCCTAACCTGTATCCTAACCCTAAACCTAACCCTAAGCCTAATCTGTACATTAACCCTAACCCTAAACCTAACACTAACCCTACCCCGTACTCCAACACTAAACCTAACCCTAAACCTAAGCCGTACACTAACCCTTACCCTAACCCTAAACCTAACCCTAACACTAAACCTAACACTAACGCTAACCTGTACTCTAACCCTAACCCTAACCCTAACCCTAACCCTAACCCTGACCCTAATCCTAATCTTAACACGTACACTAACCCTAACCCTAAGCCGCACCCTAAACCTAACCCTAACCTGTACCCTAACCCTAACCCGTAACCTAAACCTAACCATAACCCTAAACTTAACCCTTACGCTAACCCTATCTCTTACTCTAAACCTAACCCTAACCCATACCCTAAACCTAACCCTACCCCTAACCCTATCCGTACACTAACCCTAACTCTAACCCTAACACTAACCCTATCCCATACTCTAACCCTAACCCTAACCCTAACCCGTACCCTAACCCTAACCCTAAACCTAACCCTAACACTAATCCTAAACTGTAATCTATCCCTAACCCTAACCCTAACCCTAACTCTATTCTAACCCTAACCCTAACCCTCACCCTAACACTAACCCGTACTGTAACCCTAACCCTTACCATAAACCTAAATCTAACCCATACCCTAAAAATAACCCTAATTCATACCTTAACCTTAACCCTAACCCTGACCCTAACCATAACCCTAACCCATATCCTAAACCTAACCCATACCCTAAACCTACACTAACCCTAACCCGTACCCTAAACCTAACCCTAACCCGTACCCTAACCCTAACCCTAACCCTGACCCTAACCCCAACCCTAAACCGTACCCTAAGCCTAACCCATACGCTAACCCTAAACCTAATCCTAACCCAAACACAAACCCGTACCCTAAACCAAACCCTAACCCTTAAGCTAACTCGTAACCTAACCCTAACCCTAACCTGTACCCAAACACTAACTGTAACCCTAAACCATACCCTAGTGCTAACACTAACCCTAACCATAACCCTAACCCTAACCATACCCTAAGCCTAACCGATACCCTAACCCGAACCCTAAACTGAACCGTAACCCTGACCCGTACACTAAACCAAAAATTAACCCATACCCTAACACCAACCCTAACCCTAACCTGTACCCTAACCCTAACCCACACCAAACCTAACCGTAACCCGTAACCTAAGTCTAACCCTAACCCTAAACTTAACCTGTACGCTAACCCTAACCCGTACCCTAACCCTAACCCTAACCCTAACCCTAACACTAACCCTACCCCGTACTCTAACCCTAACACAAACCCTAACCGTAAACCATACCCTAACCCTAACCCTAACCCTAACTCTAACACTAACCCTAACCCGTACTCTAACCCTAAAACTAACACTAACCCTAACCGTACTCTAACTGTAACACTAACCCTCACCCTAACCCTAACCGTACTGTAACCCTAACCCGTACCATAACCCTATCCCTAACCCTAAACTTAATCGTAACCCTGACCCGTATCCTAACCCTAAAACTAACCCGTACCCTAACCCGAACCTTAACCCTAACCCATACCCTAACCCTATCCCTAACGCTAACCCTGACCCTAACCCTAAACCTAACATGTACCCTATCCCTAACCCTAACCCTAACCCTCACCTAAACCTAACCCTAACCCATACCCTAACCCTAACCCGTAACCTAAACCTGACCCTAACCCTAAACTTAACCCCTACGCTAACCCTCTCCCATACCCTAAACCTAACCCTAACCCCTACCCTAACCCTAACCCTAACCCTATCCGCACTCTAACCCTAACCCTAACCCTAACCCTAACACTAACCCTAACCCTAACACTATCCCTAACCCATACTCTAACCCTAAACCTAACCCTATCTCTAACCGAAACCCGTACTATAAACCTCAACCTAACCCTAACCCTAAACCTAACCCTAAACCGTACTCTAAATCTATCCCATAGCCTAACACTAACTCTAACCCTAACCCCTAACCCTAACCCTAACCCTTACCTAACCCATACCCAAACGGTAAACATAACCCGTACTCTAACACTAACCCAAACCCGTACTCTAACCCTAACCCTAACCCTAACCCTAATCCTAAACCGCACCCTAAACTTAACCCTAACCCTAACGCTAAGCATAACCCTTAACCGTACCCTAAACCTAACCCTAACTCGTAACCTAACCCTAACACTGACCCTAACCCTAACCCGTACACTATCCCTACCCCGTACTCTAACACTAACCCTAACTCTAACCCTAACTTGTACCTTAACCCTAAACCTAATCCTAACACTAACCTTACCCCATACTCTAAACCTATCCCTAACCCTAACCGTAACCGTAACACGTACCCTAAACCTAACCCTAACCCTAACTCGTACCCTATCCCTAACCCTAACCCTGACCCTAACCCTAACCCTAACCCGTACCAAAGGCTACCCCATACCCTAACCATAACCCTAAACCTACTCCAAACCCTATCCCGAAACCTAAACCTAACCCTAACCCTTGTCCTAACCGGTACCCAACCCTATCCCATGCACTAACGCTAACCCTAACCCATACACTAGCGCTACCCTAACCCTAACCTAAGCCTAACCCGCACCCTAAACCTAAACCTAACCATTACCCTAACCATAAACCTTACCCGTACCCTAACCCTAACCCATAACCTAACATTAACCCTAGCTTAACCATAACCCTAAACCGTACCCTAACCCTAAAACTAACCCGTACCTTAACCCCAACCCTAACCCTAACCCGTACCATAACCCTATCCCTAATCCTAACCCTGACCCTAAACCTAACCCTAACCCGTGCCCTAACCCTAACCTGCACCTAAATCTAACGCTAACCCATACCCTAACCCTAAACCATAACCTAAACCTATCCTAACCCTAAACTTATCCTGTACACTAACCCTATCCCGTACCCTAAACCTAAATCTAACCTGTACCCTAACCCTAACCCTAACCCTAAACCTAAACCTAACCCGTACCCTAACACTAACCCTTACCCTAACCCTAAACCAAACCGTACCCTAAACCTAAACGTAACCCTTGACCTAACCCGTACCCAACACTAATTCGTAACCTAACTCTAACCCTAACCCGTACCCAAACCCTAACAGTAACCCTAACCATACCCTAGCGCTAACCCTAAACCTAACCCTAACCCTCGCCCTAAAACTAAACCTAACCCTAACCCTAACCATAACACTTACCCGTACCCTAACCCAAACCCATAACCTAACCCTAACCATAACTTAACCGTAACCCTGACTCGTACCCTAACCCTAAAATTAACCCGTTTCAAACCCCAACACTAACCCTAACCCGTACCCTAAACCGAACCCTAAACCTAACTCTAACACTAACCCGTACCCTAACCCTAACCCTAACCCTAACCCTAACACTAACCCTAACCCGTACTCTAACCCTACCCCTAACCCTAATACTAACCCTAACCGTACTCTAACCCTAACCCTAACACTCACCCTAACCCTAACCCGTACTGTAACCCTAACCCGTACCATAATCCTAACCCTAACCCTAACCTTAAGTGTAACCCTGACCCTTCCCCTAACACTAAATCTAACCCGTACCCTAACCCTATCCCTAACGCTAACCCTGACCCTAAACCTAACCCTAACCCGTACCCTAACCCTTACCCTAAAACTAACCCTCACCTAAACCTAATCCTAACCCGTACCCTAACCCTAACCCGTAACCTAAACCTAACCCCAACCCTAAACTTAACCCGTACGCTAACCCTATCCCGTACCCTAAACCTAACCCTAACCCGTACCCTAACCCTAACCCTAACCCTATCCGCACTCAAACCCTAACCCTAACCCTAACCCTAACACTAACCATTTCCTGTGCTCTAACCCTAACCCTAAACCTAACCTTAACCCGTACCCTAACCCTAACCCGTAACCTAACCCTAACCTTAACCTTAAACATTACCCGTACCCTAACCCTAACCCTAACCATTACCCGTACCCTAACCCTATCCCATACCTTAACCCTAACCCTAAACTTAACCGTAACCCAGACCCGTACCCTAAACATAAAATTAACCCGTACCCTAACACCAACCCTAACCCTAACCTGTACCCTAACCCTAACCCTAACCCTAACCCACACCAAACCTAACCCTAACCCATAACCTACGCCTAAACCTAACCCTAAACTTAACCCGTACGCTAACCCTATCCCGTACCCTAAACCTAAACCTAACCCGTACCTTAACCCTAACCCTAACTCTAAACCTAACCCGTACCCTAACCCTAACCCTAACCCTAGCCCTAACCCTAACCCTAACTGTAACACTAACCCTACCACGTACTCTAACCCTAACACAAATCCTAACCCTAACCCGTACCCTAACCCTAACCCTAACCCTAACACTAACACTAATCCTAACCAGTACTCTAACCCTAACTCTAACCCTAACCCTAACCCTAAACGTACTCTAACCTTAACACTAACCCTCACCCTAACCCTAAACGTACTGTAACCCTAACACGTACAATAACCCTAACCCAACCCTAAACTTAACCGTAACCCTGACCTGTACCCTAACTCTATCACTAATGCTAACCCTGACCCTAAACCTAACCCTAACCCGTACCCTAACCCTAAATCTACCCTCACCTAAACCTAACCCTAACCCGTACCCTAACCCTAACCCGAAACCTAACCCTAACTGTACTCTAACCCTAACACTAACCCTCACTCTAACTCTAACCGTACTGTAACCCTAACCAGTACCATAACCCCAACCCTAAACCTAAACCGTACCCTAAACCTAACCCTAACCCACACCTAAACCGAACCCTAACCTGTAACCTAAGCCTAACCCTAACCCTAATCTTAACCCGTACACTAACCCTATCCCGTACCCTTAACCTAACCCTAAACCGTAACCTAACCCTAAACCTAACCCTAAGCCTAACCCGTACTTTAACCCTAACCCTAAAACTAACACTAACCCTAACCCGTACCCTAACACTAACCCTAAACCTAACCCTGACCCTAAACCTAATCCTAACCCTTACACTAATCCTAACCCTAACCCTAACCCGCACCCAAAACCTAACCCTAACCCGAACCATAACCCTAACCCGTGACCTAAACCTAACCATAACCCTAAACTTACCCGTACGCTAACCCTATCCCGTACCCGAAACCTAACCCTAACCCGTATCCTAACCCTAAACCTAACCCTAAGCCAAAACCATACATTAACCCCAAGCCTAACCCTAACACTAACCCTACCCCGTACTCTAACCCTAACCCTAACCCTAACACTAATCATACACCGTACTCTAAACCTAAACCTAACCCTAACCCTAACCCGTACCCTAACCCTAACCCTAACACTAACCCTACCACGTACTCTAACCCTAACACTAATCATACACCATACTCTAACCCTAAACCTAACCCTAACCCTAACCCGTACCCTAACCCTAACCCTAACACTAAATCTAACCCGTACCCTAACCCTAACCCTAACCCTAACTCTAACCCTAACCCTAACCGAACTCTAACCGTAACCCTAACCCTCACCCTAACCCTAACCCGTAATGTAACCCTAACCGGTACCATAACACTAACCCTAACCCGTACCCTAAACCTAACCCTAACTCGTACCCTAACCCTAACCCTATCCATGACCATAACCCTAACCCTAACCGGTACCCTAAACCTAACCTTTACTTTAAACCTAACCCTAACCCTAACCGTACCCTAAACCTAACCCTAACCCTAAGCCTGACCCTAAACCTAACCCTAAACATTACACTAATCCTTACCTTAACCCTAAACGGCAACCAAAACCTAAAAGTAACCCGAACCCTAACCCTAACCCGTGACCTAAACCTAACCATAACCCTAAACTTAACCCGTACGCTAACCCTATCCCGTACCCTAAACCTAACCCTAACCCGTACCCTAACCCTAACCCTAACCCTATCCGCACTCAAACCCTAACCCTAACCCTAACCCTAACACTAACAATTTCCTGTGCTCTAACCCTAACCCTAAACCTAACCTTAACCCGTACCCTAACCCTAACCCGTAACCACCCTAACCCTAACCCTAACCATTACCCGTACCCTTACCCTAACCCTAACCATTACCCGTACCCTAACCCTATCCCATACCCTAACCCTAACCCTAAACTTAACCGTAACCCAGACCCATACCCTAAACCTAAAATTAACCCGTAGCCTAACACCAACCCTAACCCTAACCTGTACCCTAACCCTAACCCTAACCCACACCAAACCTAACCCTAACCCACAACCTACGCCTACACCTAACCCTAAACTTAACCCGTACACTAACCCTATCCCGTACCCTAAACCTAACCCTAACCCGTACCTTAACCCTAACCCTAACCCTAACTCTAAACCTAACCCATACCCTAACCCTAACCCTAACCCTATCCCTAACCCTAACCCTAAGTGTAACACTAACCCTACCACGTACTCTAACCCTAACACAAATCCTAACCCTAACCCGTACCCTAACCCTAACCCTAACCCTAACACTAACAATAACCCTAACCAGTACTCTAACCCTAACTCTAACCCTAACCCTAACCCTAACCGTACTCTAACCTTAACACTAACCCTCACCCTAAACCTAAACGTACTGTAACCCTAACACGTACAATAACCCTAACGCAACCCTAAACTTAACCGTAACCCTGACCCGTACCCTAACTCTATCACTAACGCTAACCCTGACCCTAAACCTAACCCTAACCCGTACCCTAACCCTAAATCTACCCTCACCTAAACCTAACCCTAACCCGTACCCTAACCCTAACCCGAAACCTAACCCTAACCGTACTCTAACACTAACCCTCACTCTAACCCTAACCGTACTGTAACCCTAACCCGTACCATAACCCCAACCCTAACCCTAAACCGTACCCTAAACCTAACCCTAACCCACACCTAAACCGAACCCTAACCCGTAACCTAAGCCTAACCCTAACCCTAATCTTAACCAGTACACTAACCCTATCCCGTACCCTTAACCTAACCCTAAACCGTAACCTAACCCTAAACCTAACCCTAAGCCTAACCCATACTTTAACCCTAACCCTAACATTAACACTAACCCTAACCCGTACCCTAACACTAACCCTAATCCTAACCCTGACCCTAAACCTAACACTAACCCTTACACTAATCCTAACCCTAACCCTAACCAGCACCCAAAACCTAACCCTAACCCGAACCATAACCCTAACCCGTGACCTAAACCTAACCATAAACCTAAACTTACCCGTACGCTAACCCTATCCCGTACCCGAAACCTAACCCTAACCCGTATCCTAACCCTAAACCTAACCCTAAGCCTAAACCATACATTAACCCCAAGCCTAACCCTAACACTAACCCTACCCCGTACTCTAACCCTAACCCTAACCCTAACACTAATCATACACCGTAATCTAAACCTAAACCTAACCCTAACCCTAACCCGTACCCTAACCCTAACCCTAACACTAACCCTACCCCGTACTCTAACCCTAACCCTAACCCTAACACTAATCATACACCGTACTCTAACCCTAAACCTAACCCTAACCCTAACCCGTACCCTAACCCTAACCCTAACACTAAACCTAACCCGTACCCTAACCCTAACCCTAACCCTAACCCTAACCGAAATCTAACCGTAACCCTAACCCTCACCCTAACCCTAACCTGTACTGTAACCCTAACCGGTACCATAACACTAACCCTAACCCGTACCCTAAACCTAACCCTAACTCGTACCCTAACCCTAACCCTATCCATGACCATAACCCTAACCCTAACCGGTACCCTAAACCTAACCCTTACTTTAAACCTAACCCTCACCCTAACCCGTACCCTAAACCTAACCCTAACCCTAAGCCTGACCCTAAACCTAACCCTAAACATTACACTAATCCTTACCCTAACCCTAAACCGCAACCAAAACCTAAACCTAACCCGAACCCTAACCCTAACCCGTGACCTAAACCTAACCATAACCCTAAACTTAACCCGTACGCTAACCCTATCCCGTACCCGAAACCTAACCCTAAACATAACCCTAACCCTAACCCGTACTCTAACCCTTACCCTAACCCTAACCCTAACCGTACTCTAACCGTAACCCTAACGCTCACCCTAACCCTAACCCTAACCCTAACCCTAACCCTAACCGTACTCTAACCGTAACCCTAACCCTCACCCTAACCCTAACCCGTACTGTAACCCTAACCGGTACCATAACCCTAACCCTAACCCGTACCCTAAACCTAACCCTAACTCGTACCCTAAACCTAACCCTAACCATAACCATAACCCTAACCCTAACCGGTACCGTAACCTAACCCGTACTTTAAACCTAACCCTAACCCGAGCCCGTACCCTAATCCTAACCCTAACCCTAACTCGTACCCTAAACCTACCCTAACCGTGACCCTAACCCTAACCCTAACCCATACCCTAAGCATAACCCATACCCTAACCCTAACCCTAAACCTAACCTTAACCCTAACCCGAAACCTAAACGTAACCCTAACCCTCCACCTAACCCGTACCCATACCTATCCCGTACCCTAACCCTAACCCTAACACGTACGCAAACCCTAACAGTAACCCTAACCCATACCCTAGCGCTAACCCTAACCCTAACCCTAACCCGGACCCTAAACCTAACCCTATCCCTGACCCTAACACTATCCCTATCCCGTACCCTAACCCTAAACCGTACACGAACCCTAACCCTAAGCCTAACCCATACCCTAACGCTAAACGTAACCCTAGCCCATAACCAAACCCTAACCCAAACCTTAACCCTAACCCTAACCCGTACCCTAACCCTACCCGTAGCCTAATCCTAACTCTAACCCTAACCCCTAACCCTAAGCCTAACACTAACCCTGACCCGAACCCGTCCCCAAACGGTAAACCTAACCCGTACCCTAACACTAACCCAAACCCATACTCTAACCCTAACCCTAACCCTGACACTAACCCTAACCCAAACTCTAACACTAACACTAAACCTAACCCTAACCCGTACCCTAACCCTAACCCTAACCCTAAAACTAACCCTAACCTGTACTCTAACCCTAACGCTAACCCTAATACTAACCTAAACTCTAAAACTAACTCTACCACGTACTCTAACACTAACACAAACCCTAACCCTAAACCGTACCCTAACCCTAACCCTAACCCTAACCCTAACACTAACACTAACCCTAACCCGTACTGTAACCCTAACACAAAACCTAACCCTAAACCGTTCCCTAACCCTAACCCTAACCCTAACCCTAACCCAAACCCTAACCCTATTCCGTACTCTAACCCTAACCCTAACCCTAACCCTAAACGTACTCTAACCCTAAACCTAAACCTCACTCTACCCTAACCCTTACTGTAACCCTAACCCGTACCATAACCCTAAACCTAACCCGTACCCTAACCCTAACCCTAATTCGTACCTAAGCCTAACCCTAACCCTAACCCTGACACTAACCCTAACCCTATCCCGTACCCTAAACCTAACATGTACCCTAACCCTAAACCTGACCCAAACCGTAACCTAAACCTAACCCTAACCCGTACCCTAACCCTAACCCTAACCCTGACCCTAACCCTAACAGGTACCCTAAGCCTAACACACACCCTAACCCTAACCCTAATCCTAACCGTAACCCTAACCCATACCCTAAACCTAAACCTAACCCTTGACCTAACCCGTACAAAACCCTATCCCGTAACCTAACCCTAACCCTATCCGGTACTCAAAACCTAACTGTAACCCTAACCCATACCCTAGCGATAACCCTAACCCTAACCCTAACCCGCACCCTAAACCTAAACCTAACCCTAACCCTAACCATAACACTTACGCGTACCCTAACCCTAACCCATACCTTAAACCTAACCCTAAACTTAACCGTAACCCTGACCCATACCCTAACCATAAAAGTAACCCGTACCCTAACGTCAACCCTAACCCTAACCCGCACCTAAACCTAACCCTAACCCTAACTCTAACCCACACCTAAAGCTAACCCTAACCCAAAACCTAAACCTAACCCTAACCCTAAACTTAATCAGTACGCTAACCCTATCCTGTACCCTAAACCTAACCCTAACACGTACCCTAACCCTAACCCTACCCTAACCCAATCTGCACTCTAACCCTAACCCTAACCCTAACCCTAACCCTAACACTAACAATAACCCGTACTCTAATCCTAACCCTAAACCTAACCCTAACCCGTACACTAACCCTAACCCGTAACCTAAACCTAACCCTAACCCTAAACTTAACCCGTACGCTAACCCTATCCCGTACCCTAAACCTAACCCTAACCCGTACCCTAAACCTAACCCTAACCCTAACGCTATCCGTAAAGTAACCCTAACCCTAACCCTAACACTAACCCTAACCCATACTCTAACCCTAACTCTAACCCTAAACATAACCCTAACCCGTACTCTAACCCTAACCCAAACCCTAACACTAACCCTTACCCTAACCCTAAACCTAACCCGTACCCTAACCCTAAACGTAACCCTAACCCGATCCCAAACCCTAAACCTAACACGTACCCTAACCCTAACCCTAGCCCTCACACTAAAACTAACCCTAACCCTAGACCTAACACGTACACTAAACCTATCCTGTACCGTAACCTTAACCCTAACCCGTACCGTAACCCTAACCCTAACCCTAACCCTAACACTAATCTTAACCCGTACTCTAACTCAACCCTAACCCTAAACCTAACCCTAACCCGTACTCTAACCCTAAAACTAAACCTAACACTAACCATAATCCTAACACTAAACCTAAGCTGTACTCTAACCCTAAAAGTAACACTGATACTAACCCTAACCCCCTACTATAACCCTAACCCTAAACCTAACCCTATCCATAACCCTAACTCGTACCGTAACCCGAACCCGTACCCTAACCCTAACCCTAACACTAAACCTAACCCTAACCGTGACCCTAACCCTTAACCTAATCCCATAACCTAACCCTGACCCTAACCCGCATCTAAACCTAACCCAACCCTAGACCTAACCCGTACCCTAACCCTAACCCGTACCCTAAAACTAACCCTAACCCTAACACTAACCCGTACCATAAACCTAACGCTAACCCTAACCCCTACCCTAACCATAACCCGTACCCTAAACCTAAACCGATGCCTAACTCTAACCCACACCCTAAACAAAACCCTAACCCTAGACCTAACCCATACACTAAACCTATCCTGTACCCTAACCCTAATGCTAACCTGTCCCTAACCCTAGACCTAACCCGTACCCTAACCCTAACCCGCACCCTAACACTAACCCTAACCCTAAACCTAAACCGTACCCTAACCCTAACCCTAACCCTAACCCTAACGCTAAAACTAACCCTAATCCTAACCCTACCCCATACACTAAACCTAACCCTAACCCGTACCCGTACCCTAACCCAAACCCTAACTCTAACCCTAACACTAACCCTACCCCGTACTCTAACACTAACCCAAACCATAACCCTAACCCGTACCCTAACCCATAACCTAACCCTAAACCTAACCTGTACGCTAACATGTACCATAACCCTTACCTAATCCTAACCCTAACCCTAAACCTAACAAATACCCTACCCCTCACCCTAACCCATACCCTAACCCTAACTCGTACCCTAACCCTAACACTTACCCGAACCCCTAACCCTAACCCTAACCCGTACCCTAAACCTAACCCTAACCCTAACTCGTACCCTAACACTAACCCTAACCCTGACCCTAATCTGTACCATAACCCTAAACCGTAACCTAAACCTATCCCTAACCCTAAACTTAACCCATACGCTAACCCTATCCTGTACCCTAAAATTAACCCTAACCCGTACCCTAACCCTAACCCTAACCCCAACCCTAACCCTATCCGTACCCTAACTCTAACCCTAACCCTAACCCTAACCCTAAACCTAACCCATACTCTAACCCTAAACCTAACCCTAACACTAAACCTAACCCGTAATATAACCCTAACCCTAATCCTAACCCTAACCCTAACCCTAACCCGTACTCTAACCCTATCCCGTAGCCTAACCCTAACTCTAACGCTAATCCCGAACCCTAAACCTAACCTTACCATATCCCGTACCCAACCGGTACACCTAAACCGTACCCTAACACTAACCCAAACCGATACTCTAACCGTAACCATAACACTAACCCTATCCCTAAACCGCACTCTAAACTTAACCCTAACCCTAACCCTAACCTTAACCCTTAACCGTACCCTAACCCTAACCCACACCCTAAACCTAACCCTAACTTTAACCGTAACCCTAACCCGTAATCTAACCCTAAAACTAACCCGTACCCTAAACCCAACCCTAACACTAACCCATACCCTAACACTAACCTAACACTAACCCTGACCCTAAACCTAACCCTAACCCGTACACTAACCCTAACCCTAACCCTAACCCGCACCCTAAACCTAACCATAACTCGAACCCTAACCCTCACCCGTAACCTAAACCTAACCCTAACCCTAAACTTATCCCCTACGCCACCCTATCCCGTACCCTAAAACTAAACCTAAACCGTAACCTATACCTAAACCTAACCCTAAGCCTAAACCGTACATTAACCCTAACCCTAACCCTAAAACTAACCCTACCCTGTAATCTAACCCTAACCCTAACCCTAACCATAACCCCAACCCGTACCCTAATCCTAACCCCAAACCTTTCCCTAACCATAACACTAACCCTAACCTTTACTCTAACCGTAACCCTAACCCTTACCCTAACTGTACTCTAACCCTCACACTAACCCTCACCCTAACACTAACCCGTACTGTAACCCTAACCAGTAACATAACCCTAACTCTAACCCGTACCCCAACCCTAACCCTAACTCATACCCTAACACTAACCCTGACCCTAACCCTAACCCGTACCCTAAACCTAACCCGTACCCTAACCCTAAATCTAACCCTAAGCCATACCCTAATCCTAACCCTAAACCTAACTCATACCCTAACCCTAACCCTGACCCTAACCCGTACCCGTACCCTAAACTTAACCCATACACTAAACCTAATCCTAAACCTAACCCTAACCCTTACCCTAAACCTAACCCTAACCCATGAACTAACCCGTACCCAACCCTATCTCGTACCCTAAACCTAACCCTAACCATACCCAAACCATAACAGTAAACCTAACCCATTCCCTAGCGCTAACCCTAACCCTAAATCTAATCCTAAACCGCACCCTAAACCTAAACCTAACCCTAACCCTAAACTTAACCATTACCCGTACCCTAACCCTAACCCATACCCTAACACTAACCCTAACCTTAACCGTAACCCTAACCCGTACCCTAACCCTAAAACTAACCCGTACCCTAACCCCAACCCTGACCCTAACCCGCACCTAAACCTAACCCTAACCCGTACCCTAACCCTAACCCGTAACCTAAAGTTAACCCTAACCCTAAACTTAACCCGAACACTAAACCTATCCCGTACCCTAAACTTAACCCTAACCCGTACACTAAACCTAACCCTAACCCTAAACCTATCCATACATTAACCCTAACCCTAACCCTAACACTAACACTAACCCAACCTGTACTCTAACACTAAACCTAACCCTAAACCTAACCCTAACCCGTACTCTAACCCTAACCCGTACCCTAACACTAACCCTTAAACTAACCCTAAACCTAACCCGTACCCTAACCCTAAACGTAACCCTAAACCGTACCCAAACCCTAACCCTAACACGTACCCTAAAACTAACCATAACCCTAACCCTAACCCGCACACTAAACCGAACCAAACCCTAGACCTAACACGTACACTAACCCTATCCCGTTCCGTAACCTTAACCCTAACCCGTACCATAACCCTAACACTAACCCTAACCCTAACTCTAACCAAACCCTAAAACTAACCTGTACAATAACCCTAACCCGAACACTAACCCTAACCCAAAGCAGTACCCTAACCCTACCCGTAGCCTAACCCTAACCCTAATATAACCCCTAACCCTAACGCTAACCCTAACCCTTACCCTAACCCGTACCCAAACGGTAAACCTAACCCATACCCTAACACTAACCCAAACCAGTACTCTAAACCTAACCCTAACCCACACCCTAAACTTAACCCTACCCTAACTCAAACCAAAACACTTAACCATAACCTAACCCTAACCTATACCCTAAACCTAACCCTAACCTTAAACATAACCCTAAACTGTACCCTAAATCTAAAACTAACTCGTACCCTAACCTCAACCCTAAACCTAATCAGTACCCTAACACTAACCCTAAACCTAACCCTGGCCCTAAACCTAACCCTAACCCTTACACTAACCCTAACACTAACCCTAACTCACACCCTAAACCTAACCCTAACCAGTACCCTAACCCCAACCAGTAACCTAAACCTAACCCTAACCCTAAACTTAACCCGTACGCTAACCCTGTCCCTTAGCCTAAACCTAACCCTAACCCGTATCCTAACCCTAAACCTAACCCTTAGCCTAAACCGTACATTAACCCTAACGCTAACCCTAACCCTAACACTAACCCTAACCCGTACTCTAACCCTAATCCTAACCCTAAACATACTCTAAACCTAACCCTAACCCTCTCTCTAACCCTAACCCGTACTGTAACCCTATACCGTACCATAACCCTAAACCTAACCCGTACCCTAAAACTAAACCTAACTCGTACACTAACCCTAACCCTAACCCTAAACCTAACCCGTACCGTAAACCTAACCCTAACCCTAACCCTTATCCTCACCCGTACACAAACGGTAAACCTAACGCATACCCTACCACTAACCCAAACCCGTACTCTAACCCTAACCCTAACCGTAAACCTAACATGAACCCTAAACTTAACCCTAACCCTAACACAACCGTAACCCTTAACCGTAACCTAACCCTAAACCATACCCTAACCCTAACCCTAAACTTAACCGTAAACCTAACCCATACCCTAACCCTAAAACTAACCCGTACCCTAACCCCAACCCTAACCCTAACCCGTACCCTAACACTAACCCTAACCTAACCCTGACCCTAAACATAACCCTAACCCTTACACTAATCCTAACCCTAACCCTAACCATTAACCTAAACATAACCATAACCCTAACCTTAAACCTTTCGCTAACCCTATCCTGTACCCTAAACCTAATCTTAACCCGTATCTTAACCCTAACCTAACCCTAAGCCTAACCCGTAATTTAACCCCAACCCTAACCCTAACACTAACCCTACCCCGTACTCTAAACCTAACCCTAACCCTAACATTAACCCTAACCTGTACCCTAAACCTAACCCTAACCCTAACTCGTACCCTATCCCTAATAGTAAACCTGACCCTAACCCTAACCCGTACCCTAAACCAAACCCATACCCTAACGCTCACCCTAACCCTAACCCATACCCTAACCCGTACCCTAAACCTAACACTAACCCTAGACCTAACCCATACCCTAAACCTAACCCGTACCAACCCTACCCTAACCGTAACCCTAACGCCTACCCTAAACCTAACTCTAACCCTAACTCGTACGCTAACCCTAACCCCAACCCTGACCCTAACCCTAACCCTAACCCGTACCCTAAACCTAACCCATACCTTAATCCTAACCCTAAACCAAACCCTAACCCTATCCCGTAACCTATACCTAACCCGAACCCTTGACCACACCCGTACCCAACCCTATTCCGTACCCTAACCCTAAAACTAACTGGTACCCAAACCGTAAGAGTAACCCTAACACATACCATAGCGCTAACCGTAACCCTAACCCTAAGCCTAACCCGCACCCTAAACTTAAACCTAACCCTAACCATAACCCTTACCCGTACCCTAACCCTAACCCATACCCTATCCCTAACCAGCACCTAAACTGTACCCTAACCCATACCCTAACCCTAACCCGTAACCTAAACCTAAACCTAACTCTAAACTTATCCCGTACACTAACCCTATCCCGTACCATAAACCTAACCCTAACCTGTACCCTTAACCTAACCCTAACCCTAAGCCTATCCGTACACTAAAACTAACCCTAACCCTAACACTAACCGTATCCCATACTCTAACCCTAACCCTAACCCTAACCCTAACCCTAACCCTAACACTAACCCTAACTTGTACTCTAACCCTAACCCTAAATGTAACCCTAACCCGTAATCTAACCCTAACCCGTACCCGAACACTAACCCTAACACTAACACTATCCCTAACCCGTACCCTAACCCTAAACGTAACCCCAACCCGTACCCAAACCCTAACCCTAACACGTACCCTAACCCTAACCCTAACCCGCACACTAAAACTAACCCTAACCCTAGACCTAACACGTACACTAAACCTATCCTGTACTGTAACCTTAACCCTAACCCGTACCGTAACCCTAACACTAACCCTAACCCTAACCCTAACCCTAACCCTAAACCTAACCCTAACCCGTAGACTAACCCTAACCCGAACCCTAACTCTAACCTTAACCCTAAACGTACCCGAACCCTAACCCTAAACCTAACCCTAACCAGTACCCTAACACTAACCCTTACCCTAACCCTAAACCTAACCCATACCCTAACCCTAAACGTAACCCTAACCCGTACCCAAACCCTAACTCTAACACGTACCCTAAACCTAACCCTAACCCTAACCCGCACACTAAACCTAACCCTAACCCTAGACCTAACACGTACACTAAACCTATCCAATACCATAAACTTAACCCTAACCCGTACCATAACCCTAACCCTAACCCTAACCTTTACTCAAAACCTAACCCGTACACTAACCCTAACCCTAACCCTAAACTTACCCTAACGCTAACCCTAACCCTAACACTAACACTAACCTTAACCCGTACTCTAAACTAAACCTAAACCTAAAGCTAACCCTAACCCTTACTCTAACCCTAACCCTAACGCTAACACTAACCATAACCCTAACACTAAACCTAACACGTACTCTAACCCTAAACGTAACTCTAACACTAAGAGTGTTAGTGTTAGTCACTAACCCTGACCCTAACCCTAAAACTAATCCCGTACCCTAACCCTAACCCTAACCCGCATCCAAAACCTAACCCTAACCCTAGACCTAACATGTACCCTAACCCTAACCCGTACCCTAACACTAACCCTAAACCTAACCCGTACCATAACCCTAACACTAACACTAACCCGTACCTAACCCTAACCCGTACCCTATCGCTAACCCGATGCCTAACCCTAACCCACACCCTAAACCTAACCCTAACCCCAGACCTAATCTGTACCCTAAAACTATCCCGTAACCTAAACCTAACGCTAACCTGTACCCTAACCCTAACACTAAAACTAACACTAATCCTAAACCTATCCTGTACTAACCCTAACCCTAACCCTAACCCGTACCCTAATCCTAACCCTAAAACTAACCCTGACCCAAACCCTAACCCTAATCCCGTTCCCTAACCATAACCCTAACCCGCATCCTAAACCTAACTCTAACCCTAACCCTAACCCGTACCATAAACCTAACACTAACCCTAACCCGTACAAAAACCCTTACAAGAACACTAACCCTAACCCGATGCCTAACCCTAACCACACACTAAACCTAACCCTAACCCTAGACCGAAACCGTACCCTCAACCTATCCCATACCCTAACATTAACGCTAACCTGTACCCTAACCCTAACACTAACACTAACCCTAATCCTAACCCTATCCCGTACACTAACCCTAACCCGTACCCTAACCCTAACCCGTACCATTACACGTACCTTAACCCTAATCCTAACCTGTACCCTCACCCGTAACCTAAACCTAAACCTAACCTGTACGCTAACACGTACCCTAACCCTAACCCTAATCCTAACCCTAACCATAAACCTAACCCATACCCTACCCCTCACCCTAACCCATAACCTAACCTTAACTTGTACCCTAACACTAACCATTACCCTAACCCCTAACCTTAACGCTACACCGTAATCTAAACCTAACCATAACCCTAACTCGTACACTAACCCTAACCCCAACCCTGACCCTAACCCTAACCGGTACCCTAACCCTAATCCGTACCCTATCCCTAACCCTAACCCTAAACCTAAACCTAACCCTAACCCGTACTGTAACCCTAACACGTACCCTAACACTAAATCTAAACCTAACCGTAACCCTGACCCGTACCCTAACCGAAACCGTACCCTAAACCTAACTCTAAACCTAACCCGTACCCTAACTCTAAATGTAACGCTAACCCGTACCCAAACCCTATCCCTAACACGTACCCTAAACCTATCCCTAACCCTAACCGGCACACTAAACCTAACCCTAACCCTAGACCTAACACGTACACTAACCCTATCCCGTAGCCCAGCCTTAACCCTAACCAGAACCCTAACCCTACCGTAACCCGTACCTAACCCTATCTGTAGCCTAACCCTAAATCTAACCATAACCCTAACCCTAACCCTTAACCTAACCTGTACCCAAAAGGGAAACCTAACCCGTACCCTAACACTAACCCAAACCGGTACTCTAACGCTAACCCTAAACCAATCCCGCACCCTTAACTTAACCCTAACCCTAACCCAACCATAACCCTTAACCGTAACCTAACCCTAACCCATACCCTAAACCTAACCCTAACCTTAACCGTAACACTTACCCGTAACGTAACCCTAAAACTAACCCATACCCTAACACCAAACCTAACCCTAACCCGTACCCTAACACTAACCCTAACCCTAAAGCTGACCCTAAACCTAACCCTACCACTTACAGTAAACCTAACCCTAACCCTAACCGGCACCCTAAACCTAACCCTAACCCGTACCATAACCCTAACCCGTAACCTATACCTAACCCTAACCCTAAACTTAACCCGTACGCTAACCCTATCCTGTACCCTAAACCTAACCCTAACCCGTATCCTAACCCTAAACATAAACCTAAGCCTAATCTGTACATTAACCCTAACCCTAACCCTAACACTAACCCTACCCCATACTCTAACCCTAAACCTAACCCTAACCCTAACCCTAACTCTAACCCTAACCCGTACCCTAACCCTAAACCTAACCCTAACACTAACCCTACCCCGTATTCCAAACCTAACCCTAACCCTAACCCTAACCCGTACACTAACCTTAACCCTAACCCTAACCCTAACCCTAAAACTAACGCTAACCTGTACCCTAACCTTAACCCTAAACCTAACCCTGACACTTAACCTAACCCTAACCTGTACACTAACCCTAACCCTAACCCTAACACGCACCCTAAACCTAACCCTAACCCATACCCTAACCCGTAACCTAAACCTAACCCTAACCCTAAACTTAACCCGTACGCTAACCCTATCCCGTACCCTAAACCTAACCCTAACCCGTAAACTAACCCTAAACCTAAGCCTAAGCCTAACCCGTACATTAACCCTAACCCTAACCCTAACACTAACCCTACTCCGAACTCTAACCCTAACCCTAACCCTAACCCATACCCTAAACCTAACCCGTAACCTGAACTGAACCCTAACCCTAACTTAACTTGAACACTAAACCTATCCCGGACCCTAGACCTAACCCTAAACCATACACTAACCCTAATCCTAAACCTAACCCTAACCCTAACCCTTACCCTAAACCTAACCCCAACCCTTGCCCTAACCCGTACCTAACCCTATCTCGTACCCTAACCCTAACCCTAACCCGTACCCAAACCCTAACAGTAACCCTAACCCATTTCCTAACGCAAACCCTAACCCTAAACCTAATCCTAACCCGCACCCTAAACCTAAACCTAACCCTAACCCTAACCATAACCCTTACCCGTACCCTAACCCTAACCCATACCCTAACACTAACCCCAAACTTAACAGTAACCCTAACCTGTACCATAACCCTAAAACTAACCCATACCCTAACCCAAACCCTAACCCTAACCTGCACCTAAACCTAACCCTAACCCGTACCCTAACCCTAACCCGTAACCTAAACCTAAACTTAACCCTAAAGTTAACCTGAACACTAAACCTATCCCGTACCCTAAGCCTAACCCTAACTCGTACACTAACCCTAACCCTAACCCTAACACTATCCGTACACTAACCCTAACCCTAACCCTAACAATAATCCTAACCTGTACTCTAACACTAAACCTAACCCTAAACCTAACCCTAACCCGTACTCTAACCCTAACCCGTACCCTAACACTAACCCTTACCCAAACCCTAACCCTAACACGTACCCTAAACCTAACCCTAACCCGCACACTAAACCTAAACCTAACCCTAGACCTAACACTTACACTAACCCTATCCCGTACCGTAACCTTAACCCTAAACCGTACCGTAACCCTAACACTAACCCTAAACCTAACCCTAACCCTAACACTAACCCTAACCCGTACACTAACCCTAACCCGAACCCTAACCCTAACCCTAACCCATACCCTAACCCTACCCGTAGCCTAACCCTAACCCTAAACATAACTCCTAAACCTAACGCTAACCCTAAACCTTACCATAACCTTTACCCAAACAGTAAACCTAACCCGTACCCTAACACTAACCCAAACCCGTACTCTAACCCTAACCCTAACCCTACCTGCACCCTAAACTTAACCCTAACCCAAACCGTAACCTTTAACCGTAACCTAACCCTAACCCATACCCTAAACCTAACCCTAACCTTAACCATAAACCTAAACCGTACCCTAACTCTAAAACAAACCCATACCCTAACCTCAACCCTAACCCTAATCCGTACCCTAACACTAACCCTAAACCTAACCCTGACCCTAAACCTAACCCTAAACCTTACACTAACCCTAACCCTTACCCTAACCCGCACCCTCAAACTAACCCTAACCCGTACCCTAACCAAAACCCGTAACCTAAACCTAAACCTAACCCTAAACTTAACCCGTATGCTAACCCTATTCCTTACCCTAAACCTAACCCTAACCCGTATCCTAACCCTACACCTAACCCTTAGCCTAACCCGTACAATAACCCTAACCATAACACTAACCCTAACCATACTTTAACACTAACCCTACCCTCACCCTAACCCTACCCTGTGCTGTAACCCTAACCCGTACCATAACCCTACCCTATCCCGTAAGCTAACCCTAACCCTAACTCGTACCCTAACTCTAACCCTAACCCTGACCCTAAACCTAACCCTAACCCGTACCCTAAACCTAACCTGTACTTTAACCCTAACCCTAAACCTAACCCGTACCCTAAACCTAACCCTAACACTAACTCGTACCCTAAACCTAACCCTAACCCTGACCCTTACCCTAACCCTAACCCGTACACTAAGCATAACCCATACCCTAACCCTAACCCTAAACCTAACCCTAACCCCTACCCTAAACCTAAACCTAACCCTTGACCTATCCCGTACCCAAACCAATCCCGTACCCTAACCCTAACCCTAACCCTAACCCGTACCCAAACCCTAACAGTAACCCTAACCCATACCCTAGCCCTAACCCTAACGCTAACTATAACCCTAACCCTAACCCTGACCCTAACACTAACCCTATCCCGTACCCAAACCCTAAACCATACCCGAACCTTAACCCTAAACCTAACCCATACCCTAACCCTAAACGTAACGCTAACCGGTACCCAAACCCTAACCCTAACACGTATCCTAACCCCAACCCTAACCCGCAAACTAAACCTAACCCTAACTCTAGACCTAACATGTACACTAACCCTATCCCGTACCCTAACCTTAATGCTAACCCGTACCATGTCCCTAACACTAACCCTAACCCTAACCCTAACCCTAACCCGTACACTAACCCTAACCGAACCTTAACCCTAACCCTAACCCGTACCCTAACCTACTCGTAGCCTATTCCTAACTCTAACACTAACCCCTAACCCTAAGCCTAACCGTAACCCTTACTCGAACCCGTACCCAAATGGTAAACCTAACCTGTACCGTAACACTAACCCAAATCTGTACTCTAACCCTAACCGTAACCCTAACCCTAACCCGCACCCTAAACTTAACCCTAACCCTAACCCAAACCATAACACTTAACCGTAAACTAACCCTAACCCATAACCTAACCCTAACCCTAACCTTAACCATAACCCTAATCCGTAACCTAACCCTAAAACTAACCCGGAACCTAACCCCAACCCTAACCATAACCCATACCCTAACACTAACCCTAAACCTAACCCTGACCCTAAACCTAACCCTAAACCATACACTAACCCTAACCCTAACCCAACCCGCACCCTAAACCTAACCCTAACCCGTACGCTAACCCTAACTCATAACCTAAACCGAACCCTAAACCTAAAATTAAACCGTTCGCTAACCCTATCCCGTACCCAAACCTAACCCTAACCCTTCTCCTAACCCGTACTCAACCCTATCCCGTACCCTAACCCTAACCCTAACCCCTAACCAAACACTAAGAGTAAACCTAACCCATACCCTAACGCTAACCCTAACCCTAACCCTAAGCCTAACACGCACCCTAAACCTAAACCTAACCGCAACCCTATCCATAACCCTTACCCGTACCCTAACCCTAATCCATAACCTAACACTAACCCTAACCTTAACCGTAACCCTAACCCGTACCCTAACCCTAAAACTAACCCATACCGTAACCCTAACCCTAACCGTAACCCGTACCATAACCTTATCCCTAATCCTAACCCTGACCCTAAACCTAACCCTAACCTGTACCCTAACACTAACCCGCACCTAACCCTAACCCTAACCCTAACCCGTACCCAACACTAATTCGTAACCTAACCCTAACCCTAACCCGTACCCAAACCCTAAGAGTAACTCTAACCCATACCCTAGCGCTAACCCTAAACCTAACCCTTACCGTAACACTAACTCGCACCCTAAACCTAAGCCTAACCCTAAACCTAAACATAACCCTTATCCGTACCCTAACCCTAACCCATACCTTAACCCTAACCCTAAACTTAACCATAACCCTGACCCATAACCTAACCCTAAAATTAACCCGTACCCTAACCCCAACCATAACCCTAACCTTTACCCATACCTTAACCCTAACCCGAACCTAAACCGTACCCTAACCCGTACCCTAAACCTAAACAGTAACCTAAACCTAAACCTAACCCTAAACTTATCCCATACACTAACCCTACCCCGTACCCTAAACCTAACCCTAACCTGTAACCTAAACCTAACCCTAACCCTAACCCTATCCGTACACTAAACCTAACCCTAACCCTATCCCATACTCTAACCCTAACCCTAACCCTAACACTAACACTAACCCTAACTTGTACACTAAACCTAACCCTAACCCTAAATGTAATCCTAAACCGTAATCTAAATCTAACCCGTACCCTAACCCTAACCCTAACCCTAACCCTAACCTAACCCTGACCCTAAACCTAACCCTAACCCGTACACAAACCCTAACACTAACACGTACCCTAAACCTACCCTATCCTGCACACTAAAACTCACCCTAACCCTAGACCTAACACGTACACTAAACCTATCCTGTACCGTAACATTAACCCTAACCCGTAACGAAATCCTAACACTAACCCTAACCCTAACCCTAACCCTAAACCAAACCCTAACCCGTAGACTAACCCTAACCTGAACCCTAAACCTAACCCTAACCCTAAACATACCCTAACCCTAACCCTAACCTTAACCCTAACCCGTACCCTAACACTAACCCTTACCCTAACCCTAAACCTAACCCATACCCTAACCCTAAACGTAACGTTAACCCGTACCCAAACCCTAACCCTAACACGTACCCTAACCCTAACCCTAACTCTAACCCGCACACTAAACCTAACCCTAACCATAGACCTAACACATACACTAAACCTATCCCGTACCGTAACCTTAACCCTAACCCGTACCCAAACACTAAACCTAACCCTAACCTTAACCCTAACCCGTACACTAACCCTAACCCTAACCCTAAACTTACCCTAACGCTAACCCTAACCCTAACACTAACACTAACCCAAACCCGTACTCTAACCTAACCCTAACCCTAAACCTAACCCTAACCCGTACTCTAACCCTAACCCTAACCCTAACACTAACCATAACCCTAACACTAAACCTAACATGTACTCTAAACCTATACCTAACCCTAACACTAACCCTAACCCCCTACTATAACCGTAACCCTAAACCTAAACCTAACCCTAACCCTAACTCGTACCGTAAACCGATCTCGTAACCTAACCCTAACCCTAACCTTAACCTAACCCTAACCCTGACCCTAACCCTAAATCTAATCCCGTACCCTAACCCTAACCCTAACCTGCATCCTTAACCTAACCCTAACCCTAGACCTAACCCGTACCCTAACCCTAACCCGTACCCTAACACTAACCCTAACCCTAAACTGTACCATAACCCTAACACTAACCCTAACCCGTACCCTAACCCTAACCCGTACCCTATCCCTAACCCGATGCCTAACCCTAACCCACACCCGAAACCTAACCCTAACCCTAGACTTAATCCGTACCCTAAACCTATCCCGTAACCTAACCCTAACGCTAACCTGTACCCTTACCTTAACACTAACACTAACCCTAATCCTAAACCTATCCCGTACACTAACCCTAACCCTAACCCTAACCCTAAACCTAACCTTAAACCTAAACCTGACCCTAACCCTAACCCTAATCCCGTACCCTAACCCTAACCCTAACTCGCATCCTAAACCTAAATCTAACCCTAACCCTAACCCGTACCATAAACCTAAAACTAACCCTAACCCGTACAAAACCCTAACACGTACACTAACCCTAACCCAATGCCTAACCCTAACCCACACACTAAACCTAACCCTAACCCTAGACCTAAACCGTACCCTCAACCTATACCGTACCCTAACCCTAATGCTAACCTGTACCCTAACCCTAACCCTAACACTAACCCTAATCCTAACCCTATCCCGTACACTAACCCTAACCCGTACCCTAACCCTAACCCGTACCATTACACGTACCTTAACCCTAACCCTAACACGTAACCTCACCCGTAACCTAAACTTAACCCTAACCTGTATGCTAACACGTACCATAACCCTAACACTAATTATAACCCTAACCATAAACCTAACCCATACCCTACCCCTCACCCTAACCCACACCCTAACCCTAACTCGTACTCTAACACTAACCCTTACCCTAACCCCTAACCCTAACCCTACACCGTACCCTAAACCTAACCCTAACCCTAACTTGTACCCTAACCCTAACCCTAAACCTGACCCTAACCCTAACCCGTACCCTAACCCTAAACTGTACCCAACCCTAACCCTAACCCTAAACCTAACCCTAACCCGTACAGTAACCCTAACTCGTACCCAAAATCTAACCGTAACTCTAAACCTAACCCTAACCCTGACCCTAAACATAACCCTAACCCGTACCCTAACCAAAACCGTACCCTAACCCTAACCCTAAACCTAACCCGTACCCTATCCCTAAACGTAACGCTAACCCGTACCCAAACCCTATCCCTAACACGTACCCTAACCCTATCCCTAACCCTAACTCGCACACTAAACCTAACCCTAACCCTAGACCAAACACGTACACTAACCCTATCCCGTAGCCCAGCCTTAACCTTAACCCGAACCCTAACCCTACCCTAACCCGTAACCTCACCCTACCTGCAGCCTAACACTAAATCAAACCCTAAACTCTAACCCTAACCCTAACCCTAAACCTTACCCTAACCCGTACCCAAACGGTAAACCTGACACGTACCCTAACACTAACCCAAACCCGTACTATAACCCTAAACCTAACCCAAACCCGCACCCTTAACTTAACCCTAACCCTAACCCAAACCATAACCCTTAACCGTAACCTAACCCTAACCCATACCCTAACCCTAACACTGACCTTAAACGTAACCCTAAGCCGTAACATAAACCTAAAACTAACCAATACCCTAACCCCAACCCTAATCTTAACTCATACCCTAACACTAACCCTAAACCTAAACCTGACCCTAAACCCAAACTTAACACTTACACTAACCCTAACCCTAACCCGCACCCTAACCCTAACCCTAAACTGTACCATAACCCTAACCCATAACCTAACCTAACCCCAAACCTAAACTTAACCCGTAGGCTAACCCTATCCCGTACCCTAAACCTAACCCTAACCCGTAAACTAACCCTAAACCTAACCCTAAGCCTAACCCGTACATTATCTCTAACCCTAACCCTAACACTAACCCTACCCCGTACTCTAAACCTAACCCTAATCCTAACCCTAACCCTAACCATAACCCTAACCCGTACCCTAAACCTAACCCTAACCCTAACACTAACCCTAACCCGTACTATAACCCTAACCCTAACACTAACACTAACCCTACCCCGTACCCTAACACTAACCCTAAACCTAACCCTAACCTGTACCCTAACCCTAACCTTAAACCTAACCCTAACACTAACCCTAACCCGTACTCTATCCCTAACCCTAACCCTAACCCTAACCGTATTCTAACCCTAACCCTAACCCTCACCCTAACACTAACCCTAAACCTAACCATAACACTAACCCTACCCCGTACTCTAACCCTAACACAAACCCTAACCCTAAACCGTACCCTAACCCTAACCCTAACCCTAACTCTAACCCTAACCCTAACCCTAACCGTACTCTAACCATAACACTAACCCTCACCCTAACCCTAACCGTACTGTAAACCTAACCCGTACGATAACCCGAACCCTAACCCTAAACTTAATTGTAACCCTGACCCGTACTCTAACCCTAAAACTAACCCGTACCCTAACCCCAACCCTAACCCTAACACGTACCCTAACCCTATCCCTAACGCTAACCCTGACCCTAAACCTAAACCTAACCCGTATCCTATCCCTAACCCTAACCCTAGCCCTCACCTAAACCTAACCCTAACCCGTACCCTAACCCTAACCCGTAACCTAAACCTAACCCTAACCCTAAACTTAACCCCTACGCTAACCCTATCCTGTACCCTAAACCTAACCCTAACCCGTACCCTAAACCTAACCCTAACCCTATCCGTACTCAAACCCTAAACCTAACCCTCACCCTAACACTAACCCTAACCCATACTCTAACACTAACCCTAACCCTAAACCTAACCCTAAACCATACGCTTTCCCTAACCCATACCCTAACACTAACACTAACCCTAACACTATCCCTGAATCGTACTATAACTCTAAACCTAACCCTATCTCTAACCCAAACCCTTACTATAACCCTAAACCTAACCCTAACCCTAAACCTATCCCTAATCCGTACTCTAACCCTATCCCCTAGCCTAACACTAACTCTAAGCCTAACCCCTAACCATAACCATAACCCTAACTCTTACCTAACCCGTACCCAAACGGTAAACCTAAATCGTACCCTAACACTAACCCAAACCCGTACTCTAACCCTAACCCTAACCCTAACCCTCACTCTAAACCTAAACCTAACCCTAACACTAACCATAACCCTTAACCGTACCCTAACCCTAAACCATACCCTAACCCTAACCCTAAACTTAACCATTACCCTGACTCGTACCCTAACCCTAAAAGTAACCAGTACCAAACCCCAACCCTAACCCTAACCCGTACCCTAACCCTAACCATAACCCTAAATCTTACCCTAACCCATACCCTAACCCTAACCCTAAACCTAACCCTAACCCTAACCCTAACACTAACCCTAACCCGTACTCTAACCCTAACCCTTAACCTAACCCTAACCGTACTCTAACCCAAACCCTAACCCTCACCCTTACACTAGCCCGTACTCTAACCCTAACCCGTACCATAATCCTAACCCTAACCCTAACCTTAAGTGTAACCTTGGCCCGTACCCTAACCCTAAATCTAACCCGTACCCTAACCCCAACCCTAACACTAACCCGTATCCTAACCCTATCCCTATCGCTAACCCTGACCCTAAACCTAACCCTAACCCGTACCCTAACCCTAACCCTAACACTAACCCTCACCTAAACCTAAACCTAACCCGTACCCTAACCCTAACCCGTAACCTAAACCTAACCCTAACCCTAAACATAACACGTACGCTAACACTATCCTGTACCCTAAACCTAACCCTAACCCATACCCTAACCCTAACCCTAACCCTAACACTAACACTATCCGAACTCTAAACCTAACCCTAACCTAACCCTAACACTAACCATAACCCGTACTCTAACCCTAACCCTAAACTTAACCCTAACCTGTACCCTAACCCTAACCCGTAACCAAAACCTAACCCTAAACCTAAACTTAACCCGTATGCTAACCCTATCGTGTACCCTAAACCAAACCCTAACCCGTACCCTACACCCTAACCCTAACCCTATCCGCACTCTAAACCTAACCCTAAACCTAACCCTAACCCTAACACTAACCCTAACCCGTACTCCCCTAACCCTAACCCTAACCCTAACTGTACTCTAACCCTAACCCTCACCCTTACAGTAACCCGTACTGTAACCCTAACCCGTACCATAATCCTAACCCTAACCGTAACCTTAAGCGCAACCCTGACCCGTACCATAACCCTAAATCTAACCTGTACCCTAACCCCAACCCTAACCCTAACCCGTAACCTAACCCTATCCCTAACGCTAACCCTGACCCTAAACATAACCCTAACCCATACCCTAACCCTAACCATAACACTAACCCTCACCTAAACCTAACCCTAACCCGTACCCTAAACCTAACTCATAACCTAAACCTAACCCTAACCCTAAACTTATCCGTACGCTAAACCTATCCCGTACCCTAAACCTAACCCTAACCCGTACCCTAACCCTAACCCTAACCCTGACCCTAAACCTAAACCTAAACCGTACACTAACCCTAACCCTAACCTTATCCCGTACCCTAAACCTAACCCTAACCCTAACACTAACCCTAACCCATACTCTAAACCTAACCCTAACCCTAAACCTAACCCTAACCCTAAACGTACCCTAATCCTAAAGCTAACCCTAACCCGTACTCTAACCCTAACCCGTACCCTAACACTAACCCTTACCCTAACCCTAAACCTAACCAGTACCCTAACCCTAACGTAACCCTAACCCATACCCAACACCTAATCCTAACATGTATCCTAACCCTAACCCTAACCCGCAAACTAAACCTAACCCTAACCCTAGACCTAACACGTACACTAAACATATCCTGTACCGTAACCTTAACTCTAACCCATACCGTAAACCTAACACTAACCCTAAACCTAAACCTAACCCTAACCCTAACCCGTACACTAACCCTAACCCAAACCCGTACCCTAAACCTAACCCGTACCCTAAACCTACCCGTAACCTAACCATAACTCTGACCCTAACCCCTAACCCTAAAACTAACTCTAACTCTTACCCAAACGTTAAACCTAACCCGTACCCTAACACTAACCCTAACCCGTACTCTAACCCTAACCCTAACCCTAAACCTAACCCTAACCCATACTCTAACCCTAACCCGTACCCAACACCTAACCCTAACATGTATCCTAACCGTAACCCTAACCCTAAGCCTAACCCGCACACTAAACCTAAACCTAATCCTAGAACGAACACGTACACTAACCATATCACGTAACGTAACCCTTACACTAACCCGTATCGTAACCCAAACACTAACCCTAAACCTAAACCTAACCCTAACCCAACCCATACACTAACCATAACCCGAACCCTAAACCTAACCCGTACCCTAACCCTACCCATAGCCTAACCCTAACTCTAACCCTAAGCCCTAACCATAACACTAACTCTAACCCTTACCGTAACCCGTACCCAAACGGTAAACATAACCCGTACCCTAACACTAACCCACCCCGTACTCTAACCCTAACCCTAACCCTAACCCGCACACTAAACTTAACCCTAACCTTAACACAAACAATAACTATTAACCGTAACCTAACCCTAACCCATACCCTAACCCTAAAACTAACCCGTACCGTAAACCCAACCCTAACCCTAACCCGTAACCTACCACTAACCCTAACCCTAACCCTGACACTAAACCAAAACATAACCATTACACTAACCCTAAACCTAACCCTAACCCGCACCCTAAAACAAACCCTAACCCGTAGCCTAAACGTAAAACTAACCCGTACCCTAACCCCAACCATAACCCTAACCCGTACCCTAACACTAACCCTAACCCTAACCCTGACCCTAAACCTAACCCTAAACCGTACACTAACCCTAACCCTAACCTTATCCCGTACCCTAAACCTAACCCTAAACCGTATCCTAACCCTAAACCTAACCCTAAGCCTAACCCGTACATTAACCCTAAACCTAACTCTAAAATTAACCATACACCGTACTCTAAACCTAACCCTAACCCTAATCCTAACACAAACCCTAACCCTAACACGAACCCTAACCCGTACTCTAAACCTAACCCTAACCCTCACACTCACCATAACCCGTACTGTAACCCTAACCCGTACCATAACCCTAACCCTAACCCGTAACCTAACCCTAACCCTAACTCGTACACTAACCCTAACCCTACCCTGACCCTAACACTAACCCTAAACCATACCCTAAACCCAAGCTGTACCCTAACCCTAACACTAATCCTATCCCTAACTCATACCCTAAACCTAACATTAACCCTAACTCGTACCCTAACCCTCACCCTAACCCTGACTCTAACCCTAACCCTAACCCGTACCCTAAGCCTAACCCATACCCTAACCCTAACCCTAAACCTAACCCTAACCCTAACGCGTACCCTAAACTTAACCTATCCCTTGACCTAACCCGTACCCAACCCTATCCCGTACCCTAACCCTAACTCTAACCCGTACCCAAAACCTAAAAGTAACCCTAACCAATATCCTAGCGCTAACCCTAAACCTAACCCTAACCCTCACCCTAAACCTAAGCCTAACCCTAACCCTAACGCTAACCCTAAACCTAACCCTTACACTGACCCTAAACCTAACCCTATACCGTACCCTAACCCTAACCCTAAACCTAACCCGCACACTAAACCTAACCCTAACCCTAGACCTAACACGTACACTAAACTTATCCCGTACCTTAACCTTAAACCTAACCCGTACCGTAACATTACACTAACACTAACACTAACCCTAACCCTAACCTTAGCCCGTACACTAACCCTAACCTAAACCCTAACCCTAACCCTATCCTGTACCCTAACCTTAAAACTAACCCGTACCATAACGCTAATACTAACACTAACCCTAACCCTGACCCTAACCCGTACATTAACCCTAACCTAAACCCTAACCCTAACCCTAACCCATACCCTAACCCTAACCCTAACCCTAACCCTACCCCTAACACTAACACTAACCCGTACTTAACCCTAACCCTAACCCTAACCATAACCCTAATTTTAACCGTAACCCTAACCCGTACACGAACCCTAAAACTAACCCGTACCCTAACGCTAACCATAACACTAACTCGTACCGTAACCCTATCCCTTATCCTAAACCTGACCCTAAAGCTAACATTAACCCGTACCCTAACCCTAACCCTAACCCTAACCCGATCCGTACACTAAACCTAACCCTAACCCTAACCCTAACCCTAACCCGTACTCTAACCCTAACCCTAACCCTAACTCATACCCTAACCCTAACCCTGACCCTAACCGGTACCCTAACCCGTACCCTAAGCCTTACACATACCCTAACACTAACCCTAAACCTAACCCTAACACTAACCCGTACCCTAAACCTAAACCTAACCCTTGACCTAACCCGTACCCAACCCTATCATGTACCCTATCCCTAACCCTAACCCGTACCCAAACCCTAACAGTAACCAAACCCATACCCTAGCACTAATCCTAAACCTAACCCTAACCCGCACCCGAAACCTAAGCCTAAACCTAACCCTAACCCTAACACGAACCCTAAACCTAAACCTTACCCTGACCCTAACCCTAACCCTATCCCGTACCCTAACCCTAAACCGTACCCTAACCCTAATCCTAAACCTAAACCGTACCCTAACCCTAAACGTAAACCTAACCCGTACCAAAATCCTAACCCTAACTTGTACCCTAACCCCAACCCTAAACCTCATCCGCACACTAAACCTAACCCTAACCCTAGACCTAACACGTACACTAACCCTATCCCGTGCCCTAACCTTAACGCTAACCCGTACCGTAACCCTAACACTAACCCTAACCCCAACCCTAACCCTAACCCGTACACTAACCCTAACCCGAACCCTAACCCGAACCCTAACCCGTACCCTAACCCTAACCCTAACCCTAACCCTAACCCAAACGCTAACCCGTAGTTTACCCTAACCCTAACCCTAACCCCAAACCTAACTTTAACCGTAACCCTAACCCGTACACTAACCCTAAAACTAACCCGTACCCTAACGCCAACCATAACACTAACTCGTACCGTAACCCTATCCCTAACCCTAGACCTGACCCTAAACCTAACCCTAACCCTAACCCGCACTCTAAACCTAACCCTAACTCGTACCCTAACCCTAATCCGTAACCTAAACCTAACCCTAACCCTAAACTTAACCTGTATGCTAACCCTATCCCGTACCCTAAACCTAACCCTAACCCGTACCATAACCCTAACACTAACCCTAACCCTAACACTATCCCTAACCCATACTCTAACCCTAAACCTAACCCTAACTCTAACCCTAACCCGTACTATAACCCTAACCCTAGCCCTAAACCTAACACTAACCCGTACTCTAATATGATCCCATAGCCTAACACTAACTCTAACCCTAACCCTTAACCCTAACCCTAACCCTAACTCTTAACCTAACCAGTACCCAAATGGTAAACCTAACCCGTACCCTAAAACTAACCCAAACCCGCACTCTAACCCTAACCCTAACCTTAACCCTAAACCGCACCCTAAAATTAACCATAAATCTAACCCTAACCATAACCCTTCACAGTACCCTAACCCTAACCTACACCCTAACCCTAACCCTAACTTTAACGATAACCCTAACCCGTACCTTAACCCTAAACTAACACGTACACAAACCCATACCCTAACCCTTACCCTAAACCTAACCCTTACCCTGACCCTAACCATAAACCTAACCCGTACCCTAACCCTAACCGTATCCAAAACATAGCCCTAAACCTAACACATACCCTAACCCTAAACTTAACCCTAACCCTTACCCAAACCCTAATCCTAAATCGTACCCTAACCCTAAACCTAACTCTAACCCACACACTAAACCTAACCCGAATCCTAGACCTGACATGTACACTAAACCTATCCCGTACCCTAACCTTAACCCTAACACGTACCCAAAACCTAACAGTAACCCTAACCCATACCCTAGCATTAACCCTAACCCTAAACCTAAGCCTAACCCGCACCCTAAACCTAAACCTAACCCTGACCCTAACCATAACCCTTACCCATACACTAACCCTACCCTTACCCTAACACTAACCCTAACCTTAACCATAACCCTATACCGTACCCTAACCCATACCATAACCCTACCCCTAACCCTAACCCTGACACTAAATCTAACCCGTACCCGTACCCTAAACCTAACCCACACCGAAACCTAACCCTAACCCGTACCCTAATCCTAACCTTTAACCTAAACCTAACACTAACCGTAAATTTAACCCGTACACTAACCCTATCCCGTACCGTAAACATAACCTAACCCGTACCCTAACCCTAACGTAACCCTAACCGTACACTAAACCTAAACCTAACTCTAACACTAACCCTAACCCGTACTCTAACCCTAACCCTAGCCCTAAACCTAACCCTAACCCGTACTCTAACCCTAACCCGTACCCTAACACTAACCCTTAACCTAACCCTAAACATAACCCGTACCCTAATCCTAAACGTAACCCTAAATTTAATCCATACCCTAACCCTAACCCTAACCCTAACCCTAACCCTAACCCACACCCTAAACCTAAACCTTACCCTTCACCTAACCCGTACCCAAACCTTTCCCGTACTCTAAACCTAACCCTAACCCCAACCCATACCCTAACCCTAACCCTAACCCGAACAACACTAACCCTAACCCATACTCTAACCTAACCCTAACAATAACCTGACCGTACTATAACCCTAACCCTAACCCTCACCCTTACCCTAACACGTACTGTAACACTAACCCGTACCAATACCCTAACCCTAAACCGTACCCTAACCCTAACACTAACTCGTACCCTAACCCTAACCCTAACCCATACCCAAACCCTAACAGTAAACCTATCCCCATATCCTAGCGCTAACTCTAAACCTAACCCTAACCCCCACCCGAAACCTAAGCCTAACCCTAACCATAACGCTAACCCTAAACCTAACCCGTACCTTAACCCTAAATGTAACCCTAACCCGTACCAAAACCCTAACCCTAAAACGTACTCTAAACTTAACCCTAAAGCTAAACCGCACACTAAACCTAACCCTAACCCTAGACCTAACACGTACACTAACCCTATCCCATACCCTAACCTAAACCCTAACCCGTACCGTAATCCTAACACTAACCCTAAACCTATCCCTAACCCTAACCCTAACCCTAACCCGTATACTAACCTTAACCCGAACCATATCCCTAACCCTAACCCGTACCCTAACCCTAACCCTAAACCTAACCCTAACCCTAACGCTAACCCATACTTAACCCTAACCCTAACCCTAACCCTAAACCTAACTTTAACCGTAACCCTAACCCGTACACTAAAACTAAAACTAACCCGTACCCTAACGCCAACCATAACACTAACTCGTACCGTAACCCTATCCCTAACCCTAAACCTGACCCTAAACCTAACCCTAATCCCACCCTAACCCTAAACCTAACCTGCACCCTAAACCTAAGCCTAACTCGTACCCTAACCCTAATCCATAACCTAAACTTTACCCTAACCCTAAACTTAACCCGTAAGCTAACCCTATCCCGTACCCTAAACCTAACCCTAACCCTACCCCATACCATAACCCTAACCCTATCCGTACACTAACCCTAACACTAACCCTAACCCTAACACTAACACTATCCCATATTCTAAACCTAACCCTAACCCTAATCCTAACCCTAACCCGTACTCTAACCCTAACCCTAACACTAACACTAACCCTAAACCTAACCCGTACCCTAAACCTAACCCTAACTCGTACCCTAACCCTAACCCGTACTCTAACCCTAACACTAACCAGTAACCTAAACCTAAACCGTACCCTAACCCTAACCTTAACCATAACCCGTACCCTAAACCCAACCTATACCCTAACCCTAACCCTAAACCTAACCCTAACCCTAACCCGTACCCTAAAACTAAACCTAACCCTTGACCTAACCCGTACCCAACCCTATCCCGTACCCTAACCCTAACCATAACCCGTAGCCAAACCCTAAAAATAACCCTAAGCATACCCTAGCGCTAACCCTAAACCTAACCCTAAGCCTAACCCGCACCCTAAACCTAAATCTAACTCTAACCCTAACCATAACCCTTACCTGTACCCTAACCCTAACCCACATCCTAAAACTAGTCCTAACCTTAACCGTAACCGTAACCTGTACCCTAACTCTAAAACTAATCCATACCCTAACCCAACCCTAACCCTAACCCGTACCATAACCCTATCCCTAACCCTAACCCTGACCCTAAACCTAACCATAACCCGTACCCTAACCCTAACCCTAACTCGTACCCTAACCCTAACACTGACCCTAACCCTAACACTAAACAGTAACTTAAACCTAAACCGTAGCCTAACCCTAACCCTAAACCTAACCTGTAACCTAAACCGAACCCTAACCCTAACTCGTACCCTAACCCTAACTAAAACCCTGACCCTTACCCTAAACCTAACCCGTACCCTAAACCTAACCCATACCCTAACCCTAACCATAACCCTTGACCTAACCCGTCCCCAACCCTATCCCGTACCCTAACCCTAAGCCTAACCCGCACCCTAAATCTAAACCTAACCCTGACCCTAACCATAACCCTTACCCGTACCCAAACACTAACCCATACCCTAACACTAACCCTAACCTTAACCATAACCCTACACCCTACCCTACCTGTACCATAACTCTACCCCTAACCCTAACCCTGACCCTAAACCTAACCCTTACCCGTACCCTAAAACTAACCCACACCTAAAATTCAACCTATCCTGGACCCCAACCCTAACCAGTAACCTAAACCTAACCCTAACCCTAAACTTAACCCGTTCACTAACCCTATCCCGTACCCTAAACCCTACGCTAACCCGTACCCTAACCCTAACCCTAACCCGCACCCTAAACTGAACCCTAACCCTAACACAAACCATAACCCTTAACCGTAACCTAACCCTAACCCATACCCTAACCCTAAAACTAACCCGTACCCTAAACCCAACCCTAACCCTAACCCGTACCCTAACACTAACCCTAACCCTAACCCTGACCCTAAACCAAACCATAACCCTTACACTAACCCTAAACCTAACCCTAACCCGCACCCTAAATCAAACCCTAACCCGTACCCTAACCGTAAAACTAACCCGTACCCTAACCCCAAACATAACCCTAACCCGTACACTAACACTGACCCTAACCCTAACCCTGACCCTAAACCTAACCCTAAACCGTACACTAACCCTAAACCTAACTTTATCCCGTACCCTAAACCTAACCCTAAACCGTATCCTAACCCTAAACCTAACCCTAAGCCTAACCCGTACATTAACCCTAACACAAGCCCTAAAATTAACCCTACCCCGTACTTTAAACCTAACCCTAACCCTAATCCTAACCCAAACCCTAACCCTAACATGAACCCTAACCCGTACTCTAACCCTAACCCTAACCCTCACACTAACCATAACCGTACTGTAACCCTAACCCGTACCATAACCCTAACCCTAACACGTAACCTGACCCTAACCCTAACTCGTACACTAACCCTAACCCTAACCCTGACCCTAAACCTAACCCTAACCCGTACCCTAAACCTAAACCGTACCCTAACCCTAACCCGAGGCCTAACTCAAAACCGCACCATAAAGCTAACCCTAACCCTAGACCTAACCCGTACCCTAACCCTATCCCGAACCCTAACCCTAACCCTAACCCGTATCCTAACCCTAACCCTAACTCGTACACTAAACCTAACCCTAACCCTAATCCTAACCTTAACCCGTACACTAACCCTAAACCTACCCTAACCCGTATCCTACCCTAACCCGTAGCCTAACCCTAACCCTAACCCGAACCCTAACCCTTACCCTAACACATACACAAACGCTAAACCTAACCCATACCCTCACACTAAGCCAAACCCGTACCCTAACACGTACCCTAACCCTAAAACATACCCTTACCCGTACCTCAACCCTAACCCTAACTTGTACCCTAACCCATACCATAAACCTAGCCCTAACCCTAACCCTAAATCTAACTCATACCCTACCCTGACCCCTAACCCATACCCTAACCCTAACCCGTATGTAAACCTAACCCTAGCCTCTAAACCTAACCCTAACCCGTACGCTAAACCTAACCGTAACCCTAACTCGTACCCTTTCCCTAACCCTAACCGTGACCCTAACCCTAACCTTATCCCGTACCATAACCTTAACACTAACCCTAACACTAAACCTAACCTTAACCCTAACCCTAAGCTGTACACTAAACCTAACCCTAACCCGTATCTTAACCCTAACCCGTACCCTAACCCTAAAATGATGCCTAACCCTAACCCACACCCTAAACCTAACCCTAACCCTAGACCTAACCCGTACCCTAACCCTATCCAGTACCCTAACCCTAACAATAACCCGTACCCTAACCCTAACACTAACACTAACCCTAATGCTAACCCTATCCCGTACACTAACCCTAGCCCTAACCCATACCGTAACAATAACCCATAGCCTAACCCGAACCCTAACCCTATACCCTAACCCTACCATAAACCTAACCCTTACCCAAACCCGTACCCAAATATTAAACCAAACCGTACACTAACACTAACCCAAACCCTACCCTAACCCGTACACTAACCCTAACCCAGACCGTTACCCGTACCTTAACCCTAACCCTAAACTGTACCCTAACCCGTAACCTAACCCTAACCCTAACCTGTACCCTAACACGTAGCATAAACCTAACCCTAACCCTAACACGTACCCTAACCCTAACCCTAACCCTGACCCTAACCCTAACCCTAACCCTGACCCTAAACCTAAACCTAGCCCGTACCCTAAACCTAACCCATACCCTAATCCTAAACCTAAAGCTAACCCTAACCCTAACCCGTAACCTAAAACTAACCCTAACCCTTGAACTAACCCGTACCCAACCCTATCCCATACCCTAACCCTAACCATAACCCATACCCAAACCCTAACAATAACCCTAACCCATACTCTAGCGCTAACCCTAAACCTAAACCTAAGCCTAACCCGCACCCTAAACCTAACCCTAACCCTAACCCTAACCATAACCCTTATCTGTACCCTAACCCTAACCCATAACCTAACACTAACCCTAACCTTAACCGTAACCCTAACCCGTACCCTAACCCTAAAACTAATCCGTACCCTAACCCAACCCTAACCCTAACCCGTACCATAACCCTATCATTAACCCTAACCCTGAGCCTAAACCTAACCCTAACCCGTATCCTAACCCTAATCCGCAACTAACCCTAACCCTAACCCTAACCCGTACACTAACCCTAACCGGAACCCTAACCCTAACCTGTACCCTAACCCTAGCCGTAGCCTAACCCTAACTCTTAACCTAACCCCTAACCCTAACCCTAACCCTAACCCTTACCCTAACCCGTACCCAAAAGGTAAACCTAACCAGTACCCTAACATGAACCCAAAACCGTACTCTAACCCTAACCCTAACCCTAACCCTAACCCATACACTAAACCTAACCCTAACCCTACCCACATCCTAAACCTAACCCTAACACGTACCGTAACCCTAACCCGTAACCTAAACCTAACCCTACCATAAACTTAACCCGTACGCTTACCCTATGCCGTACGCTAAGGCTAACCGTAACCTGTAACCTAACCCTAAACCTAACCCTAAGACTAACCGGTACATTAACCCTAAACCTAAACCTAACACTAACCCTACCCCATACTCTAACCCTAACCCTAACACTAATCCTAAACCTAACCCGTACCCTAACCCTAACCCTAACCCTTTCCCTAACACTAACCCTAACCCGTACTATAACCCTAACCCTAACCGTAACCCTAACCACAATCCTAAACTTACTCTAACCCTAAAACTAACCCTCACACTAACCCTAACCCGTACTGTAATCCTAACCCCTAACATAACCCTAACCCGAACCCGAACCCTAAACCTAAACCTAACTCGTACCCTAACCCTAAACCTAACCCTTGACCTAACCCGTACCCAACCCTGTACCGTACACTAACCCTAACCCTAACACGGACCCAAACCCTAACAGTAACCCTAACCCATACCCTAGCGCTAACCCTAACCCTAACCCTAAGCCTAACCCGCACCCTAAACCTAAACCTAACCCTGACCCTAACCATAACCCTAACCCGATCCTAACCCGTACCATAACCCTACGCATAACCCTAACCCTGACCCTAAACCTAACCCTAACCCGTACCCTAACCCTAACCCACACCGAAACCTAACCGTAACCCGTACCCTAACCCTAACCCATAACCTAAACCTAACCCTAACCCTAAACTTAACCCTTACACTAACCCTATCCCGTAACCTAAACCTAACCCTAACACGTACCCTAACCCTAACCCTAACCCTATCCGTACACTAAACCTAACCCTAACCCTAACACTAACCCTAACCCGTACTCTAACCCTAACCCTAACCCTAAACCTAACCTTAACCCATACTCTAACCCTAACCGGTACCGAACACCTAACCCTAACACGTATCCTAACCGTAACCCTAACCATAACCCTAACACGCACACTAAACCTAAACCTAATCCTAGACCTAACACGTACACTAACCATATCCCGTATCGTAACCGTAACCCTAACCCGTACCGTAACCCAAACACTAACCCTAAACCTAAACCTAAACCATAAACCTAAACCTAAACCTAAACCATAAACCTAAACCTAAACCTAAACCATAACCCAAACCGTACACTAACCCTAACCCGAACCCTAAACCTAACCCGTACCCTAACCCTGCCCGTAGCCTAACCCTAACTCTAACCCTAAGCCCTAACCCTAACACTAACTCTAACCCTTACTCTAACCCGTACCCAAACGGTTTACCTAACCCGTACCCTAACACTAACCCAAACCCGTTCTCTAACCCTAACCCTAACCCTAACACTGTCCGTACACTAAACCTAACCCTAACCGTAACACTAAGCCTAACCCGTACTCTAACCCTAACCCTAACCCTAAACCTAACCCTAACCCATACTCTAACCCTAACCCGTACCCAACACCTAACCCTAACATGTATCCTAACCGTATCCCTAACCCTAACCCTAACCCGCACACTAAACCTAAACCTAATCCTAGAATGAACACGTACACTAACCATATCACGTAATGTAACCCTTACCCTAACCCGTACCGTAACCCAAACACTAACCCTAAACCTAAACCTAACCCTAACCCAACCCATACACTAACCATAACCCGAACCCTAAACCTAACCCGTACCCTAACCCTACCCGTAGCCTAACCCTAACTCTAACCCTAAGCCCTAACCATAACACTAACTCTAACCCTTACCCTAACCCGTACCCAAACGGTAAACATAACCCGTACCCTAACACTAACCAAAACCTGTACTCTTACCCTAACACTAACCCTAACCTGAACCCTAAACTTAACCCTAACCCTAACACAAACCATAACCCTTAACTGTAACCTAACCCTAACCCATACCTTAACCCTAAAACTAACCCGTACCTTAAACCCAATCCTAACCCTAACCCGTACCCTACCCCTAACCCTAACCCTAACCCGTACAGTAAACCTAACCCTAACCCTAACTCGTACCCTAAGCCTAACCCTAACCCTGACCCTAACCCTAACCCTAACCCGTACCCTAACCCTAACACATACCCTAACCCTAACCCTAAACCTAACCCTAACCTTATCCCGTACCCTAAACCTAACCCTAACCCTTGACCTAACCCGTACCCAAACCTATCCAGTACCCTAACACTAAACCTAACACGTACCCAAAACCTAACATTAACCCTAACCCATAACCTAGCGCTAACCCTAACCCTAACCCAAACCCGTCCCCTAAACCTAAACCTTACCCTAACACTAAACATAACCCTTACCCGTAACCTAACCCTAACCCATACCCTAACCCTAACCCTAACCTTCACCATAACACTGACCCATACCCTAACCCTAAAACTAACCCGTACCCTAACCCCAAACCTAACCCTAACCCGTAACCTAACCCTATCCATAACGCTAATCCTGACACTAAACCTAAACCTAACCCTAACCCTAACCCTATCCCTCACCTAAACCTAACCCTATCCCGTACCCTTAACCTAACCCTAACCCATACCCTAACCCTAACCCTAACCCTATCCGTACTCTAACCCTAACCCTAACCCTAACCCTAACACTATCCCTAACCCATATTCTAACCCTAAACCTAAACCTAACTCTAACCCTAACCCGTACTATAACCCTAACCCTAACCCTAACCCTAAACCTAACACTAACCCGTACTCTAACCTGATCCCATAGCCTAACACTAACTCTAACCCTAACCCCTAACCCTAACCCTACCCCTTAACCTAACCCGTACCCAAATGGTAAACCTAACCCATACCCTAACACTAACCCAAACCCGTACTCTAACCCTATCCCTAAACCTAACCCTAAACCACACCCTAAAATTAACCATAAACCTAACCCTAACCATAACCCTTAAACATACCCTAACCCTAACCTACACCCTAACCCTAACCCTAACTTTAACCATAACCCTAATCCATACCTTAACCCTAAAACTAACCCGTACACTAACCAGTACCCTAACGCTTACCCTAAACCTAACCCTAACCCTGACCCTAACCATAAACCTAACCCATACCCTAACCCTAAACTGTATCCTAACACTAGCCCTAAACCTAACCCATACCCTAACCCTAAACATAACCCTAACCCATACCCAAACCCTAAACCTAACTCGTACCCTAACCCTATCCGTAACCCTAACCCGCACACTAAAATTAACCCGAATCCTAGACCTGACATGTACACTAACCCTATCCCGTACCCTAAACTTAACCCTAACACGTACCCAAACCCTAACAGTAACCCTAACCCATACCTTAGCACTAACCCTAACCCTAACCCTAAGCCTAACCCGCACCCTAAACCTAAACCTAACCCTGACCCTAACCATAACCCTTACCCGTACACTAACCCTACCCATACCCTAACACTAACCCTAACCTTAACCATAACCCTATACCGTACCCTAACCCGTACCATAACCCTACCCCTAACCCTAACCGTGACCCTAAACCTAACCCTAACCCGTACCCTAACCCTAACCAGTAACCTAAACCTAACCCTAATCCTAAACTTAACCTGTACACTAACCCTATCCCGTAGCCTAAACCTAACCCTAACCCGTACCCTAACCCTAACCCTATCCGTACACTAAACCTAACCCTAACCCTAACACTAACCCTAACCCGTACTCTAACCCTAACTCTAACCCTAAACCTAACCCTAACCCGTACTCTAACCCTAACCAGTACCCTAACACTAACCCTTACCCTAACCCTAAACCTAACCCGCACCCTAACCCTAAACGTAACCCTAAACCTAACCCATACCCTAACCCTAAACCTAAACCTAACCCTAACCCTAACCCGTAACCTAAACCTAACCCTTACCCTTCACCTAACCCGTACCCAACCCTTTCCCGTACTCTAAACCTAACCCTAAACCTAACCCTAACCCGTACCCTAACACTAACCCTAACCTTTACCCTAACCCGACTGTAACACTAACCCGTACCAATACCCTAACCCTGACCAGTTCCCTAACCCTAACCCTAACTCGTACCCTAACCCTAACCCTAACCCTGACACTAACCCTAACCCTAACCCGTACACTAAACCTAACCCTAACGCGTAACCTAACGCTAACCCTAACCCTAACCCTGATGCTAACCCTAACCCGTACCCTAAGCCTAACCCATACACTAAACCTAAACCTAATCCTAACCTGAACCCTAACCTGTACCCTAAAACAAAACCTAACCCTTGACCTAACCCGTACCAAACCCTATCCCGTAACCTAACCCTAAACTAACCCGTAACCAAACCCTAACAGTAACACTAACACTTTTCCGAGCGCTAACCCTAACACTAACCCTTACCCTAACCCTAACCCGCACCCTAAACCTAAAGCTAACTCTAACCCTAACCATAACCCTTACCCTAAACCTAACCCTAACCCTAACACTAACCCTACCCGTACGCTAACCCTAAACCTAACCCATTCCCTAACCCTAACCCTAACCCATACCATAACCCTATCACTAACCCTAACCCTGACCCTAAACCTAACCCTAACCCGTACCCTAACCCTAACCCTAACCCGCACCTAAACCTAACCCTAAACATAACCCTTAACCGTAACCTACCCGACACCCCTACCCTAACTCTAACCCTAACCTTAACCATAACCCTAACCCGTACCCTAACCCTAAAACTAACCCTTACCCTAAAACCAACCCTAACCCTAAACCGTACACCTGCACTATCCCTAACCCTAACCCTGACCCTAAACCTAACCCTAACCCTTACACTAACCCTAAGCCTAACCCTAACCTGCACCGTAAAACTAACCCTAACACGTACCCTAACCGTAAAACTAACCCGTACCCTAACCCCAAACATAACCCTAACCCGTACCCTAACACTAACCCTAACCCTAACCCTGACCCTATACCTAACCCTAAACCGTACACTAAACCTAACCCTAAACTTATCCCGTACTCTAAACCTAACCCTAACCCGTACCCTAACCCATGCCTAACCCTAAACTGTACCATAACCCTATCCCTAACCCTAACCCTGACCTTAAACCTAACCATAACCCGTACCCTAACCCTTACCCTAAACCGTACACTAACTCTAACCCAACCCTAACCCTAACCCATACCCTAACCCTACCCGTAGCCTAACCCTAACTCTTACCCTAACCCCTAACCCTAACCCTAACCCTAAACCTTACCCTAAACTGTACCCAAAAGGTAAACCTAACCCGAACCCTAACACTAACCCAAACCCTTACTCTAACCCTAACCCTAACCCTAACCCGTACAATAAACCTAACCCTAACCCTAAACCACACCCTAAACCTAACTCTACCCTAAACTTAACCCGTAAGCTAACCCTATCCCGTATTCTAAAGCTAACCCTAACCCGTAACCTAACCCTAAACCTAACTCTAAGCCTAACCATAATCCTAACCATACTCTAACCCTTACCCTAACCCTCACCCTAACCCTAACCCGTACTGTAAACCTAACACGTAACATAACCCTAACCCTAACCGGTATCCTAACCCTAACCCTAACTCATACCCTAACCTTATCCCTGACCCTAACCCTAACATTAACCAGTAACCTAAACCTAAACCATACCGTAACCCTAACCCTAACACTAAACTGTACCCTAAACCGATCCCTAACCCTAACTCATACCCTAACCCTAACTCTAACCCTGACCCTTACCCTAACTGTAACACATACCCTAAACCTAAACCATACCCTAACCCTAACCATAACCCTTGACCTAACCCGTATCCAACCCTATCCCGTACCCTAACCCTAAGCCTAACCCGTACCCAAATCATAACAGTAAACCTAACCCATAACCTAGCGCTAACACTAACCCTAACCCTAAGCCTAAACCGCACCCTAAACCTAAACCTAACCCTGACCCTAACCATAACCCTTACCCGTACCCAAACCCTAACCCATACCCTAACACTAACCCTAACCTTAACCATAACCCTACTCCCTACCCTACCCGTACCATAACCCTACCCCTAACCCTAACCCTGACCCTAAACCTAACCCTTACCCGTACCCTAAACCTAACCCAGACCTAAACCTCATACTATACCGTACCCCAACCCTAACCCGTAACCTAAACTAACCCTAACCCTAAACTTAACCCGTAAACTAACCCAATCCCGTACCCTAAACCCTACCCTAAACCGTACCCTAACCCTAACCCTAACCCGCACCCTAAACTTAACTCTAACCCTAAAACAAACCATAACGCTTAACCGTAACCTAACCCTAACCCATACCCTAACCCTAAAAATAACCCGTACCCTAACCCCAACCCTAACCCTAACCCGTACCCTAACACTAACCCAACCCTAACCCTGACCCTAAACCAAACAATAACCCTTACACTAACCCTAAACCTAACCCTAAAACTCACCCTAAAACAAACCCTAACCCGTACCCTAACCGTAAAACTAACCCGTACCCTAACCCCAAACATAACCCTAACCCATACCCCAACACTAACCCTAAACCTAACCCTGACCCTAAACCTAACCCTAACCCGTACACTAACTTTAACCCTAACCTTATCCCGTACCCTAAACCTAACCCTAACCCGTATCCTAACCCTAAACCTAACCCTAAGCCTAACCCGTACATTAACCCTAACCCTAACCCTAAAATTAACCCTACCCCGTACTCTAAACCTAACCATAACCCTAATGCTAACCCAAACCCTAACCCTAACACGAACCCTAACCCGTACTCTAACCCTAAACCTAACCCTCACACTAACCATAACCCATACTGTAACCCTAACCCATACCATAACCCTAACCCTAACCCGTAACCTAACCCTAACCCTAACTCATACACTAACCCAAAATCTAACCCTGACCCTAACCCTAAACCTAAACCGTACCCTAAACCCAAGCCGTACCCTAACCCTAATACTATCCCTAACCCGTACCCTAAACCTAACCCTAACCCTAACTCGTACCCTAACCCTCACCCTAACCCTGACCCTAACCCCAACCCTAACCTGTACCCTAAGCCTAAACCTAACCCTTGACATAACCCGTACCCAACCCTATCCCGTACCCTAACCCAAACCCTAACCCGTACCCAAACCTTAACAGTAACCCTAACCAATACCCTAGCGCTAACCCTAAACCTAACCCTAACCCTCACCCTAAACCTAAGCCTAACCCTAAACCTAACGCCTAACCTAAACCTAACCCTTACACTGACCGTAAACCTAACCCTATACCGTACCCTAACCCTAACCCTAAACCTAACCCGCACACTAACCCTAAACCTAACCCTAGACCTAACACGTACACTAACCCTATCCCGTACCCTAACCTTAAACCTAACCCGTACCGTAACATTACACTAACACTAACACTAACCCTAACCCTAACCGAAACCCGTACACTAACCCTAACCTAAACCCTAAATCTAACCCTATCCCATACCCTAACCTTAAAACTAACCCGTACCGTAACGCTAATACTAACACTAACCCTAACCCTGACCCTAACCCGTACACTAACCCTAACAATACCCCTAACACTAACGCTAACCCGTACTTAACCCTAACCCTAACCCTAACCCTAAACCTAATTGTAACCGTAACGCTAACCCATACACTAACCCTAAAACTAACCCGTACCCTAACGCTAACGATAACACTAACTCGTACCGTAACCCTATCCCTAACCCTAAACCTGACCCTAAAGCTAACCCCAACCCGTACCCTAACCCTAACCCTAACCCTAAAGCGATCCGTACACTATACCTAACCCTAACCGTAACCCTAAACCTAACCCGTACTCTAACCCTAAACCTAACCCTAACTTGTACCCTAACCCTAACCCTGACCCTGACCGTAACCCGTACCCTAACCCATACCCTAAGCCTAACACATACCCTAACACTAACCCTAAACCTAACCCTAACCCTAACCCGTACCCTAAACCTAAACCTAACCCTTGACCTAACCAGTACCCAACCCTATCATGTACCCTATCCCTAACCCTAACCCGTACCCAAACCCTAACAGTAACAAAACCCATACCCTAGCACTAATCCTAAACCTAACCCTAACCCGCACCCTAAACCTAATCCTAAACCTAACCATAACCCTAACAGGAACCCTAAACCTAACCCTTACCCTGACCCTAACCCTAACCCTATCTCGTACCCTAACCCTAAACTGTACCCTAACCCTAATCCTAAACCTAAACCGTACCCTAAACATAAACGTAAACCTAACCCGTACCAAAACACTAACCCTAACACGTACCCTAACCCTAACCCTAAAACTCACCCTCACACTAAACCTAAACCTAACCCTAGACCTAACATGTACACTAACCCTATCCCGTAACCTAACCTTAACCCTAACCCGTACCGTAAACCTAACACTAACCCTAACCCCAACCCTAACCCTAACCCGTACACTAACTGTAACCCGAACCCTAACCCTAACCCTAACCCGTACCCTAACCCTAACCCTAAACCGTACCCTAACCCTAACCCTAACCCTAACCCTAACCCTAACGCTAACCCGTAGTTAACCCTAACCCTAACCCTAACCCCAAACCTAACTTTAACCGTAACCCTAACTCATACACTAACCCTAAAACTAACCCATACCCTAACGCCAACCATAACACTAACTCGTACCGTAACCCTATCCCTAACCCTAAACCTGACCCTAAACCTAACCCTAACCCTAACCCGCACTCTAAACCTAACCCTAACTCGTACCCTAACCCTAATCCGTAACCTAAACCTAACCCTAACCCTAAACTTAACCTGTACGCTAACCCTATCCCGTACCCTAAACCTAACCCTAACCCGTACCCTAACCCTAACCCTAACCCTATCCGTACACTAACCATAACCCTAACCCGTACCCTAACCCTAACCCGTACCCTAACCCTAACCCAGGGCCTAACTCTAAACCGCACCGTAAAGCTAACCCTAACCCTAGACCTAACCCGTACCCTAACCCTACCCCGAACACTAACCCTAACCCTAACCCGTATCCTAACCCTAAACTAAACCTAACCCTAATCCTAACCCTAACCCTAACCCGTACACTAACCCTAACCCTACCCTAACCCGTATCCTACCCTAACCCGTAGCCTAACCCTAACCCTAACCCTAACCCTAACCATTACCCTAACCCGTACACAAACGCTAAACCTAACCCATACCCTCACACTAAGCCAAACCCGTACCCTAACACGTACCCTAAACCTAAAACGTACCCTTACCCGTACCTCAACCCTAACCCTAACTTGTACCCTAACCCATACCATAAACCTAGCCCTAACCCTAACCCTAAATCTAACTCATACCCTACCCTGACCCCTAACCCATACCCTAACCCTAACCCATACGTAAACCTAACCCTAGCCCCTAAACCTAACCCTACCCGTACCCTAAACCTAACCCTAACCCTAACTCGTACCCTCTCCCTAACCCTAACCGTGACCCTAACCCTAACCCTATCCCATACCGTAACCTTAACACTAACCCTAACACTAAACCTAACCCTAACCCTAACCCTAACCTGTACACTAAACCTAACCCTAACCCGTACATTAACCCTAACCTGTACCCTAAACCTAAAATGATGCCTAACCCTAACCCACACCCTAAACCTAACCCTAACCCTAGACCTAACCCGTACCCTAACCCTATCCAGTACCCTAACCCTAACGCTAACCCGTACCCTAACCCTAACACTAAAACTAACCCTAATGCTAACCCTATCCCGTACACTAACCCTAACCCTAACCCGTACCCTAACACTAACCCGTAGCCTAACCCGAACCCTAACCCTAAACGCTAACCCTACCATAAACCTAACCCTTACCCAAACCCGTACCCAAACATTAAACCTAACCCGAACACTAACACTAACCTAAACCCGTACCCTAACCCGTACCATAACCCTAACCCGGACCGTTACCCGTACCTTAACCCTAACCCTAAACTGTACCCTAAACCGTACTCTAACCCTAACCCTAACCTGTACCCTAACACGTAGCATAAACCTAACCCTAACCCTAACACGTACCCTAACCCTAACCCAACCCTGACCCTAAACCTAAACCTAATCCGTACCCTAAACCTAACCCATACCCTAAACCTAAAGCTAAAGCTAACCCTAACCCTAACCCGTACCCTAAAACTAACCCTAACCCTTGACCTAACCCGTAACCTACCCTATCCCATACCCTAACCCTAACCATAACCCGTACCCAAACCCTAACAATAACCCTAACCCATACTCTAGCGCTAACCCTAAACCTAAACCTAAGCCTAAGCCGCACCCTAAACCTAAACCTAACCCTAACACTAACCATAACCCTTACCCGTACCCTAACCCTAACCCATAACCTAAAACTAACCCTAACTTAACCGTAACCCTAACCCGTACCCTAACCCTAAAACTAATCCGTACCCTAACACAAACCTAACCCTAACCCGTACCATAACCCTATCATTAACCCTAACCCTGACCCTAAACCTAACCATAACCCATACCCTAAACGTAATCCGCACTAAACCTAACCCTAACCCTAAAACTAACCCTAAACCTAACCCTAACCCGTACACTAACCCTAACCCGAACCCTACCCTTAACCTGTACCCTAACCCTACCCGTAGCTTAACCCTAACTCTTACCCTAAACCCTAACCCTAACCCTAACCCTAACCCGTACCCCAACCCGTACCCAAAAGGTAAACCTAACCAGTACCCTAACACTAACCCAAACCCGTACTCTAACCCTAACCCTAACCCTACCCGCACCCTAAACCTAACCCTAACATGTACCGTAACCCTAACCCATAACTTAAACCTAACCCTACCATAAACTTAACCCGTACACATACCCTATCCCGTACGCTAAAGCTAACCCTAACCCGTAACCTAAACTTAAACCTAACCCTAAGACTAACCGGTACATTAACCCTAACCCTAAACCTAACACTAACCCTACCCCATACTCTAACCCTAACCCTAACACTAACCCTAACCCTAACCCGTACCCTAACCCTAACCGTAAACCTTTCCCTAACACTAACCCTAACCCGTACTATAACCCTAACCCTAACCCTAACCATAATCCTAACCTTACTCTAACCCTAAAACTAACACTCACCCTAACACTAAACCGTACTGTAACCCTAACCCGTAACATAACCCTAACCCTTACCTGTACCCGAAACCTAACCCTAACTCGAACCCTAACCCTAACCCTAACCCTTGACCTAACCCGTACCCAACCCTATACCGTACCCTAACCCTAACCCTAACCCGGACCCAAACCCTAACAGTAACCCTAACCCATACCCTAGCCCTAAAACAAACCCTAACCCTAAGCCTAACCCGCACCCTAAACCTAAACCTAACCCTGACCCTAACCATAACCCTAATCCGTACCCTAACACGTACCATAACCCTACCCCTACCCCTAACCCTGACCCTAAACCTAACCCTAACCCGTACCCTAACCCTAACACACACCGAAACCAAACCCTAACCCATACCCTAACCCTAACACGTAACCTAAACCTATCCATAACCCTAAACTCTACCCGTACACTAACCCTAACCCTAACCCTATCCGTACACTAAACCTAACCCTAACCGTAGCACTAACCCGCACCCTAAACCTAAAGCTAACCCTAACCCTGACCATAACCCTTAACCTAACCATAACCCTAACCCTAACACTAACCCTAACACGTACTCTAACACTAACCCTAACCCTAACCCTACCCGTACTCTAACCCTAAACCTAACCCATTCCCTAACCCCACCCTAACCCTAACCCATACCATAACCCTATCACTAACCCTAATCCTGACCCTAAACCTAACCCTAACCCGTACCCTAACCCTAACCCTAACCCGCACCTAAAACTAACCCTAACGCGTACCCTAAACCTAACCAGTACCCTACCCCTAACCCTAACCCTAACCCGTACCCTAAACCTAACCCTAACCCTAACTCGTACCCTAACCCTAACCCTAACCCTGACCCTAAACCTAAACCTAATCCATACTCTAAGCCTAACACATACCCTAAACCTAACCCTAAACCTAACCTTAACCCTAACCCGTACCCTAAACCTAACCCTAACCCTTGAACTAACCCGTACCCAAACCTATCCCGTACCCTAACCCTAAACCTAACACGTACCCAAAACCTAACATTAACCCTAACCCATAACCTAACGCTAACCCTAACCCTAACCCAAAACCGTCCCCTAAACCTAAACCTTAACCTAACCCTAAACATAACCCAATCGTACCCTAACCCTAACCCATACCCTAACCCTAACCCTAACCTTAACCATAACACTGACCCGTACCCTAACCCTAAAACTAACCAGCACCCTAAACTTAACTCTAACCCTAACCCAAAATATAACACTTAACCGCAACCTAAACCTACCCCATACCCTCAACCTAAACCTAACCTTAACCATAACCCTAACCCGTACCATAACCCTAAAACTAACCCGTACCCTAACCCCAACCCTAACCATAACCTGTACACTAACACTAACCCTAACCCTAACCCTGACCCTAAACCTAACCCTAACCCTTACACTAACCCGAACACTAAACCTAACCCGCAACCTATACCTAACCCTAACCCGTAATCTAACTCTAACCTGTAACCTAAACCTAACCCTAAACTTAACCCGTACGCTAACCCTATTCCGTACCCTAAACAAAACCCTAACCCATATCCTAACCCTAACCTAACCCTAAGCTAACCAGTACATTAACCCTAACCCTAACCCTAACACTATCCCTACCCCGTACTCTAACCCTAACACTAACCCTAAACCTAACCCGTGTCCTAAACCTAACCCTAACCCTAACACGCACCGTTAACTTTACCCGTACGCTAACCATAACCCTAAACCTAAACTTAATCGTAACCCTAACCCTAACCCGAATCCCGTACCATAAACCTAACCCTAACCCGCATCCTTAACATAACCCAAAACCTAGACCTAACCCGAAACCTAACCTTAACCCGTACCCTAACACTAACCCTAACCCTAACCCTAACATGTACCCTAACCCTAACCAGTACCCTAATCCTAACCCTAACCCGAACCCTAATTCTAAATTGTACCCAAAACCTTACCCTAACACGTACCCTAACCCTAACCCGCACACTAAAACTAACCCTAACCCTAGACCAAACACGTACACTAACCCTATCCCGTACCCTAACCTTAACCCTAAACTGTACCGTAACCCTAACACTAACCCTAACCCTAACCAAAACCCTAACGCATACACTAACCCTCACCCGAACGCTAACCCTAACCCGTACCCATACCCTAACCCTACCCGTAGCCTAAACCTAACTCTAACCCTAACGCCTAACCCTAACCTTATCCCTAACCCTTACCCTAACCCGTAGCCAAACGGTAAACCTAACCCGTACCCTAACACTAACCCAAACCTGTACTCTAACCCTAACCCTAACCCTAACCATAACCCGCACCCTAAACTTAACCCCAAACCTAACCCAAACTATAACCCTTAACCGTAACATAACACTAACCCATACCCTCAACCTAAACCTAACCTTAACCATAACCCTAACCTGTACCATAACCGTAAAACTAACCCGTACCATAACCCTATCACTAACCCTAACCCGTAACCTAACACTATCCCTAACACTAATCCTGACACTAAACCTAAACCAAACCCTAACCTAACCCTAACCCTAACCCTCACCTAAACCTAATGCTAACCCGTAACCTAACCCTATCCCATACCCTAAACCTAAACCTAACCCGTACCCTAACCCTAACACTAACCGTAACCCTATCCGTACTGTAACCCTAACGAAACCCTAACCCTAACAATAACCCTAACCCATACTCTAACCCTCACCCTAACCCTAACCTAACCCTAACCCGTACTCTAACCCTAACCCGTTCCCTAACACTAACCCTAACCCTAACACTATCCCTAACCCGTATTCTAACCCTAAACCTAACCCTAATTCTAACCCTAACCCATACTAAAACCCTAAACCTAACCCTAACCCTAACCCTAACCCTAACCGTACTCTAACCCGATCCCGTACCCTAACACTAACTCTAACCCTAACCCTAACCCTAACCCTAACCCTAACCCTAACCCTTAACCTAACCCGTACCCAAATGGTAAACCTAACCCGTACCCTGACACTAACCCAACCCGTACTCTAACCCTAAACCTAACCCTAAACCGCACCCTAAACTTAACCATAAACCTAACCCTAACCATAACTCATAATGGTACCCTAATCCTAACCTACACCCGAACCCTAACCCTAACTTTAACCATAACCCTAACCCGTACCTTAACCCTAAAACTAACCCGTCCACTAACCCGGACCCTAACCCTTACCCTAAACCTAACCCTAACCCTGACCCTAACAATAAACCTAACCCGTACCCTAACACTAAAACATATCCTAACCTTAGCCCTAAACCTAACCCATACCCTAACCCTAAACGTAACCCTAACCTGTACCCAAACCCTAACCCTAACTCGTACCCTAACCCTAACCCTAACTCTAACCCGCACACTAAACCTAACCCGAATCCTCGACCTAACATGTACACTAACCCTATCCCGTACCCTAACCTTAACCCTAACCCGTACCCAAACCCTAACAGTAACCCTAACCCATACACTAGCACTAACCCTAACCCTAACCCTAAGCCTAACCCGCACCCTAAACCTGCACCTAACCGTGACCCTAACCATAACCCTTACCCATACCCTAACCCTACCCATACCCTAACACTAACCTTAACCTTAACAATAAAACTATACCGTACCCTAACCTGTACCATAACCCTACCCCTAACCCTAAGCCTGACCCTAAACCTAACTCAAAACTGTACCCTAACTCTAACCCACACCTAAACCTAACCCTAACCCGTGCCCTAACCCTAACCCGTAACCTAAACCTAACCCTAAACCTAAACTTAACCCGTACACTAAACCTATCCCATACCCTAAACCTAACCCTAACCCATACCCTAACACTAACCCTAACCCTATCCATACACTAAACCTAGCCCTAACCCTAACACTAACCCTAACACGTACTCTAACCCTAACCCTAACCTAAACCTAACCCTAACCCGTACTCTAACCCTAACCCATACCCTAACACTAACCCTTACCCTAACCCTAAAACTAACCCGTACCCTAACCCTAAACATAACCCTAACCCGTACCCAACACCTAATCCTAACACGTATCCTAACCCTAACCCTAACCCTAACCCTAACCCTAACCCTAACCCGCAAACTAAACCTAACCCTAACCCTAGACCTAACACGTAAACGAACCATATCCCATACCGTAACCTTAACTCTAACCCGTACCGTAACCCTAACACTAACCCTAAACCTAACCCTAAACCTAACACGTACACTAACCCTAAACCGAACCCTAACCGTAAACCTAACCCGTACCCTAACCCTACCCGTAGCCTAACCCTAACTCTAAACCTAACCCCTAACCAAAACACTAACTATAACCCTTACCCTAACCCGTACCCAAACGGTAAACCTAACAAGTACCCTAACACTAACCCAAAACTGTACTCTAACCCTAAACCTAACCCTAACCCGCACCCTAAACTTAAACCAAACCCTAACACAAACCATAACCATTAACCGTAACCTACCCTAACCCATACCCTAACCCTAACCCTAACCTTAACCATAACCCTAACCCGTACCCTAAGCCTAAAACTAACCCGTACCCTAAACCCAACCCTAACCCTAAACCGTACACTAACACTAACCCTAACCCTAACCCTGAACCTAAACCTAACCCTAACCCGCACCCTAAAACTAACCCTAACACGTACCCTAACCGTAAAACTAACGCGTAGCCTAACCCCAACCATAACCCTAACCCGTACCCTAACACTAACCCTAACCCTAACCCTGACCCTAAACTTAACCCTAAACCGTACACTAAACCTAACCCTAAACTTATCCTGTACCCTAAACCTAACGCTAACCCGTATCCTAACCCTAAACATAACCCTAAGCCTATCCCGTACATTAACCCTAACCCTAACCCTAAAATTAACCCTACCCCATAGTCTAAACCTAACCCTAAACCTAACCCTAAGCCAAACCCTAACCATAACAGTAACACTAACCCGTACTCTAACCCTAACCCTAACCCTCGCCCTAAACATAACCCATACTGTAACCTTACCCCGTACCATAACCCTAACCCTAACCCGTAACCTAACCCTAACCCTAACTCGTACACTAACCCTACACTAACCCTGACCCTAACCCTAACCCTAACCCGTACCCTAAACCTAAACCGTACCCTAACCCCAACCCTAACGCTAACCTGTACCCTAAACCTAACTCTAACCCTAACTCGTACACTAACCCTAAACCTAACCCTGCCCCTAAGCCTAACCCTAACCCGTACCCTAAGCCTAACCCATACCCTAACCCTAACCCTAAACCTAACCCTAACCCTAACCCGTACCCTAAAACTAAACCTAACCCTTGACCTAACCCGTACCCCACCCTATCCCGTACCCTAACCCTAACCATAACCCGTACCCAAACCCTAACAATAACCCTAACCCATACTCTAGCGCTAACCCTAAACCTAACCCTAAGCCTAACCCGCACCCTAAACCTAAACCTAACTCCAACCCTAACCATAACCCGTACCTGTACCCTAACCCTAACCCACATCCTAAAACTAACCCTAACCTTAACCGTAACCCTAACCCATACCTTAACCCTAAAATTGACCTGTACCCTAACCCAACTCTAACCCTAACCCGTACCATAACCCTATACCTAACCCTAACCCTGACCCTAAAACAACCATAACCCGTACCCTAAACCTAACCCTAACTCGTACCCTAACCCTAACCCTGCCCTAACCCTAACCCTAACCCATACCCTAAACCTAAACCGTACCCTAAACCTAATCCTAACCCTAACCCGTACACTAAACCTAACCCTAACCCTAACTCGTACCCTAACCCTAACCCTGACCCGTACCCTAAGCCTAACCCTTACCCTAACCCTAACCCTAAACCTAACCCTAACCCTAACCTGTACCCTAAACCTAAACCTAACCCTTGACCTAACCCGTACCCAACCCTATCCCGTACCCTAACCCTAACCCTAACCCGTACCCAAAACCTAACAGTAACCCTAACCCATACCCTAGCGCTAACCCTAAACATAACCCTAACCTGCACCCTAAAACTAAGCCTAACCCTAATCCTAAACCTAACCCTAAACCTAACCCTTACACTGACCCTAAACCTAACCCTATACCGTACCCTAACTCTAACCCTAAACCTAACCTGCACACTAAACCTAACCCTAACCCTAGACCTAACACTTACACTAACCCTATCCCATACCCTAACCTAAACCTAACCCGGACCGTAACCCTAACACTAACTCTAACCCTAACCCTAACCCGTACCCTAAACCTAACTTTAACTGTAACCCTAACCCGTACACTAACCCTAAAACTAACCCATACCCTAATGCCAACCATAACACTAACTCGTACCGTAACCCTATCCCTAAACCTAAACCTGACCCTAAACCTAACCCAAACCCGTACTCTAACCCTAAACCTAACCCTAACCCACACCCTAATCTTAATCCTAACCCTAACACAAACCATAACCCTTAACCGTAACCTAACCCTAACCCATATCCTAACCCTAACCCTAACCTTAACCATAAACCTAACCCGTACCCTTACCCTAAAACTAACCCGTACCCTAAACCCAACCTGAACCCTAACCCATACCCTAACACTAACCCTAACCCTAACCCTGAACCTAAACCTAACCCTAAACCTTACACTAAACCTGACCCTAACCCTAACCCGCACCCTAAAACTAACCCTAACCTGTACCCTAACCCTACCTGTAGCCTAACCCTAACTCTAACCCTAAGCCCTAACCCTAACACTAACTCTAACCCTTACCCTAACCCGTATCCAAACGGTAAACCTATCCCATACCCTAACACTAACCCAAACCCGTACTCTAACCCTAACCCTAAACCTAACCCTAACCCGCACCCTAAACTTAACTCTAACTCTAACACAAACCATAACCCTTAACCTTAACCTAAACCTAACCCATACCCTAACCCTAACCCTAAACTTAACCATAACCCTAACCCATACCCTAACCCTAAAACTAACCCGTACCCTAAACCCAACCTGAACCCTAACCCGTACGATAACATTAAACCTAACCCTAACCCTGACCCTAAACCTAACCCTAACCCTTACACTAAACCTAAACCTAACCCTAACCCGCACCTTAAAACTAACCCTAACCCGTACCCAAACAGTAAAAATAACCCGTACCCTAACCCCAACCATAACCCTAACCCGTACCCTAACACTAACCCTAACCCTAACCCTGACCCTAAACCTAACCCTAAACTGTACACTAACCCTAACCCTAACCTTATCCCATACCCTAAACCTAACCCTAACCCGTACCCAAACCTTAAACCTAACCCTAAGCCTAACCCGTACATTACCCTAACCCTAACCCTAAAATTAACCCTACCCCGTACTCTAAACCTAACCCTAACATTAACCCTAACCCAAACCCTAACCCTAACACTAACCCTAATCCGTAATCTAACCCTCACCCTAACCCTAACCCTAAACATACTCTAACCCTAACCATAAAACTTACCCTAACCATAACCCTTACTGTAACCCTATCTCGTACCATAACCCTAACCCTAACCCGTAACCTAACCCTAACTCTAACTCGTACACTAACCCTAACCCTAACCCTGACCCCAACCCTAACCCGTACCCTCTACCTAAACCGTACCCTAACCCTAACCCTAACACTAGCACGTACCCTAAACCTAACCCTAACCCTAACTCGTACCATAACACTAACCCTAACCCTGACCCTAACCGTAACCCTAACCCGTACCCTAAGCCTAACCCATACCCTAACACTAAACCTGAACCTAACACTAACCCTAGACCTAACACGTACACTAACCATATCCCGTACCATAACCTTAACTCTAACCCGTACCGTAACCCTAACACTAACCCTAAACCAAACCCGAACCCTAACACATACACTAACCATAACCCTAATCCTACCCGCACCCTAAACCTAACACTAACACGTACCGTAACCCTAACCCATAACATAAACCTAACCCTACCATAAACTTAACCCGTACGCTAACCCTATCCCGTACTCTAAAGCTAACCCTAACCCATAACCTAACCCTAAATCTAACCCTTAGACTAACCGGTACATTAACTAACCCTAACCCTAACCCTAACCCTAACCCTAACCCTAAACCTAACACTAACCCTACCCCATACTCTAACCCTAAACCTAACACTAACCCTAAACCTAACCCGTAACCTAACCCTAACACTAACCCTTTCCCTAACACTAACCCTAACCCGTACTATAACCCTAACCCTAACCCTAACCTTAACCATAATCCTAACCGTACTCTAACCCTAAAACTAACCCTCACCCTAACCCTAACCCATACTGTAACCCTAACCCGTAACATAACCCTAAACCTAACCCGTACCCTAAACCTAACCCTAACTCGTACCCTAACCCTAACCCTAACCCTTGACCTAACCCATACCCAACCCTATCCTGTACCCTAACCCTAACCCTAACTCGGACTCAAACCCTAACAGTAACCCTAACTCATACCCTAGCGCTAACCCTAACCCTAACCCTAAGCCTAACCTGCACCCTAAACCTAAACCTAACCCTGACCCTAACCATAACCCTAACCCGTACCCTAACCCTTACCATAACCCTACCCCTAACCCTAACCCTGACTCTAAACCTAACCCTAACCCGTACCCTAACCCTAACCCACACTGAAAACTAACCCTAACCCGTACCCTAACCCTTAACCGTAACCTAAACCTAACCCTAAACCTAAACTTAACCTGTACACTAATCCTATCCCATAGCCTAAACCTAAACCTAATCCTAGACCTAACACGTACATTAACCATATCCCATATTGTAAACTTAACCCTAACCCATACCGTAACCCAAACACTAACCCTAAACCTAAACCTAACCCTAACCCTAACCCGTACACTAACCCTAACCCGAACCCTAAACCTAACCCGTACCCTAATCCTACCCATAGCCTAACCCTAACTCTAACCCTAACCCCTAACCCTAATACTAACTCTAAGCCTTACCCTAACCCGTACGCAAACAGTAAACCTAACCCGTACCCTAACACTAACCCAAACCCGTACTCATACCCTAACTCTAACCCTAACCTGCATCCTAAACTTAACCCTAACCCTAACACAAACCATAACCCTTAACTGTAACCTAACCCTAACCCATACCCTAACCCTAAAACTAACCCGTACCTTAAACCCAATCCGAACCCTAACCCGTACCCTAACACTAACCCTAACCCTAACCCTGACCCTAAACCAAACCATAACACTTACACTAACCCTAAACCTAACCCTAACCCGCACCCTAAAACTAACCCTAACCAATACCCTAATCGTAAAACTGACCCGAACCCTAACCCCAACCATAACCCTAACCCGTACCCTAACACTAACCCTAACCCTAACACTGACCCTAAACCTAACCCTAAACCGTACACTAACCCTAAACCTAACTTTATCCCGTACCCTAAACCTAACCCTAACCCGTATCCTAACCCTAAACCTAACCCTAAGCCTAACCCGTACATTAACCCTAACCCAAGCCCTAAAATTAACCCTAACCTGTACTCTAAACCTAACCCTAACCCTAACCCAAACCCTAACCCTAACACGAAACCTATCCCGTACTCTAAACCTAACCCTAACCCTCACACTAACCATAACCTGTACAGTAACCCTAACCCGTACCATAACCCTAACCCTAACCCGTAACCTAACTCTAAACCTAACTCGTACAATAACCCTAACCCTAACCCTGACCCTAACCCTAACCCTAACCCTAACCTGTACCCTAAGCCTAACCCATACCTTACCCCTAAACCTAAACCTAACCCTAACCCTAAACCGTACCCTAAATCTAAACCTAACCATTGACCTAACCCGTACCCAACACTATCCTGTACCCTAACCCTAACCCATACCCTAACCCTAACCCTAACCTTAACCGTAACCCTGACCCGTATCCTAACCCTACAACTAACCCGTTTCCTAAACCCAACCCTAAACCTAACCCGCACCATAACCCTAACCCTAACACTAACCCTAACCCGTACTCTAACCCTAACCCTAACACTAACCTAACCGTACTATAACACTAAGCCTAACCCTCACCCTTACCCTAACCCGTACTGTAACACTAACCCGTACCAATACCATAACCCTAACCCGTACCCTAACCGTAACCCTAATTCGTACTCTAACCTAACACTAACCCGTACCCTAAGCCTAACCCATACCCTAAACCTAAACCTAACCCTAAACCTAACCCTAACCTGTACCCTAAACCTAAACCTAACCGTTGACCTAACCCGTACCCAACCCTATCCCGTAACCTAACCCTAAACTAACCCGTACAAACCCTAACAGTAACACTAACCCATTCCCGAGCGCTAACCCTAACACTAACCCTAACCCTAACACTAACCCGCACCCTAAACCTAAAGCTAACCCTAACCCTGACCATAACCTTTACCCTATCCCTAACCCTAAACCTAACACTAACCCTAACCCGTACTCTAACCCTAACCCTAACCCTACCCGTACTCTAACCCTAACCCTAATCCATTCCCTAACCCCAACCCTAACCCTAACCCGTACCATAACCCTATCACTGACCCTAAAACTGTCCCTAAACCTAACCCTAACCCGTACCCTAACCCTAACCCTAACCCGCACCTAAACCTAACCCTAACGTGTACCCTAAACCTAACCCGTACCTACCCCTAACCCTAACCCTTACCCGTACCCTAAACCTAACCCTAACCCTAACTCGTACCCTAACCCTAACCCTAACCCTGACCCTAACCCTAACCCTAACCCGTACCATAAGCCTAACACATACCCTAACCCTAACCTTAAACCTAACCCTAACCCTATCCTGTACCCTAAACCAAAACCTAACCCTTGACCTAACCCATACACTAACCTATCCAGTACCCTAACCCTAAACCTAACATGTACCCAAAACCTAACATTAACCATAACCCATAACCTAGCGCTAACCCTAACCCTAACCCAAACCCGTCCCCTAAACCTAAACCTTACCCTAACACTAAACATAACCCTTACCCGTACCCTAACCCTAACCCATACCCTAACCCTAACCCTAACCTTAACCATAAGACTGACCCGTTCCCTAACCCTAAAACTAACCCGTACCCTAACCCCAAACCTAACCTTAACCCGTAACCTAACCCTATCCCTAACGCTAATCCTGACACTAAACCTAAACCTAACCCTTACCCTAACCCTATCCCTCACCTAAACCTAACCCTAACCCATACCCTAACCCTATCCCGTACCCTAAACCTAACCCTAACCCGTACCCTAACCCTAACTCTAACCCTAACCCTAACCGTACTCTAACCCTAACCCTAACCCTAACCCTAACACTATCCCTAACCCATATTCTAACCCTAAACCTAATCCTAAGTCTAACCCTAACCCGTACTATAACCCTAACCCTAACCCTAAACCTAACATTAACCCGTACTCTAACCCGATCCCATAGCCTAACACTAACTCTAACCCTAACGCCTAACCCTAACCCTACCCCTTAACCTAACCCATACCCAAATGGTAAACCTAACCCATACCCTAACACTAACCAAAACCCGTACTCTAACCCTAACCCTAAACCTAACCCTAAACCGCACCCTAAAATTAACCATAAACCTAACCCTAACCATAACCCTTAAACGTACCCTAACCCTAACCTACACCCTAACCCTAACCCTAACTTTAACCATAACCCTAACCTGTACCTTAACCCTAAAACTAACCTGTCACTAAACAGTACCCTAATGCTTACCCTAAACCTACCCTAACCCTGACCCTAACCATAAACCTAACCCGTACCCTAACCCTAAACCGTATCCTAACCCTAGTCCTAAACCTAACCCATACCCTAACCCTAAACATAACCCTAACCCATACCCAAACCCTAAACCTAACTCGTACCCTAACCCTCACCGTAACTCTGACCCGCACACTAAAACTAACCCGAATCCTAGACCTGACATGTAAACTAACCCTATCCCATACCCTAAACTTAATCCTAACACATACCCAAACCCTAACAGTAACCCTAACCCATACCCTAGTACTAACCCTAACCCTAACCCTAAGCCTAACCCGCACCCTAAACCTAAACCTAACGCTGATCCTAACCATAACCCTTACCCGTACACTAACCCTACCCATACCCTAACACTAACCCTAACTTTAACCATAACCCTATACCGTACCCATACCCGTACCATAACCCTACCCCTAACCCTAACCCTGACCCTAACACTAACCCTAACCCGTATTCTAACCCTAACTCTAACCCTAAACCTAACCCTACCCCGTACTCTAACCCTAACCCGTACCCAAACACTAACCCTTACCCTAACCCTAAACCTAACCCGTACCCTAACCCTAAACGTAACCCTAAACCTAACCCATACCCTAACCCTAACCCTAAACCTAACCCTAACCCTAACCCGTACCCTAAACCTAAACCTTACCCTTCACCTAACCCGTACACAAACCTTTCCCATACTCTAAACCTAACCCTAACCCTAACCCTAACCCGTACCCTAACCCTAACCCTAACCCTAACCTTTACCCTAACCCGAACTGTAACACTAACCCATACCAATACCCTAACCCTGACCAGTACCCTAACCATAACCCTAACTCGTACCCTAGCACTAACCCTAACCCTGACACTAACCCTAACCTAACCCGTACCCTAAACCTAACCCTAACGCGTAACCTAAAGCTAACCCTAACCCTAACCCTGACGCTAACCCTAACCCGTAACCTAAGCCTAACCCATACCCTAAACCTAAACCTAATCCTAACCCTAACCCTAACCTGTACCCTAAACCTAAACCTAACCCTTGACCTAACCTGTACCCAACCATATCCCATAACCTAACCCTAAACTAACCCATACCCAAACACTAACAGTAACACTAACCCATTTCCGAACGCTAACCCTAACACTAAACCTAACCCTAACCCTAACCCGCACCCTAAACCTAAAGCTAACCCTAACCCTAACACTAACCCTAACCTGTACTCTAACCCTAACCCTAACCCTACCCGTACTCTAACCCTAAACCTAACCCATTCCCTAACCCTAACCCTAACCCTAACCCGTACCATAACCCTATCACTAACCCTAACCCTGACCTAAACCTAAACCTAACCCGTACCCTAACCCTAACCCTAACCCGCACCTAAACCTAACCCTAAACATAACCCTTAACCATAACCTACCCGAACCCCTACCCTAACCCTAATCCTAACCTTAACCATAACCCTAACCCGTACCCTAACCCTAAAACTAACCCGTACCCTAAACCCAACCCTAACCCTAAACCGTACACTAACACTAACCCTAACCCTAACCCTGACCCTAAACCTAACCCTAACCCTTACACTAATCCTAAGCCTAACCCTAACCTGCACCGTAAAACTAACCCTAACACGTACCCTAACCGTAAAACTAACCCGTACCCTAACCCCAATCATAACCCTAACCCATACCCTAAGACTAACCCTAACCCTAAGCCTGACCCTATACCTAACCCTAAACCGTACACTAAACCTAACCCTAACCTTATCCCGTACTCTAAACCTAACCCTAACCCGTACCCTAACCCAACCCTAACCCTAAACCGTACCATAACCCTATCTCTAACACTAACCCTGACCCTAAACCTAACCATAACCCGTACCCTAACACTAACCCTAACCCGTACACTAACTCAAACCCGAACCCTAACCCTAACCCATACCCTAACCCTACCCGTAGCCTAACCCTAACTCTTACCCTAACCCCTAACCCTAACCCTAACCCTAAACCTTACCCTAACCTGTTCCCAAAAGGTAAACCTAACCCGAACCCTAACACTAACCCATTCCCTTACTCTAACCCTAACCCTAACCCTAACCCGTACACTAACCCTAACCCTAAGCCTAAACCGCACCCTAAACCTAACCCTACCCTAAACTTAACCCGTAAGCTATCCCTATCCCGTATTCTAAAGCTAACCCTAACCTGTAACCTAACCCTAAACCTAACCCTAAGCCTAATCATAATCCTAACCGTACTCTAACCCTAACCCTAACCCTCACCCTAACCCTAACCCGTACTGTAAACCTAACACGTAACATAACCCTAACCCTAAGCCGAATCCTAACCCTAACCCTAACCGTACCCTAACCCTAACCCTGACCCTAACCCTAACACTAACCAGTAACCTAAACCTAAACCGTAACCTAACCCTAACCCTAACCCTAACCTGTACCCTAAACTGAACCCTAACCCTAACTCGTACCCTAACCCTAACTCTAACCCTGACCCTTACCATAACCCTAACCCATACCCTAAACCTAACCCATACCCTAACCCTAACCATAACCCTTGACCTAACCCGTACCCAACCCTATTCCGTACCCTAACCCTAAGCCTAACCCGTTCCCAAATCATAACAGTAAATCTAACCCATACCCTAGCGCTAACCCTAACCCTAACCCTAAGCCTAAACCGCACCCTAAACCTAAACCTAACCCTGACCCTAACCATAACACTTACCCGTACCCAAACCCTAACCTATACCCTAACACTAACCCTAACCTTAACCATAACCCTACTCCCTACCCTACCCGAACCATAACCCTACCCCTAACCCTAACCCTGACCCTAAACCTAACCCTTACCCGTACCCTAAACCTAACCCAGACCTAAACCTCACCCTATTCCGTACCCCAACCCTAACCCGTAACTTAAACCTAACCCTAACCCTAAACTTAACCCGTAAACTAACCCTATCACGTACCCTAAACCCTACCCTAACCCTAACCCTAACCTTAACCGTAAACCTGACCCGTACCCTAACCCTACAACTAACCCATTTCCTAAACCCAACCCTAAACCTAACCCGCACAATAACCCTAACCCTAACACTAACCCTAACCCGTACTATAACCCTAACACTAACACTAACCTAACCATACTATAACACTTACCCTAACCCTCACCCTTACCCTAACCCGTACTGTAACACTAACCCGTACCAATACCCTAACCCTAACCCATACCCTAAGCCTAACCCTAATTCGTACCCTAACCCTAACCCTAACCCGCACCCTAAACTTAACCCTAACCCTAAAACAAACCATAACCCTTAACCCTAACCTAAACCTAATCCATACCCTAACCCTAAAACTAACCTGTACCCTAAACCCAACCCTAACCCTAACCCGTACCCTAACACTAACCCAACCCTAACCCTGACCCTAAACCAAACAATAACCCTTACACTAACCCTAAACCTAACCCTAACCCTCACCCTAAAACAAACCCTAACCCGTACCCTAACCATAAAACTAACCCGTACCCTAACCCCAAACATAACCCTAACCCGTACACTAACCCTAACCCTAACACTAACCCTAACCCGTACTATAACCCTATCCCTAACACTAACCTAACCGTACTATAACACTAACCCTAACCCGTACCTAACCCTAACCCTAATTCGTACCCTAACCCTAACCCTAACCCGCACCCTAAACTTAACCTAACCCTAAAACAAACCATAACCCTTAACCGTAACCTAACCCTAAACCATACCCTAACCCTAAAACTAACCCGTACCCTAAACCCAACCCTAACCCTAACCCGTACCCTAACACTAACCCAACCCTAACCCTGACCCTAAACCAAACAATAACCCTTACACTAACCCTAAACCTAAACCTAACCCTCACCCTAAAACAAACCCTAACCCGTACCCTAACCGTAAAACTAAACATAACCCTAACCCGTACCCTAACACTAACCCTAACCCTAACCCTGACCCTAAACCTAACCCTAACCCGTACACTAACCTTAACCCTAACCTTATCCCGTACCCTAAACCTAACCCTAACCGGTATCCTAAACCTAAACCTAAACCTAAGCCTAACCCGTACATTAACCCTAACCCTAACCCTAAAATTAACTCTACCCCGTACTCTAAACCTAACCCTAACCCTAATCCTAACCCAAACCCTAACCCTAACACGAACCCTAACCTGTACTCTAACCCTAACCCTAACCCTCACACTAACCATAACCCGTACTGTAACCCTAACCCGTACCATAACCCTAACCCTAAACTGTAACCTAACCCTAACCCTAACTCGTACACTAACCCTTACCCTAACCCTAACCCTAAACCGTAACCTAAACCCAAGCCGTACCCTAACCCTAATCCTATCCCTAACCCGTACCCTAAACCTAACCCTAACCCTAACTCGTACCCTAACCCTCACCCTAACCCTAACCGTAACCCTAACCCTAAACCTAAGCCTAACCCGTACCCTAAACCTAACCCTAATGGGTAACCTAATGCTAACCCTAACCCTAACCCTGACGCTAACCCTAACCCGTACCCTAAGCCAAACCCATACCCTAAACCTAAACCTAATCCTACCCCTAACCCTAACCTGTACCCTAAACCTAAACCTAACCCTTGACCTAACCCGTACCCAACCCTATCCCATAACCTAACCCTAAACTAACCCGTACCCAAACTCTAACAGTAACACTAACCCATTTCCGAGCGCTAACCCTAACACTAACCCTAACAATAACCCTAACCCTCACCCTAAACCTAAGCCTAACCCTAACCCGAATGCCAACCCTAAACCTAACCCTTACACTGACCCTAAACCTAACCCTATACCGTACCCTAACCCTAACCCTTAACCTAACCCCCACACTAAACCTAACCCTAACCCTAGACCTAACATGTACACAAACCCTATCCCGTACCCTAACCTTAAACCTAACCCGTACCGTAACACTAATACTAACACTAACCCCAACCCTGACCCTAAACCGTACACTAACCTAACCTAAACCCTAACCCTAACCCTAAACCGTACCCTAACCCTAACCCTAACCCTACCCCTAACACTAATGCTAACCCGTACTTAACCCTAACCCTAACCCTAACCCTTTACCTAATTTTAACCGTAACCCTAACCCGTACACTAACCCTAAAACTAACCCGTACCCTAACGCTAACCATAACACTAACTCGTACCGTAACCCTATCCAAAACCCTAAACCTGACCCTAAAGCTAAACCTAACCCGTACCCTAACCCTAACCCGATCCGTACACTAAACCTAACCCTAACCCTAAACCTAATCCTAACCCGTACTCTAACCCTAACCCTAACCCTAACCCGTACCCTAACACTAACCAGTAGCCTAACCCGAACCCTAACCCTAAACCCTAACCCTACCATAAACCTAACCCTTACCCAAAACCGTACCCAAATATTAAACCTAACCCGTACACTAACACTATCCCAAACCCGTACCCTAACCCGTACCCTAACCCTAAACCGGACCGTTACCCGTACCTTAACCCTAACCCTAAAATGTACCCTAACCCGTACCCTAACCCTAACCTGTACCCTAACACGTAGCATAAACCTAACCCTAACACTAACACGTACCCTAACCCTAACCCTAACCCTGACCCTAACCCTAAACCTAACCCGAACCCTAAACGTAACCCATACCCTAAACCTAAACCTAAAGCTAACCCTAACCCTAACCCGTACCCTAAAACTAACCCTAACCCTTGACCTAACCCGTACCCAACCCTATCCCATACCCTATCCCATACCCTAACCCTAACCATAACCCGTAACCAAACCCTAACAATAACCCTAACCCATACTCTAGCACTAAACCTAAACCTAAACCTAAGCCTAAGCCGCACCATAAACCTAAACCTAACCCTAACACTAACCATAAACCTTATCCGTACCCTAACCCTAACCCATAACCTAACACTAACCCTACCTTAACCGTAACCCTAACCCATACCCTAGCCCTAAAACTAATCCGTACCCTAACCCAACCCTAACCCGTACCATAACCCCATCATTAACTCTAATCCTGACCCTAAACCTAACCCTAACACGTACCGTAACCCTATCCCGTAACCTAAACCTAACCTTACCATAAACTTAACCCATATGCTTACCCTATCCCGTACACTAAGGTTAACCGTAACCCCGTAACCTAACCCTAAACCTAACCCTAAGACTAACCGGTACATTAACCCTAACCCTAAACCTAACACTAAACCTACCCCATACTCTAAACCTAACCCTAAGACTAACCCTAACCCTAACCCGTACCCTAACCCTAACCCTAACACTTTCCCTAACACTAACCCTAACCCGTACTATAACCCTAATCCTAAACCTAACCCTAACCCTAAACATAATCCTAACCTTACTCTAACGCTAAAACTAACCCTCACCCTAACCCTAACCCGTACTGTAACCCTAACCCGTAACATAACCCTAACCCTAACCCGTACCCGAAACCTAACCCTAACTCGTACCCTAACCCTAACCCTAACCCTTGACCTAACCCGTACCCAACCCTATACCGTACCCTAACCCTAACCCTAACCCGGACCCAAACCCTAACAGTAACCCTAACCCATACCCTAGCGCTAAAACTAACCCTAACCCTAAGCCTAACCCGCACCCTAAACCTAAACCTAACCCTGACCCTAACCATAACCCTAACCCGTACCCTAACCCGTACCATAACCCTACCCCTAACCCTAACCCTGACCCTAAACCTAACCCTAAACCGTACCCTAACCCTAACCCACACCGAAAACTAACACTAACCCGTACCCTAACCCTAACCCATAACCTAAACCTAACCCTAACCCTAAACTTAACCCGTACACTAACCCTATCCCGTAGCCTAAACCTAACCCTAACCCGTACCCTAAACCTAACCCTAACCCTAACCCTATCCGTACACTAAACCTAACCCTAACACTAACACTAACCCTAACCCGTACTCTAACCCTAACCCTAAACCTAACCCTAACCCTAACCCGTACTTTAACCCTAACCCGTACCCAACACCTAACCCTAACACGTATCCTAACCGTAACCCTAACCCTAACCCTAAACCGCACACTAAACCTAAACCTAATCCTAGACCTAACACGTACAATAACCATATCCCGTATCGTAACCTTAAGCCTAACCCGTACCATAACCCAAACACTAACCCTAAACCTAAACCTAACCCTAACCCAACCGGTACACTAACCCTAACCCGAATCTTAAACCTAACCCGTACCCTAACCCTACCCGTAGCCTAACTCTAACTCTAACCCTATGCCCTAACATTAACACTAACTCTAACCCTTACCCTAACCCGTACCCAAACGGTAAACCTAACCCGTACCATAACACTAACCCAAACCCATACTCTAAGCCTAACCCTAACCCTAACCTGCACCCTAAACTTAACCCTAACCTTAACACAAACCATAACCATTAACCGTAACCTAACCCTAACATATTCCCTAACCCTAAAACTAACCCGTACCCTAAACACAAACCTAAACCTAACCCGTACCCTAACACTAACCCTAACCCTAACCCTGACCCTAAACCAAACCATAACCATTACATTAACCCTAAACCTAACCCTAACCCGCACCCTAAAACAAACCCTAACCCATACCCTAACCGTAAAACTAACCCATACCCTAACCCCAACCATAACCCTAACCCGTACCCTAACACTAACCCTAACCCTAACCCTGAACCTAAACCTAACCCTAAACCGTACACTAACCCTAACCCTAAACTTATCCCGTACCCTAAACCTAACCCTAACCCGTATCCTAACCCTAAACGTAACCCTTAGCCTACCCCGTACATTAAACCTAAACCTAACCCTAAAATTAACCCTACCCCGTACTCTAAACCTAACCCTAACCCTAAACCTAACCCAAATCCTAACCCTAACACGAACCCTAACCCGTACTCTAACCCTAACCCTAACCCTCACACTAACCATAACCCGTACTGTAACACTAACCCGTACCATAACCCTAACCCTAACCCGTAACCTAACCCTAACCCGAACTCGTACACTAACCCTAACCCTAACCCTGATCATAAACCTAACGCTAACCCGTATCCTAAACCTAAACCGTACCCTAACCCTAACCCTAACCCGTACCCGTACCCTAAGCCTAACCCATACCCTAACCCTAACCCTAAACCTAACCCTAACCCTAACCCGTACTCTAAACCTAAACCTAACCATTGACTTAACCCGTACCCAACCCTATCCCGTACCCTAACCCTAACCCTAAACCGTAACCAAACCCTAACAGAACCCTAACCCATACCCTAGCACTAACCCTAATCCTAACCCTAACCCGCACCCTAAACCTAAGCCTAACCCTTACCCTAACCCTAACCCTAAACCTAACATTACACTGACACTAAACCTAACCCTACACCGTACCCTAACTCTAAACCTAAACCTAACCCGCACACTAAACCTAACCCTAACCCTAGACCTAACACGTACACTAACCCTATCCCGTACCCTAACCTTAAACCTAACCTGTACCGTAACGCTAAACCAAACCGGTACTCTAACCCTAACCCTAAACCTAACCCTAACCCTAACCCTAAACTTAACCCTAAACCTAACCCAAACCATAACCCTTAACCGTAACCTCACCCTAACCCATACCCTAAACCTAACCCTAACCTTAAACATAACCCTAACCCGTACCCTAACCCTAAAACTAACCCGTACCCTCACCCCAACCCTAACCATAACCGTACCCTAAAACTAAACCTAACCGTAACACTGACCCTAAACCTAACCCTAACCCTTACACTAACCCTAACCCTAATTCTAACCCGCACCCTAAACCTAACCCTAACCCATACCCTAACCCTAACCCGTAACCTAAACCTAACCCTAAACCTAAACTTAACCCGTACGCTAACCCTAACCCGTACACTAACCCTAACCCTAACCCATACCCAAATCATAACCATAACCCTAAACCATACCCTAGCGCTAACCCTAACCCTAACCCTAAGCCTAACCCACACTCTAAAGCAAAACCTAACCCTAACCCTAACCATAACCCTTACCCGTACCCTAACCCTAACCTATACCCTATACTAACCCTAACCTTAATCGTAACCCTAACCCGTACCCTAACCCTAAAACTAACCGATACCCTAACCCCAACCCGAACCCTAGCAAGTACCATAACCCTATCCCTAACCATAACCCTGACCCAAACCTAACCCTAAAACATACCCTAACCCTAACCCGCACCTAAACCTAACCCTAAACCATACCCTAACCCTAACCTGTAACCTAAACCTAACCCTAACCCTAAACTTAACCCGTACACTAACCCTATCCCGTAACCTAAACCTAACCCTAAAACTTACCCTAACCCTAACCCTAACCCTAAACCTATCCGTACACTAACCCTAACCCTAACACTAACACTAACCCTAACCCATACTCTAACCCTAACCCTAAACCTAAAACTAACCCTAACACATAATCTACCCCTAACCCGTCCCCTACACTAACCCTTACCCTAACCCTAAACCTAACCCATACCCTAACCCTAAACGTAACCCTAACCCGTACCCAAACCCTAACCCTAACACGTACCCATCCCCAACCCTAACCCTAACCCTAACCCGCACACTAAACCTAACCCTAACCCTACACCTACCACATACACTAACCCTAACCCGTACCCTAACACTCACCCTAACCCTGACCCTAAACCTAACCCTAACCCGTACACTAACCCTAACCCTAACCCTAACCCGCACCTTAAACCTAACCCTAACCCATACCCTAACCCTAACCTGTAACCTAAACCTAACCCTAACCCTAAACTTAACCCGTACGCTAACCCTATCCCGTACACTAAACCTAACCCTAACCCGTAAACTAACCCTAAACCTAACCCTAAGCCTAACCCGTACATTAACCCTAACCCTAACACTAACACTAACCCTACCCCGTACTCTAACCCTAAACCTAACTTTAACCGTAACCCTAACCCGTACACAAACCCTAAAACTAACCTATACCCTAACGCCAACCGTAACACTAACTCGTACCGTAACCCTATCCCTAACGCTAAACCTACCCTAAACCTAACCCTAACCCGTACTCTAACCCTAACACAAAACCTAACCCTAAAGCGTTCCCTAACCCTAAACCTAACCCTAACCCTAACCCTATCTCGTACTCTAACCCTAACCCTAACCCTAACCGTACTCTAACCCTAACCCTAAACCACACTCTAACCCTAACCCGTACTGTAACCCTAACCCGTACTATAACCCTAAACCTAACCCGTACCCTAACCCTAACCCTAATTCGTACCCTAACCCTAACCCTAACCCTGACCGTAACCCTAACCCTAAACCGTACCCTAAACCTAACCGGTACCCTAACCCTAAACCTGACCCGAACCGTAACCTAAACCTAACCCTAACCCGTACCCTAACCCTAACCCTAACCCTGACCCTAACCCTAACCCATACCCTAAGCCTAACCCATACCCTAACCTTAACCCTAATCCTAACCCTAACTCTAACCCATACCCTAAACCTAACCCTAACCCTTGACCTAACTCGTACCCAACCCTATCCCGTAACCTAACCCTAACCCTAACCCGTACCCAAAACCTAACAGTGACCCTAACCCATACCCTAGCGCTAACTCTAACCCTAACCCTAACCCGTACCCTAAACCTAAACCTAACCCTAACCCTAACCATAACCATAACCCGCACACTAAACATAACCGGAACCCTAGCCCAAACCATAATCCTTAACCGTAACCTAACACTAACTCATAACCTAACACTAACCCAAACCTGAACCGTAACCCTGACCCTTACCCTAACCCTAAAAGTAACCCGTACCCTAACCCCACCCTGACCCAAACCCGCACCTAAACCTAACCCTAACCCTAACCCTAACCCACACCTAAACCTAACCCTAACCCATAACCTAAACCTAACCCTAACCCTAAACTTAACCAGTACATTAACCCTATCCCGTACCCTAAACCTAACCCTAACCCGTACCCTAACCCTAACCCTAACCCTAACCCAATCCGCACTCTAACCCTAACCCTAACCCTAAACCTAACCCTAACACTAACAATAACCCGTACTCTAACCCTAACCCTAAACCTAAAACTAACCCTAACACATAATCTACCCCTAACCCGTCCCCTACACTAACCCTTACCCTAACCCTAAAGCTAACCCATACCCTAACCCTAAACGTAACCCTAACCCGTACCCAAACCCTAACCCTAACACGTACCCATCCCTAACCCTAACCCTAACCCTAACCCGCACACTAAACCTAACCCTAACCCTACACCTACCACATACACTAACACTAACCCGTACCCTAACACTCACCCTAACCCTGACCCTAAACCTAACCCTAACCCGTACACTAACCCTAACCCTAACCCTAACCCGCACCTTAAACCTAACCCTAACCCATACCCTAACCCTAACCTGTAACCTAAACCTAACCCTAACCCTAAACTTAACCCGTAAGCTAACCCTATCCCATACACTAAACCTAACCCTAACCCGTAAACTAACCCTAAACCTAACCCTAAGCCTAACCCGTACATTAACCCGAACCCTAACACTAACACTAACCCTACCCCGTACTCTAACCCTAACCCTAACTTTAACCGTAACCCTAACCCGTACACAAACCCTAAAACTAACCTATACCCTAACGCCAACCGTAACACTAACTCGTACTGTAACCCTATCCCTAACCCTAAACCTACCCTAAACCTAACCCTAACCAGTACTCTAACCCTAACACAAAACCTAACCCTAAACCATTCCCTAACCCTAACCCTAACCCTAACCCTAACCCTAACCCTAACCCTATCCCATACTCTAACCCTAACCCTAACCCTAACCGTACTCTAACCCTAACCCTAAACCACACTCTAACCCTAACCCGTACTGTAACCCTAACCCATACCATAACCCTAAACCTAACCCGTACCCTAACCCTAACCCTAATTCGTACCCTAACCCTAACCCTAACCCTGACCGTAACCCTAACCCTAAACCGTACCCAAACCTAACCGGTACCCTAACCCTAAACCTGACCCGAACCGTAACCTAAACCTAACCCTAACCCGTACCCTAACCCTAACCCTAACCCTAACCCTGACCCTAACCCTAACCCGTACCCTAAGCCTAACCCATACCCTAACCTTAACCCTAATCCTAACCCTAACTCTAACCCGTACCCTAAACCTAACCCTAACCCTTGACCTAACTCGTACCCAACCCTATCCCGTAACCTAACCCTAACCCTAACCCGTACCCAAAACCTAACAGTGACCCTAACCCATACCCTAGCGCTAACCCTAACCCTAACCCTAATCCGCACCCTAAACCTAAACCTAACCCTAACCCTAACCATAACCATAACCTGCACCCTAAACATAACCGTAACCCTAGCCCAAACCATAATCCTTAACCGTAACCTAACCCTAACTCATAACCTAACACTAACCCAAACCTGAACCGTAACCCTGACCCTTACCCTAACCCTAAAAGTAACCCATACCCTAACCCCACCCTAACCCTAACCCGCACCTAAACCTAACCCTAACCCTAACCCTAACCCTAACCCACACCTAAACCTAACCCTAACCCATAACCTAAACCTAACCCTAACCCTAAACTTAACCAGTACGCTAACCCTATCCCGTACCCTAAACCTAACCCTAACCCGTACCCTAACCCTAACCCTAACCCTAACCCAATCCGCACTCTAACCCTAACCCTAACCCTAAACCTAACCCTAACACTAACAATAACCCGTACTCTAACCCTAACCCTAAACCTAACCCTAACCCATACACTAACCCTACCCGTAACCTAAACCTAACCCTAACCCTAAACTTAACCCGTACGCTAACCCTATCCCGTACCCTAAACCTAACTCTAACCCGTACACTAACCCTAAACCTAACCCTAACCCTATCCGCACTCTAACCCTAACCCTAACCCTAACCATTACACTAACCCTAACTCATACTCTAACCCTACACTAACCCTAAACTTAACCCTAACCCGTACTCTAACCCTAAACCGTACCCTAACACTAACCCTTACCCTAACCCTAAACTTAACCCATAACCTAACCCTAAACGTAACCCTAACCCGTACCCAAACCTAACCCTAACACATACCCTAACCCTAACCCTAACCGTAACCCGCACACTAAACCTAACCCTAACCCTAGACCTAACACTTACACTAAACCTATCCCGTACCGTAACCTTAACCCTAACCCGTACAGTAACCCTAACACTAACCCTAACCCTAACCCGTACACTAACCCTAAACTGTACACTAACCCTAACCCTAACCCTAAACGTACCCTAACCCTAACCCTAACACTAACCCTAACCCGAACTCTAACCTAACCCTAACCCTAAACATAACCCTTACCCGTACCCTATCCCTAACACATACCCTAACACTAAACCTAACTTTAACCGTAACACTAACCCGTACCCCAACCCTAAAACTAACCCGTACCCTAACCCCAACCCTTACCCTAACCGGTACCATAACCCTATCCCTAACCCTAACCCTGACCCTAAACCTAACCCTAACCCGTACCCTAACCCTAACCCGCACCTAAACCTAACCCTGTCCCGTACCCTAACACTAAAGTGTAACCTAACCTAACCCTAACCCTAAATTTAACCCGTACACTAACCGGATCCTGTACCCTAAACCTAACCGTAACCCGTGCCCTAATCCTAACCCGTAACCTAAACCTAACCCTAAACTTAACCCGTAAGCTAACCCTATCCCATACCCTAAACCTAACCCTAACCCGTACCCTAAGCCTAACCCTAACCCTAACCCTAACCCTATCCGTACACTAACCATAACACTAACCCTAACCCGGAGTCTAAAGCTAACCCTAACCCTAAACCTAACCCTAAACCGTACTCTAACCCTAACCCGTACCCTAACACTAACACTAACACTAACACTAACCCTAACACGTGCTCTAAACCTAAACCTAACCCTAACTCTAAACCTAACCCGTACTATAACCCTAACACTTACCTTAAACCTAACACTAACCCTAAACCTAACCCTAACCCATACCGTAACACTAACCCGTACCCTATCCCTAACCCTAAACCTAAACCTAACCCTAATCCTGACCCTAAACTTAACCCTAACCAGTACCCTAACCCTAAACCGTACCCTAACCCTAAACCTAAACCTAACCCGTACCCCAACCCTAAACGTAACCCTAACCCGTACCCAAACCCTAACCCTAACACGTACCATAACCCTAAACCGAACCCTAACCCTAACCCTAAACCATACCCTAACACTACCAGTAGCCTAACCCTAACTCTAACCCTAACCCCTAACCCTACCCTAATCCTAACCCTTACCCTAACCCGTACCCAAACGGTAAACCTAACCTGTACACTAACACTAACCCAAACCCGTATTCTAACCCTAAACCTAACCGTAACCAAAACCCGCACCCTAAACTTAACCCCAACTCTAACCCAAACCATAATCCTTAACCGTAATCTTACCCTAACCCATATCCTAACCCAAACCCTAACCTTAACCATAACCCTAACCTGTACCCAAACCCTAACCCTAAAACGTACCCTAACCCTAACCCTAACCATAAACCGCACACTAACCCTAACCCTAACCCTAGACCTAACACGTACACTAACCCTATGCCGTACGCTAAACTTTACCCTAACCCGTACCGTAACCCTAACCCTAACCCTAAACCTAAACCGTACACTAACCCTAATCAGAACCCTAACCCTAACCCTAAACATACCCTAAGAATACCCGTAGCCTAACCCAAACTCTAACCCTAACCCTAACCCTAACCCTAACCCTAACCCCAACCCTAACCCTAACCCATACCATAACCCTAACCCTAAACCTAAACGTGACCCTAACCCTAACCCTAACCCGTACCCTAAACCTAACCCTAACTCGTACCCTAACCCTAACCCTAACCCTAACCTTAACTGTAACCCTAACATGTACCCTAACCCTAAAACCAACCAGTATCCTAACCGCAACCCTAACCCTAACCCGTACCATGAATATATACCTAAACCTAACCCTGACGCTAAACCAAAACCTAATCCGTACCCTAACCCTAACCCGCACCTAAACCTAACTCTAACCCATTCCCTAACCCTAACCCATAACCTAAACCTAACCCTAACCCTAACCCTATCCGTACACTAACCCTAACCCTAACCCTAACACTAACCCTAACCCGTACTCTAACCCTAACCCTAACCCTAAACCTAACCCTAACCCGTACTCTAATCCTAACCCATACCCTAACACAAACACTTACACTAACCCTAAACTTAACACGTACCCTAACCCTAACCCTAATCCGCACACTAAACCTAACCCTAACCCTAGCCCTAACACATACACTAACCCTATCCTGTACCATAAACTTAACCCTAACCCGTGGTGTAACCCTAACAATAACCCTAACCCTAATCCTAACCCAAACCCTAACCTTAAACCGTACACTAACCCTAACCCGAACCCTAACCCTAACCCGTACCCTAAACCTACCTGTAGCCTAACCCTAACTCTAACCATAAAACTTAATCCTAAACCTAACCCTAACCCGGATCCAAATGATTAACCTAACCCGTACCCTAACACTAACCCAAACCCGTACTCTAACCCTAAACCTAACCCGCACCCTAAACTTAATCCTAACCCTAAACCAAACCATAACCCTTAACCGTAACCTAACCCTAACCCATAACCTAACACTAACCATAAACTTAACCATAACCCTAACCTGTACCCTAACCCTAAAACTATCCCGTACCCTATCCACAACCCTAACCCTAACCCGTACCCTAACACTAACCCTAACCCTGACCCTAAACCTAACCCTAAACTTTACACTAACCCTAACCCTAACCCGCACCCTAAACCTAACCCTACCCCATACCCTAACCCTATCCCATAACCTAAACCAAACCCTAACCCTAAACTTAACCCATACGCTAACCCTATCCAGTACCCTAAAGCTAACCCTAACCCGTATACTAACCCTAAACCTAACCCTAACCCGTACATTAACCCTAACCCTAACACTAATACTAGACCTACACCGTACTCTAACACTAACCCTAACCTTACCCGTACCCTAACCCTAACCCTAACACTAACACTAACCCTAGCCCGTACGCTAACCCTAACACTAACCATAAACATAACAGTACTCTAACCCTAACCCTCAGCCTAACCCTAACCGGTACTGTAACCCTAAGCCGTACCAAAACCCTAACACTAACCCATAGCCTAACCATAACCCTAACCCTAACCTGTACCCTAAACCTAACCCTAACCCTGACACTAACCCTAACCCGTACCCTAAACCTAACCCGTACCCTAAAACTAACCCTAACCCTTACCCATACCCTAACCCTAACCCTAACCCTAACTCGTACCCTAACCCTAACCCTGACCCTAACCCTAACCCTAACACTTACCCTAAGCCTAACCCATACCCTAACCTTAACCCTAAACCTAACCCTAACCCTAACCCGTAGCCTTAACCTAAACCTAACCCTTGACCAAACCCGTAACCTACCCTATCCAGTAACCTAACCCTAACCCTAACCTGTACCCAAACCCTAACAGTAACCCTAAACCATACCCTAGTGTTAAACCTAACACTAACCCTAACCTTAACCCGCACCCTAACTCTAAACCTAACCCTAACCCTAACCGTAACTCTTACCCGTACCCTAACTCTAACCCATACCCTACATCTAACCCTAACCCCAACCCTAACCCTAACCCGTACCATAACCCTATCCATAACCCTAACCAAGACCCTAAACCTAACCCTAACCCGTACCCTAACCCTAACCCTAACCGTAACCCGCACCTAAACCTAGCCCTAACCCGTACCCTAACCCTAACCCGTAACCTAAACCTAACCCTAACCCCTAACCTTACTCTAAACCTAACCCTTACCCTAACACTAACCATAACCATAAAACTAACCCTAACATGTACTCTAACCCTAAACCTAACCTTAACACTAACCCTAACCCCCTACTATAACCCTAACCCTAAACCTAACCCTAACCCTAACCCTAGCCCTAACCCGTACCCTAACCCTAACCCATAACCTAACCCTAACCCTTACCCTAAACCTAAACCTAACCCTGACCCTAACCTTAAAACTAACCCGTACCCTAACCATAACCCGTACCCTAACCCTAGCCCTAAACCTAACCCGTACCCTAACCCTAAACGTAACCCTAACCCGTACCCAAATCCTAACCCTAACACTTACCCTAACCCTAACCCTAACCCGCACACTAAACCTAACCAGAATCCTAGACCTAACACGTACACTACCCTATCCCGTACCCTAACCTTTAACCTAACCCGTACCCTAAACCAGCACTAACCCTAACCCTAAACCTAACCCATACCCGTACGCATACACAAACCCTAACCCTAAACCATACCCGAACTCGACCCTAACCCTATCCCGTAGCCTGATATTAACGCTAACCCTAACACCTAAACCTAACCCTAACCCTAACCCTTACCCTAACCCGTATCCAAACATTAAACATAACCCGTACCCTAACACCAAACCAAACCAGTACCCTAAACCATACCCTAACCCTAACCCGTACCGTTACCCGTACCTTAACCCTAACCCTACCCGTACACTAACCCGTACCATAAGCCTAAACCTAACCCTAACCCTAACCATAAACCTAACCCATACCCGATTCCTAACCCTAACCCGTTCCCTAACCCTAACCCGTACCCTAAACCTAACCCTACATGTACACTAACCGTAAACCTAATCCTAACCCTAAACCTAACCCTAAACTACACCGTAACCCTAACCCGTACCCTAACCCTAACCGTAACACCAACCCTAAACCTAACCCTAAACCGTACCCTAACCCATACCATAACCCTAAACCTAACCCGTACCCTAACCCTAATGCTAACCTTAACCGGACCCTAACCCTAACCCGTACCCTAATCCTAACCGTAACTCTAACCCTTACACAACCCCTAACCCTAACACTAACCCATAACCTAAACCTAACCCTAACCTTAACCGTAACCCTAACCCGTACTCTAACCCTAAAACTAACACATACCCTAACGCCAACCCTAACCCTAACCTGTACCATAACCCTATCCCTAACCCTAACCCTGCCCCTAAACCTAACCTTAACATGTACCCTAAACATAAACCTAAAACTAACCCTAAACCGCACCTAAACCTAACCCTAACCGGTAACCTAAACCTAACCCTAAACCTAAACTTAACCGGTAGGCTAACCCTATCCCGTAACCTAAACCTAACCCTAACGCGTAGCCTAACCCTAAACCTAACCCTAAGCCTAACCCATGCATTAACCCTAACACTAACCGTAACACTAACCCTACCCCGTACTCTAACCGTAACCCTAACCCTAACCTGTACTCTAACACTTACCCTAACCCTAACTCTAACCCTAAACCGTACTCTAACCCAAAACCTAAACCTCACACTAACCCTAAACTGTACTGTAACCCAAACTGTACCATAAACCTAACCCTAACACGTACCCTAACCCTAACCCTAACTCGTACCCTAACCCTAACCCTAACCCTGACCCTAACCCTAAAACTAACCCGTACCCTAAAACTAACACTAATGCTAAACCATACTCTAAACCTAACCCTAACCCAGCCATACTCTAACCCTAACCCTAACCCTCACCCTAATCCTAACCCGTACTCTCACCCTAACCCGCACCATAACCCTAAACCTAACCCTAACTCGTTACCTAACCCTAACCCTAACCCTGACCCTAACCCTATCCCTAACCCTAAACAGTACCCTAAACCTAACCCATAGCCTAAACCTAACCCTAACCCTATACCGTACCCTAAACCTAACCTAACCCTAACTCATACCCTAACCCTAACCCTAACCCTGACCCTAAACCTAACCCTAACCCGTACCCTAAGTCTAACCCATACCCTAACCCTAACCCTAAACCTAACCCTAACCCTAATCCCTACCCTAAACCTAACCCTATCCCTTGACCTAACCCGTACCCAACCCTATCCCGTAACCTAACCCTAAACCTAACCCGTACCCTAACCCTAACAGTAACCCTAACCCATACCCTAGCGCTAACCCTAACCCTAACACTAACCCTATCCCTACCCGCACCCTAAACCTAAACCAAACCCTAACCCTAAACATAACCCTTACCCGTACCCTAAATGTAACCCATACCCTAACCCTAACCCTAACCTTAACAGTAACCCTGACCAGTAACCTAACCCTAAAACTAACCCGTACCCTAACTCCAACCCTAAACGTAACCCGTACCATAACCCTATCCCTAAGCTAACCCTAACCCTAAACCTAACCATAAACCGTACCCTAACCCTAAACCTAACCCTAACCCTCATCAAAACCTAACCCTAAGCCTTACCCTAACCCTAACCCGTAATCTAAATGTAACCCTAACCCTAAACTTAACCCGTACGCTAACCCTATCCCCTACCCTAAACCTAACTCTATACCGTACCCTAACCCTAACCCTAACCCTAACACTAAACATAACCTTTAACGGTACCCTATCCCTAACCAATACCCTAACCCTAACTTTAACCGTAACCCTAACCCGTACCCTAAACCTAAAACTAACCCGTACCCTAACAACAACACTAACCCTAACCCATACCCGTACCCTAACCCTGACCCTAAACCTAAGCCTAACCCATACACTAACCCTAACACTAACCCTAACCCACACACTAAACCTAACCCTAACCCCTATCCTAACCCTACCCGTACGGTTACCCGTACCTTAACCCTAACCATAACCCGTACCCTAACCCGTACCTAACCCTAAACCTAACCTGTACCCTAACATGTAGCATAACCCTAACCCTAACCCTAAACCTAACCCTTAACCTAACCCATACCCTACCCTTAACCCTACCCCGTACTCTAACCCTAAACCGTACCCTAGCCCTAACCCTAACCCCTAACCCTAACCCTAACCTGTACCCTAAACCGTACCCTAACACTAACCCGTCCCCTAAGCCTAACCCGTACCCTAAACCTAACCCTAACCCTAACCCTAAACCTGACCCTAACCCTAACACTATCCCGTTCCCTAAACCTAACCCAAACCTTTAACCTAACCTGTACCAAACCTATCCCGTACCCTAACCCTAACCCTAACCTGTACCCAAACCCTAACCATAAACCTAACCCATATCCTAACCCTAAAACTAACCCGTACCCTATCCCCAACCCTAACCCTAAACCATAACGTAACCCTGTCCCTAACTCTAAACCTGACCTGAAACCTAACCCTAACCCTAACTCTAACACTAAACCTACCCCTCACCCGCACCCTAAACCTAACCCTAACTCTAACCCTAAAAGTACCCTAATCCTAAACCTAACCCTAACCCAAACACTAACCCTACCCCGTACTCTAACACTAAACCTAACCCTAACCCGGACCCTAAACCTAACCCGTAAACTAAACCTAACCCTAACCCTAAAATTATCCCGTACACTAACCCTATCCCGTACCCTAAACCAAACCCTAACCTGTACCCTAACCCTAACCCTAAACCTAACCGTATCCGTACACTAACACTAACCCTAACCCTAACACTAAACCGAACCCTCACCCTAACCCTAACCCATACTGTAACCCTAACCCGTACCATAAACCTAACCCTAACCCTAAACTTAACTGTAACCCTGACCCGTACCCTAACCCTAAAACCAGCCCATACCCTAACCCCAACCCTAACCCTAACCTGTACCCTAACCCTATCCCTAACGCTAACCCTGACCCTAAACCTAACCCTAAACCGTACCCTAACCCTAACCCTAACCCGTACCCTAACCCTAACTCTATCCGTACTCTAACCCTAACCCTAAACCTAACACTAACCCTAACCCTAACCCTAACCCGTACCATAAACCTAACACTAACACTAACCCGTACCCTATCCCTAACCCGTACCCTAAACCTAACCTGATGCCTAAACCTAACCCACACTCTAAACCAAACCCTAACCCTAGACCTAACCCGTACCCTAAACCTATCCCGTACTGTAACCCTAATGCTAATCTATCCCTAACCCTAGACCTAATCCATACACTAACCCTAACCCATACCCTAACACTAACCCTAACCCTAAACCTAAACCGTACCCTAACCCTAACCCTAACACTAACACTAACCATAATCCTAAACCTATCCCGTACACTAACCCTAACCCTAACCCGTACCCGTACCCTAACCCTAACCCTAACTCTAACCCTAACACTAACCCTACACCGTACTCTAACACTAACCCAAACCCTAACCCTAACCCGTAACCTAACCTGTAACCTAACCCTAACCCTAACCTATACGCTAACACGTACCATAACCCTAACCCTAATCCTAAACCTAACCCTAAATCTAACCCATACCCTACCCCTCACCCTAACCCATACCCTAACCCTAACTCGTACCCTAACCCTAAACCTTACCTAACCCCTAACCTTAACACTAACCCGTACCCTAAACCTAACCCTAACCCTAACTCGTACCATAACCCTAACCCTAACCCTGACCCTAACCCGCACCCTAAAACTAAACCTAACCCTAACCCTAATCATAAACCTTACCGTCCCCTAACCCTAACCCATTCCCTAAACCTAACCCTAAAATAACCGTAACCCTGACCCGTACCCTAACCCTAAAATTAACCCGTACCCTAACCCCAACCCTAACCCTAACCCGTACACTAACCCTATCCCTAACGCTAACCCTGACCCTAAACCTAACCCTAACCCATACCCTAACACTAACCCTAACCCTAACCCTCACCTAAACCTAACCCTAAACCGTAACCTAAACGTAACCCTAACCCTAAACTTAACTCATAAGCTAACCCTATCCTGTACCCTAAACCTAACCCTAACCCGTACCCTAACCCTAACCCTAACCCTAACCCTAACCGTACTCTACCCTAACACAAACCCTCACCCTAAACCTAACCGTACTGTAACCCTAACCCATACCCTAACCCCAACCCTAAACCTAACCCGTACCCTAACCCTAACCGTAACCCTAACCCACACCTACACCTAACCCTAACCCATAACCTAAGCCTAACCCTAACCCTAAACTTAACCTGTATGCTAAACCTATCCCGTACACTTAACCTAACCCTAACCCGTAACCTAACCCTAAACAAAACCCTAAGCCTAACCCGTACAAAAACCCTAACCCTAACATTAACACTGACCCTACCCCGTACTCTAACCCTAACCCTAACTCTAACCCTAACCCGTACCCTAACCCTAACCCTAACCCTAACCTAACCCTACCCCATAATCTAAACCTAACACAAACCCTAACCCTAACCCGTACTCTAACCCTAACCCTAACCCTAACCCTAGCGCTAACCGTACTCTAACCCTATCACTAACCCTCACCCTAACCCTAACCGTACTATAACCCTAACCCGTACAATAACCCTAACCCTAACCGGTACCCTAAACCTAACCCGTAACCTAAACCTGAGCCTAACAGTAAACTTAACCCGTTCGCTAAACCTATCCTGTACCCTAAACCTAACCCTAACCCGTACCCTAACCCTAAGCCTAACCCAAACCCTATCCATACTCTAACCCTAACCCTAACCCTAACCATAAAACTAACCCTAACCCGTACTCTAACACTAACCCTAACCCTAAACGTAACCCTAACCCTTACGCTAACCCTAACCGTACCCTAACACTAACCCTAAACCTAACACTATCCCTAACCCGTACTCTAACCCTAAACCTAACCCTAACTCTAACCCTAACACGTACTACAACCCTAAAACTAACCCTAACCCTAAACCTAACCTTAACCCGTACTCAAACCCTATCCTGTAGCCTAAGCGTAACTCTAACCCTAACCCCTAACCCTAACACTCACCCTCTTCCTTACCCTATCCCGTACCCAAACGTACCTTACCAAAAGGTACACCTAACCCGTACCCTAACACTAACCCAAACCCGTACTCTAACCCTAACCATAACCCTAACCCTATCCCTAAACCGCACCCTAAACTTAACCCTAAACCTAACACTAAACTTAACCCTTAACCGTACCCTAACCCTAAACCACACCCTAACCCTAACCCTAACTTTAACCGTAAACCTAACCCATAACCTAACTCTAAAACTAACCCGTACCCTAAACCAACCCTAACCCTAACCCATACCCTAACACTAACCCTAACACTAACCCTGACCCAAAACCTAACCCTAACCCGTACACTAACCCTAACCATAACCCTAACCCGCACCCTAAACCTAATCATAACACGTGCCCTAACCCTAACCCATAACCTAAACCTAACCCTAACCCTAAACTTACCCCGTACGCTAACACTATCCCGTACCCTAAACCTAACCCTAACCCGTAACCTAACCCTAAACCTAACCCTAAGTCTTACCCGTATATTAACCCTAACCCTAACCCTAACCCTAACACTAACCCTACCCCGTAATCTAACCCTAACCCTAACCCGTACCCGTACCCTAACCGGTACCCTAACCCTAACCCTAAACCTTTCCCTAACCCTAACACTAACCCTAAACCTTACTCTAACCCTAACCCTAACCCTTACCCTAACTGTACTCTAACACTAACCCTCACCCTAACCCTAACCCGTACTGTAAACCTAACCATAACACGTACCCTAACTCTAACCCGTACCCTAACCCTAACCCTAACTCATAGCCTAACACTAACCCTAACCATAATGCTTACCCGTACCCTAACCCTAACCCATACCCTAACACTAAACCTAACCTTAACCGTAACCCTAACCCGTACCCTAACCCTAAAACTAACCCGTACCCTAACCCTAACCCTAACCCTAACCCGTACCATGATCCTATCCTTAATCCTAACCCTTACCCTAAACCTAACCCTAAACCGTACCCTAACCCTAACCCGCACCTATACCTAACCCTAACCCGTACCTTAACTCTAACCCATAACCTAACCTTAACCCTAACCCTAAACTTAACCCGTACACTAGCCCTAACCTATACCCTAACCCTAACCCTAACCTTAAACATAACCCTAAACCGTACCCTAACTCTAAAACTAACCCGTACCCTTACCTCAACCCTAAACCTAATCCGTACCCTAACACTAACCCTAACCCTAACCCTGACCCAAACCTAACCCTAACCCTTACACTAACACTAACCCTAACCCTAACCCGCACCCTAAACCTAACCCTAACCCGTAACCTAACCCTAACCTGTAAACTAAACCTAACCCTAACCCTAAACTTAACCCTTACGCTAAACCTTTCCCTTACACTAAACCTAACCCTAACCCGTATCCTAACCCTAAACCTAACCCTTAGCCTAACCCGTACATTAACCCTAACCCGAACCCTAACCCAAACACTAAACCTAACCCGTACTCTAACCCTAAACCTAACCCTAACCATACTCTAACCCTAACCCTAACCCTCACCCTAACCCTAACCCGTACTGTAACCCTATACCGTACCATAACCCTAAACCGAACCCGTACCCTAAACCTAACCCTAACTCGTACACTAACCCTAACCCTAACCCTGAACCTAACACTAACCCCAACCCATAACCTAAACCTAACCCGTACCCTAAACCTAACCCTAACCCTAACCCTTACCCTCGCCCGTAAATAAGCGGTAAACCTAACCCATACCCTAACACTAACCCAAACCCATACACTAACCCTAACCCTAACCGTAAACCTAACAGGCACCCTAAACTGAACCCTAACCCTAATACAAACCATAACCCTTAACCATAACCTAACCCTAACCAATACCCTAACCCTAACCCTAACCTTAACCGTAACACTAACCCATACCCTAACCCTAAAACTAACCCGTACCGTAATCCCAAACCTAACCCTAACCCGTACCCTAACACTAACCCTAACCCTAACCCTGACCCTAAACCTAACCCTAACCCTTACACTAATCCTAACCCTAACCCTAACCCGTAACCTAAACCTAACCATAACCCTAAACTTAACCCTTATGCTAACCCTATCCCGTACCCTAAACCTAACCCTAACCCGTATCCTAACACTAAACATAACCCTAAGCCTAAACCATACATTAACCCCAACACTAACCCTAACACTAAACCTACCCCATACTCTGACCCTAACCCTAACCCTGACCCTAACCTGTACACTAACCCTAACCCTAACCCTAACGCTAACCCGTACTTAACCCTAACCCTAACCCTAAACCTAACTTTAAACATAACCCTAACCCATACACTAACCCTAAAACTAACCCGTACCCTAACGCCAACCATAACACTAACTCGTACCGTAACCCTATCCCTAACTAAAAACCTGACCCTAAACCTAACTCTAACCCGTACCCTAACCCTAACCCTAACCCTAACCCTATCCGTAAACTAACCTAAACCTAACCCTAACACTAGACCTAACCCGTACTCTAACCCTAACCCTAACTCTAAAACTAACCCTAACCCCTACTCTAACTCTAACACGTACCCTAACACTAACCCTAACCCTAACCCTAACCCTAACCCTAACCCAAACCCTAACCCTATCCGTACTCTAACCCTAACCCTAACCCTAACCCTAACACTAAAACTAACTTGAACTCTAACCCTAACCCTAAACCTATACGTACCCCTAACCCGTACTCTAACCCTAACCCGAACCCTAACACTAACCCTAACCCTAACACTATCCCTAACCCGTACTCTAAACCTAAACCTAACCCTAACCCTAAACCTAAACCTAACCCATACTCTTACCCAACCCATAGCCTAACACTAACCCTAACCCTAACCCCTAACCCTAAACCTAACCCTAACCCTTACCCTAACCTGTGCCCAAACGGTAAACCTAACCCGTACCCTAACACTAACCCAAACCCGTACTCTAACCCTAACCCTAACTCTAACCGTAAACCGCACCCTAAACTTAACCCTAACCCTAACCATAACCCCTAACCATACCCTAACCCTAACCCTAACTCGTACCCTAAAACTAATGCTTACCCTAACCCTAACTCGTAACCTAAACCTAACCCGTACCAACCCTAACCCTAACCCTAACGCTAACCCCTACCCTAAACCTAACCCTAACCCTAACTCGTACCCTAACCCTAACACCAACCCTGACCCTAAACCTAACCCTAACCCGTACCCTAAACCTAACCCATACCCTAATCCTAACCCTAAACCTAACCCTAACCCTATCCCGTACCCTATACCTAACCCGAACCCTTGATCTAACCCGTACCCAACCCTATCCCGTACCCTAACCCTAACCCGTACCCAAACCCTAAGAGTAACCCTAACCCATACCCTAGCGCTAAACATAACCCTAACCCTAAGCCTAACCCGCACCCTAAACCGAAAACTAACCCTAACCCTAACCATAACCCTTAACCGTAACCTAACCCTAACCCATACCCTAACACTAACCCTAACCTTAACCATAACCCTAACCAGTAACCTAACCCTAAAACTAACCCATACCCTAACCCCAACCCGAACCCTAACCCGTACCCTAACACTAACCCTAACCCTAAACCTGACCCTAAACCTAACCCTAACACTTATACTAACCCTAATCCTAACCCTAAACCGCACCCTAAACCTAACCCTAACCAGTACCATAACCCTAACCCGTATCCTAAACCTAACCCATACCCTAAACCTAAACCTAACCCTAAACCGTACCCTAAACCTAACCCTAACCCGTACCCTAACCCGTACCCTAACCCTGACCCTAACCCTAACCCTTACCCGTACCCTAAGCCTAACCCATACCCTAACCCTAAACCTACCCTAACCCTAACCCAAACCCGTACCCTAAACCAAAACTTAACCCTTAAGCTAACCCGTAACCTAAACCTAACCCTAACCTGTACCCAAACACTAACAGTAACCCTAAACCATACCCTAGCGCTAACACTAACCCTAACCCTAACCCTAACCCTACCCGTACCCTAACCCTAACCGATACCCTAAACCGAACCCTAAACTGAACCGTAACCCTGACCCATACACTAAATCTAAAATTAACCCGTACCCTAACACCAACCCTAACCCTAACATGTACCCTAACCCACACCAAACCTAACCGTAACCCGTAACCTAAGTCTAACCCTAACCCTAAACTTAACCCGTACACTAACCCTAACTCGTACCCTAAACCTAACCCTAACCCGTAACCTAACACTAAACCTAACCCTTACATTAACCCTAACCCTAACACTAACACTAACCCTACCCCATACTCTAACCCTAACCCTAACTCTAACCCTAACCCGTACCCTAACCCTAACCCTAACCCTAACCCTAACACTAACCCTACCCCGTACTCTAACCCTAACACAAACCCTAACCATAAACCATACCCTAACTCTAACCTTAACCCTAACTCTAACACTAACCCTAACCCGGACTCTAACCCTAAACCTAACCCTAACCCTAACCGTACACTAACCGTAACACTAACCCTCACCCTAACCCTAACCGTACTGTAACCCTAACCCGTACCATAACCCTATCCCTAACCCTAAACTTAATCGTAACCCTGACCCGTAACCTAACCCTAAAACTAACCCGTACCCTAACCCCAAACTTAACCCTAACCCGTACCCTAACCCTATCCCTAACGCTAACCCTGACCCTAAACCTAAACCTAACACGTACCCTATCCCTAACCCTAACCCTAATCCTCACCTAAACCTAACCCTAACCCATACCCAAACCCTAACCCGTAACCTAAACCTAACCCTAACCCTAAACCTAACCCTAACCCGTACTCTAAATCTATCCCATAGCCTAACACTAACTCTAACCCTAACCCCTAATCCTAACGCTAACCCTTACCTAACCATACCCAAACGGTAAACATAACCCGTACCCTTACACTAACCCAAACCCGTACTCTAACCCTAACCCTAACCTTAACCCTAAACCGCACCCTAAACTCTAACCCTAACCCTAACGCTAACCATAATCCTTAACCGTACACTAAACCTAACCCTAACTCGTAACCTAACCCTAACACTGACCCTAACCCTAACCCGTACACTAAACCTACCCCGTACTCTAACCCTAACCCTAACCCTAACCCTAACCCTAACCCGTACCCTAACCCTAAACCTAACTCTAACCCTAACCCTCACAATAACCCTAACCCGTACTCTAACCCTAACCCTAACCCTAACCCTAACCGTACTCTAAACCTAACCCTAACCCTCACCCTAACCTTAACCCGTACTGTAACCCTAACCCGTACCAATACCCTCATCCTAACCCATACCCAAACCCTAACCCTAACTCGTACCCTAACCCTAACCCTAAAACTGACCCTAAACCTAACCCTAACCTGTACCCTAAACCTAACCCGTACTCTAACCGTAACCCTAACCCTAACCCGTACCCTAAACCTAACCCTAAAACATACCTTAACGCTAACCCTAACCCTAACACTGACGTTAACCCTAACCCTAACTCGTACCCTAAGCCTAACCCATACCCTAAACCTAACCTTAATCCAAACCGTAAACCTAACCCGTACCCTAAACCTAACCCTAACCCTTGACCTAACCCCTCCCCAAACCTATCCCATAAACTAACCCTCACCCTAACCCGTACCCAAACCCTAACAGTTACCCTAAACCATTCCCTAGCGCTAACCCTAAACCTAAACCTAAACCTATCCCGCACCCTAAACCTAAAGCTAACCCTAATCCTAACCATAACCCTTACCCGTACCCTAAACCTAACCCATACCCTAACCCTAACCCTAACTTTAACTGTAACCTTATCCCATACCCTAAACCTAAAAGTAACCCATACCCTAACCCCAACCTTAACCCTAACCCGTACCATAACCCTAACACTAACCTGCACCTAAACCTAAACCTAGCCCGGAACCTAAACCTAACCCTAACCCTAAACTTAACCCGTAAGCTAACCCTATCCCGTAACCTAAACCTAAACCTAACCCGTAGCTTAACCCTAACCCTAACACTATCCGTACACTAACACTAACACTCACCCTAACACTAACACTAACCCTAACCCGTACTCTAACACTAACCCTAACCCTAAACCTAACCCTAACCCGACTCTAACCCTAAACATAACCTTAACTCTAAAGCTAACCCGTACTATACCCCTAACCCTAAAGCTAACCCTAACCCTAGCCGGTACAGTAACCCTAACCCGTACCCTAAACGTAACCCTAACCCGTAACCTAACCCTAAACAGTACCCTAACCCTAACCCTAAACCTAAACTGTACCCTAACCCTAAACGTAATGCTAACCCGTACCCAAACCCTAACCCTAACACGTACCCAAACCTAACCCTAACCCTAACCTGCACACTAAACCTAACCCTAAACCTAGACCTAACATGTAAACTACCCCGATACCGTACCCTAACCTTAACCCTCACCGGTATCGTAACCCTAACACTAACCCTAACCCTAACCCTAACCCTAACCCTAATCCTAACCCTAACCCTAACCTGTACACTAACCCTAAACTGAACCCTAACCCTAACCCGTACCCGTACCCTAACCCTACCCGTATCCTACCACTAACTCTAACCCTAACCCCTAACCCTAACCCTAACCCTAACCATTACCCTAACCCGTACCCAAACGGTAAACCTAACCCGTACCCTAACACTAACCCAAACCCGAGCTCTAACCCTAACCCTAACCCTTACCCTAACCCTAACCCGTACAGTAACCCTAACGCGTAACCTAACCCTAACCCCAAACCTAACCCTAATCTTGAACCTAAACCTAACCCTAACCCGTACCCTAACCCTAAACCGTACCCTAACCCTAAACCTAAACCTAACCCGTACCCTAACCCTAAATGTAACCCTAACCCATACCCAAAATCTAACCCTAACACGTACCGTAACCCTAACCCTAACCCTAACCCTAACTCATACACTAACCCTAACCTGAACCCTAACCCTAACTGTAACCCGTATCCTAACCCTACCCGTAACCTAACCCTAACTCTAACCCTAACCCCTAACCCTAACCCTAACCCTAAACCGCACCTAAACCTATCCATAACCCTAACACTAACCCGCACCTAAACCTAACACTAACCCATACCCAAACCCTAACCCGTAACCTAATCCTAAACCTAATCCTAACACTATCCCTACATCGTACTCTAAACCTAAACCTAACACTAAATCTAACCCTAACACGTACTATAAACATAAACCTAACCCGTACCCTAACACTAACCCAAACCTGTACACTAAACCTATCCCGTAGCCTAACACTAAGTCTAACCCTAACCCCTAACCCTAAACCTAACCCTAACCCTAACCCTTACCCTAACACGAACCCAAACATTAAACCTAACCCGTACCCTAACACTAACCCAAACCCGTACTCTAACCCTAACCTTAACCCTAACCCTAACACTAATCCTAACCCGAACTCTAACACTAACCCTAAACCTAAACATAACCCTAACCCATTCTCTAACCCTAAACCTAACCCTAACACTAACCCTAACCCCCTACTATAACCCTAACCCTAAACCTACGCTAACCCTAACCCTAACTCGTACCGTAACCCGAAATCGTACCCTAAACCTAACCCTAAACCTAACCCTAACGCTGACCCTAGCCCTAAACCTAATCCCGTACACTAACCCTAAACCTAACCCACATCCTAAACCTAACCCTAAACCTAGACCTAAACCGTATCCTAACCCTAACCCGTACCCTAACACTAACCCTAACCCTATCCCGTACCATAACCCTAACACTAACCCTGACCCGTACACTAACCCTAAACCGTACCCTATCCTTAACCCGATGCCTAACCCTAACCCACACCCTAAAACTAACCCTAACCCTAGACCTAAACCGTAACATAAACCTATCCCGTAACCTAACCCTAACGCTAACCTGTACACTAACCCTAACACTAACACTAACCCTAATCCTAAAACTATCCCGTACACTAATCCTAACCCTAAACGTAACCCGTACCCTAACCCTAACCCTAACCCTAAACCTAACCCTAACCCTGACCCTAACCCTAACCCTAATCCCGTACCCTAACCGTAACCCTAACCCGCATGCTAAACCTAACCCTAACCCTAACCCTAACACGTACCATAAACCTAACACTAACCCTAACCCGTACCCAAACCCTAACACGTACACTAACCCTAACCCGATGCCTAACCCTAACTAAAACCCTAAAACTAACCCTAACCCTCGACCTAACCCGTACCATAAACCTATCCCGTACCCTAATCTTAATGCCAACCTGTACCCTAACCCTAACCCTAACCCTAACCTGTACCCTAACCCTAACCCGTACCGTTACACGTACCTCAACCCTAACCCTAACCCGTACACTAACCCGTAACCTAACCCTAACACTAAACTGTATGCTAACACGTACCATAACGCTAACCCTAATCCTAACCCTACCCTAATCCTAACCCATGCCCTACCCCTCACCCTAACCCATACCCTAACCCTAACACTTACCGTAACCCCTAAACCTAACCCTAACCCGTACCCTAAACCTAACCCTAACCCTAACCCGTACCCTAACCCTAACCCTAACCCTAACCCTGAACCTAACCCTAACCCTAACCTGTATTCTAACCCTAATCCGTACCCTAACCCTAACCCTAACACTAACCCTAAACCTAACCCTAACCCGTACAGTAACCCTAACCCGTACCCTAACCCTAACCCTAAAACTAAACCTAACCCTAACCCTGACCCTACACCGAACCCTAACCCGTACCCTAACCCTAAACCGTACCCTAACCCTAACCCTAAACCTAACCCGTACCCTAACCCTAAACATAACGCTAACCCGTACCTAAACCCTATCCCTAACACGTACCCTAACCCTAACCCTAACCCTAACCCGCACACTAAACCTAACCCTAACCCTAGACCTAACACATACACTAACTCTATCCCGTACCCCAGCCTTAATCCAAACCTGTACCGTAACCTTAACACTAACCCTAACCCTAACCCGTACCCATACACTAAACCTAACCCGAACCCTAAAACTAACCCTAACCCGTACCCTAACACTAACACATAACCTAAACCTAACCTAACACTAAACTTAACCCATACGCTAACCCTATCCTGTACCCTAAACCTAAACCTAACCCGTAACCTAACCCTAACCCTAACCCTATCGGTACACTAACCCTAACCCTAACCCTAACCCGTACCATAACCCTAACCCGAACCCTAACCCTAACCCTAACCCGTACCCTAACCCTACCCGTTTCCTAACCCTAACCCTAAATATAATCCCTAACCCTAACACTAACCCTAACCCTTACCCTAACCCGTACCCTGGCGGTAAACCTAACCTGTACCCTCACACTAACCCAAACCCGTACTCTAACCCTAACCCTAACCCTAACCCGCACCCTAAACTTAACCCTAACCTTAACCCAAACCATAAACCTTAACCGTAACCTAACCCTAATCTATACCCTAACCATAACCCTAACCTTAACCATAACCTTAACCCGTACCCTAATTCTAAAACTAACCTGTACCCTAACCCCAACCCTAACCTTAAAACGGACCCTAACACTAACCCTAACCCTAACCCTGACCCTAAACCTAACCCTAACCCTTATACTAACCCTAACCCTAACCCTAACACACACCCTAAACCTAACCCTAACCCGTACTCTAACCCTAACCCTAACTCTAACCCTAACCCGTACCCTAAACCTAACCCTAACCCTAACCCTAACACTAACCCTACCCCAAACTCTAACCCTAACACAAACCCTAACCCTAAACCGTACTCTATCCCTGACCCTAACCCTAAACCTAACCCTAACCCTATCCGCACTCTAACCCTAACCCTAACACTAAACCTAACCCGTACTCTAGCACTAACCCTAAACCTAAACGTAACCCTAACCCATGCGCTAACCCTAACCCATACCCTAACACTAACCCTAAACCTAACACTATCCCTAACCCATACTCTAACCCTAAACCTAACCCTATCTCTAACCCAAACCCCTACTATAACCCTAAACCTAACCCTAACCCTAACCCTAACCCGTACTCTAACCCTATCCCGTAGCCTAACACAAACTCTAAACCTTACCCCTAACTCTAACCCTATCCCTAACCCTTACATAACCCGTACCCAAACGGTAAACCTAACCCATTTCCTAACACTAACCCAAACCCGTACTCTAACCCTAACCCTAACCCTAACCCTAAACCGCACCCTAAACTTAACCCTAACCCTAACGCTAACCATAACCCTTAACCGTACCCTAACCCTAACCCTAACTCGTACCCTAACCCTAACACTGACCCTAACACTAACCTGTACACTAACCCTAACCCGTACTCTAATCCTAACCCTAACCCTAACCCAAACCCGCACCCTAAACTTAACCCTGACCCTAACCCAAACCATAACCCTTAACCGTAACCTAACTCTAACCCATACCCTAACCCTAACCCTAACATTAACCGCAACCGTAACCCGACCCTAACCCTAAAACTAACCCGTACCCTAACCCCAACCCTAACCCTAACCCGTACCCTAACACTAACCCGTACCCTAACACTAAAACTTACCCTAACCATAAACCTAAACCGTACCCTAACCCTAAACGTAACCCTAACCCATAGCCAAACCCTAACTCTAACCCGTACCCTAACCTTAACCCTAACCCTAAACCGCACACTAAACCTAACCATAACCCTAGACCAAACACGTACACTAAACCTATCCCATAACGTAAACTTAACGCTAAACCGTACCGTAAACCTAACACTAACCCTAACCCTAACCCTAACCCTAATCCGTACACTAACACTAACCCGAACCCTAACCCTAACCCTAACCTGTACTCTAAACTAACCCTAACCCTAACCCTAACACTAACCCGTACACTAACACTAACCCGAACCCTAACCCTAACCCTAACCTGTACTCTAAACTAACCCTAACCCTAACCCTAACCCTAACCCTAACAATAACCCTAACCCATACTCTAAACTAACCCTAACCCTAAACCTAACCCTATCCCGTATTCTAACCCTAACCCTAAACCTAACACTAACCATAACCCTAACACTAAACCTAACCCGTTCTCTAACCCTAAACCTAACCCTAACACTAACCCTAAACCCTACTATAACCCTAACCCTGAACCTAACCCTAACCCTAACCATAACTCGTACCGTAACCCAAACCCGTACCCTAACCCTAACCCTAACCCTAAACCTAAACCTAAACCTAACCCTGACTGTAACCCTAAACCTAATCCCGTACCCTAACCCTAACCCACATCTAAACCTAACGCTAACCCTAGACCTAACCCGTGCCCTAACCCTAACCCGTACCCTAACACTAACCCCAACCCTAACCCTAACCCATACCATAACCCTAATGCTAACCCTAACCCGTACCCTAAACCTAACCCGTACTCTATCCCTAACCTGATGCCTAACCCTAACCCACACCCTAAAATGAACCCTAACCCTAGACCTAAACCGTACCCTAAACCTAAACCACAACCTAACCCTAACCCTTACTTTAAAAGTCACCCTAACCCGTACCCTAACCCTAAAACTAACCCGTACCCTAACCCCAACCTTAACCCTAACCCATACCCTAACACTAACCCTAAACCTTACCCTGACCCAAAACCTAACCCTAACCCGTACACTAACCCTAACCCTAACCCTAACCCTAACCTGCAACCTAAACTTAACCCTAACCAGTACCCAAACCCTAACCCGTAACCTAAACCTAACCCAAACCCTAAACTTAACCCATACGCTAACCCTATCCCGTACCCTAAACCTAACACTAACCCGTAACCTAACCCTAAACCTAAAGCTAAGCCTAACCCGTACATTAACCCTAACCATAAACCTAACACTAACCCTAACCCGTACTCTAACCCTAACCCTAACCCTAACCCTAACCTTCTACCGTACCCTAACCCTAACCCTAACCCTTTCCCTAACGCCAACAAAAACCCTAACCCGTACTCTATCACTAACGCTAACCCTAACCCTAACCCTAAACCTAACCCGTACTATAACCCTAACCCGTGCCATAACCCTAACCCTAACCCGTACCCTAACACTAACCCCAACCCTAACCCTAACCCATAACACAACCCTAACGCTAACCCTAATCCATACCCTAACCCTAACCCGTACCCTAACCCTAGAACTAACCCGTACCCTAACCCCAACCCTAACCCTAATCCGTATCATAACCCTATTCCTAACCTTAACCCTGACTCTAAACCTAACCCTAACCCGTACCCTAACCGTAACCCGCACTTAAACCTAACCCTAACCCGTACCCTATCCCTAATCCTAACCCGTAGCCTAACCCTAACCCTAACCCTATCCGTACACTAACCCTAACCCTAACCCTAACACAAACCCTTACCGTACTCTAACCCTAACCCTAACCCTAATCTGTACCCCAAAACTAACCCTAACCATAACTCGTACCCTAACCCTAACCCTAACCCTGACCCTAATGCTAATCCTAACCCGTACCCTAAGCCTAACCCATACTCTAATCCTAACCCTAAACCTAACCCTAACCCTAACCCGTACACTAAATCTAACCCTAACCCTTGACATAACCCGTACCCAACCCTATCCCGAACCCTTACCCTAACCCTAACCCATACCCTAGCTCTAACCCTAACCATAACCCGCACCCTAAACCTAAACCTAACCCTAACCCTAACCATAACCCTTAACCGTACCGTAACCCTAACCCATACCCTAACCCTAACCCTAACCTTAACTGTAACCCTAACATATACCCTAACCCTAAAACTAACCAGTAACCTAACCCCAACCCCAACCCTAACCCGTACCATAACCCTATCCCAAACGCTCACCCTGACCCTAAACCTAACCCTAACCCGTACCCTAATCCTAACCCTACCCCTAACCCTAAACCTAACCCTCACCTAAACCTAACCCTAACCCGTACCCTAACACTAACCCGTAAACTAAACCTAACCTAACAATAAACTTAACACATACACTAACCCTATCCTGTACCCTAAACCTAACCCTAACCTGTAACCTAACCCTAACACTAACCCTAACCCTATCTGTACACTAACACTAACCCTAACCCTAACACAAACCCTAACCATACTCTAACCCTAACGCTAACCCTAAACCTAACCCTGACCCTAACCCTAACCCTAACCCATACCTTAAACCTAACCCGTACACTAACCCTAACACTAACCCTAATCCGTACCCCAAACCTAACACTAACCATAACTTGTACCCTAACCCTACCCTGCCCTGACCCTAATCCTAATCCTAACCCGTACCCTAAGCCTAACCCATACTCTGATCCTAAACCTAACCCTAACCCTAACCCGTACAGTAAACCTAACCCTAACCCTTGACCTAACCCGTACCCAACCCTATCCCGAAACCTTACCCTAACCCTAACCCATACCCTGGCTCTAACCCTAACCCTAACCCGCACCCTAAACCTAAACCTAACCCTAACCATAACCCTTAACCGTACCGTAAACCTAACCCATACCTTAACCCTAGCCCTAACCTTAACCATAACCCTGACCTGTATCCTAACTCTAAAACTAACCGGTACCCTAACCCCAACCCTAATCCTAACCCGTAACATAACCCTAACCCAAAGGCTAACCCTGACCCTAAACCTAACCCTAACCCATACCCTAACCCTAAACCGTACCCGTACCCTAACCCTAAACCTAACCGGTACCCTAACCCTAAACGTAACGCTAACCCGTACCCAAACACTATCCCTAACACGTACCCTAACCCTAACCCTAACCCGCACACTAAACCTAACCCTAACCCTCGACCTAACACGTACACTAATTCTATCCCGTACCCCAGCCTTAATCCAAACCCATACCGTAACCTTAACACTAACCCTAACCCTAACCCGAACCCGTACACTAACCCAAACCCGAACCCTAAACCTAACCCTAACCCGTACCCTAACACTAACCCGTAACCTAAACCTAACCTAACACTAAACTTAACCCATACGCTAACCCTATCCTGTACCCTAAACCTAATCCTAACCTGTAACCTAACCCTAAACCTAACCCTAAAGCTATCGGTCCACTAACCCTAACCCTAACCCTAACCCTAACCCGTAGCCTAACCCTAAACTGAACCCTAACCCTAACCCTAACCCTAACCCTACCCGTTTCCTAACCCTAACCCTAAATATAACCCCTAACTCTAACACTAACCCTAACCCTTACCCTAACCCGTACCCTGGTGGTAAACCTAACCCGTACCCTAACACTAACCCAAACCCTTACTCTAACCCTAACCCTAACCCTAAACTGCACCCTAAACTTAACCCTAACCCTAACCCAAACCATAAACCTTAACCGTAACCTAACCCTAATCCATACCCTAACCATAACCCTAACCTTAACCATAACCCGAACCCGTACCCTAACTCTAAAATGAACCCGTACCCTAACCCCAACCCTAACCTTAATACGTACCCTAACACAAACCCTAACCCTAACCCTGACCCTAAACCTAACCTTAACCCGTACCCTAACCCTAATCCGTAACCTAAACCTAACCGTAACCCTAAACTTAACCCGTACGCTAACCCTCTCCCATACCCTAAACTTAACCCTAACTCATATCCTAACCCTAAACCTAACCCTAAGCCTAACCCGTACATTAACCCTAAACCTAACCCTAACCATACTCTAACCCTAACACTAACCCTCACCTTAACCCTAACCCGTACTGTAAACCTATACTGTACCATAACCCTAAAATTAACCCGTATCCTAAACCTAACCCGTACCCTAAACCTAACCCGTACACTAACCCTAACCCTAACCCTAAACCGTACCCTAAACCTAACTCTAACCCTAACCCGTACCTTAACCCTAACCCTAACCCTGAACCTAACCCTACCCCTAACCCGTACCCTAAGCCTAACCCTAAACCTAACCCTAACCCTAACCCTAAACTTAACCCATACGCTACCCCTATCCCGTACCCTAAACATTCCCTAACCCGTATCCTAACTCTAAACCTAAACCTAAGTCTAAACCGTACATTAACCCCAACCCTAACACTAACACTAACACTAATCCTCCCCAGTACTCTAACCCTAAACCTATCCCTAACCCTAAACCGTACCCTAAACCTAACCCTAAACCTAACCTGTACATTAACCCTAAACGTAACCCTAACCCGTACCAAAACCTTAACCCTAACACGTACTCTAACCTTAACCCTAAACCTAAACCGCACACTAAACCTAAACCTAACCCTAGACCTAACACGTACACTAATCCTATCCCGTACCCTAACCTTAACCCTAACCCGTACCGTAACCCTAACACTAACACTAACCCTAACCCTAACCCGTACACTAATCCTAACCCGAACCCTAACCCTAACACTGACCCGTACCCTATCCTTAAACCTAACCCTAACCCTAAAACTAACCCGTACTTAACACTAACCCTAACCCTAACCCTAACCACACTCAAACCGTTACCCTTACCCATTCCCTAACCCCAACCCTAACCCTAACCCGTACCATAACCCTATCGCTAACCCTAACCCTGACCCTAAACCTAAACCTAACCCGTACCCTAACCCTAACCCTAACCCGCACCTAAACCTAAACCTAACGCGTACCCGAAACCTAACCCGTACCCTACACCTAAACCTAACCCTTACCCGTACCCTAAACCTAACCCTAACCCTAACTCATACCCTAACCCTAACCCTAACCCTGACCCTAACCCTAACCCTAACCCGTACCATAAGCCTAACACATACACTAACCCTAAACCTAAACCGAACCCTAACCCGTACTCTAACCCTAACCCATGCCCTAACACAAACACTTACACTAACCCTAACACATACCCTAACCATAACCCTAACATTAACCCACACACTAAACCTAACCCTAACCCTAGACATAACCCGTACCCTAAAACTATCCCGTACCCTAACACTAGTCCTAACCCATATCCTAACCCTAACACTAACCCTAACCCTAACACTAACCCTAAACCGTACACTAACCCTAACCCTAACCCTAACCCGTACCCTAACCCTAACCCGCACCGAAACCTAACCCTAACCCGTACCCTAACCCTAACCCGTAACCTAAACCTAACCCTAAACCTAAACTTAACCCGAACACTAACCATATCCTATACCCTAAACCTAACCCTAACCCATACCCTAACCCTAAATCTAACCCTAAACCTATCAGTACACTAACCCTAACCCTAACCCTAACACTAACCCTAACCTGTACTCTAACACTAACCCTAAACCTAAACATAACCCTAACCCGTACTCTAACCCTAACCCGTACCCTAACACTAACACTTACCCTAACCCTAAACCTAACCCGTACCCTAACCCTAAACGTAACCCTAAACCATACCGAAACACTAACCCTAACACATACCCTAACCCTAACCCGCACACTAAACCTAACCCTAACCCTACACCTAACACGTACACTAACACTATCCCGTCCCATAACCTTAACCCTAACCCGTACTGTAACCTTAACACTAAACCTAACCCTAACCCTAACCCTAACCCGTACACTAACCCTAACCCGAACCCTAACTCTAACCCTAACCCGTAGCCTAACACTACCCGTAGCCTAACCCTAACCCTAACCCTAACACCTAACCCTAACCCTAACCCTAACCCTTACCCTAACCTGTACCCAAATGGTAAACCTAACCCGTACCCTAACACTAACCCAAAACCGCACTCTAATGCTAACCCTAACCCTAACCCTAAACCGCACCATAAACTTAACCCTAACCCTAACCCAAACCATGACCCTTAACCGTAACCTAACCCTAACCCATACCCTAACCCTAACCCTAAACTTAATCATAACCCTAACCTGTCCCCTAACCCTAAACTAACCCATACCCTAATCCCAACCCTAACCCTAACCCGTACCCTAACACTAAACCTAATTCTAACCTGTACCCTAACCCAAACCATAAAACTAGCCCTAACCCTAACCTGAAACCTAACCCATACCCTACACCTACACCTAACCCGTACCCTAACACTAACCTGTACCCAAACCTAAACCTAACCCCTAACCCTAACACTAAACCGTACCCGAAACATAACCCTAAACCTAACTCGTACCCTACCCCTAAACCTAAGCCTGACCCTAACCCTAAGCCTAACCCGTACCCTAACCCTAACCCGTACACTAAACCTAACCCCAACCCTAACTCGTACACTATCCCTAAACCTAACCGTGACCCTAACCCTAAACCTAACCAGTACTCTAACCCTAACACTAACCCTAACCCGTACACTAACCCTAACCCTAACCTGTACCCTAACCATAACTAACCCTAACCCTAACCCGATGCCTAACCCTAAACCACACCCTAAACCTAACCCTAACCCTAGAACCAACCCGTACCCTAACCCTATCCCGTACACTAACCCTAACACTAACCAGTACCATAACCCTAACACTAACACTAACCCTAATCCTAACCCTATACCGTATACTAACCCTAACCCTAACCCTAAACCGTACCCTAACCCTAACCCGTAGGCTAACCCTAACACTAACACTAACCCCTAACCCTACCATAACCCTAACCCTTACCCTAACCTGTACCCTAAAGCTAACCCTAACCTTAACCGTAACCCTAACCCGTACCTTAACCCTAAAAATAACCCATACCCTAACCCCAACCCTAACCCTAGCACGTACCATAACCCTATCCCTAACCCTAAACCTGACCAAACCTAAACCTAACCCGTACTCTAACCCTAACCCGCAACTAACCTAACCCTAACCCGTACCCTAACCCTAACCCGTAACCTAAACCTAACCCTAACCCTAAACTTAACCCGTACACTAGCCCTATCCCGTACACTAGACCTAACCCTAACCCGTACCCTCACCCTAACCCTAACCCTAAACCTATCCGTACACTAACCCTAACCCTAACCCTAACACTAACGCTAACCCTAACCCTAAAACTAAACCTAACCCATAATCTACCCCTAACCTGTCCCCTAACACTAACCCTTACCCTAACCCTAAACCTAACCCGTACCCTAACCCTAAACGTAACCCTAACCCGTACCCAAACCCTAACCCTAACACTTACCCTATCCCTAAACCTAACCCTAACCCGCACACTAAACCTAACCCTAACCCTAGACCTACCACGAACACTAACCCTATCCCGTAACCTAACCTTAACCCTAACCCGTACCATAACCCTAACACTAAGCCTAACCCTAATCCTAACCCTAACCCTAAGTGGGACACTAACCCTAACCCGAACCCTAACCCTAACCCTAACCCGTACCCTAAACCTACCCGTAGCCTAACCGTAACTCTAACCCTAACCCCTAACCCTAACCCTTACCCTAACCCGTACCCAAACGGTAAACCTAACCCATACCCTAACACTAACCCAAACCCGTACTCTCACCCTAACCCATACCTTAACCCTAACCCTAACCTTAACCATAAGGCTAACCCGTATCCTAACCCTAAAACTAACCCGTATTCTGAACCCAACCCTAACCCTAAACTGTACACTAACACTAACCCTAAACCTAACCCTGACCCTAAACCTAACCTTATCACTTACACTAACCCTAACCCTAACACTAACCCGCAGCCTAAACCTAACCCTAAACCATACCCTAACCCTCATTCGTAACCTAAACTTAACCCTAACCCAAATTTAACCAGTACGCTAACCCTATCCCGTACCCTAACCCTAACCCTAACCCGTACCCTAACACCAACCGTAACTCTAACCCTAACACGTACCCTAACCCTAACCAGTACCCTAATCCTAACCCTAACCATAACCCGTACCCTAACACCAAACTGTACCCAAACCCTTACCCTAACACATACCCTAACCCTAACCCTAACCCTAACCCGCACACTAAACCTAACCCTAACCCTAGACCTAACACGTACACTAACCCTATCCTGAAACCTCACCTTAACCCTAACCCGTACCGTAACCGTAACACTAACTCTAACCCTAACCCTAAACCTAACCCTAATGCGTACACTAACCCTCACCCGAACGCTAACCCTAACCCTAACCCTAATCCGTACCCTAACCCTACCCGTAGCCTAACCCTAACTCTAACCCTAACGCCTAACCCTAACCCTATCCCTAACTCTTACCCTAACCCGTACCCAAACGGTAAACCTAACCCGTACCCTAACACTAAGCCAAACCCGTACTCTAACCCTAACCCTAAAACTAACCCTAACCCTAACCGTACTCTAACCCTAACCCTAAACCACACTCTAACCCTAACCCGTACTGTAACCCTAACCCGTACCATAACCCTAACCCTAACCCGTACCCTAACCCTAACCCTAATACGTACCCTAACCCTAACCCTAACCCTGACCCTAAACCTAAACCTAACCCGTACCCTAATCCTAACCCTAACCCTAACCCTCACCCTCACCTAAACCTGACCCTAACTCGTACCCTAACACTAACGCGCACCTAAACCTAACCCTAACCCGTACCCTAACCCTAACCCATCACCTAAACCTAACCTTAACCCTAAACTTAACCCGTACACTAACCCAATGCTGTACCCTAAACCTAACCCTAACCCGTACCCTAACCCTCACCCTAACCCTACACTATCCGTACACTAACCCTAACCTTAACACTAACAGTTACCCTAACCGGTACTCTAACCCTAACCCTAAACCTAAACCTAACCCTAACCCGTACTCTAACCCTATCCCGTACCCTAACACTAACATTTACCCTAACCCTAAACCTAACCCGTACCCTAACCCTAAAGGTAATCCTAACCCGTCCCCAAACCCTAACCCTAATATGTACACTAAAACTAACCCTAACCCTTACCCTAACCCGTACCCATACGGTAAACCTAACTTGTACCCTAACACTAAACCAAACCCCTACTCTAACCCTAACCCTAACCCTAACACTAAACCTACCCCGTACTCTAACACTAACCCTAACCCTAACCCTAACCCGTACCCTAACCCTAAACCTAACCCTAATCCTAACCCTAACACTAACCCTACCCCGTACTCTACCCTAACCCTATCCCGTACCCTAACACTAACCCTAACCCTAACCCTAAAACTAACCCTAAACTGTACTCTAACCCTAACCGTAACCCTAACCCTAACCGTATTCTAACCCTAACCCTAAACCTCACCCTAACCCTAACCCGTACTGTAAACCTACCCCGTACCATAATCATAACCCTAACCTGTACCATAACCCTAACCCTAATTTGTACCCTAACCCTAACCCTAACCCTGACCCTAACCCTAACCCTAACGCGTACCCTAAACCTAACCCGTACCCTAACCCTAACCCTAACCCAAACCCGTACACTAAACCTAACCCTAACCCATACTCTAACCCTAACAATAACCCTAAACCTGACCCTAACCCTAAACCTAACCCTAACCCTAAGCCTAACCGATACCCTAACCCTAACCCTAACCCTAACCCTAACCCTAACACTAACCCTACCCCGTACTCTAACCCTAACCCTAACCCTAACCCCTACCCGTACCCTAACCCTAACCCTAACCCTAAACCTAACACTAACCCTATCCCGAACTCTAACCCGAACCCTAAACCTAACCCTAACCGTACTCTAACACGTACCCTAAACCTCACCCTAAACCTAACACGTACCCTAACACTAACCCTAACCCTGACCCTAACCCTAACCCTAACCCGTACCCTAAACCTAACCCATACCCTAAACCTAACCCTAAACCTAACCCTAACCCTATCCCGTAACCTAAACCTAACTCTAACCCTTGTCCTAACCCGTACCCAACACTATCCCATACACTAACCCTAACCATAACCCATACCCAAACCCTAAGAGTAACCCTAACCCATACCCTAGCGCTAACCCTAACCCTAACCCTAAGCCTAACCCGCACCCTAAACCTAAACCTAACCATAACCCTAACCATAACCCTTACCCGTACCTTAACCCTAAACCATAACCTAACACTGACCCTAACTTTAACCGTAACCCTAACCCGTACCGTAACCCTAAAAATAACCTGTACCATAACACCAACCCTAACCCTAATCCTAACCCTGACCCTAAATGTAAACCTAACCCATATCCAAACCCTAACCATAACACGTATCCTAACCCTAACCCTAACCATTGCCCTAAACCGTACCCAAATGGTAAACCTAAACCGTACCCTAACACTAACCCAAATCAGTACTCTAACCCTAACCCTAACCATAACCATGACCATAACCCTAACACTAACCGGTACCCTAAACCTAACCCGTACTTTAAACCTAACCCAAACCCTAACCCGTACCCTAACCCCAACCCTAACCCTAACCCGTACCCTAACACTAACCCTAACCCTAAACCTGACCCTAAACCTAACCCTAACCCTTACACTAATCCTTACCCTAACCCTAACCCGCACCCAAAACCTAACCCTAACCCGAACCCTAACCCTAACCCGTGACCTAAACCTAACCATAACCCTCAACTTAACCCGTACGCTAACCCTATCCCGTACCCTAAACCTAACCCTAACCCGTATCCTCACCCTAACCTAACCCTAAGCCTAACCCATACATTAACCTTTACCCTAACCCTAACACTAACACTACCCCGTATTCTAACCCTAACCCTAACCCTAACCCTAACCCGTACACTTAACCTATCCCTAACTCTAACTCGTACCCTAACCCTAACCCTAAACCTGACCCTAACCCTAACCCTAACCCGTACCCTAAAACTAACCCATACCCTAACCCTAAACATAAACCTATCCCTAACCCGTATCCTAAACCTAACCCTAACCCTTGACCTAACCCGTACCCAACCGTATCCCGCACCCTAACCCTAACCCGTACCCAAACCCTAACAGTAACCCTAACCAATACCCTCGCACTAACCCTAACCCTAACCCTAAGACTAACCCGCACCCTAAACCTAAACTTAACCCTAACCCTAACCATAAACCTTACCCGTATCCTAATCCTAACCCATACCCCAACACTAACCCTAACCTTAACCGTAACCCTAATCCATACCCTAACCCTAAATATAACCCATACCCTAATCCCAGCCCTAAGCCTAACCCGTACCATAACCCTATCCCTAACCCTAACACTGACCCTAAACCTAACCCTAACCCGTACCCTAACCCTAACCCGCACCTAAACCTAACCCTACCCCATAACCTAACTCTAACCCATAACCTAAACCTAACCCTAACCGTAAACTTAACCCATATACTAACACTATCCCGTACCTTAAACCTAACCCTAAACCGTACCCTAACCCTAACCCTAACCCTAACCCTAGCCCTATCCATACACTAACCCTAACCCTAACACTAAACCTAACCCGTACCCTAACACTAACCCTAACCCTAACCCTGACCCTAAACCTAACCCTATCCTTACACTAATCCTAACCCTAACCCTAACCCGCACCCAAAACCTAACCCTAACCCGAACCCTAACCCTAACCCGTGACCTAAACCTAACCATAACCCTCAACTTAACCCATACGCTAACCCTATCCCGTACCCGAAACCTAACCCTAACCCGTATCCTAACCGTAAACCTAACCCTAAGCCTAAACCGTATATTAACCCCAAACCTAACCCTAACACTAACCCTACCCCGTACTCTAACCCTAACCCTAAACCTAAAACTAATCATACACCGTACTCTAACCCTAAACCTAACCCTAATCCTAACCCGTACCCTAACTCTAACCCTAACACTAACCCTAACCCGTACTCTAACCCTAACCCTAACCCTAACCCTAACCGTACTCTAACCGTAACCCTCACCCTCACCCTAACCCATACTGTAACACTAACCGGTACCATAACCCTAACCCTAACTGGTACCCTAAACCTAACCCTAACTCCTACCCTAACCCTAACCCTAACCATGACCATAACCCTAACCCTAACCGGTACCCTAAACCTAACCCTTACTTTAAACCTAACCCTAACCCTAACCCGTACCCTAAACCTAACCCTAACCCTAACTCGTACCCTAAACCTACCCTAACCGTGACCCTAACCCTAACCCTAAACCATACCCTAAGCATAATCCATACCCTAACCCTAAACCTAACCCTAACCCTAACCCGAACCCTAAACGTAACCCTAACCCTCTACCTAACCCGTACCCAAACCTTTCCCGTACCCTAACCCTAACCCTAACACGTACGCAAACCCTAACAGTAACCCTAACCCATACCCTAGCGCTAACCCTAACCCTAACCCTAACCCGGACCCTAAACCTAACCCTAACCCTGACCCTAAAACTAACCCTATCCCGTACCCTAATCTAAACCGTACACGAACCCTGACCCTAAACCTAACCCATACCCTAACGCTAAACGTAACTCTAGCCAGTACCCAAACCATAACCCGAACCTTAACCCTAAACCTAACCCGTACCCTAACCCTACCCGTACCCTAATCCTAACTCTAACCCTAACCCCTAACCCTAAGCCTAACCCTAACAGTTACCTGAACCCGTCCCCAAACGGTAACCTAACCCGTACTCTAACACTAACCCAAACCCGTACTCTAACCCTAACCATAACCCTAACCCTAACTAGCACCCTAAACTTAACCCTAACCCTAACCCAAACCATAACCCTTAACCGTAACCTAACCCTAACCAATAACCTAAACTTAACCCTAACCTTAAACATAACCCTAATCAGTACCTAAACCCTAAAACTAACCCATACCCTAACCCCTACCCTAACGCTAACCCGTACCCTAACACTAACCCTAACCCTAACCCTGACCCTAAACCTAACCATAACACTTACACTAACCCTAAACCGTAACCTAAACCGAACCCTAACCCTAAACTTAACCCGTTCGCCTAACCTATCCCGTACCCTAAACCTAACCCTAACCCGTATACTAAACCTAACCTAACCCTAAGCCTAACCCGTATATTAACCCTTACCCTAACCCTAACACTAACCCTACCCCGTATTCTAACCCTAACCCTAACCCTAACCCTAACCCTAACCCGTACACTTAACCTATCCTTAACCCTAACTGGTACCCTAACCCTAACCCTAAACCTGACCCTAAACCTAACTCTAACCCGTAGCCTAAAACTAAACCATACCCTAAACCTAAACATAAACCTAACCCTAACCCTAACCCGTATCCTAAACCTAACCCTAACCCTTGACCTAACCCGTACCCAACCGTATCCCTAACCCTAACCCTAACCTTATCCCGTACCCAAACCCTAACAGTAACCCTAACCCATACCCTAGCGCTAACCCTAACCCTAACCCTAAGACTAACCCGCACCCTAAACCTAAACCTAACCCTAAACCTAACCATAAACCTTACCCGTATCCTAACCCTAACCCATAACCTAACACTAACCCTAACCTTAACCGTAACCCTAACCCGTAACCTAACCCTAAACTAACCAGTACCCTAACCCCAACCCTAACCCTAACCTGTACCATAACCCTATCCCTGACACTAACACTGACCCTAAACCTAACCCTAACCCGTACCCTAACCCTAACCCGCACCTAAACCTAACCCTACCCCGTACCCTAACTCTAACCCATAACCTAAACCTAACCCTAACCATAAACTTAAACCATACACTAACCCTATCCCGTACCCGAAACCTAACCCTAACCCATACCCTAACCCTAACCCTAACCCTAGCCCTATCCATACACTAACCCTGACCCTAACCCTAACACTAACCCTAACCGTACCCTAACACTAACCCTAACCCTAACCCTGACCCTAAACCTAACCCTAACCCTTACACTAACCTAACCCTAAACCTAACCCGCACCCAAAACCTAACCCTAACCCGAACCCTAACCCTAACCCGTGACCTAAACCTAACCATAATCCTAAACGAAACCCGTACGCTAACCCTATCCCGTACTCGAAACCTAACCCTATCCCGCATCCTAACCATAAACCTAACCCTAAGCCTAAACCGTACATTAACCCCAAACCTAACCCTAACACTAACCCGACCCCGTACTCTAAACCTAACCCTATCCCTAACACTAATCATACACCGTACTCTAACCCTAACCCTAACCTGTACCCTAACCCTAACCCTAACACTAACCCTACCCCGTACTCTAACCCTAACCCTAACCCTAACACTAATCATACACCGTACTCTAAACCTAAACCTAACCCTAACCCGTACCCTAACACTAACCCTAACCCTAACCCGTACCCTAACACTACCCCTTACCCTAACCCTAATCCTAAACCATACCCTAACCCTAAACATAACCCTAACCCATACCCAAACCCTAACCCTAACACCTACCCTAACCCTAACCCTAACCCTAACCCGCACACTAAACCTAACATTAACTCTAGACCTAACACGTACACTAACCCTATCCTGTACGGTAACCTTAACCCTAACCTGTACTGTAACCCTAACATGAACCCTAACCCGTACCCTAACCCTAACCCTAACCCTAAACCTAACCTGTACACTAACCCTAACCCTAACCCTAACCCTAACACGAACCCTAACCAGTACGCTAACCCGTACCCTATCCCCAACCCGTAACCTAGACCTAACCATAACCCTAAACTTATCCCATACGCTAACCCTATCCCGTACCCTAAACCTAACCCTAACCCGTAACCTAACCCTAAACCTAACCCTAAGCCTAACCCGTACATTAAACCTAACCCTAACCCTAACACTAACCCTACCCCGTAATCTAACCCTAACCCTAACCCTAAACCTAACCCTAACCCATAACCTAACCCTCACCCTAAACCTTTCCCTAACCCTAACACTAACCTTAACCCTTACCCTAACCTTAACCCTAACCCTTACACTAACTGTACTCTAACCCAAACCCTAAACCTCACCCTAACCCTAACCCGTACTGTAACCCTAACATGTAACAACCCTAACTCTAACCCGTACACTAACCCTAACCCTAACTCATAGCCTAACACTAACACTGACCCTAACCCTAACCCATACCCTAAACCTAACCCGTACACTAACCCTAAACCTAACCCTAAGCCGTACCCTAAACCTAACCCTAACCCTAACTCATACGCTAACCCTAACCTTAACCCTGACCCTAACACTAACCCGTACCCTAAACCTAACCCATACCCTAACACTAATCCTAAACCTAACCCTAACCATAACCCTTCCCTAAACCTAACCCTAACCCTTGACCTAACCCGAACCCAACCCTATCTCGTACCCTAACCCTAACCCTAACCCGTACACAAACCCTAACAGTAACCCTAACCCATTTCCTAGCACAAACCCTAAACCTAAACCTAATCCTAAACCGCACCCTAAACCTAAACCTAACCCTAACCCCAACCATAACCCTTACCCGTAACCTAACCCTAACCCATACCCTAAAACTAACCCCAAACTTAACCGTAACCCTAAACCGTACCCTAACCCTAACCCGTAACCTAAACCTAAACCTAACCCTAAAGTTAACCTGAACACTAAACCTATCCCGTACCCTAGCCTAACCCTAACCCGTACACTAACCCTAACCCTAACCCTAACCCTAACACTATCCGTACACTAACCCTAACCCTAACCCTAACAATAATCCTAACCTGTACTCTAACACTAAACCTAACCCTACACCTAACCCTAACCCGTACCCTAACACTAACCCTTACCCAAACCCTAACCCTAACACGTACCCTAACCCTAACCCTAACCCGCACACTAAACCTAACCCTAACCCTATACCTAACACGTACACTAACCCTATCCCGTACCGTAACCTTAACCCTAACCCATACCATAACCCTAACACTAACCCTAAACCTAACCCTAACCCTAACACTAACACTAACCCGTACACTAACCCTAACCCGAACCCTAACCCTAACCCTAATCCTACCCGTAGCCTAACCCTAACCCTAAACATAACCCCTAAACCTAACGCTAACCCTAACCCTTACCCTAACCCTTACCCAAACAGTAAAACTAACCCGTACCCTAACACTAACCCAAACCCGTACTCTAACCCTAACCCTAACCCTACATGCACCCTAAACTTAACCCTAACCCTAACCGAAACCGTAACCCTTAACCGTAACTTATCCCTAACCCATAACCTAAACCTAACCCTAAATTAACCATAACCCTAATCCGTACACTAACACTAACCCTAAACCTAACCCTGACCCTAAACCTAACCCTAAACCTTACACTAACCCTAACCCTTACCCTAACCAGCACCCTCAAACTAACCCTAACCCGTACCCTAACCCAAACCCGTAACCTAAACCTAAACCTAACCCTAAACTTAACCCGTACGCTAACCCTATTCCTTACCCTAAACCTAACCCTAACTCGTATCCTAACCCTAAACCTAACCCTTAGCCTAACCCGTACACTAACCCTAACCCTAACCCTAACCCTAACACTAACCTAACCATACTCTAACACTAACCCTACCCTCACCCTAACTCTACCCCGTACTATAACCCTAACCCGTACCATAACAGTATCCTAACCCGTAAGCTAACCCTAACCCTAACTCGTAATCTAACCCTAACCCTAACCCTGACCCTAAACCTAACCCTAACCCGTACCCTAAACCTAACCTGTACTTTAACCCTAACCCTAACCCTAACCCGTACCCTAAACCTAATCCTAACACTAACTCGTACCCTAAACCTAACCCAAACCCTGACCCTAACCCTAACCCTAACCCGTACACTAAGCATAACCCATACCGTAACCCTAACCCTAAACCTAACCCTAACCCCTACCCTAAACCTAACCCTAACCCTTGACCTATCCCATACCCAAACCTATCCCGTACCCTAACCCTAACCCTAACCCGTACCAAAACCCTAACAGTAACCCTAACACTTACCCTAGCGCTAACCCTAACCCTAACACTAACCCTAACCCTAAACCTAACCCTAACCCTGACCCTAACACTAACCCTATCCCGTACCCTAACCCTAAACCGTACCCGAACCCTAACCCTAAAACTAACCCATACCCTAACCCTAAACGTAACGCTAACCCGTACCCAAACCCTTACCCTAAAACGTATCCTAACCCTAACCCTAACCCTAACCCTAACCGCACACTAAACCTAACCCTAACCCTAGACCTAACACGTACACTAACCCTATCCCATACCCTAACCTTAACGCTAACCCGTACCGTGTCCCTAACACTAACCCTAAACCTAACCCTAACCCGTACACTAACCCTAACCGAACCTTAAACCTAACCCTAACCCATACCCTAACCCTACCCGTAGCCTATTCCTAACTCTAACCCTAACCCCTAACCCTAAGCCTAATCGTAACCCTTACCCGAACCCGTACCCAAATGGTAAACCTAACCCGTACCGTAACACTAAACCAAATCTGTACTCTAACCCTAACCATAACCCTAACCCTAACCCTAACCCGCACCCTAAACTTAACCCTAACCCTAACCCAAACCATAACACTTAACCGTAACCTAACCCTAACCCATAACCTATCCCTAACCCTAACCTTAACCATAACTCTAATCCGTAACCTAACCCTAAAACTAACCCGGACTCTAACCCCAACCCTAACCCTAACCCATACCCTAACACTAAACCTAACCCTAACCCTGATCCTAAACCTAACCCTAAACCTTACACTAACCCTAACCCTAACCCAACCCGCACCCTAAACCTAACCCTAACCCGTACGCTAACCCTAACCCGTAACCTAAACCGAACCCTAACCCTAAAATTAAACTGTTCGCTAACCCTATCCCGTACCCTAAACCTAACCCTAACCCTTCTCCTAACCCGTACCCAACCCTATCCCGTACACTAACCCTAACCCTAACCCATACCCAAACATTAAGAGTAAACCTAACCCATACCCTAGCGATAACCCTAACCCTAACTCTAAGCCTAACACGCACCCTAAACCTAAACCTAACCGTAACCCTATTCATAACCCTTACCCGTACCCTAACCATAATCCATAACCTAACACTAACCCTAACCTTAACCGTAAACCTAACCCGTACCCTAACCCTAAAACTAACCCATACCGTAACCCTAACCCTAACCCTAACCTGTACCATGACCTTATCTCTAATCCTAACCCTGACCCTAAACCTAACCCTAACCTGTACCCTAACCCTAACCCGCACCTAAACCTAACCCTAACCCGTACCCGTACCCAACCCTAATTCGTAACCTAACCCTAACCCTAACCCGTACCCAAACCGTAAGAGTAAATCTAACCCATACCCTAGCGCTAACCCTAACCCTAACCCTTACCATAACACTAACTCGCACCCTAAACCTAAACCTAACCCTAACACTAAACATAACCCTTACCTGTACCCTAACCCTAACCCATACCGTAACCCTAACCCTAAACGTAACCGTAACCCTGACCCATAACCTAACCCTAAAATTAACCCGTACCCTAACCCCAACCATAGCCCTAACCCTAACCCATACCCTAACCCTAACCCGGACCTAAACCGTACCCTAACCCGTACCCTAAACCTAAACAGTAACCTAAACCTAAACCTAACCTTAAACTTATCCTGTACACTAACCCTATCCCGTACCCTAAACCTAACCCAAACCCTGACCCTAACCCTAACCCTAACCCGTACACTAAGCATAACCCATACCGTAACCCTAACCCTAAACCTAACCCTAACCCCTACCCTAAACCTAACCCTAACCCTTGACCTATCCCATACCCAAACCTATCCCGTACCCTAACCCTAACCCTAACCCGTACCCAAACCCTAACAGTAACCCTAACACTAACCCTAACCCTAACCCTAACCCTAACCCTAACCCTAAACCTAAACCTAACCCTAACCCGTAGACTAACCCTAACCCGAACCCTAACCCAAACCCTAACCCTAAACGTACCCTAACCCTAACCCTAACCCTAACCTGTGCCCTAACACTAACCCTACCCTAACCCTAAACCTAACCCATACCCTAACCCTAAACGTAAGGTTAAACCGTACCCAAACCCTAACCCTAACACGTACCCTAACCCTAACCCTAACTCTAACCCGCACACTAAACATAACCCTAACCCTAGACCTAACATGTACACTACACCTATCCCGTACCGTAACCTTAACCCTAACCCGTACCGTAACCCTAACCCTAAACATAACCCTAACCCTAACCCTAACCCTAACCCGTACACTAACCCTAACCCTAACCCTAAACTTACCCTAACGCTAAACCTAACCCTAACACTAACACTAACCCTAACACGTACTCTAACCTAACCCTTACCCTAAACATAACCCTAACCCGTACTCTAACCCTAACCCTAACCCTAACACTAACCATAACCCTAACACTAAACCTAACACGTACTCTAACCCTATAACTAACCCTAACACTAACCCTAACCCCCTACTATAACCGTAACCCTAAACCTAACCCTAACCCTAACCCTAACTCGTACCGTAACCCGAACTCGTCACCTAACCCTAACCCTAACCTTAATCTAACCCTAACCCTTACCCTAACCCTAAACCTAATCCCGTACCCTAACCCTAACCCTAACCCGCATCCTAAACCTAACCCGAACTCTAGACCTAACCCGTACCCTAACCCTAACCCGTACCCTAAACCTAACCCTAAACTTAACCTGTACCATAACCCTAACACTAACCCTAACCCGTACCCTAACCCTAACCCGTACCCTATCCCTAACCCAATGCCTAACCCTAACCCACACCCTAAACCTAACCCTAACCCTAGACTTAATCCGTACCCAAACCTATCTCGTAACCTAAACCTAACGCTAACCTGTACCCTAACCCTAACACTAACACTAACCCTAACCCTAACCCGTACACTAAACCTAACCCAAACCCTAACGCGTACACTATCCCTAAACCTAACCGTGACCCTAACCCTAACCCTAACCAGTACCCTAACCCTAACACAAACCCTAACCCTAACCCGTACACTAACCCTAACCCTAACCCGTACCCTAAACCTAACACTAACACTAACCCTAACCCGATGCCTAACCCTAACCCACACACTAAACCTAACTGTAACCCTAGACCTACCCGTACCTAACCCTATCCCGTACACTAACCCTAACGCTAACCCGTACCATAACCCTAACACTACACTAACCCTAATCCTAACCCTATCCCGCACACTAAACCTAACCCTAAACCATACCCTAACCCTAACCCATAGCCTAACCCTAACACTAACCCTAACCCCTAACCCTACCATAACCCTAACCCTTACCCTAACTCGTATCCATACGTTAAACCTAACCCGTACCCAAACACTAACACAAACCCGTACCCTAACCCGTAACCTAACCCTAACCCGTACCGTTACCCGTACCTTAAACCTAACCCTAACCCGTACCCAAACCCGTACACTAACCCTAACCCTAACCTGTACCCTAACACGTAGCATAACCGTAACCCTAACCCTGACCCTAACCCGCACACTAAAGCTAAGCGTAACCCTAGAACTAACATGTACACTAACCCTATCCCGTACCCTAACCTTAACCCTAACCCGTACCGTAACCCTAACACTAACCCTAACACTAACACTAACCCTACCCCTTACTCTAACCCTAAACCTAACCCTAACTCTAACCCTAACCTGTACTGTAACCCTAACCCTAACGCTAACCCTAACCCTAACCCTAACCCGTATAGTAACACTAACGCGTACCCTAACCCAAACCCTAACCCTAAACCTAACCCTAACCTTGACCCTAAACCTAACCCTAACCCGTACCCTAACCCAAACCCTAAACCTAACCCGTACCCTAACCCTAAATGTAACCCTAACCCAAACCCAAACCCTAACCCTAACACGTACCCTAACCCTAACCCTAACACTAACCCACACACTAAACCTAACATAACCCTAGACCTAACCCCTACACTAAACCTATCCCGTAGCCTAACCTTAACCCTAACCCGTAATGTAACCCTAACACTAACCCTAACCCTAAACCTAACCCGTACCCTAACCCTACCCGTAGCATAACCCTAACTCTAACCCTAACCCCTAACCCTAACCCTAACCCTTACCCTAACCCGTACCCAAACGGTAAACCTAACCCGTACCCTAACACTAACCAAACCCGTACTCTAATCCTAAGCCAAATATAACCCTAACCCGTACCCTCACCCTTCCTGTAGCCTAACCCTAACTCTAACACTAACCCCTAACCCTAACCCTAACCCTTACCCTAACACGTACCCAAACGGTAAACCTAACACGTACCCTAACACTAACCCAAACCCGTACTCTAACCATAACCCTAACCCTAACCCTAACCCTAACCCGCACCCGAAACTTAACCCAAACCATTACCCTTACGTGACCTAACCCTAACCCATACCCTAACCCTAACCCTAACATTAAACGTAACCCTAACTCGTACTCTAACCCTAAAACTAACCAGTACCCTAACCCCAACCCTAACCTTAACGCGTACGCTAACACTAACCCAACCCTAACCCTGACTCTAAACCTAACCCTAACCGTACACTAACCCTAACCCTAACCCTAACCCTAACCCTATCCTGTACTCTAAACCTAACCCTAACCCTAATCCTAACCCTAACCCGTACTCTAACCTTAACCCTACGCCTAACACTAACCATAACCCTAACACTAACCCTAACAAGTACTCTAACCCTAAACGTAACCCTAACACTAACCCTAACCCCCTACTATAATCCTAACCCTTACCCTAACCCTAACTCGTACTGTAACCCGAACCCGTACTCAACCCTACCCCTAACCCTAAACCTAACCCTAACGCTGACCCTAAGCCTAACCCTAATCCCGTACCCTAACGCTAACCCTAACACACATCCTAAACCTAACCCTAAACCTAGACCTAACCCGTAGCCTAACCGTAACTCATACCCTAACACTAACCCGTACCTTAACCCTAACACTAACCCTAACCCTAACCCGTACGCTAACCATAACCATTTCCATACCCTAACCCTAACCCTTACCCTAACCCTAACCCAGGGCCTAACTCTAAACCACACCGTAAACCTAACCCTAACCCTAGACATAACCCGTACCCTAAACCTATCCCGTACCCTAACCCAGGTCCTAACCCGTATCCTAACCCTAACACTAACCCTAACCCTAACACTAACCCTAACCCGTACACTAAACCTAACCCTAACCCGAACCCGTACCCTGACCCTAACCCGCACCGAAACCTATCCCTAACCCGTACCCTAACCCTTACCCGTAACCTAAACCTAACCCTAACCCGAAACTTAACCCGTACACTAACCCTATCTTATACCCTAAACCTAACCCTAACCCGTACCCTAACCCTAAATCTAACCATAACCCTATCCGTACACTAACCCTAACCCTAAATCTAACACTAACCCTAACCCGTACTCTAAAACTAACCCTAACCCTAAACATAACCCTAACCCTTAATCTAACACTAACCCATACCCTAACACTAACCCTTAACCTAACCCTAAACCTAACCCGTACCCTAACCCTAAACGTAACCCAAAACCGTACCCAAACCCTAACCCTAACATGTACCCTAACCCTAACCCGCACACTAAACCTAACACTAACCCTACACCTAACACGTACACTAAACCTATCCCGTCCCATAACCTTAACCCTACCCGTACCGTAACCCTAACACTAAACCTAACCCTAAACCTAACCCTAACCCGTACACTAACCCTAACCCGAACACTAACCCAAATGGTAAACCTAACCTGTACCCTAACACTAACCCAAAACCGTACTCTAATGCTAACCCTAACCCTAACCCTAACCCGCACCCTAAACTTAAACCTAAGCCTAACCCAAACCAAAACCCTTAACCGTAAACTAACCCTAACCCATACCCTAACCCTAACCCTAACCTTAATCATAACCCTAACCCGTACCCTAACCCTAAAACTAACCCGTTCGCTAATCCCAACCCTAACCCTAACCCATACCCTAACACTAACCCTAACGCTAACCTGTACCCTAACCCATACCATAAAACTAGCCCTAACCCTAACCCGAAACCTAACCATACCCTACACCTACCCCTAACCCGTACCCTAACACTAACCTGTACACAACCTAATCCTAACCCCTAACCCTAACCCTAAACCGTACCCTAAACATAACCCTAAACCTAACTCGTACCCTACCCCTAACCCTAACCCTAAACCTAACCCGTACCCTAACCCTAACCCGTACACTAAACCTAACCCTAACCCTAACTCGTACACTATCCCTAAACCTAACCGTGACCCTAACCCTAACCCTAACCAGTACCCTAACCCTAACACTAACCCTAAACCTAACCCTAACCAGTACACTAACACTAACCCTAACCCGTACCCTAATACTAACACTAACCCTAACCCTAACCCGATGCCTAACCCTAACCCACACCCTAAACCTAACCCTAACCCTAGAACTAACCCGTACCCTCACCCTATCCTGTAAACTAATCTTAACTCTAACCCGTACCATAACCCTAACACTAACACTAACCCTAATCCTAACCCTATCCCGTACACTAACCCTAACCCTAACCCTAAACCGTACCCTAACCCTAACCCATAGGCTAACCCTAACACTAACCCTAACCCCTAACCCTACCATAACCCTAACCCTAACCCTAACCGTACTCTAAACCAAACCCTAACCCTCATCCTAACCCTAATCCGTACTGTAACCCTAACCCGTACCAATACCCTAACCCTAACCCGTACCCTAACCCTAACTCGTACCCTAACACTAACCCTAACCCTGTCCCTAAACCTAACCCTAACCCGTACCCTAAACCTAACCCGTACCCTAACCGTAACCTTATCCCTAACCCGTATCCTAAACCTAACCCTAAAATTTACCCTAATGCTAACCCTAACCCTAAAACTGACGTTAACCCTAACCCTAACTCATACCCTAAGCCTAACCCATACCCTAAACCTATCCCTAATCCAAACCCTAACCCTAACCCGTACACTAATCCTAGCCCTAACCCTTGACCTAACCCGTACCCAAACCTATCCCATGACCTAACACTCACCCTAACCCGTACCCAAACCCTAACAGTAACCCTAAGCGATTCTCTAACGCTAACCCTAACACTAACCCTAACCCTAACCCTAACCCACACCATAACCTAAAGCTAAACCTAACACTAACCATAACCCTTACCCGTACCCTAAACCTAACCCATACCCTAACCCTAACCCTAACCTTAACCGTAACATTAACCCTTACCCTAACCCTAATACTAACCAGCACGTAAATCTAACCCTAACCCTTTACCTAAATCTAACCCTAACCCTAAACTTAACCCGTACGCTAACCCTATTCCGTACCCTAAACCTAACCCTAACCCGTACCCTAACCCTAACCCTAACCCTATCCATACACTAACCCTAACACTAACACTAACTCTAACCTGTAATCTAACCCTAACCCTAACCCTAAACCTAACCCTAACCCGTACTCTAACCCTAAACCTAACCCTAACTCTAAAGCTAACCCGTACTATAACCCTAACCCTAAACCTAACCCTAACCCTAACCCGTACAGTAACCCTAACCCGTACCCTAAACCGAACCCTAACCCGTACCTAACCCTAAACCGTACCCTAACCCTAACCCTAAACCTAACCCGTACCCTAACACTAAACGTAAAGCTAACACGAACCCAAACCCTAACCCTAACACGTACCCTATCCCTACTCCTAACCCTAACCCGCACACTAAACCTAACCCTAACCCTAGACCTAACACGGACACTAACCCGAACCCGTACCCTAACCTTAACCCTAACTGGTACCGTAACCCTAACACTAACTCTAACCCTAACCCTAACCCTAACCCTAACCCATATACTAACCCTAACCCGAATCCTAACCCTAACCCTAACCCGTACCCTAACCCTACCCGTAGCCTAACCCTAAATCTAAAACTAACCCCTAACCCTAACCCTAACCCTAACCCTTAACCGAACCCGTACCCAAATGGTAAACCTAACCCGTACCCTAACACTAACCCAAACCCGTACTCTAACCCTAACCCTAACCCTAACCCGCACCCTAATCTTAACCCTAACCCTAACCCAAACCATAACCCTTAACCGAAACCTAACCCTAACCCATACCCTAACCCTAACCCTAACCTTAACCATAACCCTAACACTTACCCTAACCCTAAAACTAACCCGTACCCTAATCCCAACCATAACATTAACCCGTACACTAACACTAACCCTAACCCTAACCCTGACCCTAAACCTGACCCTAACCCTTACACTAATCCTAACCCTAACCCTAACCCGCACCCTAAACCTAACCCTAACCCGTACCCTAACCCTAACCCGTAACCTAAACCTAACCCTAACCCTAAACTTAACCCGTACGCTAACTCTATCCCGTACCTTAAACCTAACCCTAACCCATAACCTAACGCTAACCATAACCCTAACCCTGATGCTAACCCTAACCCGTACCCTAAGCCTAACCCATACACTAAACCTAAACATAATCCTAACCCTATCCCTAACCTGACCCCTAAACCTAAACCTAACCCTTGACCTAACTCGTACCCAACCCTATCCAGTAACCTAACCCTAAACTAACCCTTGCCCAAACCCTAACAGTAACACTAACCCATTCCTGAGCGCTAACCCTAACCATAACCCTAACCCTAACCCTAACCCGCACCCTAAACCTAACGCTAACCCTAACCCTAAACATAACCCTTACCCTAACCCTAACCCTAACACTAACCCTAACCCGTACTCTAACCCTAACCCTAACCCTAACCCTAACCGTACTCTAACCCTAAATCTAACCCATTCCCTAACCCCAAACCTAACCCTAACCTGTACCATAACCCTATCACTAACCCTAAGCAGCACCTAAACCTAACCCTAACGCGTACCCTAAACCTAACCCATACCCTACGCCTAACACTAACCCTAACCCGTACCCTAAACCTAAACCTAACCCTAACTCGTACCCTACGCCTAACCCTAACCCTGACGCTAACCCGTACCCTAAGCCTAACATAGACCCTAAATCTAACCCTAACCCTTGACCTAACCCGTACCCAAACCTATCCCGTACCCTAACCCTAAACCTAACACGTACCCAAAACCTAACATTAACCCTAACCCATAACCTAGCGCTAACCCTAAACCTAACCCAAACCCGTCCCCTAAAACTAAACCTTACCCTAACCCTAAACATAACCCTTACCCGTACCCTAACCCTAACCCATACCCTAACCCTAACCCTAACCTTAACCATAACACTGACCCGTACCCTAACCCTAAAACTAACCCGTACCCTAACCCGAAACCTAACCCTAACCCGTAACCTAACCCTATCACTAACGTTAATCCTGACACTAAACCTAAACAAAACCCTAACCTAACCCTAACCCTAACCCTCACCTAAACCTAACCCTAACCAGTACCCTAACCCTATCCTGTGCCCTAAACCTAACCCTAACCCGTACCCTAACCCTAACCCTAACCATAACCTTATCCGTACTCTAACCCTAACTCTAACCCTAACCCTAACACTAACCCTAATCCGTACTCTAAACCTAACCCTACCCCTAAACCTAACCCTAACCCGTACTCTAACCCTAACCCGTACCCTAACACTAACCCTAACCCTAACACTATCCCTAACCCATACTCTAACCCTAAACCTAACCCTAACTCTAACCCTAACCCGTACTATAACCCTAACCCAAAACCTAACCCTAAACCTAACACTCACCGGTACTCTAACCCGATCCCATAGCCTAACACTAACTCTAACCCTAACCCCTAACCCTAACCATAACCCTAATCCTTACCCTAACGCGTACCCAAACGGTAAACCTAACTCGTACCCTAACACTAACCCAAACTCGTACTCTAACCTTAACCCTAACCCTAACCCTAAACCGCACCCTAAACTTAACCATAAACCTAACCCTAACCATAACCAATAACCGTACCCTAAACCTAACCTACACCCGAACCCTAACCCTAACTTTAACCATAACCCTAACCTGTACCTTAACCCTAAAACTAACCCGTACACTAACCCGTACCCTAACCTTTACCCTCAACCTAACCCTAACCCTGACCCTAACCATAAACCTAAACCGTACCCTAACCCTAAACCGTATCCTAACCCAAGCCCTAAACCTAACCCATACCCTAACCCTAAATGTAACCCTAACCCTAACCCGTACCCAAACCCTAACCCTAACTCGTACCATAACCCTAACCCTAACTCTAACCCACACACTAAACCTAACCCGAATCCTAGACCTGACATGTACACTAACCCTATCCCGTACTCTAAACTTAACCCTAACACGTACCCAAACCCTAACAGTAACCCTAACCCATACCCTAGCACTAACCCTAACCCTAACCCTAAGCCTAACCCGCACCCTAAACCTAAACCTAACCCTGACCCTAACCATAATCCTTACTCATACACTGACCCTACCCATACCCTAACACTAACCCTAACCTTAACCATAACCCTATACCGTACCTTAACCCGTACCATACCCTACCCCTAACCCTAACCCTGACCATAAACCTAACCCTAACCCATACCCTAACCCTAACCCACACCGAAACCTAACCCTAACCCGTACCCTAACCCTAACCCGTAACCTAAACCTAACCCTAAACCTAAACTTAACCCGTACAGTAACCATATCCCGTACCCTAAACCTGACTTTAAACCGTACCCTAACCCTAACCCTAACCCTATCCGTACACTAAAACTAACACTAACTCTAACACTAACCCTAACCCGTACTCTAACCCTAACCCTAACCCTAAACCTAAACCTAACCCTAACCTGTACCATAAACCTAAACCTTACCCTTCACCTAACCCGTACCCAACCCTTTCCCATACTCTAAACCTAACCCGTTCCCTAACTCCAACCTTAAACCTAACCCGTACCATAACCCTAACCCTAACACTAACCCTAACCCGTACTCTAACCCTAACCCTAACACTAACCTAAAGGTACTATAACCCTAACCCTAACCCTCACCCTTACCCTAACCCGTACTCTAACACTAACCCGTACCAATACCCTAACCATAACCTGTACCCTAACCCTAACCCTAAATCGTACCCTAACCCTAAGCCTAACCCTGACCCTAACCCTACCCTAACACGTACCCTAAACCTAACCCTAACATGTAACCTAACGCTAATCCTAACCCTAACCCTGACGCTAACCCTAACCATACCCTAAGCCTAACCCATACCCTAAACCTAATCCTAATCCTAATCCTAACCCTAACCTGTACCCTAAACCTAAACCTAACCCGTGACCTAACCCGTACCCAACCCTATCCCGTAACCTAACCCTAAACTAACCCAGACAAACCCTAACAATAACACTAACCCATTCCCGAGCGCTAACCCTAACACTAACCCTAACCCTAACCCTAACCCGCACCCTAAACCTAAAGCTAAACCTAACCCTGACCATAACCCTTACCCTAACCCTAACCCTAAACCTAACACTAACCCTAACCCGTACTCTAACCCTAACTCTAACCCTACCCGTACTCTAACCCTAACCCTAACCCATTCCCTAAACCCAACCCTAACCCTAACCCCTACTTAACCCTAACACTGACCCTAACCCTGACCCTAAACCTAACCCTAACCCTAACCCGTACCCTAAACCTAACCCTAACCCTGACTCTAACACTAACCCTAACCCGTACCCTAAGCCTAACACATACCCTAACCCTAACCCTAAACCTAACCCTAACCCTATCCCGTACCCTAAACCTAACCCTAACCCTTGACCTAACCCGTACCCAAACCTATTCAGTTCCCTAACCCTAAACCTAACACGTACCCAAAACCTAACATTAACCCTAACCCTAACACTAACCCTAATCCTAAATCTATCCCGTACACTAACACTAACCCTAACCCTAAGCCGTACCCTAACCCTAACCCTAACCCTAAACCTAACCCTGACCCTAACCCTAACCCTAATCCCGTACCCTAACCCTAACCCTAACCCGCATCCTAACCTAACTCTAACCCTAAACCTAACCCGTACCATAAACCTAACACTAACCCTAACCCGTATAAAAAACTTACACGTACACTAACCCTAACCCGATGCCTAACCCTAACCCACACACTAAACCTAACCATAACCCTAGACCTAAACCGTACCCTCAACCTATCCCATACCCTAACACTAACGCTAACCTGTACCCTAACCCTAACACTAACACTAACACTAACCCTAACCCTATCCCATACACTAACCTTAACCCGTACCCTAACCCTAACCCGTACCATTACACGTACCTTAACCCTAATCCTAACCTGTACCCTCACCCGTAACCTAAACCTAAACCTAACCTGTACGCTAACACGTACCATAACCCTAACCCTAATCCTAACCCTAACCATAAACCTAACCCATACCCTATCCCTCAACCTAACCCATACCCTAACCCTAACTCATACCCTAACACTAACACTTACCCTAACCCCGAACCCTAAAGCTACACCGTAACCTAAACCTAACCCTAACCCTAACTCGTACCCTAACCCTAATCCTAACCCTGACCCTGACCCTAACCGGTACCCTAACCCTAATCCGTACCCTAACCCTAACCCTAACCCTAACCCTAAACCTAAACCTAACCCTAACCCGTACAGTAACCCTAACCCGTACCGTAACACTAACCCTAACTCTAAACCTAACCCTAACCCTGACCCGTACCCTAACCGAAACCGTACCCTCACCCTAACTCTAAAATTAACCCGCACCCTAACCCTAAACGTAACGCTAACCCATACCCAAACCCTATCCCTAACACGTACCCTAACCCTATCCCTAACCCTAACTGGCACACTAAACCTAACACTAACCCTAGACCTAACACATACACTAACCCTATCCCGTAGCCCAGGCTTAACCCTAACCCGAACCCTAACCCTACCCTAACCCGTATCCTAACCCTACCTGTAGCCTAACCCTAAATCTAACCCTAAACCCTAACCCTAACCCTGACCCTAACCCTTACCCTAACCCGTACCCAAACGGTAAACCTAACCCGTACCCTAACACTAACCCAAACCCGTACTCTAACCCTAACCCTAACCCAAACCCGCACCCTTAACTTAACCCTAACCCAAACCATAATCCTTAACCGTAACCTAACCCTAACGCATACCCTAAACCTAACCCTAACCTTAACCGTAACCCTTACCCGTAATGTAACCCTAAAACTAACCCATACCCTAACACCAACCCTAACCCTAACCCGTACCCAAACACTAACCCTCACCCTAAACCTGACCCTAAACCTAAACCTAACACTTACACTAAACCTAACCATAACCCTAACCCGCACCCTAAACCTAACCCTAACTGGTACCATAACCCTAACCCGTAACCTATACCTAACCCTAACCCTAAACTTAACCCGTATGCTAACCCTATTCCGTACCCTAAACCTAACCCTAACCCGTATCCTAACCCTAAACCTAAACCTAAGCCTAATCTGTACATTAATCCTAAACCTAAACCTAACACTAACCCTACCCCGTACTCTAACCCTAACCCTAACACTAATCCTAACCCTAACCCGTACCCTAACCTTAAACCTAACCCTAACACTAACCCTACCCCGTACTCCAACCTAACCCTAACTCTAACCCTAACCCATACACTAATCCTAACCCTAACCCTAAACCTAACCCTAACCCTAACACTAACGCTAACCTGTACCCTAACCCTAACCCTACCCTAACCCTAACCCTGACCCTAAACCTAACCCTAACCCTTACACTAACCCTAACCCTAACCCTAACACGCACCCTAAACCTAACCCTAACCCATAACCTAACCCTAACCGGTAACCTAAACCTAACCCTAAACCTAAACTTAACCCGTACGCTAACCCTATCCCATACCCTAAATCTAACCCAAAACTGTAAACTAACCCTAAACAAAACCCTAAGCCTAACCCGTACATTAACCCAAACCCTAACCCTAACACTAACCCTACCCTGTACTCTAACCCTAACCCTAACCCTAACCTGTACCCTAACCCTAAACCTAACCCTAACACTAACCCTAACCCGTACTCTAACCCTAACCCTAACACTAAAACTAACCCTACCCCGTACTCTAACACTAACCCTAACCCTAACCCTAACCCGTACCCTAACCCTAAACCTAACCCTAACACAAACCCTAACCCGAAATCTATCCCTAACCCTAAACCTAACCCTAACCCTAACCGTATTCTAAAACTAACCCTAACCCTCACCCTAACCCTAACCCGTACTGTAACCCTAACCCATACCATAACCCTAAACCTAACCCGTACCCTAAAGCTAACCCTAATTCGTTCCCTAACCCTAACCCTAACCCTGACACTAACCCTAACCCGTATCCTAAACCTAACACATACCCTAACCCTAAACCTAACCCAAACCCATACCCTAAACCTAACCCTAAACCGTACACTAACCCTAACCCTAACCCTAAGCCTAACCTGAACATTAACCCTAACCCTAACACTAAAACTAACACTACCCCGAACTCCAACCCTAACCCTAACTCTAACCCTACCCGTACCCCAACACTAACCCTCACCCTAAACCAGACCCTAAACCTAACCCTAACACTTACACTAAACCTAACCTTAACCCTAACCCGCACCCTAAACCTAACCCTAACCGGTACCATAACCCTAACCCGTAACCTATACCTAACCCTAACCCTAAACTTAACCCGTATGCTAACCCTATTCCGTACCCTAAACCTAACCCTAACCTGTATCCTAACCCTAAACCTAAACCTAAGCCTAATCTGTACATTAACCCTAACCCTAAACCTAACACTAACCCTACCCCGTACTCTAACCCTAACCCTAACACTAACCCTAACCCTAACCCGTACCCTAACCTTAAACCTAACCCTAACACTAACCCTACCCCGTACTCCAAAACTAACCCTAACCCTAACCCTAACCCATACACTAATCCTAACCCTAACCCTAACCCTAACACTAACGCTAACCTGTACCCTAACCCTAACCCTAACCCTAACCCTGACCCTAAACCTAACCCTAACCCTTACACCAACCCTAACCCTAACCCTAGCACGCACCCTAAACCTAACCCTAACCCATAACCTAACCCTACCCGGTAACCTAAACCTAACCCTAAACCTAAACTTAACCCGTACGCTAACCCTATCCCATACCCTAAATCTAACCCTAAACTGTAAACTAACCCTAAACCTAACCCTAAGCCTAACCCATACATTAACCCAAACCCTAACCCTAACACTAACCCTACCCCGTACTCCAACCCTAACCCTAACTCTAACCCTAACCCATACCCTAACACTAACCCTAACCCTAACCCTAACACTAACCCTAATCCGTACTCTAACCATAACCCTAACCCTAACCCTAACCTTAACCGTACTCTAACCCTAACACTAACCCTCACCCTAACCCTATATGTACTGTAACCCTAACCCGTACAGTAACCCTAACCCTAACCCGTAACCTAAACCTAACCCGTAACCTAAACCTAAGCCTAACCCTAAACTTAACCCGTACGCTAACCCTATCCTGTTCCCTAAACCTAACTCTAACCTGTACCCTAACCCTAACCCTAACCCTATCCGTACTCTAACCCTAACCCTAACACTAACCCTAACCCTAACCCTAACACTATCTGTACACTAACCCTAACCCTAACCCTAACACTAACGCTAACCCGTACTCTAACACTAAACCTAACCCTAAACCTAACCCTAAACCATACCTTAACCCTAACTCGTACCCTAACACTAACCATTACCCTAACCCCTAACCCTAACGCTACACCGTAACCTAAACCTAACCCTAACCCATACCCTAAACCTAACCGATACTCTAACCCTACCTATAACCCTTACCCGTACCCTAACACTAACCCATACCCTAACACTAACCCCAACCTTAAGGTAACCCTAACCCGTACTTTAACCCTAACCCTAACCCGTACCCTAACCCTAACCCGTAACCTAAACCGAAACCTAACCCTAAACTTAACCTGACCACTAAACCTATCCCGTACCCTAAACCTAACCCTAACCCATACACTAACCCTACCCTAACCCTAACACTATCTTTATACTAACCCTAACCCTAACCCTAACACTAATGCTAACCCGTACTCTAACACTAAACCTAACCCTAAACCTAACCCTAACCTGTACTCTAACCCTAACCCGTACCCTAACACGACCCCTTACCCTAACCCTAAACCTAACCCGTACCCTAACCCTAAACGTAACCCGCACACTAAACCTAACATTAACCCTAGACCTAACACGTACAATAAACCTATCCCGTACCGTAACCTTAACCCTAACCTGTACTGTAACACTAACACTAACCCTAACCCTAACCCTAACCCTAACCCTAAACCTAACCGTACACTAACCCTAACCCTAATACTAACCCTAAACCTAACACGAACCCTAACCCGTACCCTAACCCGTATCATAACCCCAACCCGTAACCTAAACCTAACCGTAACCCTAAACTTATCACATATGCTAACCCTATCCCGTACCCTAAACCTAAACCTAACCCGTAACCTAACCATAAACTTAACCCTAAGCCTAACCCGTACATTAAACCTAACTCTAACCCTAACACTAACCCTACCCCGTAATCTAACCCTAACCCTAACCCTAAACCTAACCCTAACCTGTACCCTAACCCTAACCCTAAACCTTTCCCTAACCCTAACCCTAACCCTAACCTTAACCCTAACCCGAACACAAACCTTAACCCTTACCCTAACCCTAATCCTAACCCTTACCCTAACAATTACTCTAACCCTAACCCTAACCCTCACCCTAACCCTAACCCGTACTGTAACCCTAACATGTAACATAACCCTAATCTAACCCGTACACTAACCTTAACCCTAACTCATAGCCTAACACTAACCCTGACCCTAAACCTAACCCATACCCTAAAACTAACCAGTACCTTAACCCTAAACCTAACCCTAAGCCGTACCCTAAACCTAACCCTAACCCTAACTCATACTCTAACCCTAACCTTAACCCTGACCCTAACCCTAACCCGTACCCTAAACCTAACCCATACCCTAACCCTAATCCTAAACCTAACCCTAACCCTAACCCTTACCCTAATCCTAACCCTAACCCTTGACCTAACCCGTACCCAACCCTATCTTCTACCCTATCCCTAACCCTAAACCGTACCCAAACCCTAACAATAACCCTAACCCATTTCCTAGAGCTAACCCTAACCCTAAACCTAATCCTAACCCGCACCCTAAACCTAAACCTAACCCTAACCCTAAACATAACCCTTACCCGTACACTAACCCTAACCCATACCCTAACACTAACCCCAAACTTAACCGTAACCCTAACCCGTACCCTAACCCTAAAACTAACCCGTTCCCTAACCCCAACCCTAACCCTAACCCGCACCTAAACCTAACCCCAACCCGTACCCTAACCCTAACCCGTAACCTAAACCTAAACCTAACCCTAAAGATAACCTGAACACTAAACCTATCCCGCACCCTAAACCTAACCCTAACCCGTACACTAATCCTAACCCTAACCCTAACACTAATCCTAACCTGTACTCTAACACTAAACCTAACCCTAAACCTAACCTTAACCCGTACTCTAACCCTAACCCTAACCCTAAACCTAACCCTAACCCGTACACAAAACCTAACCCTAACCCTAGACCTAACACGTACACTAACCCTATCCCGTACCGTAACCTTAACCCTAACCCGTACCGTAACCCTAACACTAACCCTAAACCTAACCTTAACCCTAACCCTAACCCGTACACTAACCCTAACCCGAACCCTAACCCTAACCCTAACCCATACCCTAACCCTACCCGTAGCCTAACACTAACCCTAAACATAACCCCTAAACCTAACGCTAACCCTAACCCTTACCCTAACACTTACCCAAACAGTAAACCTAACCCGTACCCTAACACTAACCCAAACCCGTACTCTAACCCTAACCCTAACCTTCCTGCACCCTAAACTTAACCCTAACCCTAACCAAACCGTAACCCTTAACCGTAACCTAACCCAACCCATACCCTAAACCTAACCCTAACCTTAACCATAACCCTAAACCATACCCTAACTCTAAAACAAACCCGTACCCTAACCTCAACCCTAACCCTAATCCGTAACCTAACACTAACCCTAAACATAACCCTGACCCTAAACCTAACCCTAAACCTTACACTAATCCTAACCCTTAACCTAACCCGCACCCTCAAACTAACCTTAACCCGTACCCTAACCCAAACCCGTAACCTAAACCTAAACCTAACCCTAAACTTAACCCGTACGCTAACCCTATTCCTTACCCTAAACCTAACCCTAACCCGTATCCTAACCCTAAACCTAACCCTTAGCCTAACCCATACAATAACCCTAACCCTAACACTAACACTAACCCTAACCATACTCTAACACTAACCCTAACCCTCACCCTAACCCTACCCCATACTGTAACCCTAAACCGTACCATAACCCTACCCTAACCCGTACCCTAACCCTAACCCTAACTCATACCCTAACCCTAACATTAACCCTGAACCTAAACCTAACCCTAACCCGTACCCTAAACCTAACCTGTACTTTAACCCTAACCCTAACCCTAAACCGTACCCTAAACCTAACCCTAACACTAACTCATACCCTAAACCTAACCCAAACCCTGACACTAACCCTAACCCGTACACTAAGCATAACCCATACCCTAACCCTAACCCTAAACCTAACCCTAACCCGTACCCTAAACCTAACCCTAACCCTTGACCTATCCCGTACCCAAACCTATCTCGTACCCTAACCCTAAACCTAACCCGTACCCAAACACTAATAGTAAACCTAACCCATACACTAGCCGTAACCCAAAACCTAACCCTAACCCTAAACCTAACCCTAACCCTGAAACTAACACTAACCCTATCCCGTACCCTAACCCTAAACCGTACCCGAACCCTAACCCTAAACCTAACCCATACCCTAACCCTAAACGTAACGCCAACCCGTACCCAAACCCTAACCCAAACACGTATCCTAACCCTAACCCTAACCCTAACCTTAACCCACACACTAAACCTAACCCTAACCCTAGACCTAACACGTACACTAAACCTATCCCGTACCCTAACCTTAACGCTAACCCGTACCATGTCCCTAACACTAACCCTAAACCTAACCCTAACCCGTACACTAACCCTAACCGAACCTTAAACCTAACCCTAACCCATACCCTAAACCTACCCGTAGCCTATTCCTAACTCTAACCCTAACCCCTAATCCTAAGCCTAACCGTAACCCTTACCCGAACCCGTACCCAAATGGTAAACCTAACCTGTACCGTAACACTAACCCAAATCTGTACTCTAACCCTAACCGTAACCCTAACCCTAACCCTAACCCGCACCCTAAACATAACCCTAACCCTAACCCAAACCATAACACTTAACCGTATCCTAACCCTAACCCATAACCTAACCCTAACCCTAACCTTAACCATAACCCTAATCCGTAACCTAACCCTAAAACTAACCCGGACCCTAACCCCAAACCTAACCCTAACCCATACCCTAACACTAACCCTAACCCTAACCCTGACCCTAAACCTAACCCTAAACCTTACACTAACCCTAAACCTAACCCAACCCGCACCCTAAACCTAACCCTAACCCGTACACTAACCCTAACCCGTAACCTACACCGAACCCTAACCCTAAACTTAAACCGTTCGCTAAACCTATCCCGTACCCTAAAACTAATCCTAACCCTTGTCCTAACCCGTACCCAACCCTATCCCGTACCCTAACCCTAACCCTAACCCGTACCCAAACACTAAGAGTAAACCTAAACTATACCCTAGTGCTAACCCTAACCCTAACCCTAAGCCTAACATGCACCCTAAACCTAAACTTAACCGTAACCCTATCCATAACCCTTACCCATACCCTAACCCTAACCCATAACCTAACACTAACCCTAACCTTAACCGTAACCCTAACCCGTACCCTAATTGTAAAACTAACCCGTACCGTAAGCCTAACCCTAACCCTAACCCGTACCATGACCTTATCCCTAATCCTAACCCTGACTCTAAACCTAAGCCTAATCTGTACCCTAACCCAAACCCGCACCTAACCCTAACCCTAACCCGTACCCGTACCCAACCCTAATTCGTAACCCAACCCTAACCCTAACACGTACCCAAACCCTAAGAGTAACTCTAACCCATACCCTAGCGCTAACCCTAACCCTAACCCTTACCGTAACACTAACTCGCACCCTAAACCTAAACCTAACCCTAACCCTAACCATAACCCTTACCCGTACCCTAACCCTAACCCATACCGTAACCCTAACCCTAAACGTAACCGTAACCCTGACCCATAACCTAACCCTAAAATTAACCCGTACCCTAACCCCAACCCTAACCCTAACCCTAACCCATACCCTAACCCTAACCCGGACCTAATCATACCCTATCCCAAACCCTAACCCTCAACAGTAACCTAAACCTAAACCTACCCTAAACTTATCCCGTACACTAACCCTATTCCGTACCCTAAACCTAACCCTAACCTGTAACCTAAACCTAACCCTAACGCTAACCCTATCTGTACACTAAACCTAACCCTAACCCTAACAGTATCCCTATCCCATACTCTAACCCTAACCCTAACCCTAACACTAACACTAACCCTAACTTGTACTCTAACCCTTACCCTAACCCTAAATGTAACCCTAACCCATAATCTAACCCTAACCCGTACCCTAACACTAACCCTAACCCTAACACTATCCCTAACCCATACCCTAACACTAAATGTAACCCTAACCCGTACCCAAACCCTAACCCTAACATGTACCCTAACCCTACCCTAATCCGCACACTAAAACTAACCCTAACCCTAGACCTAACACGTACACTAAACCTATCCTGTTCGTAACATTAACCCTAACCCGTAACGTAACCCTAACACTAACCCTAACCCTAACCCTAACCCCAAACCTAACCCTAACCCGTAGACTAACCCTAACCCGAACCCTAACCCTAACCCTAACCCTAAACGTACCCTAACCCTAGCCCTAACCCGTACCCTAAACCTAACCCTAAACCATACCCTAACGCTAACCCTAACCCTAACACTGACGTTAACCCTAACCCTAACTCGTACCCTAAGCCTAACCCATACCCTAAACCTAAACTTAATCCAAACTGTAACCCTAACCCATACCCTAAACCTAACCCTAACCCTTGACCTAACCCCTCCCCAACCCTATCCCATAAACTAACCCTCACCCTAACCCATACCCAAACCCTAACAGTTACCCTAAACCATTCCCTAGCGCTAACCCTAACACTAACACTAAACCTAACCCTAAACCTAACCCTCACCCTCAACCTAAAGCTAACCCTAACCCTTACCTTAACCCTTACCCATACCCTAACCCTAACCCACACCCTTACCCTAACCCTAACTTTAACCGTAACCTTAACCCGTACCCTAAACCTAAAAGTAACCCGTACCCTAAACCCAACCTTAACCCTAACCCGTACCATAACCCTAACACTAACCTGCACCTAAACCTAACCCTAACCCGGAACCTAAACCTAACCCTAACCTTAAACTTAACCCGTAAGCTAACCCTATCCTGTAACCTAAACCTAAACCTAACCCGTAGCCTAACCCTAACCCTAACACTATCCGTACACTAACACTAACACTCACCCTAACACTAACACTAACCCTAACCCGTACTCTAAACCTAACCCTAACCCTAAACCTAACCCTAACCCGACTCTAACCCTAACCCTAACCCTAAACCTAACCCTAACCCGTAGACTAACCCTAACCCGAACCCTAACCCTAACCCTAACCCTAAACGTACCCTAACCTTAACCCTAACCCTAACCCATACCCTAACACTAACCCTTACCCTAACCCTAAACCTAACCCATACCCTAACCCTAAACGTAACGTTAACCCGTACCCAAACCCTAACCCTAACACGTACCCTAACCCTAACCCTAACTCTAACCCGCACACTATACCTAACCCTAACCCTAGACCTAACACGTACACTACACCTATCCCGTACCGTAACCTTAACCCTAACAAGTACCGTAACCCTAACCCTAACCCTAACCCTAACCCGTACACTAACCCTAACCCTAACCCTAAACTTACCCTAACGCTAAACCTAACCCTAACCTTAACACTAACCCTAACCCGTACTCTAACCTAACTCTAACCCTAAACCTAACCCTAACCCGTACTCTAACCCTAACCCTAACCCTAACCATAACCATAACCATAACCCTAACACTAAACCTAACACGTAATATAACCCTATACCTAACCCTAACACTAACTCTAACCCCCTACTATAACCGTAACCCTAAACCTAACCCTAACCCTAACCCTAATTCTTACCGTAACCCGAACTCGTAACCTAACCCTAACCCTAACCTTAACCTAACCCTATCACTGACCCTAACCCTAAACCTAATCCCGTACCCTAACCCTAACCCTAACCCGCATCCTAAACCTAACCCTAACCCTAGAGCTAACCCGTACCCTAACCCTAACCCGTACCCTAACACTAACCCTAACCCTAACCTGTACCATAACCCTAACACTAACCCTAACCCGTACCCTAACCCTAATCCGTAGCCTATCCCTAACCTGATGCCTAACCCTAACCCACACCCTAAACCTAACCCTAACCCTAGACTTAATCCGTACCCTAAACCTATCCCGTAACCTAACCCTAACGCTAACTGTACCCTAACCCTAACACTAACACTAACCCTAATCCTAAACCTATCCCGTACACTAACCTTAACCCTAACCCTAAACCGTAACCTAACCCTAACCCTAAACCTAAACCTAACCCTGACACTAACCCTAACCCTAATCCCTTACCCTAACCCTAACCCTAACTCGCATCCTAAACCTAAATCTAACCCTAACCCTAACCCGTACCATAAACCTAACACTAACCCTAACCCGTACAAAAGCCCTAACACGTACACTAACCCTAACCCGATGCCTAACCCTAACCCACACACTAAACCTAACCCTAACCCTAGACCTAAACCGTACCCTCAACCTATCCCGTACCCTAACCCTAATGCTAACCTGTACCCTAACCCTAACACTAACACTAACCCTAATCCTAACCCTATCCTGTACACTAACCCTAACCCGTACCGTAACCCTAACCTGTACCATTACACGTACCTTAACCCTAAACCTAACACGTACCCTCACCCGTAACCTAAACTTAACCCTAACCTGTACGCTAACACGTACCATAACCCTAACCCTAATCCTAACCCTAACCATAAACCTGACCCATATCCTACCCCTCACCCTAAACCATACCCTAACCCTAACTCGTACCCTAACACTAACCCTTACCCTAACCCCTAAACCTAAACCTACACCATACCCTAAACCTAACCCTAACCCTAACTGGTACCCTAACCCTAACCCTAAACCAGACCCTAACCCTAACCCGTACCCTAACCCTAATCCGTACCCAAACCCTAACCCTAAACCTAAACCTAACCCTAACCCATACAGTAACCCTAACCTGTACCATAAACCTAACCCTAACTCTAAACCTAACCCTAACCCTAACTCTAACCCTAAACCTAACCCGTACCCTAACCCTAAACGTAACGCTAACCTGTACCCAAACCCTATCCCTAACACGTACCCTAACCCTATCCCTAACCCTAACCCGCACACTAAACCTAACCCTAACCCTAGACCTAACACGTACACTAACCATATCCCGTAGCCCAGCCTTAACCCTAACCCGAACCCTAACCCTACCCTAACCCGTACCCTCACCCTACCTGTAGCCTAACACTAAATCTTACCCTAAACCCTAACCGTAACCCTAACCCTAACCCTTACCCTAACACGTACCCAAATGGTAAACCTAACCCGTACCCTAACACTAACCAAACCTGTACTCTAACCCTAAACCTAACCCAAACCCGCACCCTTAACTTAACCCTAACCCTACCCAAACCATAACCATAACCGAAACCTAAACCTAACCCATACCCTAACCCTAACACTAACCTTAAACGTAACCCCAACCCGTAACATAAACCTAAAACTACCAATACCCTAACCCCAACCCTAATCCTAACCCGTACCTTAACACTAACCCTAACCCTAAACCTGACCCTAAACCTAAACCTAACACTTACACTAACCCTAACCATAACCCTAACCTGCACCCTAAACCTAACCCTAACCCGTACCATAACCCTAACCCATAACCTAAACCTAACCCCAACCCTAAACTTAACCCGTAGGCTAACCCTATCCCATACCCTAAACCTAACCCTAACCCGTAAACTAACCCTAAACCTAACCCTAAGCCTAACCCATACATTATCTCTAACCCTAACCCTAACACTAACCCTACACCATACTCGAACCCTAACCCTAACCCTAACCCTAACCATAACCCTAACCCGTACCCTAAACCTAACCCTAACCCTAACACTAACCCTAACCCATACTCTAACCCTAACCCTAACACTAACCCTACCCCGTACCCTATCATTAACCCTAACCCTAACCCTAACCCGTACCCTAACCTTAACCCTAAACCTAACCCTAACACTAACCCTAACCGTACTCTAACCCTAACCCTAACACTAACCCAAACCGTATTCTAACCCTAACCCTAACCCTCACCCTAACCCTAACCGTACTGTAACCCTAACCCGTACCATAAGCCGAACCCTAAACCTAAACTTAATCATAACCCTGACCCGTACCCTAACCCTATAACTAACCCGTACCCTAACCCCAACCCTAACCCTAACATGTACCCTAACCCTATCCCTAACGCTAAACCTAACCCTAAACATAAACCTAACCCATACCCTATCCCTAACCCTAACCCTAACCCTCACCTAAACCTAACCCTAACCCATACCCTAACCCTAACCCGTAACCTAAACCTAACCCTAACTCTAAACTTAACCCGTACGCTAACCCTATCCCGTACCCTAAACCTAACCCTAACCCCTACCCTAACCCTAACCCTAACCCTAACCCTAACCCTATCCGTACTCTAACCCTAAACCTAACCCTCACCCTAACACTAACCCTAACCCATACTCTAACACTAACCCTAAACCTAAACCTAACCCTAAACCATACACTTTCCCTAACCCGTACCCTAACACTAACACTAACCCTAACACTATCCCTGAACCGTACTCTAACCCTAAACCTAACCCTATCTCTAACCCAAACCCGTACTATAAACTTAAAACTAACCCTAACCCTAAACCTAACCCTAACCCGTACTCTAACCCTATCCCGTAGCCTAACACTAACTCTAATCAAACCCCTAACCCTAACCCTTACCTAACCCGTACCCAAATGGTAAACCTAACCCGTACCCTAACACTAACCCAAACCCGTACTCTAACCCTACCCTAACCCTAACCCTCACCCTAAACCTAAACCTAACCCTAACACTAACCATAACCCTTTCCCGTACCCTAACCCTAAACCATACCCTAACCCTAACCCTAAACTTAACCGTAACCCTGACTCGTACCCTAACCCTAAAAGTAACCCGTACCAAACTCCAACCCTAACCCTAACCCGTACCCTAACCCTAACCATAACCCTAAATCTAACCCTAACCCGTACCCTAACCCTAACCCTAACCCTAACACTAACCCTAACCTGTACTCTAACCGTAACCCTAACCCTTAACCTAACCCTAACCGTACTCTAACCCTAACCCTAACCCTCACCCTAACACTAACCCATACTCTAACCCTAATCCGTACCATAATCCTAACCCTAACCCTAACCTTAAGCATAACCCTGAACCATACCCTAACCCTCACCCTAACTCATACCCTAACCCTAACCCTAACCCTAACCCTGAACCGAAACCTAACCCTAACCCGTTCCCTAAACCTAACCTGTACATTAACCCTAACCCTAACCCTAAGCCGTACCCTAAACCTAACCCTAACACTAACTCGTACCCTAAACCTAACGCAAACCCTGACACTAACCCTAACCCTAACCCGTACACTAAGCATAACCCATACCCTAACCCTAACCCTAAACCTAACCCTAACCCGTACCCTAAACCTAACCCTAACCCTTGACCTAACCCGTACCCAAACCTATCCCGTACCCTAACCCTAAACCTAACCCGTACCCAAACACTAACAGTAAACCTAACCCATACACTAGCCGTAACCCAAAACCTAACCCTAACCCTAAACCTAACCCTAACCCTGACCCTAACACTAACCCTATCCCGTACCCTAACCCTAAACCGTACCCGAACCCTAACCCTAAACCTAACCCATACCCTAACCCTAAACGTAACGCCAACCCATACCCAAACCCTAACCCAAACACGTATCCTAACCCTAACCCTAACCCTAACCTTAACCCACACACTAAACCTAACCCTAACCCTAGACCTAACACGTACACTAAACCTATCCCGTACCCTAACCTTAACGCTAACCCGTACCATGTCTCTAACACTAACCCTAAACCTAACCCTAACCCGTACACTAACCCTAACCGAACCTTAAACCTAACCCTAACCCATACCCTAAACCTACCCGTAGCCTATTCCTAACTCTAACCCTAACCCCTAATCCTAAGCCTAACCGTAACCCTTACCCGAACCCGTACCCAAATGGTAAACCTAACCCGTACCGTAACACTAACCCAAATCTGTACTCTAACCCTAACCGTAACCCTAACCCTAACCCTAACCCGCACCCTAAACATAACCCTAACCCTAACCCAAACCATAACACTTAACCGTAACCTAACCCTAACCCATAACCTAACCCTAACCCTAACCTTAACCATAACCCTAATCCGTAACCTAACCCTAAAACTAACCCGGACCCTAAACCCAACCCTAACCCTAACCCATACCCTAACACTAACCCTAACCCTAACCCTGACCCTAAACCTAACCCGTATGCTAAACCTATCCCGTACCCTAAACCTAACCCTAAACCGCACCCTAAACCTAACCCTAACCCTAACACTATACGAACTCTAACCCTAACCCTAACCTAACCCTAACACTAACCATATCCCGTACTCTAACCCTAACCCTAAACCTAACCCTAACCTGTACCCTACCCTAACCCGTAACCTAAACGTAACACTAACCCTAAACTTAACCCGAACCCTAAACCTATCCTGTACCCTAAACCTAACCCTAACCCATACCCTAACCCTAACCCTAACCCTACCGCACTCTAACCCTAACTCTAACCCTAACCCTAAGCCTAACACTAACCCTAACCCATACTCTAACCCTAACCCTAACACTAACACAAACCCTACCCCGTACCCTAACATTAACCCTAACCCTAACACTAACCCGTACCCTAACCCTAACCCTAAACCTAACCCTAACACTAACCCTAACCGTACTCTATCCCTAACCCTAACCCTAACCCTAACCGTATTCTAACCCTAACCCTAACCCTCACCCTAACCCTATCCCGTACTGTAACCCTAAACCATATCATAACCCTAAACCTAACCCGTACCCTAAACCTAACCCTAATTCGTACCCTAACCCTAACCCTAACCCTGACCCTAACCCTAAACTTAACCCGTATCCTAAACCTAACCCATACCCTAACCCTAAACCTAACCCTAACCCGTACCCTAAACCTAACCTTAACGCTAAACCCAACTCTAACCCTAACCCTAACCCTAACCCTAACCCTGACCCTAACCCTAAGCTAACCCGTACCCTAAGCCTAACCCATACCCTAACCCTAAAACTAATCCTAACCCTAACCCTAACCCATACACTAAACCTAACCCTAACCCTTAACCTAACCCGTAACCTAACCCACCCTAACCCATATCCAAACCCTAAGAGTAACCCTAAACCATACCCTAGCGCTAACACTAACCCTAATCCTAACCCTAACCATTACCTGTACCCTAACCCTAACCCATTCCCTAACCCTAACCCTAAACTTAACCGTAACCATGACCCGTACACTAAACCTAAAATTAACCCGTACCCTAACCCCAACCCTAACCCTAACCTGTACCCTTACCCTAACCCTAACCCACACCAAACCTAATCCTAACCCGTAACCTAAGCCTAACCCTAACCCTAAACTTAAACCTTCGGCTAACCCTATCCCGTACTCTAAACCTAACCCTAACCCGTAACCTAACCCTAAACCTAACCCTAAGCCTAACCCATACATTAACCCTAACCTTAACACTAACACTAACCATACCCCGTACTCTAACCCTAACCCTAACTCTAAACCTAACCTGTACCCTAACCCTAACCCTAACCCTACCCCGTACTCTAACCCTAACACAAACCCTAACCCTAAACCGTACCCTAACCCTAACGCTAAACCTAACTCTAACCCTAACCCTAACCCTAACCCTAACCTAACCCTAACCATACTCTAACCGTTACACTCATCCTCACCCTAACCCTAACCGTACTGTAAACCTAACCCGTACCATAACCCGAACCCTAACCGTAAACTTAATCATAACCCTGACCCGTACCCTAACCCTTTAGCTAACCCGTACCCTAACCCCAACCCTAACCCTAACATGTACCCTAACCCTATCCCTAACGCTAAACCTAACCCTAAACATAAACCTAACCCGTACCCTATCCCTAACCCTAACCCTAACCCTCACCTAAACCTAACCCTAACCCGTACCCTAACCCTAACCCGTAACCTAAACCTAACCCTAACCCTAAACTTAACCCGTACGCTAACCCTATCCCGTACCCTAAACCTAACCCTAACCCGTACCCTAACCCTAACCCTAACCCTAACACTAACCCTAACCTGTACTCTAACCGTAACCCTAACCCTTAACCTAACCCTAACCGTACTCTAACCCTAACCCTAACCCTCACCCTAACACTAACCCATACTCTAACCCTAATCCGTACCATAATCCTAACCCTAACCCTAACCTTAAGCATAACCCTGAACCATACCCTAACCCTCACCCTAACTCATACCCTAACCCTAACCCTAACCCTAACCCTGAACCGAAACCTAACCCTAACCCGTTCCCTAAACCTAACCTGTACATTAACCCTAACCCTAACCCTAAGCCGTACCCTAAACCTAACCCTAACACTAACTCGTACCCTAAACCTAACGCAAACCCTGACACTAACCCTAACCCTAACCCGTACACTAAGCATAACCCATACCCTAACCCTAACCCTAAACCTAACCCTAACCCGTACCCTAAACCTAACCCTAACCCTTGACCTAACCCGTACCCAAACCTATCCCGTACCCTAACCCTAAACCTAACCCGTACCCAAACACTAACAGTAAACCTAACCCATACACTAGCCGTAACCCAAAACCTAACCCTAACCCTAAACCTAACCCTAACCCTGACCCTAACACTAACCCTATCCCGTACCCTAACCCTAAACCGTACCCGAACCCTAACCCTAAACCTAACCCATACCCTAACCCTAAAAGTAACGCCAACCCATACCCAAACCCTAACCCAAACACGTATCCTAACCCTAACCCTAACCCTAACCTTAACCCACACACTAAACCTAACCCTAACCCTAGACCTAACACGTACACTAAACCTATCCCGTACCCTAACCTTAACGCTAACCCGTACCATGTCTCTAACACTAACCCTAAACCTAACCCTAACCCGTACACTAACCCTAACCGAACCTTAAACCTAACCCTAACCCATACCCTAAACCTACCCGTAGCCTATTCCTAACTCTAACCCTAACCCCTAATCCTAAGCCTAACCGTAACCCTTACCCGAACCCGTACCCAAATGGTAAACCTAACCCGTACCGTAACACTAACCCAAATCTGTACTCTAACCCTAACCGTAACCCTAACCCTAACCCTAACCCGCACCCTAAACATAACCCTAACCCTAACCCAAACCATAACACTTAACCGTAACCTAACCCTAACCCATAACCTAACCCTAACCCTAACCTTAACCATAACCCTAATCCGTAACCTAACCCTAAAACTAACCCGGACCCTAAACCCAACCCTAACCCTAACCCATACCCTAACACTAACCCTAACCCTAACCCTGACCCTAAACCTAACCCGTATGCTAAACCTATCCCGTACCCTAAACCTAACCCTAAACCGCACCCTAAACCTAACCCTAACCCTAACACTATACGAAATCTAACCCTAACCCTAACCTAACCCTAACACTAACCATATCCCGTACTCTAACCCTAACCCTAAACCTAACCCTAACCTGTACCCTACCCTAACCCGTAACCTAAACGTAACACTAACCCTAAACTTAACCCGAACCCTAAACCTATCCTGTACCCTAAACCTAACCCTAACCCGTACCCTAACCCTAACCCTAACCCTACCGCACTCTAACCCTAACTCTAACCCTAACCCTAAGCCTAACACTAACCCTAACCCATACTCTAACCCTAACCCTAACACTAACACAAACCCTACCCCGTACCCTAACATTAACCCTAACCCTAACACTAACCCGTACCCTAACCCTAACCCTAAACCTAACCCTAACACTAACCCTAACCGTACTCTATCCCTAACCCTAACCCTAACCCTAACCGTATTCTAACCCTAACCCTAACCCTCACCCTAACCCTATCCCGTACTGTAACCCTAAACCATATCATAACCCTAAACCTAACCCGTACCCTAAACCTAACCCTAATTCGTACCCTAACCCTAACCCTAACCCTGACCCTAACCCTAAACTTAACCCGTATCCTAAACCTAACCCATACCCTAACCCTAAACCTAACCCTAACCCGTACCCTAAACCTAACCTTAACGCTAAACCCAACTCTAACCCTAACCCTAACCCTAACCCTAACCCTGACCCTAACCCTAAGCTAACCCGTACCCTAAGCCTAACCCATACCCTAACCCTAAAACTAATCCTAACCCTAACCCTAACCCATACACTAAACCTAACCCTAACCCTTAACCTAACCCGTAACCTAACCCACCCTAACCCATATCCAAACCCTAAGAGTAACCCTAAACCATACCCTAGCGCTAACACTAACCCTAATCCTAACCCTAACCATTACCTGTACCCTAACCCTAACCCATTCCCTAACCCTAACCCTAAACTTAACCGTAACCATGACCCGTACACTAAACCTAAAATTAACCCGTACCCTAACCCCAACCCTAACCCTAACCTGTACCCTTACCCTAACCCTAACCCACACCAAACCTAATCCTAACCCGTAACCTAAGCCTAACCCTAACCCTAAACTTAAACCTTCGGCTAACCCTATCCCGTACTCTAAACCTAACCCTAACCCGTAACCTAACCCTAAACCTAACCCTAAGCCTAACCCATACATTAACCCTAACCTTAACACTAACACTAACCATACCCCGTACTCTAACCCTAACCCTAACTCTAAACCTAACCTGTACCCTAACCCTAACCCTAACCCTACCCCGTACTCTAACCCTAACACAAACCCTAACCCTAAACCGTACCCTAACCCTAACGCTAAACCTAACTCTAACCCTAACCCTAACCCTAACCCTAACCTAACCCTAACCATACTCTAACCGTTACACTCATCCTCACCCTAACCCTAACCGTACTGTAAACCTAACCCGTACCATAACCCGAACCCTAACCGTAAACTTAATCATAACCCTGACCCGTACCCTAACCCTTTAGCTAACCCGTACCCTAACCCCAACCCTAACCCTAACATGTACCCTAACCCTATCCCTAACGCTAAACCTAACCCTAAACATAAACCTAACCCGTACCCTATCCCTAACCCTAACCCTAACCCTCACCTAAACCTAACCCTAACCCGTACCCTAACCCTAACCCGTAACCTAAACCTAACCCTAACCCTAAACTTAACCCGTACGCTAACCCTATCCCGTACCCTAAACCTAACCCTAACCCGTACCCTAACCCTAACCCTAACCCTAACCCTATCCGTACTCTAACCCTAAACCTAACCCTCACCCTAACACTAACCCTAACTCATACTCTAACACTAACCCTAAACCTAAACCTAACCCTAAACCATACGCTTTCCCTAACCCGTACCCTAACACTAACACTAACCCTAACACTATCCCTGAACCGTACTCTAACCCTAAACCTAACCCTATCTCTAACCCAAACCCGTACTATAAACTTAAAACTAACCCTAACCCTAAACCTAACCCTAACCCGTACTCTAACCCTATCCCGTAGCCTAACACTAACTCTAATCAAACCCCTAACCCTAACCCTTACCTAACCCGTACCCAAATGGTAAACCTAACCCGTACACTAACACTAACCCAAACCCGTACTCTAACCCTACCCTAACCCTAACCCTCACCCTAAACCTAAACCTAACCCTAACACTAACCATAACCCTTTCCCGTACCCTAACCCTAAACCATACCCTAACCCTAACCCTAAACTTAACCGTAACCCTGACTCGTACCCTAACCCTAAAAGTAACCCGTACCAAACTCCAACCCTAACCCTAACCCGTACCCTAACCCTAACCATAACCCTAAATCTAACCCTAACCCGTACCCTAACCCTAACCCTAACCCTAACACTAACCCTAACCTGTACTCTAACCGTAACCCTAACCCTTAACCTAACCCTAACCGTACTCTAACCCTAACCATAACCCTCACCCTAACACTAACCCATACTCTAACCCTAATCCGTACCATAATCCTAACCCTAACCCTAACCTTAAGCATAACCCTGAACCATACCCTAACCCTCACCCTAACTCGTACCCTAACCCTAACCCTAACCCTGAACCGAAACCTAACCCTAACCCGTACCCTAAACCTAACCTGTACTTTAACGCTAACCCTAACCCTAAGCCGTACCCTAAACCTAACCCTAACACTAACTCGTACCCTAAACCTAACGCAAACCCTGACACTAACCCTAACCCTAACCCGTACACTAAGCATAACCCATACCCTAACCCTAACCCTAAACCTAACCCTAACCCGTACCCTAAACCTAACCCTAACCCTTGACCTATCCCGTACCCAAACCTATCCCGTACCCTAACCCTAAACCTAACCCGTACCCAAACACTAACAGTAAACCTAACCCATACACTAGCCGTAACCCAAAACCTAACTCTAACCCTAAACCTAACCCTAACCCTGACCCTAACACTAACCCTATCCCGTACCCTAACCCTAAACCGTACCCGAACCCTAACCCTAAACCTAACCCATACCCTAACCCTAAACGTAACGCCAACCCGTACCCAAACCCTAACCCAAACACGTATCCTAACCCTAACCCTAACCCTAACCTTAACCCACACACTAAACCTAACCCTAACCCTAGACCTAACACGTACACTAAACCTATCCCGTACCCTAACCTTAACGCTAACCCGTACCATGTCCCTAACACTAACCCTAAACCTAACCCTAACCCGTACACTAACCCTAACCGAACCTTAAACCTAACCCTAACCCATACCCTAAACCTACCCGTAGCCTATTCCTAACTCTAACCCTAACCCCTAATCCTAAGCCTAACCGTAACCCTTACCCGAACCCGTACCCAAATGGTAAACCTAACCCGTACCGTAACACTAACCCAAATCTGTACTCTAACCCTAACCGTAACCCTAACCCTAACCCGCACCCTAAACTTAACCCTAACCCTAACCCAAACCATAACACTTAACCGTAACCTAACCCTAACCCATAACCTAACCCTAACCCTAACCTTAACCATAACCCTAATCCGTAACCTAACCTTAAAACTAACCCGGACCCTAACCCCAACCCTAAACCTAACCCATACCCTAACACTAACCCTAACCCTAACCCTGACCCTAAACCTAACCCGTACGCTAAACCTATCCCGTACCCTAAACCTAACCCTAAACCGCACCCTAAACCTAACCCTAACCCTAACACTATACGAACTCTAACCCTAACCCTAACCTAACCCTAACACTAACCATATCCCATACTCTAACCCTAACCCTAAACCTAACCCTAACCTGTACCCTACCCTAACCCGTAACCTAAACGTAACACTAACCCTAAACTTAACCCGAACCCTAACCCTATCCTGTACCCTAAACCTAACCCTAACCCGTACCCTAACCCTACCGCACTCTAACCCTAACCCTAACCCTAACCCTAAAACTAACCCTAACGCATACACTAACCCTAACCCTAACCCTAAACCATAAACCTAACCTGTACTCTAACCCTAACCCGTACCCTAACACTAACCCTTACCCTAACCCTTAACTTAAACCATACCCTAACTCTAAACATAACCCTAACCCGTACCCAAAACCTAACCTTAACACGTACCCTAACACTAACCGTAACCTAACCCGCACACTAAACCTAACCCTAACCCTAGACCTAACACGTACACTAAACCTATCCCGTACCGTAACCTTAACCCTAACCCGTACCGTAACCCTAACACTAACCCTAACCCTAACCCTAACCCGTACACTAACCCTAACCCTAACCCTAAACGTACCCTAACCCTAACCCTAACCCTAACACTACCCCTAACCTGTACTCTAACCTAGCCCTAATCCTAAACCTAACCCTTACCCTTACTCTAACCCTAACACTAACCCTAACCCTAACCATAAACCTTACCCGTACCCTATCCCTAACCCATACCCTAACACTAACCCTAACTTTAATCGTAACCCTACCCTGTACCCCAACCTTAAAACTAACCCGTACCCTAACCCCAACCTTAACCCTAACCCGTACCATAACCCTATCCCTAACCCTAACCCTGACCCAAAACATAACCCTAACCCGTACCATAACCCTAACCCGCACCTAAACCTAACCCTATCCCGTACCCTAACACTAACCTGTAACCTAAACCTAACCCTAACCCTAAATTTAACCCGTACACTAACTTTATCCCGTACCCTAAACCTAACCCTAACCCGTACCCTAACCCTAACCCAAACCTAACCCTATCCGTACACTAACCCTAACCCTAACTTTAACACTAACCCTAACCCGTACTCTAACCCTAACCCTAACCCTAAACCTAACCTTAACCCATACTCTAACCGTAACCCGTTCCCTAACACTAACCCTTACCCTAACCCTAAACCTAACACGTACCCTAAACCTAAACGTAACCCTAACCAGTACCCAAACCCTAACCCTAACACGTACCCTAATCCTAACCCTAACCCTGACACTAACCCTAACCCTAACACGTACCCTAAACCTAATCTGTACCCTAACCCTAACCCTAACCTAACTCACACCCTAAACTTAACCCTAACCCTAAACCAAAACATAACCCTTAACCGTAACTTAACCCTAACCCATACCCTACCCTAACCCTAAACTTAACCATAATCCCTACCTGTACACTAAACCTAAAAGTAACCCGCACCCTAACCGCAACCCTAACCGGTACCCTATCACTAACCCTAACCCTAACCCTGACCCTAAACCTAAGCCTAATCCTTACACTAACCCTAACCCTAACCCGCACCCTAAACCTAACCCTAACCTGAAACCTAACCTTGACCCGTAACCTAAACCTAACCCTAACCCTAAACTTAACCGGTACACAAACACTATCCCGTACCCTAAACCTAAACATAATCTGTATCCTAACCCTAAACCTAACCCTAAGCCTAACCCGTACATTAAGCCTAACCCTAACCCTAACACTAACCCTACTGGGTACTCTAACACTAACCCTAACCCTAACCCGTACCCTAACCCTAAACCTAACCCTAACCCTAATCCGAACCCTAACCGTACTCTAAACCTAACCCTAACCCTCACCCTAACCCTAACCCGTACTGTAACCCTAACCCGTACCATAACCCTAACCCTAACCCGTACCCTAAGCCTAACCATAATTCGTACCCTAACCCTAACCCTAACCCTGACCCTAAACCTAACCCTAACCCGTACCCTAATCCTAACCCTAACCGTAACCCTCACCTAACCTGACCCTAACCCGTACCCTAACCCAAACGCGCACCTAAACCTAACCCTAACCCGAACCCTAACCCTAACCCATCACCTAAACCTAACCCTAACCCTAAACTTAACCCGTACACTAAACCTATCCCGTACCCTAAACCTAACCCTAACCCGTACCCTAAACCTAACCCTTACCCTAACACTATCCGTACACTATCCCTAACCCTAACACTAAAACTAAACCTAACCGGTACTCTAAACCTAACTCTAAACCTAAACCTAACCCTAACCCGTACTCTAACCCTATCCCAAACCCTAACACTATCATTTACCCTAACCCTAAACCTAACACGTACCCTAACCCTAAACGTAACCCTAAACCGTCCCCAAACCCTAACCCTAACACGTACCCTAACACTAACCCCAACCCTTACCCTAACCCGTACCCATACGGTAAACCTAACTTGTAGCCTAACACTAACCCAAACCCGTACTCTAACCCTAACCCTAACTCTAACACTAACCCTACCCCGTACTCTAACACTAACCCTAACCCTAACCCTAACCCATACCCTAACCCTAAACCTAACCCTAATCCTAACCTAACACTAACCCTACCCCGTAATCTAACCCTAACCCTAACCCGTACCCTAACACTAACCCTAACCCTAAAACTTACCCTAACCTGTACTCTAACCCTAACCCTAACCCTAACACTAACTCTAACCGTATTCTAACCCTAACCCTAAACATCACCCTAACCCTAACCCGTACTGAAAAACCTACCCCGTACCATAACCATAACCCTAACCAGTACCCTAACCCTAACGCTAATTCGTACCCTAACCCTAACCCTGACCCTAAACCTAACCCTAACCCGTACCCTAAACCTAACCCGTACCCTAATCCTAATCCTAACCCACACCCGTACACTAAACCTAACCCTAACCCGAACCCTAACACTAAACCTAACCCTAAACCTGACCCTAACCCTAAACCTAACCCGTACCCTAAGCCTAACCGATACCCTAACCCTAAACCTAAGCCTAATTCTAACACTAACCCTACCCCGTACTCTAACCCAAACCCTAACCCTAACCCTAACCCTAACCCTAACCCTAACCGTACTCTAACCATAACACTAACCCTCACCCTAACCCTAACCGTACTGTAACCCTAACCCGTACAATAACCCTAACCCTAACCATAAAATTAACCGTAACCCTGACCCGTACCCTAACACTAAAACTAACCCATACCCTAACACCAACCCTAACCCTAACCCGTACCTTAACCCTATCCCTAACGCTAACCATGACCCTAAACCTAACCCTAAACCGTACACTAACTCTAACCCTAACCCTAACCCTAACCCTAACCCTAACCCTAACCCTAAACCTAACACTAAACCTATCCCGTACTCTAACCTTAACCCTAACCCTAACCCTAACCCTAACCGTACTCTAACCCGTACCCTAAACTTCACCCTAACCCTAACACATACCCTAACACTAACCCTAACACTGACCCTAAACATAAACCTAACCCGTACCCTAAACCTAACCCATACCCTAAACCTAACCCTAAACCTAACCCTAACCCTATCCCGTACCCTAAACCTAAACCTAACCCTTGTCCTAACCCGTACCCAACCCTATCCCGTACACTAACCCTAACCATAACCCGTACCCAAACCCTAAGAGTAACCCTAACCCATACCCTAGTGCTAACCCTAACCTAACCCTAAGCCTAACCCGCACCCTAAACCTAAACCTAACCATAACCCTAACGATAACCCTTTCTCGTACCCTAACCCTAAACCATAACCTAACACTGACCCTAACATTAACCGTAACCCTAACCCGTACCGTAACCCTAAAAATAACCTGTACCGTAACCCCAACCCTAACCCTAATCCTAACCCTGACCCTAAACGTAACCCTAACCCGTATCTAAACCCTAACCATAACACGTACCCTAACCCTAACGCTAACCCTAACCCTTGCCATAACCCGTACCCAAACGGTAAAACTAAACCATACCCTAACACTAACCCAAACCAGTACTCTAACCCTAAGCCTAACCATAACCATAACCCGCACCCAAACTTAAACCTAACCCTAACCCAAACCATAATCCTTAACCGTAACCTAACCCTAACCTATACCGTAACCCTAACCCTAAACTTAACCGTAACCCTAACCCATACCCTAACCCCAAAAGTAACCCGTACCCTAACCCCAACCCTAACCCTAACCCGTACCCTAACACTAACTCTAACCCTAACCCGCACCCTAAACCTAACCCTAACCCTTACACTAATCCTTACCCTAACCCTAACCCGCACCCAAACCTAACCCTAACACGTGACCTAAACCTAACCATAACCCTAAACTTAAACCGTAAGCTAACCCTATCCCATACCCGAAACCTAACCCTAACCCGTATCCTAACCCTAAACCTAACCCTAAGCCTAAACCGTACATTAACCCCAAAACTAACCCTAACACTAACCCTACCCCGTACTCTAACCCTAACCCTAACCCTGACACTAATCCAACACTGTACTCTAACTATACACCTAACCATAACCCTAACCCGTACCCTAACCCTAACCCTACCCCGTACTCTTACCCTAAACCTAACCCTAACACTAATCCAACACTGTACTCTAACTATAAAGCTAACCATAACCCTAACCCGTACTCTAACCCTAACCCTAACCCTAACCCGTATTCTAACCCTAACCCTAACGCTAACCCTAACCGTACTCTAACCGTAACCTTAACCCTCACCCTAACCCTAACCCGTACTGTAACCCTAACCGGTACCATAACCCTAACCCTAACCCGTACCCTAAACCTAACCATAACTCGTACCCTAACCCTAACCGTAACCATGACCATAACCCTAACCCTAACCAGTACCCTAAACCTAACCCGTACTTTAAAGCTAACCCTAACCCTAACCCGTACCCTAAACCTAACCCTAACCCTAACTCGTACCCTAAACCTACCCTAACCCTGACACTAACCCTAACCCTAACCCATACCTTAAGCATAACCCATACCCTAACCCTAAACCTAAACCTAACCCTAACCCTAACCCAAACCCTAAACGTAACCCTCACCCTCCACCTAACCCGTACCCAAACCTATCCCGTACCCTAACCCTAACACTAACACGTATGCAAAACCTAACAGTAACCCTAACCCATAACCTAGCGCTAACCCTAACCCTAACCCTAACCCGGACCCTAAACCTAACCCTAACCCTGACCCTAACACTATCCCTATCCCATACCCTAACCCTAAACCGTACACGAAGCCTAACCCTAAACCTAACCCATACCCTAACACTAAACGTAACCCTAGCCCGTACCCAAACCCTAACCCGAACCTTAACCCTAACCCTAACCCATACCCAAACCCTACCTGTAGCCTACTCCTCACTCTAACCCTAACCCCTAACCCTAAGCCTAACCCTAACCCTTACCCGAACCCGTACCCAAATGGTAAACCTAACCCGTACCCTAACACTAACCCAAACCCGTACTCTAACCCTAATCAGCACCCTAAACTTAACCCTAACCCTAACCCAAACCATAACCCTTAACCGTAACTTAACCCTAACCCATAACCTAAACCTAACCCTAACCTTAAACATAACCCTAATCAGTACCTAAACCCTAACTCTAACCCATACCCTAACCCCTACCCTAACGCTAAGCCGTACCCTAACACTAACCCTAACCCTGACTCTAAACCTAACCATAACCCTTACACTAACCCTAAACCATAACCTAAACCGAACCCTAACCCTAAACTTAACCCGTTCGCTAACCAAATCCCATACCCTAAACCTAACACTAACCCGTATGTTAACCCTAACCAAACCCTAAGCCTAAACCGTACATTAACCCTTACCCTAACCCTAACACTAACCCCACCCTGTATTCTAACTCTAACCCTAACCCTAACCCATACCCTTAACCTATCCCTAACCCTAACTCGTACCCTAACCCTAACCCTAAACCTGACACTAACCCTAACCCTAAACCGTACCCTAAAACTAACCCATACCCTAAACCTAAACATAAACCTAACCCTAACCCTAACCCGTATCCTAAACGTAACCCTAACCCTTGACCTAACCCGTACCCAACTGTATCCCGTACCGTAAACCTAACCTTAACCCATACCCAAACCCTAACAGTAACCCTAACCCATACCCTAGCGCTAACCCTAACCCTAACCCTAAGACTAACCCGCACCCTAAACCTAAACCTAACCCTAACCCTAACCATAAACCTTACCCGTATCCTAACCCTAAACTATACCCTAACACTAACCCTAACCTTAACCGTAAACCTAACCCTAAAACTAACCCGTACCCTAAACCCAAACCTAACCCTAACCCTAACCATAAACCTTACCATATCCTAACCCTAACCCATACCCTAACACTAACCCTAACCTTAACCGTAACCCTAACCCGTACCCTAACCCTAAAACTAACCCGTACCCAAACCCCAACCCTAACCCTAACCCGTACCATAAGCCTATCCCTAACCCAAACACTGACCCTAATCCTAACCCTAACCCGTACCCTAAACCTAACCTGCACCTAAACCTAACCCTACCCCGTACCCTAACTCTAACCCATAACCTATACCTAACCCTAACCGTAAAATTAACCCATACACTAACCCTATCCCGTACCCTAACCCTAACCCTAACCCTATCCGTACACTAACCCTAACCCTAAACCTAACACTAACTCTAACCCGTATTTTAACCCTAACCCTAACCCTAAACCTAACCTTAACCCATACTCTAACCCTATCCCATACCCTAAAACTAACCCTTACCCTCACCCTAAACCTAACCCGTACTTTAACCCTAAACATAACACTAACCCGTCTCCAAACCCTAACCCTAACATGTACCCTAACCCTAAACCTAACCCTAACACTTTCCCTAACCCATACCAAAATGGTAAAACTAACCCTAACCCTAAGACTAACCCAAACCCGTACTCTTACCCTAACACTAACCCTACCCCGTACACTAACCCTAACCCTAACCCTAACCCGTATCCTAACCCTAACCCTAACCCTAACACTAACCCTAACCCGTACTCTAACCCTAACCCTAACACTAACACTAACCCTACCGGGTACTCTAACACAAACCCTAACCCTAACCCGTACCCTAACCCTAACCCTAACCCTAAACCTAACCCTAAAACTAACCCTAACCCGTACTCTAACCCTAACCTTAACCCTAACCATAACCGTATTCTAACCCTAACCCTAAACCTCACACTAACAGTAACCCGTACTGTAACACTAACCCGTACCATAACCCTCACCCTAAACCTCACCCTAACACTAACCCGTACTGTAACACTAACCCGTACCATAACCCTAACCCTAACCCATACCCTAACCCTAACCCTAATTCGTACCCTAACCCTAACCCTGATCCTAAACCTAACCCTAACCCGTACCCTAATCCTAACCCTAACCCTAACCCTCAAATAAACCTGACCCTAACCCGTACCCTAACCCTAACGCGCAACTAAACCTAACCCTAAAACGTACCCTAACCCTAACCCATAACCTAAACCTAACCCTAACCCTAATCTTAACCCGTACACTAAACCTATCCCGTACCCTAAACCTAACCATAATCCGTTCCCTAACCCTAACCCTAACCCTACACTATCCATACACTAACCCTAAACCTAACACAAACACTAACCCTAACCGGTACTCTAACCCTAACTCTAAACCTAAACCTAACCGTAACCCGTACTCTAACCCTAACCCGGACCCTAAAACTAACCTTAACCCTAACACTATCCCTAACCCGTACCCTAACCCTAAATGTAACCCTAACCCGTCCCCAAACCCTAACCCTAACACGTACCCTAACACTAACCCTAACCCTTACCCTAACCCATACCCAAACGGTAAACCTATCTTGTACCCTAACACTAAAACAAACCCGTACTCTAACCCTAACCCTAACCCTAACTCTAACCTTACCCGTACTCTAACACTAACACTAACCCTAACCCTAACCCATACCCTAACCCTAAACCTAACCCTAAACCTACCCTAACACTAACCCTACCCCGTACTCTAACCCTAACACTAACCCGAACCCTAACACTAACCCTAACCCTAACCCTAACACTAACCCTAACCTGTACTCTAAGCCTAACCCTAACCCTAACCGTATTCTAACCCTAACCCTAAACCTCACACTAACCCTAACCCGTACTGTAAACCTACCCCGTACCATAAACCTAACCCTAACCAGTACCCTCACCCTAACCCTATTTCGTACCCTAAACCTAACCCTAACCCTGACCCTAACCCTAACCCGTACCCTAAACCTAACCCGTACCCTAACCCTAAACCTAACCCGTACCCTAAACCTAACCCTATCCCGTACCCTAACACTAACCCGTAACCTAAACCTAACCCTAACCCTAAATTTAACCCGAACACTAACTTTATCCCGTACCCTAAACCTAACCCTAACCCGTACCCTAACCCGTACCCTAACCCTAATCCTATCCGTACACTAAGCCTAACGCTAACCCTAACACTAACCCTAACCCGTACTCTAACCCTAACCCTAACCCTAAACCTAACCCTAACACATACTCTAACACTAACACGTACCCTAACACTAACCCTTACCCTAACCCTAAACCTAACACGTACCCTAACCCTAAACGTAACCTTAACCAGTACCCAAACCCTAACCCTAACACGTACCCTAACCCTAACGCTAACCCTAACCCGCACAATAAACCTAACCCAAACTCTAGACCTAACACGTACACTAAACCTATCCCGTACCGGATCCTTAAACCTAACCCGTAACGTAACCCTAACAATAAGCCTAATCCTAAACCTAAACCTAACCCTAACCCGTACACTAACCCTAACCCGAACCCTAACTCGTACCCTAACCCTACCCGTACCTCAACCCTAACTCTAACGCTAACCCCTAACCCTAAACCTAACCCTAACCCTTACCCTAAACCGTACCCAAACGGTAAACCTAACCCGTACCCTAACTCTAACCCAAACCCGTACTCTAACCCTAACCCTAACCCTAACCCGCACACTAAACCTAACCCTAACACTAGGCCTAACACGTACACTAACCCTATCCCATACCGGAACCTTAAACCTAACCCGGACCATAACCCTAACAATAAGCCTAACACTAAACCTAACCCTAACCCTATCCCGTACCCTAAACCTAACATGTACCCTAACCCTAAACCTAACCCTAACCCGTACCCTAAACCTAACACTAACCTGTACCCTAACCCTAAACCTACCCTAAACATGACCCTAACCCTAACTCTAACACGTACCCTAAGCCTAACCCATAACCTAACCCTAACCCTAACACTAACACTAAACCTACCCCGTACTCTAACCCTAACGCTAACCCTATCCCGTACCCGTACACTAAACCTAAACCTAACCCTAACCCTAACACTAACCCTAACCCGTACTATAACCCTAAACCTATCCCTAACCGTAACCTAACCCTAACCCTAACCCTCACCCTAACTCGAACCCGTACTGTAACCCTAACCCGTACCATAACCCTAAACCTAATGCGTACTCTAACCCTAACCATAATTCGTACCCTAACCCTAAGCCTAACCCTGACCCTAACCCTAACCCGTACCCTAAACCTAACCTGTACCCTAACCCTAACCCTAACCTAACTCACACCCTAAACTTAACCCTAACCCTAACCCAAACCATAACCCTTAACCGTAACTTAACCCTAACCCATACCCTAACCCTAACCTTAACCATAATCCCTACCTGTACCCTAAACCTAAAACTAACCTGTACCCTAACCGCAACCCTAACCCGTACCCTAACACTAACCCTAAACCTAACCCAGACCCTAAACCTAACCCTAACACTTACACTAACCCTAACCCTAACCCACACCCTAAACCTAAAGCCAACCTGAACCCTAACCCTAACCCGAAACCTAAACCTAAACCTAACCCTAAACTTAACCCGTATGCAAATCCTATCCTGTACCCTAAACCTAAACATAACCCGTATCCTAACCCTAAACATAAACCTAAGCCTAATCCGTACATTAACCCTAACCCTAGCCCTAACACTAACCCTACCCCGTACTCTAACACTAACCCTAACCCTAACCCGTACTCTAAACCTAAACCTAAACCTAAACCTAACCCTAACCCTAACCGTACTCTAACCCTAAACCTAACACTCACCCTAACCCTAACCCGTACTCTAACCCTAACCCGTACCTTAACCCTAACCGAAACCCGTACCCTAACCCTAACCCTAATTCGTACCCTAACCCTAACCCTGACCCTAAACCTAACTCTAACCCGTACCCTAATCCTAACCCATACCCTAACCCTCACCTAAACCTGACCCTAACCCATACACTAACCCTAACGTGCACCTAAACCTAACCCTAACCCGTACCCTAACCCTAACCCATCACCTCAACCTAACTCTAACCCTAAACTTAACACGTACACTAACCCTATCCCGTACCCTAAACCTAACCCTAACCCGTACCCTAACCCTAACCCTAACCCTAACACTATCCGTACACTAACCCTAACCCTAACACTAACACTAACCCTCACCGGTACTATAACCCTAACCCTAAACCTAAACCTAACCCTAACCCGTACTCTAACCCTATCCCGTACACTAACACTAACATTTGCCCTAACCCTAAACCTAACCCGTACCCTCACCCAAAACATAACCCTAAACTGTCCCCAAACCCTAACCCTAACACGTACCCTAACACTAACCCTAACCCTTACCCTAACCCGTACCCATACGGTAAACCTAACTTGTACCCTAACACTAACCCAAACCCGTACTCTAACCCTAACCCTAACCCTAACACTAACCCTACCCCGTACTCTAACACTAACCCTAACCCTAACCCTAACCCGTACCCTAAACCTAAACCTAACTCTAATCCTAACCCTAACACTAACCCTACCCCGTACTCTAACCCTAACCCGTACCCTAACACTAACCCTAACCCTAACCCTAAAACTAACCCTAACCTGTACTCTAACCCTAACCCTATCCCTAACCCCTACCCGTACCCTAACGCTAACCCTAAACCTAACCCTAACACTAACCCTATCCCGTACTCTAAAACTAACCCTAACCCTAACCCTAACCGTACGCTAAGCCGTACCCTAAACCTCACCCTAACCCTAACACGTACCCTAACACTAACCCTAACCCTGTCCCTAACCCTAACACTAACCCGTACCCTAAACCTAACCCATACCCTCAACCTAACCCTAAACCTAACCCTAACCCTATCCCGTACCCTAATCCTAAACCTAACCCTTGTCCTAACCCGTACCCAACCCTACACCGTACACTAACCCTAACCATAACCCGTACCCAAACCCTAAGAGTAACCCTAACCCATACCCTAGTGCTAACCATAACCCTAACCCTAAGCCTAACCCACACCCTAATCCTAAACCTAACCATAACCCTAACCATAACACTTAACCGTACCCTAACACTAAACCATAACCTAACACTGACCCTAACATTAACCGTAACGTAACCCATACCGTAACCCTAAAAATAACCTGTACCGTAACCCCAAACCTAACCCTAATCCTAACCCTGACCCTAAACGTAACCCTAACCTGTATCCAAACCCTAACCATAACACGTACCCTAACACTAACACTATACCTTGCCCTAAACCATACCCAAATGGTAAACCTAAACCGTACCCTAACACTAACACAAAACAGTACTCTAACCATAACCCTAACCATAACCATAACCCGCTCCCTAAACTTAACAGTAACCCTAACCCTAACCATAACCCTTAACCGTAACCTACCCCTAACCCATACCCTAACCCTAACCCTAACCTTAACCGTAACCCTAACCCATAGCTTAACCCCCAAACTAACCCGTACCCTAACCCCAACCCTAACCCTAACCCATACCCTAACACTAAACTTAACCCGAACCCTGACCCTAAACCTAACCCTAACCATTACACTAATCCTAACCCTAACGCTAACTCACACCCAAAACCTAACCCTAACCCGAACCCTAACCCTAACCCGTGACCTAAACCTAACCATAACCCTAAACTTAACCCGTACGCTAACCCTATCCCATACCCGAAACCTAACCCTAAACTGTATCCTAACCCTAAACCTAACCCTAAGCCTAAAGCGTACATTAACCCCAACCTAACCCTAACATTAACCCTACCCCGTACTCTAACCCTAACCCTAACCCTAACACTAATCCTACCACGTACTCTGACCCTAACCCTAACCCTAAACCTAACCGTACTCTAACCCTAACCCTAACCCTCACCCTAACCCTAACCCGTACTGTAACCCTAACCCGTCCTATAACCTAACCCTAACCCGTAACTTAACCCTAACGCTAACCATGACCATAACCCTAACCCTAACCGGTACCCTAAACCTAACTCGTACTTTAAACCTAACCCTAACCCTAAACCGTACCCTAAACCTAACCCTAAACCTAACTCGTACCCTAAACCTACACTAACCCTGACCATAACCCTAACCCTAACCCATACCCTAAGCCTAAACCTTACCCTAACACTAAACCTGAACCTAACCCTAACCCTAAACCCTAAACGTAACCCTAACCCTCTACCTAACCCGTACCCAAACCTATCCCGTACCCTAACTCTAACCCTAACCCGTACGCAAACCCTAACAGTAACACTAACCCATACTCTAGCGCTAACCCTAACCCTAACCCTAACCCAGCCCTAAACTTAAACCTAAGCCTGACCCTAACACTAACCCTATCCCGTACCCTAACCCTAAACGGTACATGAACCCTAACCCTAAACCTAACCCATAACCTAACGCTATACGTAACCTTAGCCCGTACCCAAACCCTAAACCGAACCTTAACCCTAACCCTAACCCTAACCCTAACCCTAATCCTAACCCGTACCCTAAACCTAACCCTAACCCTTGACCTAACCCGTACCCAAACTTATCCCGTACCCTAACCCTAACCCCAACCCGTACCCAATCCTAACAATAACCCTAACCAATACCCTAGAGCTAACCCTAACCCTAACCCTAAGACTAACCTGCACCCTAAACCTAAACCTAACCCTAACCCTAAACATGAACCTTACCCGTACCCTAACCCTAACCCATAACCTAACACTAACCCTAACCTTAACCGTACCCTAACCCGTAACCTAACCCTAAAACTAACCCATACCCTAACCCCAACCCTAACCCTAAAACGTACCATAACCCTATCCCTAACCCTAACACTGACCCTAAACCTAACCCTAACCTGTACCCTAACTATAACCCGCACCTAAACCTAACCCTACCCCTTACCCTAACTCTAACCCATAACCTAAACCAAACCCTAACCGTAAACTTAACCCGTACACTAACCCTATCCCGTACCCTAACCCTAACCCTAACCCTATCCGTACACTAACCCTAAACCTAAACCTAACACTAACTCTAACCCGTATTTTAACCCTAACCCTAAACCTAAACCTAACTTAACCCGTACTCTAACCCTCTCCCGTACCTTAACACTAACCCTTACCCTAACCCTAAACCTAACCCGTACTTTAACCTTAAACGTAACTCTAACCCGTCCCCAAACCCTAACCCTAACACGTACCCTGACCCTAACCCTAACCCTAACACTTTCCCTAACCCGTACCCAAATTGTAAAACTAACCCGTACCCTAAGACTAACCCAAACCCGTACTCTAAACCTAACCCTTACCCTAACACTAACCCTACCCCGTACTCTAACCCTAACCCTAACCCTAACCCGTACCCTAACCCTAACCGTAACCCTAACACTACACCTAACCCGAACTCTAAACCTAACCCTAACCCTAACCCTACCCCGTACTCTAACACAAACCCTAACCCTAACCCGTACCCTAACCCTAACCCTAACCCTAACCCTAACCCTAAAACTAACCCTAACCCGTACTCTAACCCTAACCTTAACCCTAACCATAACCGTATTCCAACCCTAACCCTATCCCTCACACTAACAGTAACCCGTACTGTAACACTAACCCGTACCATAACCCTAACCCTAACCCTCACACTAACACTAACCCGTACTGTAACACTAACCCGTACCATAAACCTAACCCTAACCCGTACCCTAACCCTAACCCTAATTCGTACCCTAACCCTAACCCTGACTCTAAACCTAACCCTAACCCGTACCCTAATCCTAACCCTAACCCTAACCCTCACCTAAACCTGACCCTAACTCGTACCCTAACCCTAAAGCGCACCTAAACCTAACCCTAAACCATACCCTAACCCTAACCCATAACCTAAACCTAACCCTAACCCTAAACTTAACCTGTACACTAAACCTATCCCGTACCCTAAACCTAACCCTAACCCGTTCCCTAACCCTAACCCTAAACCTAAGACTATCCGAACTAACCCTAAACCTAACACAAACACTAACCCTAACCGGTACTCTAACCCTAACCCTAAACCTAACCCTAACCCATACTCTAACCCTAACCCAGACCCTAACACTAACCCTAACCCTAACACTATCCCTAACCCGTACCCTAACCCTAAACGTAACCCTAACCCGTCCCCAAACACTAACCCTAACACGTACCCTAACACTAACCTAAACCCTTACCCTAACCCATACCCAAACGGTAAACCTATCTTGTACCCTAACACTAACCCAAACCCGTACTCTAACCCTAACCTTAACCCTAACTCTAACCCTACCCGAACTCTAACACTAACCCTAACCCTAACCCTAACCCATACCCTAACCCTAAACCTAACACTAAACCTACCCTAACACTAACCCTACCCCGTACTCTAACCCTAACCCTAACCCGTACCCTAACCCTAAACCTAACCCTAACCCTAACACTAACCCTAACCTGTACTCTAACCCTAACCCTAACCCTAACCCTAACCGTATTCTAACCCTAACCCTAAACCTAACACTAACCCTAACCGGTACTGTAAACCTACCCTGTACCATAAACCTAACCCTAACCAGTACCCTCACCCTAACCCTATTTCGTACCCTAAACATAACCCTTACCCTGACCCTAACCCTAAGCCTAACCCGTACCCTAAACCTAACCCATACCCTAGCCCTAAACCTAAGCCGTACCCTAAACCTAACCCTAAACCGTACCCTAATACTAACCCTAACCCTAAACCTCACCCTAACCCTAACCTAACCCGTACCCTAAGCCTAACCGATACCCTAATCCTAACCCTAACCCTAACCCTAACACTAACCCTACCCTGTACTATAAACCTAACCATAACCCTAACACTAACCCCTACCTGTACCGTAACCCTAACACTAACACTAACCCTATCCCGTACTCTAACCCTAACCCTAAACCTTACCCTAACCGTACACTAACCCGTACCCTAAACCTCACCCTAACCCTAACTTGTACCCTAACACTAACCCTAAACCTGACCCTAACCCGTACCCTAACCCGTACCCTAACCCTAAACCTAACCCTAACACTAACACTAACCCGTACTCTAAACCTAACACAAACCCTAACCCTGACCCGTACCCTAACCCTAACCCTAACCCTAACCCTAACACTAACCCTAAGCCGTTCTCTAACCCTAACCCTAACCCTAACCCTAACCGTATTCTAACCCTAAAACTAACCCTCACCATAACCCTAACCGTACTGTAACCCTAACCCGTACAATAACCCTAACCCTAACCCGTACCCTAAACCTAACCCGTAACCTAAACCTAAGCCTAACCCTAAACTTAACCCGGATGCTAACCCTATCCCGTACCCTCAACCTAACCCTAACCCGTACCCTATCCCTAACCCTAACCCTAACCCTATACATACTTTAACCCTAACCCTTACCCTAACTCTAACCCTAACAACACTAACCCTAACCCGTACTCTAACACTAACCCTAACCCTAAACATAACCCTAACCCTTATGCTCACCCTAAACCGTAACCTAACACTAACCCTAAACCTAATACTATCCCTAACCCGTACTCTAACCCTAAACCTAACCCTAACTCTAACCCTAACCCGTACTATAACCCTAAACCTAAACCTAACCCTAAACCTAACCTTAACTCATACACTAACCCTATCCTGTAGCCTCACACTAACTCTAAACCTAACCCCTAATCCTAACCCTAACCCTATTCTTTACCCTATCCCGTACCCAAACGGTACACATAACCCGTACCATAACACTAACCCAACCCGTACTCTAACCCTAACCCTAACCCTAACCCTAACCCTAAAACTAACCCATACCCTAACCCCAACCCTAACCCTAACCCATACCCTAACACTAACCCTAACACTAACCCTGACCCTAAACTTAACCTTAACCCGTACACTAACACTAACACTAACCCTAACCCGCACCCTAAACCTAACCATAACCCGTACCCTAACCCAAACCCATAACCTAAACCTAACCCTAACCCTAAACTTATCCCGTACGCTAACCCTATCCCATACCCTAAACCTAACCCTAACCCGTCCCCTAACCCTAAACCTAACCCTAAGCCTAACCCATACATTAACCCAAACCCTAATCCTAACACTAAACCTACCCCGTAATCTAACCCTAACCCTAAACCTAACCCGTATCCTAACCCTAACCCTAAACCTTTCCCTAACCCTAACACTAACTCTAACCCTTACTCTACCATAACCCTAACCCTTACCTTAACTGTACTCTAACCCTAACCCTAACCCTCACCCTAAACCTAAACCCTACTGTAACCCTAACCCGTAACATAACCCTAACTCTAACCCATACCCTAACCCTAACCCTAACTCATAGCCTAACACTAAACCTGACACTAACCCTCACCCGTACCCTAAACCTAACCCGTACCCTAACCCTAAACCTAACCCTAAGCATACCCTAAACCTAACCCTAACCCTGACCCTAACCCTAACCCGTACCCTAAACCTAACCCATACCCTAAACATAATCCTATACCAAACCCTAACCCTAACCCTACCCTAAACCTAACCCTAACCCTTGACCTAACCCGTACCCAACGCTATCTCGTACCCTAACCCTAACCCTAACCCGTACCCAAACCCTAACAGTAACCCTAAACCATTCCCTAGCGCTAACCCTAACCCTAAACCTAATCCTTACCCGCACCCTAAACCTAAACCTAACCCTAACCCTAACCATAACCCTTACCCGTACCCTAACCCTAACCCATACCCTAACATTAACCCTAACCTTAACTGTAACCCTAACCAATACCCTAACCCTAAAACTAAACCATACCCTAAGCCCAACCCTAACCCTAACCCGCACCTAAAACTAACCTTAACCCATACCCTAAACGTAACCCATAACCTAAACATAACCCTAACCCTAAACTTAACCTGAACACTAAACCTATCCCGTACCCTAAACCTAACCCTAACCCGTACACTAACCCTAACCCTAACCCTAACAATATCCGTACACTAACCCTAGCCCTAACAGTAACCCTAACCCATACTCTAACACTAAACCTAACCCTAAACCTAACCCTAACCTGTAACCTAACCCTAACCCGTACCCTAACACTAACCCTTACCCTAACCCTAAACCTAACCCGTACCCTAACCGTAAACGTAACCCTAACCCGTACCCAAACCCTAACCCTAACATGTACCTTAACCCTAACCCTAACCCGCACACTAAACCTAACCCTAACCCTAGACCTAACACGTACACTAACCCTATCCCTTACCAAAACCTTAAATCTAACCCGTACCGTAACCCTAAAACTAACCCTAATCCTAACCCTAACCCTAACCTTAACCCATACACTAACCCTAACCCTTATTCTAACTCTAACCCTAACACTAACCATACTCTAACCCTAACCCTAACCCTCACCCTAACCCTAAACCGTACTGTAACCCTAACCCGTAATATAACCCTAACCCTAAACCATACCCTAACCCTAACCCTAACTCGTACCCTAACCCTAACCCTAATCCTGACCCTAAACCTAACCATAACCCGTACCCTAAACCTAACCCGTACTTCAACACTAACGCTAACCCTAAACCGTACACTAAACTTAACCCTAACACTAAGTCGTACCCTAAACTTAACCCTAACCCTGATACTAAACCTAACCCTAACCCATACCCTAAGCATAACCCATACCCTAACCCTAACCCTAAACCTAACCCTAACCTTAACCAGTATCCTAAACCTAACCCTAACCCTTGACCTAACCCGTACCCAAACCTAACCCGTACCCTAACCCTAACCCGTACCCAAACCCTAACAGTAACCCTAAACCATACCCTAGCGCTAACACTAACCCTAACCCTAACTCTAACCATTACCCGTACCCTAACCCTAACCCATACCCTAACCCTAACCCTAAACTTAACCGTAACCCTGACCAGTACCCTAAACCTAAAATTAACCCGTACCCTAACCCCAACCCTAACCCTAACCCGTACTCTATACCTAATCCTAACCCTAATCCACACCTAAACCTAACCCTAACCGGTAACCTAAGCCTAAACCTAACCCTAAACTTAACCCGTACGCTAACCCTATCCCGTACCCTTAACCTAACCCTAACACGTAACCTAACCCTAAACCTAACCCTAAGCCTAACCCGTACATTAACCCTAACCCTAACACTAACAATAACCCTACCCTGTACTCTAACCCTAACCCTAACTCTAACCCTAACCCATACCCTAACCCTAAACCTAACTCTAACCCTAACCCTAACCCTAACACTAACCCTACCCTGTACTCTAACTCTAACACAAACCCTAACACTAACCCGTACCCTACCCTAACCCTAACCCTAACCCTAACACTAACCCTAACCCGTACTCTAACACTAACACAAACCCTAACCCTAACCCGTACCCTACCCTAACCCTAACCCTAACACTAACCCTAACCCGAACCCTAACCCTTACCCTAACCCTAACCCTAACCTTAACCCTAACCGTACTCTAACCCTAAACCTAACCCTCACCCTAACCCTAACCCGTAATGTAAACCTAACCCGTACCATAACCCTAACCATAACCCTAAACTTAACCGAAACCCTGACCCGTACCCTAACCCTAAAACTAACCCATACCCTAACCCCAACCCTAACCCTAACCTGTACCCTAACCCTAACCCGTAACCTAAACCTAACCCTAACCCGAAACTTAACCTGTACGCTAACCCTATCCCGTACCCTAAACCTAACCCTAACCTTTACCCTAAACTTAAGCCTAACCCTAACCCTATGCGTACTCTAACCTTAACCCTAACCCTAAACCTAACACTAACCCTAACCCGTACTCTAACCCTAAACCTAAAACTAAATGTAACCCTAACCCGTACTCTAACCCTAACCCGTTCCCTAACACTAACCCTAACCCTAACATTATCCCTAACCCCTACTCTAACCCTAAACCTAACCCTAACTCTAACCCTAACCCGTACTATAATCCTAAACCTAACCCTAACCCTAAACTTAACATTAACCCATACTCTAACACTATCCCGTAGCCTAACACTAACTCTAACCCTAACCACTAACCCTAACCCTAACCCTAAACCTTACCCTAAACCGTACTCTAACCCTAACCCGTACCCTAACACTAACCCTAACCCTAACACTAACCCCAACCCATACTCTAACCCTATACCTAACCTTAACTCAAACCCTAACCCGTACTATAACCCTAACCCTAACCCTAACCCTAACCCTAACCCTAACCGTACACAAACCCTAACCCTAAACCTCACCCTAACCCTAACCCGTACTGTAAACCTAACCCGTAACATAACCCTAACCCGTACCCGTACCCTAAACCTAACGCTAACACGTACACTAACCCTAACCCTGACCCTAACCCTAACCCTAAACCTAACCCTAACCCTAACCCGCACCCTAAACTTAAACCTAACCATAACCCAAAGTGTAAGCCTTAACCGTAACCTAACCCTAACCCACACCCTAACCCTCTCCCTATCCTTTAACATAACCCTAACCTGTACCCTAACCCTAAAACTAACCCGTACCCTAACCGCAACCCTAAACCTATCCCGTACCCTAACACTAAACCTAACCCAAACTCTGTCCCTGAACCTAACCCCAACCCTTACACTAAACCTAACCCTAACCCGCACCCTAAACCTAACCCTAACTTGTAACCTAACCCTAATCCATAACCTAAACCTAACCCTAACCCTAAACTTTACCCTTACGTTAACCCTATCCCGTACCCTAAACCTAACCCTAACCCGTATCCTAACCCTAAACCTAACCCTAAGCATAACCTGTACATTAACCCTAACACTAACCCTAAAAGTAACCCTACCCCGTTCTCTAACACTAACCCTAACCCTAACCCGTACCCTAACACCAACCCTAACCCTGACACTAAACCTAACCCTAACCCGTACCCAAACCCTAACAGTAACCCTAACCCATACCCTAGCGCTAACCCTAACCCTAACCCTAAGTCTAACCCACACCCTAAACCTAACCCTAACCCGTACCCTAACCCTAACCTGTAACCTAAACCTAACCCTAACACTAAACTTAACCCATACGCTAACCCTATCCCGTACCCTAAACCTAACCCTAACCCGTATCCTAACCCTAAACATAACCCTGAGCCTAACCCGTACATTTACCCTAACCCTAACCCTAACACTAACCCTACCCCGTACTCTAACCCTAACCCAAACCCTAACCGTACACTAACCCTAACCCTAACCCTAAACCTAACCCTAAACCCTAACCCGTAATCTATCCCTAACCCTAAACCTAAACCTAACTGTACTCTAACGCTAACCCTAACCCTCACCCTAACACTAGCCCATACTGTAACCCTAATCCGTACCATAACCTTAACCCTAAGGCGTACCCTAATCCTCACCCTAACTCGTACCGTAACCCGAACACTAACCCTGACCCCAACCCTAACCCTAACCCGTACCCTAAACCTAACCCGTACCATAACCCTAACCCTAAACCGTTCCCTAAACTTAACCCTAACCCTAACTCGTACCCTAACACTAACCCTAAACCTGACACTATCCCTAACCCTAACCCGTACCCTAAGCCTAACCCATACCCTAACCCTAACCCTAAACCTAACCCTAACCCTAACCCGTACCCTAAACCTAACCCTAAAACTTGACCTAACCCGTACCCAACCCTATCCCGTAACTTAACCCTAAACCTAATCCATACCCAAACCTAACATAATCCTAACTCATACCCTAGCACTAACCCTAACCCTAACACTAATGCTACCCGCCTCCTAAACCTAAACCTAACCCTAACCCTAACCATAACCCTTATCCTTACCCTAACCCTAACCCATACCCTAACCCTAACACCTAACCTTAACCGTAAACCTGACCGGTACCATAACCCTAAAACTAACCCGTACCCTAATCCCAACTCTAACCCTAACACGTACCATAACCCTATCCCTAACCCTAACCCTGACCCTAAACCTAACCCTAAACCGAAACCTAACTCTAACCCTAATCCTAATCCTAAACCGCACCTAAACCTAACCCTAACCCGTAACCTAACCCTAACCGGTAACCTAAACATATCCCTAACCCTAAACTTAACCCGTCCGCTAACCCTATCCTGTAACCTTAAACTAACCCTAACCCGTACCCTAAACCTAACCCTAACCCTAACCCTATCCGTACACTAACCCTAACCAAAACCTTAACATTACCACTAACCCTAACACGCACTCTAACCCTAACCCTAACCCTAAACCTAACCCTAACCCGGACTCTAACCCTAACCAACCCTAACACTAACCCTAACCATTACACTAACCCTAACACGTACTCTAACCCTATACCTCACCCTAACTCAAAACCTAACCCGTACTATAATCCTAAACCTAACCCTAACCCGTACAGTAACCCTAACTCGTACCCTAACCCTAACCCTAACCCTAACCCTAACCCTGACCCTTACCCTAACCCTAACCCGATCCCTAACCCTAAACAATACCTTAAATCTAACCCTAAACCTAACCCGTAACCTAACCTAAACATAAGGCTAACCCGTACCCAAACCCTAAACTTAACACGTACCCTAACCCTAACCCTAACCCGCACACTAAACCTAACCCTAACCCTAGACCTAACATGTAAGTAACTCTACCCGTAACCTAACCTTAACCCTAACCCGTACCGTAACCCTAACACTAACCCAAACCCTAACACTAAACCTAACTCTAACCCTAACCCGTACATGACCCTAACCCGTACCCTAACCCTAACCCTAACCCGTACCCTAACCCTACCCGTAGCCTAACCCTAACTCTAACCCTAACCTAACCCTAACCCTAAACCTTACCCTAACTCATACCCAAATGGTAAACCTAACCCGTACCCTAACACTAATCCAAACCTGTACTCTAACCCTAACCCTAACCCTAACCCTATCCCGCACCCTAAACATAACCCTAACCCTAACCCAAACCATAACCCTTAACCGTAACCTAACCCTAATCCATACCCTAAACCTAATCCTAACCTTAACCGTAACCCTAACCCGTACCTTAACCCTAAAACTAACCCTTACCCAAACACTAACAGTAACCCTAAGCCATACCCTAAAGCTAACCGTAACCATAACCCTAAGGCTTACCCGCACCCTAAACCTAATCCTAACCCTAACCTTAACCCGTACACTAAGCCTAAACAATACCCTAAACCTAACCCTAATCCTAACCATAACACTAACCCGTACCCTAAACCTAACCCTAACCCTTGACCTAACCCGTACCCAACCCTATCCCGTAACCTAACCCTAACCCTAAGCCGTACCCAAACCCTAACAGTAACCCTAACACATACCCTAGCGCTAACCCTAACCCTAAACCTAACGCTAACCCTAACTCCCACTCTAAACCTAAACCTAACCCAACACTAACAATAACCCTTACCCGTACCCTAACCCTAAACCATACCCTAACCCTAACCCTAACTTTAACCGTAACCCTGACCCGTACCCTAACCCTAAAACTGATCGGTACCCTAACCCCAACCCTAAGCCTAACCCGTACCATAACCCTATCCCTAACCCTAACCCTGACCCTAAACCTAACCGTAAACCGAACCCTAAACCTAACCCTAACCCTAACCCTAACCCGCACCTAAACCTAACCCTAACCCGGACCCTAACCCTAACCCGTAACCTAAACGTAACCCTAACCCCCTAACCCTAAACTTACCCGTACGCTAACCCTATCCCATACCCTAAAACTAACCCTAACACTAACCCTCCCCTAAACCTAACCCTAACCCTAACCCTAGCCCTAACATGTAACCTAAATGTAACCCTAACCCTAAACTTACCTGTACGCTAACCCTATCCCGTACCCTAAAACTAACCCTAACCCTAACCGGCCCCTAAACCTAACGGTAACCCTAACACTAACACTAATCCTAACCCGTACTCTAACCCTAACCCTAACACTAAACCTAACCCTAAACCGTACTCTAACCCTAACCCGTACCCTAACACTAACCCTAACCCTAACACTAACCCTAACCCGTACTCTAACCCTATACCTAACCTTAACTCTAACCCTAACCCGTACTATAACCCTAACCCTAACCCTATCCCTAACCGTACTCAAACCCTAACCCTAAACCTCACCCTAACCCTAACCCGTACTGTAAACCTAACCGGTAACATAACCCTAACCTGTACCCGTACCCTAACCCTAACCCTAAGACGTACCCTAACCCTAACCCTGACCCTAACCCTAACCCTAACCCTAACGCTAACCCTAACCCGTAGACTAACCCTAACCCGAACCCTAACCCTAACCCTAATCCGTACCCTAAACCTAACCCATAACCTTACCCTAACCCTAAACCTAACCCTAACCCTAACCCGTAACCTAAACCTAACCCTAAACCTTGACCTAACCCATACCCAAACATATCCCGTACCCTAACCCTACCCCTAACACATACCCAAACCCTAACAGTATCCCTAACCCATACCCTAGCGTTAACCCTAACCCTAACTCTAACCCGGTCCCTAAACCTAACCCTAACCCTGACCCTAACACTAACCCTATCCCGTACCCTAACCCTAAACCGTACCTGAACCCTAACCCTAAACCTAACCCATACCCTAACCCTAAACGTAACCCTAGCCCGTATCCAAACCCTAAACCTAACGCGTATCCTAACCCTAAACCTAACCCTAAACCACACACTAAACCTAACCCTAACCCTAGACCTAACACATACACTAACCCTATCCCGTAACCTAACCTTAACCCTAAACCGTACCGTGTCCCTAACACTAACCCAAACCCTAACCCGTACACTAACCCTAACTGAACCTTAACCCTAACCCTAACCCGTACCCTAACCCTACCCGTAACCTATTCCTAACTCTAACCCTAACCGTTAAACCTAAGCCTAACCGTAACCATTACCCGAACCCGTACCCAAACGGTAAACCTAACCCATACACTAACACTAACACAAATCCGTACTCTAACCCTAACCGTAACCCTAACCCTAACCCTTACCCGCACACTAAACTTAACCCTAACCCTAACCCAAACCATAACCCTTAACCGTAACCTAACCCTAACCCATAACCTAACCCTAACCCTAACCTTAACCATAACCCTAATCCGTAACCTACCCTAAAACTAACCCCTACCCTAACACCAACCCTAACCCTAACCTGTACCCTAACACTAACCCTAACCCTAACCCTGACCCTAAACTTAAACCTAACCCTTACACTAAACTTAACCCTAACCCAACCCGCACCTTAAACCTAACCCTAACCCGTACCCTAACCCTAACCCGTAACCTACACCGAACCCTAACCCTAAAATTAACCGTTCGCTAACCCTATCCCGTACCCTAAACCTAACCCTAAACTGATTCCTAACCCTAACCCACCCCTAAGCCTAACCTGTACTTTAACCCCAACCCTAAACCTAACACTAACCCTACCCCATACTCTAACCCTAACCCTAACCCTAACCCTCAACCGTACGCTAAACCTAACACTAAGCCTAACTCGTACCCTATCCCTAAAAGTAAAACTGACCCTAACCCTAACCCTAACCCGTACCCTAAAACTAACCCATACCCTAAACCTAACCCTAATCCTAACCCGTACCCTAAACCTAACCCTAACCCTTGGCCTAACCCGTACCCAACCCTATCCCGTACGCTAACCCTAACCCAAACCCGTACCCAAAACCTAACAGTAACCCTAACCCATACCTTAGCGCTAACCCTAACCCTAGCCCTAAGCCTAACCCGCACCCTAAACCTATACCTAAACCTAACCCTAACCATAACCCTTACCCGTACCCTAACGTTAACCCATACCCTAACACTAACACTAACATTAACTGAAACCCTAACCTGTACCCTAACCTTAAAACTAACCTGTACCATAACCCAAACACTAACCCTAACTCGTACCATAATCTTATCCCTAACCCTAACCCTGACCCTAAACCTAACCCTAACCCGTACCCTAAACCTAACCCTACCCTAACCCTAACCCTATCCGTACACTAACCCTAACCCGTACTCTAAACCTAACCCTAACCCTAAACCTAACCCTAAACCGAACTCTAACCCTAACCCATACTCTAACACTAACCCTAACCCTAACACTAACCCTAACCTGTAACCTAACTTAACCCGTACCCTAAAACTAACCCTAATGCTAACCCCTTCCCAAAACCTAACCCATACCCTAACCCTAAGCCGTACCCAAACCCTAACAGTAACCCTAACCCATAACCTAGTGCTAACCTTAACCCTAACCTTAACTCGCACTCTAAACCTAAACCTACCCCTAACCCTAACCATAACCCTTACCCGTACCCAAAACCTAAACCATACCCTAACCCTAACCCTAACCTTAACCGTAACCCTGACCCGTACCCTAACCCTAAAACTGATCCGTACCCTAACCCCAACCCTAACCCTAATCGGTACCATAACCCTATTCCTAACCGTAAACCTGACCATAAACCTAACCCTAAACCGAACCCTAAACCTAACCCTAACCCTAACCCTAACCCTAACCCACACCTAAACCTAACCCTAACCCGTACCCTAACCCTAACCCGTAACCTAAACCTAACCCTAACCCTAAACTTACCCGTACGCTAACCCTATCCCGTACCCTAAAACTAACCCTAACCCTAACCGGCCCCTAAACCTAACCCTAACCCTAACACTAACACTAATCCTAACCCGTACTCTAACCCTAACCCTAACCCTAAACCTAACCCTAAACCGTACTCTAACCCTAACCCGTACCCTAACACTAACCCTAACCCTAACACTAACCCTAACCCATACTCTAACCCTATACCTAACCTTAACTCTAACCCTAACCCGTACTATAACCCTAACCCTAAACCGTACCTGAACCCTAACCCTAAACCTAACCCATACCCTAACCCTAAACCTAACCCTAACCCTAACCCGTAATCTAACCCTAACCCTAACCTTAAACCTGACCATACTCTAACGCTAACCCTAACCCTCACCCTAACACTAGCCCGTACTGTAACCCTAATCCGTACCATAACCCTAAATCTAAGGCGTAACCTAACCCTAACCCTAACTCGTACCCTAACCCGAACACTAACCCTGACCCCAACCCTAAACCTAACCCGTACCCTAAACCTAACCCATACCATAACCCTAACCCTAACCCGTACCCTAAACTTAACCCTAACCCTAACTCGTACCCTAACCCTAAACCTAAACCTGACCCTAACCCTAACCCGTACCCGTACCCTAAGCCTAACCCATACCCTAACCCTAACCCTAAAGCTAACCGTAACCCTAAACCGTACCCTAACCCTAAACCTAACCCTCACCCTACCCTAACACATACTGTAACCCTAACCCGTACCATAACCCTAATCCTAACCCGTACCCTAACCCTAAACCTAAATCGTACCCTAACCCTAACCCTACCCTAACCCTATCCCGTACAGTAAACCTAACCCGTACCCTAACCCTAACCCTAACCCTAACGCGTACCCTAAACCTAACCCTAACCCTAACTCGTACCCTAACCCTAAACCTAACCCTGACCCTAACACTAACCCTAACCAGTACCCTAAGCCTAACCCATACCCTAACCCTAACCGTAAACCTAACCCTAACCCTAACCCGTACCCTAAACCTAACCCTAACCCTTGAACCTAACACGTACCCTGCCCTACCCCGTAACCTAACCCTAACCCTACCCGTACCCAAACCCTAACAGTAACCCTAACCCATACCATTGTGCTAACCCTAACCCTAAACCTAACACTAACCCGCACCCTTACCCTAACCCTAACCCTTACCCTAACCCTAACCCTAACCCTAACCCTAACCCTAACCCTAACCCTAACCTAACCTGGACCCTAACCCTAACCCGTAACCTAAACCTAACCCTAAACCTAAACTTAACATGTACGCTAACCCTATTCCATACCCTAAACCTAACCCGTACCCTAACCCGTACCCTAACCCTAACCCTAACCCTAACCTTATCCGTACACTAACCCTAACCCTAACCCTAACCCTAACCCTAACACTAACACTAACCCTAACCCGTACTCTAACCCTAACCCTAACCCTAAACCTAACGCTAACCCGTACTCTAACCCTAACCCGTACACTAACACTAACCCTAACTCTAACACTAACCCTAAACCATACAGTAACCCTAATCCGTACCCTAACCCTAACCCTAAACCTAACCCTAACCCTGACCCTAACCCTAACGCTAACCCGTACCCTCATCCTAAACCGTACTCTTACCCTAACCCTAAACCTAACCCGCACCCTAATCCTAAATGTAACGCTATCACGTACCCAAACCCTAACTCTAACACGTACCCTAACCCTAACCCTAAACCGCACACGAAACCTAACCCTAAACCTAGACCTAACTCGAACACTAAACCTATCCCGTAACCCAAACTTAACCCTAACCCGTACACAAACCCTAACCCTAATCCTAACCCTAAGCCTATGCTGTACATTAACCCTAACCCTAACCCTAACACTAACCCTACCCCGTACTCTAACACTAACCCTAACCCTAACCAGTATCCTAACCCTAACCCTAACCCTGACCCTAACCCTAACCCTAACCCGTACCCTTAACCTAACCCATACCCTAACCATAACCGTAACACTTGACCTTACCCATACCCAACCCTATCCTGTACCCTAAACCTAACCCTAACCCGTACCCAAACCCTAACAGTAACCCTAAGCCATACCCTAGCGCTAACCCTAACCCTAACCCTAACTCGCACTCTAAACCTAAACCTAACCCTAACCCTAACCATAACCCTTATCCGGATCCTAACCCTAAACCATACCCTAACCCTAACCTTAACCTTAACCGTAACCCTGACCCATACCCTAACCCTAAAACTGATCCGTACCCTAACCCCAACCCTAACACTAACCCGTACCATAACCCTATCCCTAACCCTAACCGTGACCCTAAACCTAACCCTAAACCGAACCCTAAACCTAACCCTAACCCTAACCCTAATACTAACCCACACCTAAACCTAACCCTAACCCGGACCCTAAACCTAAACCATAACCTAAACGTAACCCTAACCCTAAACTTACCCGTACGCTAATAACCCTATCCCATACCCTAAAACTAACCCTAACCCTAACCCTCCCTTAAACCTAACCCTAACCCTAACCCGTAACCTAAATGTAACCCTAACCCTAAACTTACCCGTACGCTATCCCTATCCCGTACCCTAAAACTAACCCTAACCCTAACCGGCCCCTAAACTTAACGCTAACCCTAACACTAACACTAATCCTAACCCGTACTCTAACCCTAACCCTAACCCTAAACCTCAGCCTAAACCGTACTCTAACCCTAACCCGTACCCTAACACTAACCCTAACCCTAACACTAACCCTAACCCGTACTCTAACCCTATACCTAACCTTAACTCAAACCCTAACCCGTATTATAACCCTAACCCTAACCCTAACCCTAACCCTAACCGTACTCAAACCCTAACCCTAAACCTCACCCTAACCCTAACCCGTACTGTAAACCTAACCGGTAACATAACCCTAACCCGTACCCGTACCCTAACCCTAATGCTAACACGTACCCTAACCCTAACCCTGACCCTAACCCTAACCCTAAACCTAACCCTAACCCTAACCCGCACCCTAAACTTAAACCTAACCATAACCCAAAGCATAAGACTTAACCGTAACCTAACCCGAACCCACACCCTAACCCTATCCCTATCCTTAAACATAACCCTAACCTGTACCCTAACCCTAAAACTAACCCGTACCCTAACCGCAACCCTAAACCTATCCCGTACCCTAACACTAAACCTAACCCAAACTCTGTCCCTGAACCTAACCCCAACCCTTACACTAAACCTAACCCTAACCCGCACCCTAAACCTAACCCTAACCCGTAACCTAACCCTAATCCATAACCTAAACCTAACCCTAACCCTAAACTTTACCCTTACGTTAACCCTATCCCGTACCCTAAACCTAACCCTAACCCGTATCCTAACCCTAAACCTAAACCTAAGCATAACCTGTACATTAACCCTAACACTAACCCTAAAACTAACCCTACCCCATTCTCTAACACTAACCCTAACCCTAACCCGTACCCTAACACCAACCCTAACCCTGACACTAAACCTAACCCTAACCCGTACCCAAACCCTAACAGTAACCCTAACCCATACCCTAGCGCTAACCCTAACCCTAACCCTAAGTCTAACCCACACCCTAAACCTAACCCTAACCCGTACCCTAACCCTAACCCGTAACCTAAACCTAACCCTAAAGCTAAACTTAACCCATACGCTAACCCTATCCCGTACCCTAAACCTAACCCTAACCCGTATCCTAACCCTAAACATAACCCTGAGCCTAACCCGTACATTAACCCTAACCCTAACCCTAACACTAACCCTACCCCGTACTCTAACCCTAACTCTAACCCTAACCCTAACCGTACTCTAACCCTAACCCTAAACCTCACCCTAAACCTAACCCGTACCCTAACCCTAACCCTAAACCTAAACCTAACCCTAACCCGTACTCTAACCCTAACCCTAACCCTAAACCTAACCGTACTCTAACGCTAACCCTAACCCTCACCCTAACACTCGCCCGTACTGTAACCCTAATCCGTACCATAACCCTAACTCTGAGGCGTACCCTAACCCTAACCCTAACTCGTACCCTAAGCCAAACACTAACCCTGACCCCAACCCTAACACTAACCCGTACCCTAAACCTAACCCGTACCATAACCCTAACCCTAACCCGTAAACTAAACTTAACCCTAACCTTAACTCGTACCCTAACCCTAACACTAAGCCTAACCCATACCTTAACCCTAACCCTAACCCTAACCCGTACCCTAACCCGTACCCTAACCCTAACCCTAAAACTTGACCTAACCCGTACCCAAACCTATCCCGTAACTTAACCCTAAACGAAACCCGTACCCAAACCCTGCCATAATTCTAACTCATACCCTAGCACTAAGCCTAACCCTAACACTAACGCTACCCGCCCCCTAAACCTAAACCTAACCCTAACCCTAACCATAACCCTTACCCGTACCTTAACCCTAACCCATACCCTAACCCAAACTCCTAACCTTAACCGTAAACCTGACCCGTACCATAACCCTAAAACTAACCCGTACCCTAATCCCAACTCTAACCCTAACCTGTACCATAACCCTATCCCTAACCCTAACCCTGACCCTAAACCTAACCCTGAACCGAAACCTAACCCTAACCCTAACCCTAACCCCAACCCTAACCCTAACCCTAAACCGCACCTAAACCTAACCCTAACCCGTACCCTAACCCTAACCCGTAACCTAAACATATCCCTAACCCTAAACTTAACCCATCTGCCAACCCTATCCTGTACCCTAAAACTAACCCTAACCCGTACCCTAAACCTAACCCTAACCCTAACCCTATCCGTACACTAACCGTAACCAAAACCCTAACATTAACACTAACCCTAACACGTACTCTAACCCTAACCCTAACCCTAAACCTAACCCTAACCCGGACTCTAACCCTAACCAACCCTAACACTAACCCTAACCATAACACTAACCCTAACACGTACTCTAACCCTATACCTCACCCTAACTCAAAACCTAACCCGTACTATAATCCTAAACCTAACTGTAACCTGGACAGTAACCCTAACTCGTACCCTAACCCTAACCCTAACCCTAACCCTAAACCTAACCCTAACCCTGACCCTAACCCTAACCCTAACCCGATCCCTAACCCTAAACAATACCTTAAATCTAACCCTAAATCTAACCCGTAACCTAACCTAAACATAAGGCTAACCCGTACCCAAACCCTAAACCTAACACGTACCCTAACCCTAACCATAACCCGCACACTAAACCTAACCCTAACCCTAGACCTAACATGTAACTAACTCTACCCGTAACCTAAACTTAACCCTAGCCTGTACCATAACCCTAACACTAACCCAAACCCTAACACTAACCCTAACTCTAACCATAACCCGTACACGACCCTAACCCGTACCCTAAACCTAACCCTAACCCGTACCCTAACCCTACCCGTATACTAACCCTAAAACTAACACTAACCTAACCCTAACCCTAAACCTTACCCTAACTCATACCCAAACGGTAAACCAAACCCGTATCCTAACACTAACCCAAACCCGTACTCAAACCCTAACCCTAACCCTAACCCTATCCCGCACCCTAAACTAAACCTAACCATAACCCAAACCATAACCCTTAAACGTAACCTAACCCTATCCCATACCCTAAACCTAATCTTAACCTTAACCGTAACCCTAACCCGTACCCTAACCCTAAAACTAACCCGTACCCTAAACCCAACCCTAACCCTAACCCGTACCCTAATACTAACCCTAACCCTAACCCTGACCCTAAACCTAACCCTAACCCTTACACTAATCCTAACCCTAACCCTAGCCCGCAACCTAACCCTAACCTGTATCCTAAACCTAACTTATCCCGAATCCTAACCCTAAGCGTACCCCTAAGCCTAAGCTGTACATTAATCCTACCCCTAACCCTAACCCTAACACTAACCCTACCCCGTACTCTAACACTAACCCTAAACCTAACCAGTACCCTAACTCTAACCCTAACCCTGACACTAAGCCTAACCCTAACCCGTACCCTTAACCTAACCCATACCCTAATCCTAACCGTAACACTTGACCTAACCCATACCCAAACCTATCCCGTACCCTAACCCTAACCCTAAACCATACCCAAACCCTAACAGTAACCCTAAGCCATACCCTAGCGCTAACCCTAACCCTAACCCTAACCCTAACTCGCACTCTAAACCTAAACCTAACTCTAACCCTAACCATAACCCTTATCCGTATCCTAACCCTAAACCATACCCTAACCCTAACCCTAACCTTAACCGTAACCCTGACCCGTAATCTAACCCTAAAACTGATCCGTACCCTAACCCCAACCCTAACCCTAACCCGTACCATAACCCTATCCCTAACCCTAACCGTGACCCTAAACCTAACCCTAAACTGAACCCTAAACCTAACCCTAACCCTAACCCTAATCCTAACCCGCACCTAAACCTAACCCTAACCCGTACCCTAACCCTAACCCGTAACCTAAACGTAACCCTAACCCTAAACTTACCCGTACGCTATCCCTATCCCGTACCCTAAAACTAACCCTAACCCTAACCCTCCCCTAAACCTAACCCTAACCCTAACCCTAGCCCTAACCCTTAACCTAATGTAACCCTAACCCTAAACTTACCCATACGCTAACCCTATCCCGTACCCTAAAACTAACCCTAACCCTAACCGGCCCCTAAACCTAACCCTAACCCTAACACTAACACTAATCCTAACCCGTACTCTAACCCTAACCCTAACCCTAAACCTACCCTAAACAATACTCTAACCCTAACCCGTACCCTAACACTAGCCCTAACCCTAACACTAACCCTAACCCGTACTCTAACCCTTTACCTAACCTTAACTCAAACCCTAACCCATACTATAACCCTAACCCTAACCCTAACCCTAACCGTACTCAAACCCTAACCCTAAACCTCACCTTAACCCTAACCTGTACTGTAAACCTAACCCGTAACATAAACCTAACCCGTACCCGTACCCTAACCCTAACGCTAACACGTACCCTAACCCTAACCCTGACCCTAACCCTAACCCTAAACCTAACCCTAACCCTAACCCGCACCCTAAACTTAAACCTAACCATAACCCAAAGCGTAAGCCTTAACCGTAACCTAACCTAACCCACACCCTAACCCTATCCCTATCCTTAAACATAACCCTAACCTGTACCCTAACCCTAAAACTAACCCGTACCCTAACCGCAACCCTAAACCTATCCCGTACCCTAACACTAAACCTAACCCAAACTCTGTCCCTGAACCTAACCCCAACCCTTACACTAAACCTTACCCTAACCCGCACCTTAAACCTAACCCTAACCCGTAACCTAACCCTAATCCATAACCTAAACCTAACCCTAACCCTAAACTTTACCCTTACGTTAACCCTATCCCGTACCCTAAACCTAACCCTAACCCGTATCCTAAACCTAAACCTAACCCTAAGCATAACCCGTACATTAACCCTAACACTAACCCTAAAACTAACCCTACCCCGTTCTCTAACACTAACCCTAACCCTAACCCGTACCCTAACACCAACCCTAACCCTGACACTAAACCTAACCCTAACCCGTACCCAAACCCTAACAGTAACCCTAACCCATACCCTAGCGCTAACCCTAACCCTAACCCTAAGCCTAACCCGCACCCTAAACCTAACCCTAACCCGTACCCTAACCCTAACCCATAACCTAACCCTAACCCTAACCCTAAACTTAACCCATACGCTAACCCAATCCCGTACCCTAAACCTAACCCTAACCCGTATCCTAACCCTAAACATAACCCTGAGCCTAACCCGTACATTAACCCTAACCCTAACCCTAACCCTAACACTAACCCTACCCCGTACTCTAACCCTAACCCTAACCCTAACCGTACTCTAACCCTAAACCTAAGCCTAACCCTATCCCATACTCTAACCCTAACCCTAACCCTAAACCTACCATACTCTAACGCTAACCCTAACCCTCACCCCAACACTAGTCCGTACTGTAACCCTAATCCGTACCATAACCCTAACTCTAAGGCGTACCCTAACCCTCACCCTAACTCATACCCTAACCCGAACACTAACCCTGACCCCAACCCTAACCCTAACCCGTACCCTAAACCTAACCCGTACCATAACCCTAAACCTAACCCGTACCCTAAACTTAAACCTAACTCTAACTCGTACCCTAACCCTAACCCTAAACCTGACACTATCCCTAACCCTAACCCGTACCCTAAGCCTAACCCATACCCTAACCCTAGCCCTAAACCTAACCCTAACCCTAACCCGTACCCTAACCCTAACCCTAAAACTTGACCTAACCCGTACCCAACCCTATCCCGTACCTTAACCCTAAACCTAACCCGTACCCAAACCCTAACATAATCCTAACTCATACCCTAGCACTAACCCTAACCCTAACACTAATGCTACCTGCCCCCTAAACCTAAACCTAAACATAACCATAACCATAACCCTTATCCGTAATCTAACACTAAACCATACCCTAACCCTAACCCTAACATTAACTGTAACCCTGACCCGTACCCTAACGCTAAAACTGATCCGTACCCTAACCCCAACCCTAACCCTAACCCGTACCATAACCCTATCCCTAACCCTAACCGTGACCCTAAACCTAACCCTAAACTGAACCCTAAACCTAACCCTAACCCTAACCCTAGCCCTAACCCTTAACCTAATGTAACCCTAACCCTAAACTTACCCATACGCTAACCCTATCCCGTACCCTAAAACTAACCCTAACCCTAACCGGCCCCTAAACCTAACCCTAACCCTAACACTAACACTAATCCTAACCCGTACTCTAACCCTAACCCTAACCCTAAACCTACCCTAATCCATACTCTAACCCTAACCCGTAACCTAACACTAGCCCTAACCCTAACACTAACCCTAACCCGTACTCTAACCCTTTACCTAACCTTAACTCAAACCCTAACCCATACTATAACCCTAACCCTAACCCTAACCGTACTCAAACCCTAACCCTAAACCTCACCTTAACCCTAACCTGTACTGTAAACCTAACCCGTAACATAAACCTAACCCGTACCCGTACCCTAACCCTAACGCTAACACGTACCCTAACCCTAACCCTGACCCTAACCCTAACCCTAACCCTAACCCGCACCCTAAACTTAAACCTAACCATAACCCAAAGCGTAAGCCTTAACCGTAACCTAACCTAACCCACACCCTAACCCTATCCCTATCCTTAAACATAACCCTAACCTGTACCCTAACCCTAAAACTAACCCGTACCCTAACCGCAACCCTAAACCTATCCCGTACCCTAACACTAAACCTAACCCAAACTCTGTCCCTGAACCTAACCCCAACCCTTACACTAAACCTTACCCTAACCCGCACCTTAAACCTAACCCTAACCCGTAACCTAACCCTAATCCATAACCTAAACCTAACCCTAACCCTAAACTTTACCCTTACGTTAACCCTATCCCGTACCCTAAACCTAACCCTAACCCGTATCCTAAACCTAAACCTAACCCTAAGCATAACCCGTACATTAACCCTAACACTAACCCTAAAACTAACCCTACCCCGTTCTCTAACACTAACCCTAACCCTAACCCGTACCCTAACACCAACCCTAACCCTGACACTAAACCTAACCCTAACCCGTACCCAAACCCTAACAGTAACCCTAACCCATACCCTAGCGCTAACCCTAACCCTAACCCTAAGCCTAACCCGCACCCTAAACCTAACCCTAACCCGTACCCTAACCCTAACCCATAACCTAACCCATAACCTAACCCTAAACTTAACCCATACGCTAACCCAATCCCGTACCCTAAACCTAACCCTAACCCGTATCCTAACCCTAAACATAACCCTGAGCCTAACCCGTACATTAACCCTAACTCTAACCCTAACACTAACCCTACCCCGTACTCTAACCCTAACCCTAACCCTAACCGTACTCTAACCCTAAACCTAAGCCTAACCCTATCCCATACTCTAACCCTAACCCTAACCCTAAACCTACCGTACTCTAACGCTAACCCTAACCCTCACCCCAACACTAGTCCGTACTGTAACCCTAATCCGTACCATAACCCTAACTCTAAGGCGTACCCTAACCCTCACCCTAACTCATACCCTAACCCGAACACTAACCCTGACCCCAACCCTAACCCTAACCCGTACCCTAAACCTAACCCGTACCATAACCCTAAACCTAACCCGTACCCTAAACTTAAACCTAACTCTAACTCGTACCCTAACCCTAACCCTAAACCTGACACTATCCCTAACCCTAACCCGTACCCTAAGCCTAACCCATACCCTAACCCTAGCCCTAAACCTAACCCTAACCCTAACCCGTACCCTAACCCTAACCCTAAAACTTGACCTAACCCGTACCCAACCCTATCCCGTACCTTAACCCTAAACCTAACCCGTACCCAAACCCTAACATAACCCTAACTCATACCCTAGCACTAACCCTAACCCTAACACTAATGCTACCCGCCCCCTAAACCTAAACCTAAACCTAACCCTAACCATAACCCTTATCCGTAATCTAACACTAAACCATACCCTAACCCTAACCCTAACCTTAACTGTAACCCTGACCCGTACCCTAACCCTAAAACTGATCCGTACCCTAACCCCAACCCTAACCCTAACCCGTACCATAACCCTATCCCTAACCCTAACCGTGACCCTAAACCTAACCCTAAACTGAACCCTAAACCTAACCCTAACCCTAACCCTAACCCTAACCCGCACCTAAACCTAACCCTAACCCGTACCCTAACCCTAACCCTAACCCGAACCCTAACCCTAACCCTAAACCTAACCCTAAGCCTAACTCGTACCATAACCCTACCCGTAGACTAACCCTAACTCTAACCCTAATCCCTAACCCTAACCCTAACCCGTACCCAAATGGTAAACCTAACCCGTAACCTAACACTAACCCAAACCCGTACTCTAACCTTAACCGTAACCCTAACATAACCCGCAACTTAAGCTTAACCCTAACCCTAACCCATACCCTAACCCTAACCCTAACCTTAACCATAACCCTTACCTGTACTCTAACCCTAAAACTAACCCGTACCCTAACCCCAACCCTAACCCTAACCCGTACTCTAAACTAACCCTAACCCTATCCCTGACCCTAAACCTAACCCTAACCCTTACACTAACCCTAACCCTAACCCAGACCCTAAACCTAACCCTAACCCGTACCCTAACCCTAACCCGTAATCTAAACCTGAACCTAACCCTAAATTTAACCCGTATGCTAACCCTATCCCGTACCCTGAACCTAACCCTAAACTGTATCCTAATCCTAAATCTAACCCTAAGCCTAACCCATACATTACCCCTAACCCTAACACTAACCCTACCCCGTACTTTAACCCTAACCCTAACCCTAAGCCTAAACCTAAACCTAACCCTAACTCGTACCCTATCCCTAACACGTACCCTAACCCTAACCCTAACCCGCACACTAAACCTAACACTAACCCTAGACCTAACACGTACACTAACCCTATCGTGTACCGCAAACTTAACCCTAACCCGTACCGTAACCCTAACACTAACTAACCCTAACCCTAACCCTAACCCTAACCCTAAACCTAAACCTAACCCTAAACCTAACCCCAACCCGTACTCTAAACCTAACCCATACCCTAACACTAACCCTTACCCTAACCCTAAACCTAACCCATACCCTAACCCTAAATGTAACCCTAACCCGTACACAAATCCTAACCCTAAAACGTACCCTAACCCTAACCATAACCCTAACCCGCACACTAAACCTAACCCTAACCCTAGACCTAACACGTAAACTAAACCTATCCCGAACCGAAACCTTAACCCTAACACGAACCGTAACCTAACACTAACACTAACCCTAACCCTAACCCTAACCCTAAACCTAACCCTAACCCTAACCCGTACCCTAACCCTAACCCTAAAACTTGACCTAACCCGTATCCAACCCTATCCCGTAACTTAACCCTAAACCTAACCCGTACCCAAACCCTAACATAATCCTAACTCATACCCTAGCACTAACCCTAACCCTAACACTAATGCTACCCGCCCCCTAAACCTAAACCTAACCCTAACCCTAACCATAACCCTTATCCGTATCCTAACCCTAAACCATACCCTAACCCTAACCCTAACCTTAACTGTAACCCTAACCCGTACCCTAACCCTAAAACTGATCCGTACCCTAACCCCAACCCTAACCCTAACCCGTACCATAACCCTATCCCTAACCCTAACCGTGACCCTAAACCTAACCTTAAACTGAACCCTAAACCTAACCCTAACCCTAACCCTAACCCTAACCCGCACCTAAACCTAACCCTAACCCATACCCTAACCCTAACCCTAACCCTAAGCCTAACCCGTACCCTAAACCTAACCCTAACCCAAACTCGTACCCTAAGCCTAACCCATACCCTAACCCTAACCCTAGCCCTAACCCTAACCCTAACCCTAACCCTAACCCTAACCCTAACCGAACCCTAACTCTAGACCTAACACCTACACGAACCGTATTCCATACCCTAACCTTAACCCTAACCCGTACTGTGACCCTAACCCTAACCCTAACCCGTACACTAACCCTAACCCGAACCTTAACCCTAACCATAACCAGTACCCTAACCCTACCCGTAGCCTAAACCTAACTCTAACCCGACCCCTAACATTAAGCCTAACCCTAACCCGTACCCATACGGTAAACCTAATCCATACCCTAACACTAACCCAAACCCGTACTCTAACCCTAACCCTAACCCTGACCGGCACCCTAAACATAACACTAACCCTAACCCAAACCATAACCCTTAACTGTAACCTAAACCTAACACATAACCTAAACCTAACCCTAACCTTAACCATAACCCTAATCCGTACCCTAAACCTAAAACTAACCTGTACCCTAAACCCAACCCTAACCCTAACCCGAACCCTAAAACTAACCCTAACCCTAACCCTGACCGTAACCCTAACCCTATCCCGCACCCTAAACTAAACCCTAACCTTAACCCAAACCATAACACTTAACCGTAACCTAACCCTATCCCATACCCTAAACCTAATCCTAACCTTAACCATAACCCTAACCCGTAACCTAACCCTAAAACTAACCCGTACCCTAAACCCAACCCTAACCCTAACCCGTACCCTAATACTAACCCTAACCCTAACCCTGACCCTAAATCTAACCCTAACCCTTACACTAATCCTAACACTAACCCTAGCCCGCACCCTAACCCTAACCTGTAACCTAAACCTAACTTATCCCGAATCCTAACCCTAAACGTACCCCTAAGCCTAAGCTGTACATTAACCCTAACCCTAACCCTAACCCTAACACTAACCCTACCCCGTACTCTAACACTAACCCTAACCCTAACCAGTACCCTAACCCTAACCCTAACCCTGACCCTAACCCTAACCCTAACCCGTACCCTTAACCTAACCCATACCCTAACCCTAACCGTAACACTTGACCTAACCCATACCCAACTCTATCCCGTACCCTAACCCTAACCCTAAACCGTACCCAAACCCTAACAGTAACCCTAAGCCATACCCTAGCGCTAACCCTAACCCTAACCCTAATCCTAACCCTAACTCGCACTCTAAACCTAAACCTAACTCTAACCCTAACCATAACCCTTATCCGTATCCTAACCCTAAACCATACACTAACCCTAACCCTAACCTTAACCGTAACCCTGACCCGTAACCTAACCCTAAAACTGATCCCTACCCTAACCCCAACCCTAACCCTAACCCATACCATAACCCTATCCCTAACCCTAACCGTGACCCTAAACCTAACCCTAAACCGAACCCTAAACCTAACCCAAACCCTAACCCTAATCCTAACCCGCACCTAAACCTAACCCTAACCCGTACCCTAACCCTAACCCGTAACCTAAACGTAACCCTAACCCTAAACTTACCCGTACGCTATCCCTATCCCGTACCCTAAAACTAACCCTAACCCTAACCCTCCCCTAAACCTAACCCTAACCCTAACCCTAGCCCTAACCCGTAACCTAATGTAACCCTAACCCTAAACTTACCCATACGCTAACCCTATCCCGTACCCTAAAACTAACCCTAACCCTAACCGGCCCCTAAACCTAACCCTAACCCTAACACTAACACTAATCCTAACCCGTACTCTAACCCTAACCCTAACCCTAAACCTACCCTAAACCATACTCTAACCCTAACCCGTACCCTAACACTAGCCCTAACCCTAACACTAACCCTACCCGTACTCTAACCCTTTACCTAACCTTAACTCAAACCCTAACCTATACTATAACCCTAACCCTAACCCTAACCCTAACCGTACTCAAACCCTAACCCTAAACCTCACCCTAACCCTAACCTGTACTGTAAACCTAACCCGTAACATAACCCTAACCCGTACCCGTACCCTAACCCTAACGCTAACACGTACCCTAACCCTAACCCTGACCCTAACCCTAACCCTAAACCTAAACCTAACCCTAACCCACACCCTAAACTTAAACCTAACCATAACCCAAAGCGTAAGCCTTAACCGTAACCTAACCTAACCCACACCCTAACCCTATCCCTATCCTTAAACATAACCCTAACCTGTACACTAACCCTAAAACTAACCCGTACCGTAACCGCAACCCTAAACCTATCCCGTACCCTAACACTAAACCTAACCCAAACTCTGTCCCTGAACCTAACCCCAACCCTTACACTAAACCTTACCCTAACACGCACCCTAAACCTAACCCTAACCCGTAACCTAAACCTAATCCATAACCTAAACCTAACCCTAACCCTAAACTTTACCCTTACGTTAACCCTATCCCGTACCCTAAACCTAACCCTAACCCGTATCCTAACCCTAAACCTAACCCTAAGCATAACCCGTACATTAACCCTAACACTAACCCTAAAACTAACCCTACCCCGTTCTCTAACACTAACCCTAACCCTAACCCGTACCCTAACACCAACCCTAACCCTGACACTAAACCTAACCCTAACCCGTACCCAAACCCTAACAGTAACCCTAACCCATACCCTAGCGCTAACCCTAACCCTAACCCTAAGCCTAACCCGCACCCTAAACCTAACCCTAACCCGTACCCTAACCCTAACCCATAACCTAACCCTAACCCTAACCCTAAACTTAACCCATACGCTAACCCAATCCCGTACCCTAACCCTAACCCTAACCCGTATCCTAACCCTAAACATAACCCTGAGCCTAACCCGTACATTAACCCTAACCCTAACCCTAACACTAACCCTACCCCGTACTCTAACCCTAACCCTAACCCTAACCCTAACCGTACTCTAACCCTAAACCTAACCCTCACCCTAACCCTAACCCGTACCCTAACCCTAACCCTAAACCTAACCCTAACCCTAACCCGTACTCTAACCCTAACCCTAAACCTACCATACTCTAACGCTAACCCTAACCCTCACCCTAACCCTAGCCCGTACTGTAACCCTAATCCGTACCATAACCCTAACTCTAAGGCATACCCTAACCCTCACCCTAACTCGTACCCTAACCCGAACACTAACCCTGACCCCAACCCTAACCCTAACCCGTACCCTAAACCTAACCCGTACCATAACCCTAACCCTAACCCGTACCCTAAACTTAACCCTAACCCTAACTCGTATCCTATCCCTAACCCTAAACCTGACACTATCCCTAACCCTAACCCGTACCCTAACCCTAACCCATACCATAACCCTAACCCTAAAACTTGACCTAACCCGTACCCAACCCTATCCCGTAACTTAACCCTAAACCTAACCCGTACCCAAACCCTAACATAATCCTAACTCATACCCTAGCACTAACACTAACCCTAACACTAACGCTACCCGCCCCCTAAACCTAAAACTAACCCTAACCCTAACCATAACCCTTATCTGTATCCTAACCCTAAACCATACCCTAACCCTAACCTTAACCTTAACTGTAACCCTGACCCGTACCCTAACCCTAAAACTGATCCGTACCCTAACCCCAACCCTAACCCTAACCCGTACCCTAATACTAACCCTAACCCTAACCCTGACCCTAAACCTAACCCTAACCCTTACACTAATCCTAACCCTAAATCTAGCCCGCACCCTAACCCTAACCTGTAACCTAAACCTAACTTATCCCGAATCCTAACCCTAAATGTACCCCTAAGCCTAAGCTGTACATTAACCCTAACCCTAACCCTAACCCTAACACTAACCCTACCCCGTACTCTAACACTAACCCTAACCCTAACCAGTACCCTAACCCTAACCCTAACCCTGACCCTAACCCTAACCCTAACCCGTACCCTTAACCTAACCCATACCCTAACCCTAACCGTAACACTTGACCTAACCCATACCCAACCCTATCCTGTACCCTAACCCTAACCTTAAACCGTACCCAAACCCTAACAGTAACCCTAAGCCATACCCTAGCGCTAACCCTAACCCTAACCCTAACCCTAACCCTAACTCGCACTCTAAACCTAAACCTAACTCTAACCCTAACCATAACCCTTATCCGTATCCTAACCCTAAACCATACCCTAACCCTAACCCTAACCTTAACCATAACCCTGACCCGTAACCTAACCCTAAAACTGATCCGTACCCTAACCCCAACCCTAACCCTAACCCATACCATAACCCTATCCCTAACCCTAACCGTGACCCTAAACCTAACCCTAAACCGAACCCTAAACCTAACCCAAACCCTAACCCTAATCCTAACCCGCACCTAAACCTAACCCTAACCCGTACCCTAACCCTAACCCGTAACCTAAACGTAACCCTAACCCTAAACTTACCCGTACGCTATCCCTATCCCGTACCCTAAAACTAACCCTAACCCTAACCCTCCCCTAAACCTAACCCTAACCCTAACCCTAGCCCTAACCCGTAACCTAATGTAACCCTAACCCTAAACTTACCCATACGCTAACCCTATCCCGTACCCTAAAACTAACCCTAACCCTAACCGGCCCCTAAACCTAACCCTAACCCTAACACTAACACTAATCCTAACCCGTACTCTAACCCTAACCCTAACCCTAAACCTACCCTAAACCATACTCTAACCCTAACCCGTACCCTAACACTAGCCCTAACCCTAACACTAACCCTAACCCGTACTCTAACCCTTTACCTAACCTTAACTCAAACCCTAACCTATACTATAACCCTAACCCTAACCCTAACCGTACTCAAACCCTAACCCTAAACCTCACCCTAACCCTAACCTGTACTGTAAACCTAACCCGTAACATAACCCTAACCCGTACCCGTACCCTAACCCTAACGTTAACACGTACCCTAACCCGAACCCTGACCCTAACCCTAACCCTAAACCTAACCCTAACCCTAACCCGCACCCTAAACTTAAACCTAACCATAACCCAAAGCGTAAGCCTTAACCGTAACCTAACCTAACCCACACCCTAACCCTATCCCTATCCTTAAACATAACCCTAACCTGTACACTAACCCTAAAACTAACCCGTACCGTAACCGCAACCCTAAACCTATCCCGTACCCTAACACTAAACCTAACCCAAACTCTGTCCCTGAACCTAACCCCAACCCTTACACTAAACCTTACCCTAACACGCACCCTAAACCTAACCCTAACCCGTAACCTAAACCTAATCCATAACCTAAACCTAACCCTAACCCTAAACTTTACCCTTACGTTAACCCTATCCCGTACCCTAAACCTAACCCTAACCCGTATCCTAACCCTAAACCTAACCCTAAGCATAACCCGTACATTAACCCTAACACTAACCCTAAAACTAACCCTACCCCGTTCTCTAACACTAACCCTAACCCTAACCCGTACCCTAACACCAACCCTAACCCTGACACTAAACCTAACCCTAACCCGTACCCAAACCCTAACAGTAACCCTAACCCATACCCTAGCGCTAACCCTAACCCTAACCCTAAGTCTAACCCGCACCCTAAACCTAACCCTAACCCGTACCCTAACCCTAACCCATAACCTAACCCTAACCCTAACCCTAAACTTAACCCATACGCTAACCCAATCCCGTACCCTAACCCTAACCCTAACCCGTATCCTAACCCTAAACATAACCCTGAGCCTAACCCGTACATTAACCCTAACCCTAACCCTAACACTAACCCTACCCCGTACTCTAACCCTAACCCTAACCCTAACCGTACTCTAACCCTAAACCTAACCCTCACCCTAACCCGTACCCTAACCCTAACCCTAAACCTAACCCTAACCCTAACCCGTACTCTAACCCTAACCCTAACCCTAAACCTACCGTACTCTAACGCTAACCCTAACCCTCACCCCAACACTAGCCCGTACTGTAACCCTAATCCGTACCATAACCCTAACTCTAAGGCGTACCCTAACCCTCACCCTAACTCATACCCTAACCGAACACTAACCCTGACCCCAACCCTAACCCTAACCCGTACCCTAAACCTAACCCGTACCATAACCCTAACCCTAACCCGTACCCTAAACTTAACCCTAACTCTAACTCGTACCCTAACCCTAACCCTAAACCTGACTCTATCCCTAACCCTAACCCATACCCTAAGCCTAACCCATACCCTAAACCTAACCCTAAACCTAACCCTAACCCTAACCCGTACCCTAACCCTAACCCTAAAACTTGACCTAACCCGTACCCAACCCTATCCCGTAACTTAACCCTAAACCTAACCCATACCCAAACCCTAACATAATCCTAATTCATACCCTAGCACTAACCCTAACCCTAACACTAACGCTCCCCGCCCCCTAAACCTAAACCTAACCCTAACCCTAACCATAACCCTTATCCGTATCCTAACCCTAAACCATACCCTAACCCTAACCCTAACCTTAACCATAACCCTAACCTGTACTCTAACCCTAAAACTAACCCGTACCCTAACCCCAACCCTAACCCTAACCCGTACTCTAAACTAACCCTAACCCTAACCCTGACCCTAAACCTAACCCTAACCCTTACACTAACCCTAACCCTAACCCAGACCCTAAACCTAACCCTAACCCGTACCCTAACCCTAACCCGTAATCTAAACCTGAACCTAACCCTAAATTTAACCCGTATGCTAACCCTATCCCGTACCCTGAACCTAACCCTAAACCGTATCCTAATCCTAAATCTAACCCTAAGCCTAACCCGTACATTAACCCTAACCCTAACACTAACCCTACCCCGTACTTTAACCCTAACCCTAACCCTAAGCCTAAACCTAAACCTAACCCTAACTCATACCCTATCCCTAACACGTACCCTAACCCACACACTAAACCTAACACTAACCCTAGACCTAACACGTACACTAACCCTATCGTGTACCGCAAACTTAACCCTAACCCGTACCATAACCCTAACACTAACTAACCCTAACCCTAACCCTAACCCTAACCCTAAACCTAAACCTAACCCTAAACCTAACCCCAACCCGTACTCTAAACCTAACCCATACCCTAACACTAACCCTTACCCTAACCCTAAACCTAACCCATACCCTAACCCTAAACGTAACCCTAACCCGTACACAAATCCTAACCCTAAAACGTACCCTAACCCTAACCATAACCCTAACCCACACACTAAACCTAACCCTAACCCTAGACCTAACACGTAAACTAAACCTATCCCGAACCGAAACCTTAACCCTAACACGAACCGTAACCTAACACTGACACTAACCCTAACCCTAAACCTAACCCTAACCCTAAACCTAATCCGTAACCTAAACCTAACCCTAACCCTAAAGTTAACCCGTACGCTAACCCTATCCCGTACCCTGAACCTAACCCTAAACCGTATCCTAACGCTAAATCTAACTCTAAGCCTAACCCGTACATTAACCCTAACCCTAACCCTAACCCAAACCTTTACCCTAAACCTAACCCATACCCTAACCCTAAACCTAAACCTAACCCTAACCCTAATCCGTCCCCTAAACATAACCCTATCCCTTGACTTAACCCGTACCCTACCCTATCCCGTACACTAACCCTAAACCTAACCCGTACCCAAACCCTAACAGTAAGCCTAACCCATACCCTAGGGCTAACCCAAACCCTAACTCTAAGCCTATCCCGCACCCTAATCCTAAAACTAACCCTAACCATAACCCTAAACCGTACCCTAACCCTAACCCATACCCTAGCACTAACCCTAACCTTAACCGTAAACCTAACACGTACCCTACCCTGAAACTAACCCATACCCTAACCCCAACCCTAACCCTAACCCATACCATAACTCTATCCATAACCCTAACCCTGACCCTAAACCTAACCATAACCCGTACCCTAACCCTAACCTACACCTAAACCTAACCCTAACACGTACCCTAACCCTAACCCGTAACCTAAACCTAACCATAACCCTAAACTTAACGAGTACATTAACCCTATCCCATACACTAAACCTAAGAGTAACCCGTACCCTAACCCTAACTCTAACCCTATCCGTACATTTACCATAACCCTAAAACTAACACTACCCTAACCAGTAATCTAACCCTAAACCTAACCTTAAACCTAACCCTAAACCGTACTCTAACCCTACCCGTACCCTAACACTAACCCTTACACTAACCCTAAACCTAACCCATACCCTAACCCTAAACGTAACCCTAACCCATACCCAAACCCTAACCCTAACACGTACCCTAACCCTAAACCTAACCCTAACCCGCACACTAAACCTAACCCTAACCCCAGACCTAACACATAAACTAAACATATCCCGTACCGAAACCTTAACTTTAACCCGTATCATAACCCTAACACTAACCCTAACCCTTTCCCTAACCCTAACAGTAACCCTAACCCGTACTCTAACCCTAACCCTAACCCTAACCGTACTCTAACCCTAACCCTAACCCTCAGCCTAACCCTAAACCATACTGTAACCCTAACCCATACCATAACCCTAACCCTAACCTGTAACCTAACCCTAACCTTAACTCGTACCCTAACCCTAAACCTAACCTGGACCATAACCCTAACCCAAACTCGTACCCTAAGCCTAACCCATACCCTAACCCTAACCCTAAACCTAAACATAACCCTAACCCATACCCTAAACCTAAACCTGACCCTTGACCTAACCCGTACCCAAACCTATCCTGTACCCTAACCTTAACCCTGACCCGTACCCAAAACCTAACAGTAACCCTAACCCATACCCTAGCGCTAACCCTAACCCTAACCCTACCCCGGACCCCAAACCTAACCCTAAACCTGACCCTAAAACTAAACCTAACCCATACCCTAACCCTAAACTTAACCCTAGCCCGTACCCAAACCCTAACCCTAACACGTATCCTAACCCTAAATCTAACCCTAACCCTAACACGCACACTGACCCTAACCCTAACCCTAGACCTAACACGTATACTAACCCTACCCCATAACCTAACCCTAACCCTAACCCTAACCATACTCTAAACCTAACCCTAAGCCTCACCCTAACCCTAACCCGTACTGTAACCCTAACCCGTACCGTAACTCTAACCCTAACCCGTACCCTTACCCTAACCCTAACTCGTACCCTAACCCTAACCCTAACCCGTACCCTAAACCTAACCCTAACCCTTGACCTAACCCGTACCCAACCCTATCCCGTACCCTAACCCTAACCCTAACCCGTACCTAACCCTAACAGTAACCCTAACCCATACCCTAGCGCTAAACCTAACCCTAACCCTAAGCCTAACCCGCACCCTAAACCTAAACCTAACCCTAACCCTAAACTTAACACGTACGCTAACCCAATCCGTACCCTGAACCTAGCCCTAACCCGTATCCTAACCCTAAACCTAACCCTAAGCCTAACCCATACATTAACCCTAACCCTAACCCTGACACTAACCCTACCCCGTACTTTAACCCTTACACTAACCCTAACCCTAAACCATACCCTATGCCTAACACGTACCATAACCCTAACCCTAGCCCTAACCCTAACCCTCACACTAAACCTAACACTAACCCTAGACCTGACACGTACACTAACCCTATCCCATACCGTAACCTTATCCCTTACCCGTACCGTAACCCTAACTCTAACCCTAACCCTAACCCTAACCCGTACCGTAAACCTAAAACTAACCCTAACTCGTACCCTAACCCTAACCCTAAACCTAAGCCTAACCCGTAACCTAAGCCTAACCCATACCCTAACCCTAACCCAAAACCTAACCCTAACCCTAACCCATACGCTAAACCTAAACCTAACCCTTGACCTAACCCGTACCCAAACCTATCCTGTACCCTAACCCTAACCAGTACCCAAAACCTAACCGGAACCCTAACCCACACCCTAGTGGTAACCCTAACCCTAACACGGACCCCAAACCTAACCCTAACCCTGACCCTAACACTAACCCTCTCCTCTACACTAACCCTAAACCGTACCCTAACCCTAACCCTAAACCTAACCAATACCCTAACCCTAAACATAACCCTAGCCCGTACCCAAACCCTAACCCTAACACGTATCCAAATTTAACACTAACCCTATCCCGCACACTGAACCTAACCCTAACTCTAGACCTAACACCTACACTAACCGTATCCCATACCCTAACCTTAACCCTAACCCATACTTTGACCCTAACTCTAACCCGTACACTAACCCTAACCCGAACCTTAACCCTTACCCTAACCAGTACCCTAACCCTACCCGTAGCCTAAACCTAACTCTAACCCGACCCCTAACATTAAGCCTAACCCTAACCCATACCCAAACGGTAAACCTAATCCGTACCCTAACACTAACCCAAACCCGTACTCTAACCCTAACCCTAACCCTGACAGGCACCCTAAACATAACTCTAACCCTAACCCAAACCATAACCCTTAACTGTAACCTAACCCTAACTCATAACCTAAACTTAACCCTAACCTTAACCATAACCCTAATCCGTACCCTAACCCCAACCCTAACCCTAACCCGAACCCTAAAACTAACCCTAACCATAACCCTGACCCTATACCTAACCCTTAACCTTACACTAACCCTAACCCTAACCCAACCCACACCTTAAACCTAACCCTAACCCGTATCCTAACCCTAACCTAACCCTAAGGCTAACCCGTACATTAACCCTAAACCTAACCCTAACACTAACCCTACCCCGTACTCTAACCCTAACCCTAACCCTAACCCTAACCCATACCCTAAACCTAACACTAACCCTGACTTGTATCCTAAACCTAACCCTAAAACTGACCCTAACCCTAACCTTAACCCGTACCCTAAACCTAACCCTAACCCTAACCCGTACCCTAAACCTAACCCTAACCCTTGACCTAACCCCTCTCCAAGCCTATCCTGTACCCTAACCCTAACCCTAACCCGTACCCAAACCCAAACAGTAACCCTAACCCATACCCTAGCGCTAACTCTTCCCCTAACCCTAAACCTAAACCGTACCCTAACCCTAAACATAACCCTAACCCATACCCAAACCCTAACCCTAACATGTAGCTAACCCTAACTCTAACCCTAACCCTAACCCTAACCTTACCCTAAGCCTAACACTAACCAAACCCGTACTCTAACCCTAACCCTAACCCTAACCGTACTCTAACCCTAACCCTAAGCCTCACCCTAACCCTAACCCGTACAGTAACCCTAACCCGTACTGTAAATCTAACCCTAACCCGTACCTTTACCCTAACCCTAACTCGTACCCTAACCCTAACCATAACCCTGACCATAAGCCTAACCCTAACCCGTACCCTAAACCTAAACCACACTTTAACCCTAACAATAACCCTGAACCTAACCCTCACCTTAAACCTAACCCTAACCCGTACCCTAACCCTAACCCGTAACGTAAACCTAACCCTATCCCTAAACTTAACCCGTACGATAAACCTATCGGGTACCCTAACCTAACACTAACACGTATCCTAACCCTAAACCTAACCCTAAGCCAAAACCGTACAGTGCCCCAAACCCTAACCCTAACACTAACCCTACCCCGTACCCTAACCCTAACCCTATCCCTAACACGTACCCTAACACTAACCCTAACCCTAACCCTAACACTAACCCTACCCCACACTCTAATCCTAACCCTAACCCTAACCCTAACCTTACCCTAACCCTAACACTAACCCTAACACGTACTCTAACCCTAACCCTAACCCTAACCGTACTCTAACACTAACACTAAGCCTCACCGTAACCCTAAACTGTACTGTAAACCTAACCCATACCATAACCCTAACCCTAACCCGTACCCTAACCCTAACCCTAACTCGTACCCTAACCCTAACCCTGACCATAACCCTAACACTAACCAGACCGTAAACCTAACCCATACTTTAACCCTAACCCTAACCCGTACCCTAAACCTAAACCTAACCTTTGACTTAACATGTACCCAACCCTATCCGGTACCCTAACCCTAGCCCTAACCATTACCCAAACCCTAACAGTAACCCTAACCCAAACCTAGCGCCAACCCTAACCCTAACCCTAAGCCTAACCCGATCTTAAACCTAAACCTAACCCTAACCCTAAACTTAACCCGTACGCTAACCCTATCCCGTACCCTGACCCTAACCCTAACCCATATCATAACCCTAACCCTAACACTAACCCTACCCGTACTTTAACCCTAACCCTAAACCTAACCCTAAACCTAAACCTAACCCTAACCCGTACCCTATCCCTAACACGTACCCTACCCTAACCCTAACCCTAACACTGACCCGCACACTAAACCTAACACTAACCCTAGACCTAACACGTACACTAACCCAATCCCATAACGTAACCTTAAACCTAACCCGTACCGTAACCTGAACACTAACCCTAACCCTAACCCATACCATAACCCTACCCATAGCCTAACCCTAACTCTAAACCTAACCCATAACCCTAACCCTAACCCTTACCCTAACCCGTACCCAAATGGTAAACCTAACCCGTACCCTAACACTAACCCAAACCTGTACTCTGACCCTAACCCTAACCCTAACCCTAACCTGCATCTTAAACTTAACCGTAACCCTAACCAATACCCTAACCCTAACCCTAACCTTGAACATAACCCTAACCTGTACTCTAACCCTAAAACTAACCCGTACTCTAACCTCAACCCTAACCCTAACCCGTACTCTAACACTAATGCTAACACTAACCCTGACCCTAAACCTAACCCTAACCCTTACACTAACCCTAACCCTAACCCTAACCCGGACCCTAAACCTAACCCTAACCCGTACCCTAACCCTAACCCGTAAACTAAACCTAATCCTAACCCTAAAGTTAACCCGTATGCTAACCCTATCCAGTACCCTGAACCTAACCCTAAACCGCATCCTAATCCTAATCTAACCCTAAGCCTAACCTGTACATTAACCCTATCCCTAACACTAACCCTACCACGTACTTTAACCATAAACCTAACCCTAACCCTAACCATAACCCATACCCTAACCTAACCCTAACCTTAATCATAACCCTAACCTGTACTCTAACCCTAAAACTAACCCGTACCCTAACCCCAACCCTAACCCTAACCCATACTCTAAACTAAACCTAACCCTAACCCTGACCCTAAACCTAACCCTAAGCCTTACACTAACCCTAACCCTAACCCAGACCCTAAACCTAACCCTAACCCGTACCCTAACCCTAACCCGTAATCTAAACCTAACCCTAACCCTAAAGTTAACCCGTATGCTAACCCTATCCCGTACCCTGAACCTAACCCTAAACCGTATCCTAATCCTAAATCTAACCCTAAGCCTACCCGTACATTAACCCTAACCCTAACACTAACCCTACCCCGTACTTTAACCCTAAACCTAACCCTAACCCTAAACCTAAACCTAACCCTAACTCGTACCCTATCCCTAACACGTACCCTAACCTTAACCCTAACCCTAACCCGCACACTAAACCTAACACTAACACTAGACCTAACATGTACACTAACCCTATCGCGTACCGTAACCTTAACCCTAACCCATACCGTAACCCTAACACTAACCCTAACCCTAACCCTAAACCTAACCCGTACACTAACCCTAACCAGTACCTTAATCCTAACCCTAACCCTAACCCTAACCGTACACTAACCCTAATCCTAACCCTAACACTAACCCTAAACCATACTCTAACCCTAACCCGTACCCTAACACTAACCCTTACCCTAAACTTAAACCTAACCCGTACCCTACCCTAACCCGTAACCTAAACCTAACCCTAACCCTACACTTAACCCATATGCTAACCCTATCCCATACCCTAAACCTAACCCTAACCCGTACCTTAAACCTAACCCGAACCCGAACCCTATCCGTACACTAACCCTAACCCTAACCCTAAACCTAACACTAACCCTAAACCGTACTCTAACCCTAACCCTAACCCTAAACCTAACCCTAACCCGAACTCTAACCCTAAACCATACCCTAACACTAATCCAAACCCTAACACTAACCCTAACCCGTACTCTAACCCTAAAAATAACCCTAACCCTAACCCTAACCCGTACTATAACCCTATCCCTAACCCTAACCCTAACCCTAACGCGTATTCTAACCCTATCCCATATCCTAACCCTAACTCTAACCCTAACCCCTAACCCTAACCCTAATACTAACCCTTAACCTAACCCGTACCCAAACGGTAAACCTAACCCGTACCCTAACACTAACCCCAACCCGTACTCTAAACCTAACCCTAACCCTAACCCTAAACCGCACCCTAAACTTAACACTAACCCTAACCCTAACCATAACCCTTAAAGTACCCTAACCCTAAACCAAACCCTAACCCTATCCCTAACTTAAACAATAATCCTAACTCGTACTCTAACCCTAAACATAACCCTAAGCCGTACCCAAACCCTAACCCTAACACGTACCCTAACCCTAATCCTAACCCTAACCCGCACACTAAACCTAACCCTAACACTAGACCTAACACGTAAACTAAACATATCCCGTACTGAAACCTTAACCTTAACCCGTATCATAACCCTAACACTAACCCTAACCCTTACCCTAACCCTAACCCTAACCCTAACCGTACTCTAACCCTAACCCTAACCGTACTCTAACCCTAACCCTAACCCTCACCCTAACCCTAACCCATACTGTAACCCTGACCCGTACCATAACCCTAACCCTAACCCCTACAATAAACCTAACCCTAACTCGTACCATAAACCTAACCCTAACTCGGACCATAACCCTAACCCTAACCCGTAACCTAAACCTAACCCGTATTTTAACCCTAACCCGACCCTAACCCTAACCCGTTACCTAAACCTAACCCTAACCCATACCCTAAACCTAAACCTAACCTTTGACCTAACCCGTACCCAAACCTATCCCGTACCCTAACCCTAACCCTAACCCGTACACAAAACCTAACAGTAACCCTAACCCATACCCTAGCGCTAACCCTAAACCTAACCCTACCCAGGACCCCAAACCTAACCCTAACCCTGACCCTAACACTAACCCTTTCCCGTAACCTAACCCTAAACCATACCCAAACAGTAACACTAAACCTAACCAATACCCTAACCCTAACCTTAACCCTAGCCCGTACCCAAACCCTAACCCTAACACGTATCCTAAACTTAACCCTAACCCTAACCCTAATCCGCACACTGAACCTAACCCTAACCCTAGACCTAACACGTACACTAACCCTACCCCGTGCCCTAACCCTAACCCAAACCCTAACCCGTACGCTAACACTAACCCTAACCCTAACCTTAACACTAACCCTACCCCGTACTCTAACCCTAACCCTAACCCTAACCCTACCCTAACCTTGCCCTAACCCTAACACTAACCAAACCCATACTCTAACCTAACCCTAACCCTTACCATACTCCAACCCTAACCCTAAGCCTCACCCTAACCCTAACCCGTACAGTAACCCTAACACGTACTGTAAATCTAACCCTAACCCGTACCCTTACCCTAACCCTAACTTGTACCCTAACCCTAACCCTAACCCTGACCATAAGCCTAACACTAACCCGTACCCTAAACCAAACACATACTTTAACCTAACCCTAACCCTAAACCTAACCCGCACCCTAAACCTAACCCTAACCCGTACCCTAACCCTAACCCATAACGTAAACCTAACCCTAACCCTAACCCTGACCCTAAACCTAACCCTAACACTTACACTAACCCTAACCCTAACCCAGACCCTAAACGTAACCCTAACCCGTACCCTAACCCTAACCCGTAATCTAAACCTAACCCTAACCCTAAAGTTAACCCGTATGCTAACCCTATCCCGTACCCTGAACCTAACCCTAAACCGTATCCTAATCCTAAATCTAACCCTAAGCCTAACCCGTACATTAACCCTAACCCTAACACTAACCCTACCCCGTACTTTAACACTAACCCTAACCCTAACCCTAAACCTAAACCTAACCCTAACTCGTACCCTATCCCTAACACGTACCCTAACCCTAACCCTAACCCGCACACTAAACCTAACACTAACCCTAGACCTAACACGTACACTAACCCTATCGTGTACCGTAAACTTAACCCTAACCCGTACCGTAACCCTAACACTAACCCTAACCCTAACCCTAACCCTAATCCTAACCCATACACTAACCCTAACCCGTACCCTAATCCTAACACTAACCCTAACCCTATCCGTACACTAACCCTAATCCTAAACCTAACACTAACCCTAACCCGTACTCTAACCCTAACCCGTACACTAACACTAACCCTTACCCTAACCCTAAACCTAACCCTAACCCTAACCCTTACCCTAACCCGTACCCAAACGGTAAACCTAACCCATACCCTAACACTAAACCAAGCCCGTACTCTAAACCTAATCCTAACCCTAAACCTAACCCTAAACCGCACCCTAAACTTAACCTTAACCCTAACCCTAACCATAACCCTTAACCGTACCCTAACCCAAACCCACAACATAACCTTAACCCTAGCTTTAACCATAACCCTAACCCATACCCTAACCCTAAACCTAACCCGTACCCTACCCCAACCCTAAACCTAACTCATACCCTAACACTAACCCTAACCCTAACCCTGACCCTAAACCTAACCCTAACTCGTACACTAACCCTAACCCTAACCTGAACCCGAACCCTAAACCTAACCCAAACCCGTACTCTAACTCTAAACCGTAACCTAAACCTGACCCTAACACTAAACTTAACCATTACGCTAACCCTATCCCGTACCCTAAACCTATCCCTAACCCGTAACCTAAAAGTAAACCTAAATCTAAGCATAACCCGTACCCAAACCCTACCACTAACCCTTTCCCTACCCCTAACACTAACCTTAACCCGTCCTCTAACCCTATTCCTAACTCTAACCCTAACCCTAACCCTAACCCTAAGCCTAACCGTACTCTAACCTTAACCCTAACCCTCACAGTAATCCTAACCCGTACCCTAAACTTAACCCTATCCCTAACTCGTACCCTAAACCTAACCCTAACCCTGACACTAAACCTAACCCTAACCCGTACCCTAAACCTAACCCATACCCTAACCCTAACCCTAAACCTAATCCTAAACCTAACCAGTACACTAAACCTAACCCTAACCCTTGAACTACCCGTACCCAACCCTATCTCGTACCCGAACCCTAACCCTAACCCGTACCCAAACTCTAACAGTAACCCTAACCCATACCCTAGCGCTAACCCTAACACTAATCCTAAGCCTAACCCGCACCATAAACCTAAACCTAACCCTAACCCTAACCATAACCCCTACCTGTACCCTAACCCTAACCCTAACCCTAACCCAAACCCTAACCGTACTCTAACCCTAACCCTAAGCCTCACACTAACCCGAACACGTACTGTAACCCTAACCCGTACCGTAACCCTAACCCTAACCTGTACCCTAACCCTAACCCTAATTCGTACCCTAACCCTAACCCTCATCATAACCCTAACCCTAACCCGTACCCAAAACCTAACCCATACTTTAACCCTAAACCTAACCCTAACCCGTACCCTAAACCTAACCCTAACCCTTGACCTAACCCGTACCCAACCCTATCCGGTACCCTAACCCTAACCCTAACCCGTACCCAAACCCTAACAGTAACCCTAACCCATAACCTAGCACCAACCCTAACCCTAACCCTAAGGCTAACCCGCACCTTAAGCCTAAACCTAACCTTAACCCTAAACTTAACCCGTACGCTAACCCTATCCCGTACCCTGGACCTAACCGTAACACGTATCATAACCCTAACCCTAACACTAACCCTACCCGTACTTTATTCCTAACCCTAAACTTAACCGTAAACCTAAACCTAACCCTAACGCGTACCCTATCCCTAACACGTACCCTAACCCTAACCCTAAACCTAACACTAACCCGCACACTAAACCTAACACTAACCCTAGACGTAACATGTACACTAACCCTATCCAATACCGTAAAATTAACCCTAACCCGTACCGTAACCCTAACACTAACCCTAACCCTAACCCTAACCCGTACCATAACCCTACCCGTAGCCTAACACTAACTCTAACCCTAACCCCTAACCCTAACCCTAACCCGTACCCAAATGGTAAACCTAACCCGTAACCTAACACTAACCCAAACCCGTACTCTAACCCTAACCCTAACCCTAACGTAACCCGCAACTTAAGCTTAACCCTAACCCTAACCCATACCCTAACCCTAACCCTAACCTTAACCATAACCCTAACCTGTATTCTAACCCTAAAACTAACCTGTACGCTAACCCCATCCCTAACCCTAACCCGTATTCTAACACTAACCCTAAACCTAAACCTGACCCTAAACCTAAAGTTAACCCGTATGCTAACCCTATCCCGTACCCTGAACCTAACCCTAAACCGCATCCTAATCCTAAATCTAACCCTAAGCCTAACCTGTACATTAACCCTAACCCTAACACTAACCCTACCCCGTACTTTAACCCTAAACCTAACCCTAACCCTAACCCTAACCCTAACCCATACCCTAACCCTAACCCTAAACTTAACCATAACCCTAACCTGTACTCTAACCCTAAAACTAACCCGTACCCTAACCCCAACCGTAACCCTAACCCGTACTCCAAACTAACCCTAAACCTAACCCTGACCCTAAACCTAACCCTAACCCTTACACTAACCCTAACCCTAACCCAGACCCTAAACCTAACCCTAACCCGTACCCTAACCCTAACCCGTAATCTAAACCTAACCCTAACCCTAAAGTTAACCCGTATTCTAACCCTATCCCGTACCCTGAACCAAACCCTAAACGGTATCCTAATCCTAAATCTAACCCTAAGCCTAACCGTACATTAACCCTAACCCTAACACTAACCTTACCCCATACTTTAACCCTAACCCTAACCCTAACCCTAAACCTAAACCTAACCCTAACTCGTACCCTATCCCTAACACGTACCCTAACCTTAACCCTAACCCGCACACTAAACCTAACACTAACCCTAGACCTAACACGTACACTAACCCTATCGTGTACCGTAAACTTAACCCTAACCCATACTGTAACCCTAACACTAACTAACCCTAACCCTAACCCTAACCCTAACCCTAAACGTAACCCGTACACTAACCCTAACCCGTATCTAATCCTAACACTAACCCTAACCCTATCCGTACACTAACCCTAATCCTAACCCTAACACTAACCCTAACCCGTACTCTAAACCTAACCCATACACTAACACTAACCCTTACCCTAACCCTAAACCTAACCCTAACCCTAACCCTTACCCTAACCCGTACCCAAACGGTAAACCTAACCCGTACCCTAACACTAAACCAAGCCCGTACTCTAACCCTAATCCTAACCCTAAACCTAACCCTAAACCGCACCCTAAACTTAACCTTAACCCTAACCCTAACCATAACCCTTAACCGTACCCTAACCCTAACCCACAACATAACCCTAACCGTAACTTTAACCATAACCCTAACCCATACCCTAACCCTAAATCTAACCCGTACCATACCCCAACCCTAACCCTAACTCATAGCCTAACACTAACCCTAACCCTAACCCTGACCCTAAACCTAACCCTAACTCGTACACTAACCCTAACCCTAACCTGAACCCGAATCCTAAACCTAACCCAAACCCGTACTCTAACTCTAAACCGTAACCTAAACCTGACCCTAACACTAAACTTAACCATTACGCTAACCCTATCCCGTACCCTAAACCTATCCCTAACCCGTAACCTAAAAGTAAACTTAAATCTAAGCATAACCCGTACCCTAACCCTACCACTAACCCTTTCCCTACCCCTAACACTAACCCTAACCCGTCCTCTAACCCTAATCCTAACTCTAACCCTAACCCTAACCCTAAGCCTAACCGTACTCTAACCCTAACCCTAACCCTCACAGTAATCCTAACCCGTACCCTAAACTTAACCATATCCCTAACTCGTACCCTAAGCCTAACCCTAACCCTGACACTAAACCTAACCCTAACCCGTACCCTAAACCTAACCCATACCCTAACCCTAACCCTAAACCTAATCCTAAACCTAACCAGTACACTAAACCTAACCCTAACCCTTGAACTACCCGTACCCAACCCTATCTCGTACCCGAACCCTAACCCTAACCCGTACCCAAACTCTAACAGTAACCCTAACCCATACCCTAGCGCTAACCCTAACACTAATCCTAAGCCTAACCCGCACCATAAACCTAAACCTAACCCTAACCCTAACCATAACCCTTACCTGTACCCTAACCCTAACCCTAACCCTAACCCTAACCCTAACATACTCTAACCCTAACCCTAAGCCTCACCCTAAACCGAACCCGTACTGTAACCCTAACCTGTACCGTAACCCTAACCCTAACCTGTACCCTAACCCTAACCCTACCTCGTACCCATATCCTAACCCTCACCATAACACTAACCCTAACCCGTAACCTAAACCTAACCCATAATTTAACCCTAAGCCTAACCCTAACCCTAACCCGTACCCTAAACCTAACCCTAACCCTTGACCTAACCCGTACCCAACCCTATCCGGTACCCTAACCCTAACCCTAACCTGTACGCAAACCCTAACAGTAACCCTAACCCATACCGTAGCGCCAACCCTAACCCTAACCCTAAGCCTAACCCGCACCTTAAACCTCAACCTAACCCTAACCCTAAACTTAACCCGTACGCTAACCCTATCCCGTACCCTGAACCTAACTGTAACACGTATCATAACCCTAACCCTAACAATAACCCTACCCGTATTTTATTCCTAACCCTAAACTTAACTGTAAACCTAAACCTAACCCTAACCAGTATCCTAACCCTAAACCTAACCCTAAGCCTAACCCGTACTTTAACCCTTACCCTAACCCTAACCCTAAACCTAACCCTAACCCATACCCTATCCCTAACACGTACCCTAACCCTAAACCTAGCCCTAACCCAAATCCGCACACTAAACCTAACATTAACCCTAGACCTAACAATAGACTAACCCTATCCATACTGTAACCTTAACCCTAACCCGTACCGTGATCCTAACACTAACCCTAACCCTAACGCTAACCCTAACCCGTACACTAACCCTAACCCGAACCTTAACCCTAACCGTAACCCATACCCTAACCCTACCCGTAGCCTAATCCTAACTCTAACCCGACCCCTAACATTAAGCCTAACCCTAACCCGTACCCAAACGGTAAACCTAATCCATACACTAACACTAACCAAAACCCGTACTCTAACCCTAACCCTAACCCGCACCCTAAACATAACTCTAAGCCTAACCCAAACCATAACCCTTAACCGTAACCTAAACCTAACTCATAACCTAACCCTAACCCTAACCATAACCATAACCCTAATCCGTACCCTAAACCTAAAACTAACCCGTACCCTAACCCCAACCCTAACCCTAACCCGTAACCTAACACTAACCCTAACCCTAACCCTGACCCTAAACCTAACCCTAAAATTACACTAACCCTAACCCTAACCCAACCCGCACCCTAAACCTAAACCTAACCCGTATCCTAACCCTAACCTAGCCGTAAACCTAACCCGTACATTAAACCTAAGCCTAACTCTAACAAAAACCCTACCCCGTACTCTAAACCTAACCCTAACCCTAACCCTAACACTAACCCATACCCTAAACCTAACCCTAACCCTGACTCGTACCCTAAACCTAACCCTAAAACTGACCCTAACCCTAACCTTAACCCGTACCCTAAACCTAACTCATACCATAACCCTAACCCTGAACCTAACCCTAAACCTAACCCGTACCCTAAACCTAACCCTAACCCTTCACCTAACCCGTACCCAACCCTATCCTGTACCCTAAACCTAACCCTAACCCGTACCCAAACCCTAACAGTAACCCTAACCCATACCCTAGCGCTAGCCCTTACCCTAACCCTAAACCCAAACCGTACCCTAACCGTAAATGTAACCCTAACCCGTACCCAAACCCTAACCCTAAAATGTACGCTAACCCTAACCCTAACCCTAACCCTCACCCATAACCTAACCCTATTCCTAACCTTAACCGTAAACCTAACCCATACCCTAACCCTAAACCTAACCAGTATCCTAACCCCACCGTAACACTAATCCGTACCCTAACAATAACCCTAATCCTAACCCTGACCCTAAACCTAACCCTAACCCTTACACTAATCCTAACCCTAACCCTAACCTGCACCCTAAACCTAACCCTAACCCGTACCCTAACCCTAACCCATAACGTAAACCTAACACTAACCCTAAACTTAACCCGTACGATAAAACTATTGGGTACCCTAAACCTAACACTAACCCGTATCCTAACCCTAAACCTAACCCTAAGCCTAAACCGTACATTATCCAAACCCTAACCCTAACACTAACACTACCCCGTACCCTAACCCTAACCCTAACCCTAACCCTAACCCTAACCCTAACACGTACCCTAACACTAACCCTAACCCTAACCCTAACACTAACCCTACCCTACATTCTAACCCTAACCCTAACCCTAACCCTAATCTTACCCTAACCCTAACACTAACCCTAACCCGTACTCTAACCCTAACCCTAACCCTAACCGTACTCTAACACTAATCCTAAGCCTCACCTTAACCCTAACCCGTACTGTAACCCTAACCCGTACCGTAACCCTAACCCTAACCCGTACCCTAAACCTAACCCATATTTTAACCCTAACCCTAACCCTAAACCTAACCGTACCCTAAACCTAACCCTAACCCTTGACCTTACCCGTACCCAACCCTATCCGGTACCCTAACCCTAACCCGTACCCAAACCCTAACAGTAACCCTAACCCATAACCTAGCGCCAAACCTAACCCTAACCCTAACTTAACCCGCACCTTAAACTTAAACCTAACCCTAACCCTAAACTTAACCCGTAGGGTAACCCTATCCCATACCCTGACCCTAACACTAACCCGTATCATAACACTAACCCTAACACTAACCCTACCCGAACTTTAACCCTAACCCTAAACCTAACCGTAAACCTAAACCTAACCCTAACCCGTACCCTATCCCTAACACGTACCCGAACCCTAACCCTAACTCTAACACTAACCCGCACACTAAACCTACACAAACCCTAGACCTAACACGTACACTAACCCTATCCCATACTGTAACCTTAACCCTAACCCGTACCGTATCCCGAACACTAACTCTAACCCTAACCCTATCCCTAACCCGTACCATAATCCTACCCGTAGCCTAACCCTAACTCTAACCCTAACCCCTAACCCTAATCCTAACCCTTACCTTAAACCGTACACAAATGGTAAACCTAACCCGTAACCTAACACTAACCCAAACCTACTCTAAACCTAACACTAACCCTAACCCTAACCCGCGCCTTAAACTTAACCCTAACCCTAACCCATACCCTAACACTAACCCTAACCTTAACCATAACCCTAACCTGTACTCTAACCCTAAAACTAACTCGTACCCTAACCCCAACCCTAACCCTAACCCGTACTCTAACACTAACCCTAACCCTAACCCTGACCCTAAACCTAACCCTAACCCTTACACTAACCCTAACCCTAACCCTAACCCGCACACTAAACCTAACCCTAACCACAGACCTAACACGTAAACTAAACATATCCCGTACGGAAACCTTAACCTTAACCCGTATCATAACCCTAACACTAACCCTAACCCTTACCCTAACCCTAACACTAAACCTAACCCGTACTCTAACCCTAACCCTAACCCTAACCGTACTCTAACCCTAACCCTAACCCTCACCCTAACCCTAACCCATACTGTAACCCTAACCCATACCATAACCCTAACCCTAACCCATAACCTAACCCTAAACCTAACTCGTACCCTAACCCTAACCCTAACCCGGACCATAACCCTAACCCTAACCCGTACCCTAAACCTAACCCGTATTTTAACCCTAACCCGACCCTAAACCTAACCCGTACCCTAAACCTAACCCTAACCCAAACTCGTACCCTAAGCCTAATCCATACCCTAAACCTAACCCTAAACCTAAACCTAACCCTAACCCATACCTTAAACCTAAACCTAACCCTTGACCTAACCCGTATCCAAACCTATCCCGTACCCTAACCTTAACCCTAACCCGTACCCAAATTCTAAAAGTAACCCTAACCCATACCCTAGCGCTAACCCTAACCCTAACCCTAACCCTACCCAGGACCCCAAACCTAACCCTAACCCTGACCCTAACACTAACCCTATCCCGTACCCTAACCCTAAACCGTACACAAACCCTAACACTAAACCTAACCCATACCCTAACCCTAAACTTAACCCTAGACCGTACCCAAACTCTAACCGTAACACGTATCCTAACCCTAACCCTAACCCTAAACTTAACCCTAGACCATACCCAAACCCTAACCCTAACACGTATCCTAACCCTAACCCTAACCCTAACCCTAACACGCACACTGAACCTAACCCTAACCCTAGACCTAACACGTATACTAACCCTACCCCGTAACCTAAACTGAACCCTAACCCGTACCCTAACACTAACCCTAACACTAACCCTAACACTAACCCTACCCCGTACTCTAACCCTAACCCTATCCCTAACCCTAACCTTACCCTAACCCTAACACTAACCAAACCCGTACTCTAACCCTAACCCTAACCCTAACACTAAGCCTAACCCGTACTCTAACCCTAACCCTACCCCTAACCGTACTCTAACCCTAACCCTAACCCTCACCATAACCCTAACCCATACTGTAACCCTAACCCATACCATAACCCTAACCCTAACCCGTAACCTAACCCTAAACCTAACTCGTACCCTAACCCTAAACCTAACCTGGACCATAACCCTAACCTTAACCCGTACCCTAAACCTAACCCGTATTTTAACCCTAACCTGACCCTAACCCTAACCCGTACCCTAAACCTAACCCTAACCCAAACTCGTACCCTAAGCCTAACCCATACCCTAAACCTAACCCTAAACCTAAAACTAACCCTAACCCATACCCTAAACCTAAACCTAACCCTTGACCTAACCCATACCCAAACCTATCCCGTACCCTAACCTTAACCCTAACCCGTACCCAAAACCTAACAGTAACCCTAACCCATACCCTAGCGCTAACCCTAACCCTAACCCTAACCCTACCCAGGACCCCAAACCTAACCCTAACCCTGACCCTAACACTAACCCTATCCCGTACCCTAACCCTAAACCGTACACAAACCCTAACACTAAACCTAACCCATACCCTAACTCTAAACTTAACCCTAGCCCGTACCCAAACCCTAACCCTAACACGTATCCTAAACCTAAACCTAACCCTAACCCTAATACACACACTGAACCTAACCCTAACCCTAGACCTAACACGTATACTAACCCTACCCCGTAACCTAACCCGAACCCTAACCCGTACCCTAACACTAACCCTAACCCTAACCCTAACACTAGCCCTACCCCGTACTCTAACCCTAACCCTAACCCTAACCCTAACCTTACCCTAAGCCTAACACTAACCAAACCCGTACTCTAACCCTAACCCTAACCCTAACCGTACTCTAACCCTAACCCTAAGCCTCACCCTAACCCTAACCCGTACAGTAACCCTAACCCGTACTGTAACTCTAACCCTAACCCGCACCCTTACCCTAACCCTAACTCGTACCCTAAACCTAACCCTAACCCTGACCATAAGCCTAACCCTAACCCGTACCCTAAACCTAACCCACAATTTAACCCTAACCCTAAACCTAACCCGCAACCTAAACCTAACCCTAACCCGTACCCTAAACCTAACCCGTAACGTAAACCTAACCCTATCCCTAAACTTAACCCGTATGATAAACCTATCGGGTACCCTAAACCTAACACTAACACGTATCCTAACCCTAAACCTAACCCTAAGCCAAAACCGTACAGTGCCCCAAACCCTAACCCTAACACTAACCCTACCCCGTACCCTAACCCTAACCCTAACCCTAACACGTACCCTAACACTAACCCTAACCCTAACCCTAACACTAACCCTACCCCACACTCTAACCCTAACCCTAACCCTAACCTTACCCTAACCCTAACACTAACCCTAACCCGTACTCTAACCCTAACCCTAACCCTAACCGTACTCTAACACTAACCCTAAGCCTCACCGTAACTCTAAACCGTACTGTAAACCTAACCCATACCGTAACCCTAACCCTAACCCGTACCCTAACCCTAACCGTAACTCGTACCCTAACCCTAATCCTGACCATAACCCTAACACTAACCAGACCGTAAAACTAACCCATACTTTAACCCTAACCCTAACCCTAACCCGTACCCTAAACCTAACCCTAACCTTTGACTTAACCCGTACCCAACCCTATCCGGTACCCTAACCCTAACCCTAACCCTTACCCAAACCCTAACAGTAACCCTAACCCAACCCTAGCGCCAACCCTAATCCTAACCCTAAGCCTAACCCGACCTTAAACCTAAACCTAACCCTAACCCTAAACTTAACCCGTACGCTAACCCTATCCAGTACCCTGACCCTACCCCCAACCCGTATCATAACCCTAACACTAACACTAACCCTACCCGTACTTTAACCCTAACCCTAAACCTAACCCTAAACCTAAACCTAACCCTAACCCATACCCTATCCCTAACACGTACCCTACCCTAACCCTAACCCTAACACTGACCCGCACACTAAACCTAACACTAACCCTAGATCTAACACGTACACTCACCCTATTCCATACCGTAACCTTAACCCTAACCCGTACCGTAACCCGAACACTAACCCTAACCCTAACCCTAACCCTAACTCATACCATAACCCTACCCGTAGCCTAACCATAACTCTAACCCTAACCCATAACCCTAACCCTAACCCTTACCCTAACCTGTACCCAAATGGTAAACCTAACCCGTACCCTAACACTAACCCAAACCTGTACTCTGACCCTAACCCTAACCCTAACCCTAACCTGCACCTTAAACTTAACCGTAACCCTAACCCATACCCTAACCCTAACCCTAACCTTAAACATAACCCTAACCTGTACTCTAACCCTAAAACTAACCCGTACCCTAACCCCAACCCTAACCCTAACCCGTACTCTAACACTAACCCTAACACTAACCCTGACCCAAAACGTAACCCTAACCCTTACACTAACCCTAACCCTAACCCTAACCCGGACCCTAAACCTAACCCTAACCCGTACCCTAACCCTAACCCGTAATCTAAACCTAATCCTAACCCTAAAGTTAACCCATATGCTAACCCTATCCCGTACCCTGAACCTAACCCTAAACCGCATCCTAATCCTAATCTAACCCTAAGCCTAACCTGTACATTAACCCTAACCCTAACACTAACCCTACCCCGTACTTTAACCCTAAACCTAACCCTAACCCTAACCATAACCCATACCCTAACCCTAACCCTAACCTTAACCATAACCCTAACCTGTACTCTAACCCTAAAACTAACCCGTACCCTAACCCCAACCCTAACCCTAACCCGTACTCTAAACTAACCCTAAACCTAACCCTGACCCTAAACCTAACCCTAACCCTTACACTAACCCTAACCCTAACCCAGACCCTAAACCTAACCCTAACCCGTACCCTAACCCTAACCCGTAATCTAAACCTAACCCTAACCCTAAAGTTAACCCGTATGCTAACCCTATCCCGTACCCTGAACCTAACCCTAAACCTTATCCTACTCCTAAATCTAACCCTAAGCCTAACCTGTACATTAACCCTAACCCTAACACTAACCCTACCCCGTACTTTAACCCTAAACCTAACCCTAACCCTAAACCTAAACCTAACCCTAACTCGTACCCTATCCCTAACACGTACCCTAACCTTAACCCTAACCCTAACCCGCACACTAAACCTAACACTAACACTAAACCTAACATGTACACTAACCCTATCGCGTACCGTAACTTTAACCCTAACCCATACCGTAACCCTAACACTAACCCTAACCCTAACCCTAAACATAACCCGCACACTAACCCTAACCAGTACCCTAATCCTAACCCTAACCCTAACCCTAACCGTACACTAACCCTAATCCTAACCCTAACACTAACCCTAAACCATACTCTAACCCTAACCCGTACCCTAACACTAACCCTTACCCTAACCTTAAACCTAACCCGTACCCTACCCTAACCCGTAACCTAAACCTAACCCTAACCCTACACTTAACCCATATGCTAACCCTATCCCGTACCCTAAACCTAACCCTAACCCGTACCCTAAACCTAACCCTAACCCGAACCCTATCCGTACACTAACCCTAACCCTAACCCTAAACCTAACACTAACCCTAAACCGTACTCTAACCCTAACCCTAACCCTAAACCTAACCCTAACCCGAACTCTAACCCTAAACCATAACCTAACACTAATCCAAACCCTAACACTAACCCTAACCCGTACTCTAACCCTAAAAATAACCCTAACTCTAACCCTAACCCGTACTATAACCCTAACCCTAACCCTAACCCTAACCCTAACCCGTACTCTAACCCTATCCCATATCCTAACCCTAACTCTAACCCTAACCCCTAACCCTAACCCTAATACTAACCCTTAACCTAACCCGTACAAAAACGGTAAACCTAACCCGTACCCTAACACTAACCCAAACCCGTACTCTAAACCTAACCCTAACCCTAAACCGCACCCTAAACTTAACCCTAACCCTAACCCTAACCATAACAGTTAAAAGTACCCTAACCCTAAACCACACCCTAACCCTATCCCTTACTTAAACCATAATCCTAAATCGTACTCTAACCCTAAACGTAACCCTAAGCCGTACCCAAACCCTAACCCTAACACGTACCCTAACCCTAAACCTAACCCTAACCCGCACACTAAACCTAACCCTAACCCTAGACCTAACACGTAAACTAAACATATCCCGTACTGAAACCTTAACCTTAACCCGTATCATCCCCTAACACTAGCCCTAACACTTACCCTAACCCTAACCCTAACCCTAACCGTACTCTAACCCTAACCGTACTCTTACCCTAACCCTAACCCTCACCCTAACCCTAACCCATACTGTAACCCTGACCCGTACCATAAACCTAACCCTAACCCCTACAAAAAACCTAACCCTAACTCGTACCGTAAACCTAACCCTAACCCGGACCATAACCCTACCCTAACCCGTAACCTAAACCTAACCCGTATTTTAACCCTAACCCGACCCTAACCTTAACCCGTTACCTAAACCTAACCCTAACCCATACCCTAAACCTAAACCTAACCCTTGACCTAACCCGTACCCAAACCTATCCCGTACCCTAACCCTAACCCTAACCCGTACACAAAACCTAACAGTAACCCTAAACCATATCCTAGCGCTAAACCTAAACCTGACCCTAATCCTACCCCGGACCCCAAACCTAACCGTAACCCTGACCCTAACACTAACCCTATCCCGTACCCTAACCCTAAACCGTACCCAAACCCTAACACTAAACCTAACCCATACCCTAACCCTAAACTTAACCCTAGCCCATACCCAAACCCTAACCCTAACACGTATCCTAACCTTAACCCTAACCCTAACCCTAACCCGCACACTGAACCTAACCCTAACCCTAGACCTAACACGTACACTAACCCTACCCCGTGCCCTAACCCTAACCCAAACCCTAACCCGTACGCTAACACTAACCCTAACCCTAACCTTAACACTAACCCTACCCCGTACTCTAACCCTAACCCTAACCCTAACCTTGCCCTAACCCTAACACTAACCAAACCCATACTCTAACCCTAAACCTAACCCTTACCGTACTCTAACCCTAACCCTAAGCCTCACCCTAACCCTAACCCGTACAGTAACCCTAACCCGTACTGTAAAACTAACCCTAACCCGTACCCTTACCCTAACCCTAACTCGTACCCTAACCCTAACCCTAACCCTGACAATAAGCCTAACCCTAACCCGTACCCTAAACCTAACCCATACTTTAACCCTAACCCTAACCCTAAACCTAACCCACACCCTAAACCTAACCCTAACCCGTACCCTAACCCTAACCCGTAACATAAACCTAACCCTAACCCTAACCCTGACCCTAAACCTAACCCTAAACCTTACACTAACCCTAACCCTAACCCAGACCCTAAACCTAACCCTAACCCGTACCCTAACCCTAACCCGTAATCTAAACCTAACCCTAACCCTAAAGTTAACCCGTATGCTAACCCTATCCCGTACCCTGAATCTAACCCTAAACCGTATCCTAATCCTAAATCTAACCCTAAACCTAACCCGTACATTAACCCTAACCCTAACACTAACCCTACCCCGTACTTTAACCCTAACCCTAACCCTAACCCTAAACCTAAACCTAACCCTAACTCGTACCCTATCCCTAACACGTACACTAACCCTAACCCTAACCCGCACACTAAACCTAACACTAACCCTAGACCTAACACGTACACTAACCCTATCGTGTACCGTAAACTTAACCCTAACCCGTACCGTAACCCTAACACTAACCCTAACCCTAACCCTAACCCTAACCCTAACCCTAAACCTAAACCTAACCCATACACTAACCCTAACCCGTACCCTAATCCTAACACTAACCCTAACCCTATCCGTACACTAACCCTAATCCTAACCCTAACACTAACCCTAAATCGTACTCTAACCGTAACCCTAACCCTAAACCTAACCCTAACCCTAACCCTTACCCTAACCCGTACCCAAACGGTAAACCTAACCCATACCCTAACACTAAACCAAGCCCGTACTATAACCCTAATCCTAACCCTAAACCTAACCCTAAACCGCACCCTAAACTTAACCTTAACCCTAACCCTAACCATAACCCTTAACCGTACCCTAAATCTAACCCACAACATAACCTTAACCCTAGCTTTAACCATAACCCTAACCCATACCCTAACCCTAAAACTAACCCGTACCCTACCCCAACCCTAACCCTAACTCATACCCTAACACTAACCCTAACCCTAACCCTAAACCTAACCCTAACTCGTACACTAACCCTAACCCTAACCTGAACCCGAACCCTAAACCTAACTCAAACCCGTACTCTAACTCTAAACCGTAACCTAAACCTGACCCTAACACTAAACTTAACCATTACGCTAACCCTATCCCGTACCCTAAACCTATCCTTAACCCGTAACCTAAAAGTAAACCTAAATCTAAGCATAACCCATACCCTAACCCTACCACTAACCCTTTCCCTACCCCTAACACTAACCCTAACCCGGCCTCTAACCCTAATCCTAACTCTAACCCTAACCCTAACCCTAACCCTAAGCCTAACCGTACTCTAACCCTAACCCTAACCCTCACAGTAATCCTAACCCATACCCTAAACTTAACCCTATCCCTAACTCGTACCCTAAACCTAACCCTAACCCCGACACTAAACCTAACCCTAACCCGTACCCTAAACCTAACCCAAACCCTAACCCTAACCCTAAACCTAATCCTAAACCTAACCAGTACACTAAACCTAACCCTAACCCTTGAACTACCCGTACCCAACCCTATCTCGTACCCGAACCCTAACCCTAACCCGTACCCAAACTCTAACAGTAACCCTAACCCATACCCTAGCGCTAACCCTAACACTAATCCTAAACCTAACCCGCACCATAAACCTAAACCTAACCCTAACCCTAACAAAACCCTTACCTGTACCCTAACACTAACCCTAACCCAAACCCTAACCGTACTCTAACCCTAACCCTAAGCCTCACCCTAACCCGAACCCGTACTGTAACCCTAACCCGTACCGTAACCCTAACCCTAACCTGTACCCTAACCCTAACCCTAACTCGTACCCTTACCCTAAAACTCACCATAACCCTAACCCTAACCCGTACCCAAAACCTAACCCATACTTTAACCCTAACCCGTACCCTAACCCGTACCCTAAACCTAACCCTAACCCTTGACCTAACCCTTACCCAACCCTATCTGGTACGCTAACCCTACCCTAACCCGTACCCAAACCCTCACAGTAACCCTAACCCATACCCTAGCGCCAACCCTAACTCTAACCCTAAACCTAACCCGCACCTTAAACCTAAACCTAACCATAACCCTAAACTTAACCCTTACGCTAACCCTATCCCGTACCCTGAACCTAACCGTAACACGTATCATAACCCTAACCCTAACACTAACCCTACCCGTACTTTATTCCTAACCCTAAACTTAACCGTTAACCTAAACCTAACCCTAACGCGTACCCTATCCCTAACACGTACCCTAACCCTAACCCTAAACCTAACATTAACCCGCACACTAAACCTAACACTAACCCTAGACCTAACACATACACTAACCCTATCCAATACCGTAAACTTAACCCTAACCCGTACCGTAACCCTAACACTAACCCTAACCCTAACCCTAACCCGTACCATAACCCTACCCGTAGCCTAACACTAACTCTAACCCTAACCCCTAAACCTAACCCTAACCCGTACCCAAATGGTAAACCTAACCCGTACCCTAACACTAACCCAAACCCGTACTCTAACCCTAACCCTAACCCTAACATAACCCGCAACTTAAGCTTAACCCTAACGATAACCCATACCCTAACCCTAACCCTAACCTTAAACATTACCCTAACTTGTATTCTAACCCTAAAACTAACCCGTACCCTAACCCCATCCCTAACCCTAACCCGTATTCTAACACTAACCCTAAACCTAAACCTGACCCTAAACCTAACCCTAACCCTTACACTAACCCTAACCCTAACCCTAACCCGGACCCTAAACCTAACTCTAACGCGTACCCTAACCCTAACCCGTAATCTAAACCTAACCCTAACCCTAAAGTTAACCCGTATGCTAACCCTATCCCGTACCCTGAACCTAACCCTAAACCGCATCCTAATCCTAAATCTAACCCTAAGCCTAACCTGTACATTAACCCTAACCCTAACACTAACCCTACCCCGTACTTTAACCCTAAACCTAACCCTAACCCTAACCCTAACCCATACCCTAACCCTAACCCTAACCTTAACCATAACCCTAACCTGTACTCTAACCCTAAAACTAACCCGTACCCTAACCCCAACCCTAACCCGTACTCCAAACTAACCCTAACCCTAACCCTGACCCTAAACCTGACCCTAACCCTTACACTAACCCTAACCCTAACCCAGACCCTAAACCTAATCCTAACCCGTACCCTAACCCTAACCCGTAATCTAAACCTAACCCTAACCCTAAAGCTAACCCGTATGCTAACCCTATATCGTACCCTGAACCTAACCCTAAACCGTATCCTAATCCTAAATCTAACCCTAAGCCTACCCGTACATTAACCCTAACCCTAACACTAACCCTACCCCGAACTTTAACCCTAACCCTAACCCTAACCCTAAACCTAAACCTAACCCTAACTCGTACCCTATCCCTAACACGTACCCTAACCTTAACCCTAACCCGCACACTAAACCTAACACTAACCCTATCGTGTACCGTAAACTTAACCCTAACCCATACTGTAACCCTAACACTAACTAACCCTAACCCTAATCCTAACCCTAAACCAAACCCGTACACTAACCTTAACCCGTACCCTAATCCTAACACTAACCCTAACCCTATCCGTACACTAACCCTAATCCTAACCCTAACACTAACCCTAACCCGTACTCTAACCCTAACCTGTACACTAACACTAACCCTTACCCTAACCCTAAACCTAACCCTAACCCTAACCCTTACCCTAACCCGTACCCAAACAGTAAACCTAACCCGTACCCTAACACTAAACCAAGCCCGTACTCTAACCCTAACCCTAACCCTAACCCTAAGCCTAACCCGCACCTTAAACCTAAACCTAACCCTAACCCTAAACTTAACCCGTACGCTAACCCTATCCCGTACCCTGAACCTAACTGTAACACGTATCATAACCCTAACCCTAACAATAACCCTACCCGTATTTTATTCCTAACCCTAAACTTAACCGTAAACCTAAACCTAACCCTAACCAGTATCCTAGACCTAAACCTAACCCTAAGCCTAACCCGTACTTTAACCCTTACCCTAACCCTAACCCTAAACCTAACCCTAACCCGTACCCTATCCCTAACACGTACCCTAACCCTAACCCTAGCCCTAACCCTAATCCGCACACTAAACCTAACATTAACCCTAGACCTAACAATACACTAACCCTATCCATACTGTAACCTTAACCCTAACCCGTACCATGATCCTAACACTAACCCTAACCCTAACGCTAACCCTAACCCGTACACTAACCCTAACCCGTACACTAACCCTAACCCGAACCTTAACCCTAACCGTAACCCGTACCCTAACCCTACCCGTAGCCTAATCCTAACTCTAACCCGACCCCTAACATTAAGCCTAACCCTAACCCGTACCCAAACGGTAAACCTAATCCATACCCTAACACTAACCAAAACCCGTACTCTAACCCTAACCCTAACCCTAACCCACACCCTAAACATAACTCTAACCCTAACCCAAACCATAACCCTTAACCGTAACCTAAACCTAACTCATAACCTAACCCTAACCCTAACCCTAACCATAACCCTAATCCGTACCCTAAACCTAAAACTAACCCGTACCCTAACCCCAACCCTAACCCTACCCGTAACCTAACACTAACCCTAACCCTAACCCTGACCCTAAACCTAACCCTAAACTTACACTAACCCTAACCCTACCCAACCCGCACCCTAAACCTAACCCTAACCCGTATCCTAACCCTAACCTAGCCGTAAGCCTAACCCGTACATTAAACCTAAGCCTAACTCTAACAAAAACCCTACCCCGTACTCTAAACCTAACCCTAACCCTAACCCTAACACTAACCCATACCCTAAACCTAACCCTAACCCTGACTCGTACCCTAACCCTAACCCTAAAACTGACACTAACCCTAACCTTAACCCGTACCCTAAACCTAACTCATACCCTAACCCTAACCCTAAAGCTAACCCTAATCCGTACTCTAACCCTAACCCGTACCCTAACACTAACACTTACCCTAACCCTAAATGTAATCCGTACCCTAACCCTAAGCGTAACCCTAACCCTAACCCGCACACTAAACCTAACCCTAACCCTAGACCTAACACGTACACTAACTCTATCCCGTACCGTAACCTTAACCGTATCCTGTACCGTAACCTTAACACTAACCCTAACCCTACCTAATCCGAACCCTAACCCTAAACCTAACCAGTACCCTAACCCTACCCGTAGCCTAACCCAAACAATAACCCTAACCCCTAAACCTAACCCTAACCCTAACCCTTACCCTAAACCGTACCCAAAGGGTAAACCTAACCTGTACCCTAACACTAACCGAAACCCGTACTCTAAACCTAACCCTAACACTAAACCTAACCCTAACCCGCACCCTAAACTTACACCTAACCCTAACCCAAACCATAACCCTTAACCGTAACCTAAACCTAACCCAAACCTTAACCCTAACCCTAACCTTAACCGTAACCCTAACCCGTAACCAAACCCTAAAACTAACCCGTACCCTAACCCCAACCCTAACCCTAACCCATACCCTAACACTAACCCTAACCCGAACCCTGACCCTAAACCTAATCCTAACCCTTACACTAACCTTAACCCTAACCCTAACCCGCACCCTAAACCTGACCCTAACACGTACCCTAACCCTAAACCGTAACCTAAACCTAACCCTAACCTTAAACTTAACCCTCACGCTAAACCTATCCCGTACCCTAAACCTATCCCTAACCCGTATCCTAAACCTAAACCTAACCCTAAGCCTAACCCGTACATTAACCTTAACCCTAACACTAACCCTACTCCGTACTCTAACCCTAACCATAAACCTAACCGTAACCCGTACCCTAAACCTAACCCGTACCCTAACACTAACCCTAACCCGTACTCTAACACTAACCCTAACCGTACTCTAACCCTAACCCTAAACCCTACACTAACCCTACCCGTACTGTAACCCTAACTCACACCATAACCCTAAACCTAAACCGTACCCGAACCCTAACCCTAACTCATAACCTAACCCCAACCCAAACCCACACCCTAAACCTAACCCTAACCCGTACCCTAAACCAAATCCGTACGCTAAACATAACCCTAACCCTAACCCCCTAAGCCTAACCAATACCCTAACCCTAAACCTAATCCTACACTAACCCTAAACCGTACCCTAAACCTAACCTTAACCCTTGACCTAACTCATACCCAACACTATCTCGTAACCTAACCCTAACCCTAACCCAAACCCAAACCCTAACAGTAACCCTAACCCAAACCCTAGTGCTAGCCCTAACCCTAACCATAACCTAAACCTCACCCTAAACCTAAACCTAACCCTAACCCTAACCCTGACCCTAAACCTAACCCTAACCCGTAACCTAAACCTAACCCTAACCCTAAACTTAATGGGTACACTAACCCTATCCCGTACCCAAAACCTAACCCTAACCTATACCCTAACCCTAACCGTAACTCTAACCCTATCAGTACACTAACCCTAACCCTAACCCTAAAACTAACCCTAACCAGTACTCTAACACTAAACCTAACCCTAAACCTAACCTTAACCCGTACTCTAACCCTAACCCATACCCTAACACTAACCCTTACCCTAAACCTAAACCTACACCGTACCCTAACCCTAAATGTAACCCTAACCCGTACCCAAACCCTAACCCTAAAATGTACCCTAACCCTAACCCTAACCCGCACACTAAACCTAACCCTAACCCTAGACCTAACACGTAAACTAAACCTATCCTTTACCGAAACCTTAACCCTAACCCGTACCGTAACCCTAACACTAACCCTAAACCTAACCCTAAACCTAACCCTAACCCTAACACGTACACTAACCCTAACCCTAAACCTAACCCTAACCCTAACCCGCACACTAAACCTAACCCTAACCCTAGACCTAACACGTACACTAACCCTATCCGGTACCGTAACCTTAACCGTATCCCGTACCGTAACCCTAACACTAACCCTAACCGTACCTAACACGAACCCTTACCCTAACCCTAACCAGTACCCTCACCCTGGCCGTAGCCTAACCCAAACTCTAACCCTTACCCCTAAACCTAACCCTAACCCTAACCCTTACCCTAAACCCTACCCAAAGGGTAAACCTAACCCTTACCCTAACACTAACCGAAACCCGTACTCTAAACCTAACCCTAACCCTAACACTAACCCGCACCCTAAACTTAAACCTAACCCTAACCCAAACCATAACACTTAACCGTAACCTAAACCTAACCCAAACCTTAACCCTAACCCTAACCTTAACCGTAACTCTAACCCGTAACCTAACCCTAAAGCTAACCCGTACCCTAACATCAACCCTAACCCTCACCCGTAACCTAACACTAACCCTAACCCTAACCCTGACCCTAAACCTAATCCTAACCCTTACACTAACCCTAACCCTAACCTTAACCCTAACCCGCACCATAACCTAACCCTAACACGTACCCTAACCCTAAACCGTAACCTAAACCTAACCCTAACACTAAACTTAACCCGCACGCTAAACCTATCCCGTACCATAAACCTAACCCTAACCCGTATCCTAAAACTAAACCTAACCCTAAGCCTAACCCGTACATTAACCCTAACCCTAAAACTAACCCTACCCCGTACTCTAACCCTAACCATAAACCTAACCCTAACCCGTACCCTAACTCTAACACTAACCCTAACACTAACCCTAACCCGTACTCTAACCCTAACCCTAACCGTACTCAAACCCTAACCCTAAACCCTACACTAACCCTCACCCGTACTGTAACCCTAACTCACCACCATAACCCTAACCTAAACCGTACCCGAACCCTAACCCTAACTCGTACCCTAACCCTAACCCTAACCCTGACCCTAAACCTAACCCTAACCCGTACCCTAAACCTAATCTGTACGCTAACCATAACCCTAAACCTAACCCGTAACTAAGCCTAACCCTAAACCATACCCTAACCCTAACCCTAACACTAACCCTGACCCTAACCCTAACCCTAACCCGTACCCTAAGCCTAACCAATACCCTAACCCTAAGCCTAATTACACTAACCCTAAACCGTACCCTAAACCTAACCCTAACCCTTGCCCTAACCCGTACCCAACACTATCCCGTAACCTAACCCTAACCCTAACCCATACCCAAACCCTAACATTAACCCTAACCCATACCCTAGTGCTAGAACTAACGCTAACCCTAAACCTAAACCTCACCCTAAACCTAAACCTAACCCTGACCCTAACCCTGACCCTAAGCCTAACCCTAACCCGTAACCTAAACCTAACCCTAACCCTAAACTTAATGCGTACACTAACCCTATCCCGTACCCTAAACCTAACCCTAACCCGTACCCTAACCCTAACCCTAACTCTAACCCTATCCGTACACTAACCCTAACCCTAACCCTAACACTAACCCTAACCAGTAATCTAACCCTAAACCTAACCCTAAACCTAACCCTAACCCGTACTCTAACCCTAACCCGTACCCTAACACTAACCCCTACCCTAACCCTAAACCTACCCCGTACCCTAACCCTAAATTTAACCCTAACCCGTACACAAACCCTAACCCTGTACCGTACCCTAACCCTAACCCGCACACTAAACCTAACCCTAACCCTAGACCTAACACGTAAACTAAACCTATCCCATACCGAAACCTTAACCCTAACCCGTACCGTAACCCTAACACTAACCCTAACCCTAACCCTAACCCTAACACGTACACTAATCCTAACCCGAACCCTAACCCTAACCCTAACCTGGACCCTAAACCTACCCGGAGCTTAACCCTAACTCTAACCCTAACCCCTAAACCTAAACCTAACCCTAACCCTTACCCTAACTCGTACCCAAACCGTAAACCTAACCCGTACCCTAACACTAACCCAAACCCGTTCTCTAACCCTAACACTAACCCTAAACCTTACCCGCACCTTAAACTTAACTCTAACCCTAACCCAAACCATAACCCTTAAAAATAACCTAACCCTAACCCATACCCTAACCCTAACCCTATACTTAACCATAACCCTAACCTGTACCCTAACCCTAAAACTAACCCGTACCCTAACCCCAACCCTAACCCTAACCCGTACTCTAACACTAACCCTAACCCTAACCCTGACCCTAAACCTAACCCTAACCCGTACCCTAACCCTAACCCATAACCTAAACCTAACCCTAACCCTAAAGTTAACCCGTACGTTAACCCTATCCCGTACACTGAACCTAACCATAAACCGTATCTTAACCCTAAATCTAACTCTAAGCCTAACCCGTACATTAACCCTAACCCTAACCCTAATACTAACCTGTACCCTAAACCTAACCCATACCCTAAACCTAACCCTAAACCTAACCCTAACCCTAACCCGTTCCCTAAACCTAACCCTAACCCTTGACCTAATGCGTACCCAACCCTATCCCGTACCCTAACCCTAAACCAAACCCGTACCCAAACCCTAACACTAACCCTAACCCATACCCTAGGGCTAACCCAAACACTAACTCTAAGAATAAACCGCACCCTAAACCTAAACCTAACCCTAAACCTAACCATAATCCTAACCCGTACACTAACCCTAACCCATACACTAAAACTAACCGTAACCTTAAACGTAACCCTAACACGTACGCTAACCCTAAAACTAACCCGTACCCTAACCCCAACCCTAACACCAACCCGTACCATAACCCTATCCCTAACCCTAACCATGACCCTAAACCTAACCCTAACCCATACCCTAACCCTAACCCGCGCCTATACCTAACCCTAACCCGTACCCTAACCCGTAACCTAAACCTAACCCGTACCCTAAACTTAATGCGTACACTAATCCTATCACGTACCCTAAAACTAACCCTAACCCGTAATCTAACCCTACCCCTAACTCTAACTCTATCCGTACATTAACCATAATCCTAACCTAACACTACCCTAAACAGTAATCTAACCCTAAACCTAACCCTAAACCTAACCCTAACCCGTACTCTAACCCTAACCCGTACCCTAACACTAACCCTTACACTAACCCTAAACCTAACCCGTACGCTAACCCTAAACGTAAACCTCACCCGTACCCAAACCCTAACCCTAACACGTACCCTAACCCTAACCCTAACCCCAACCCGCACACTAAACCTAACCATAACCCTAGACCTAACACATACACTAACCCTTTCCAGTAACGTAACCTTAACCCTAACCCGTACCTAACACTAACCCTAAAACTAACACTAACCCTAAAACTAAACCGTACAATAACCCTAACCCGAAACCTAACCCTAACCCGAACCCAAACCCTACCTGTAGCCTAACCCAAATTCTAACCTTAACTCCTAACCCTAACACTAACCCTAACCCTTAACCTAACCCGTACCCAAACAGTAAACATAACCCGTACCGTAAACTTAACCCAAACCCGTACTCTAACCCTAACCCTAACCCTAACCGTAAACCTAATCCGCACCCTAAGCTTAACCCTAACCCTAACCCAACCCATAACTCTTAACCGTAACCTAACCCTAACCCATAACCTAACCCTAACCCTAACCATGAATCGAAACCTAACCCTAACCCTAACACTAACCCTAAACCGTACTCTAACCCTAAACCTAACCCTGACCATAACCCTAACCCTAACCCATACCCTAAGCGTAACTCATACCCCAACCCTAACCCTAAAGCGTCCCTAACCCTAACCCGTACCCTAAACCTAACCCTATCCCTTGACCTAACCCGTACCCAAACCTATCCCGTAACCTAACCCTATGCCTAACCCTTACCCAATCCCTAACAGTAACCATAACCCATACCCTAGCGCTAACCCTAACCCTAACACTAACCCGCACCCTAAACCTAAACCTAACCCTAACCCTAACCATAACCCTTACCCGTACCCTAACCCTAACCCATACCCTAACCCTAACCCTAATTTAACCGTAACCCTGACCCGTACCCTAACCCTAAACTTAACACGTACCCTAACCCCAACCCTAACCTTAACCCGTACCCTAACCCTAACACTAACCCTAACCCTAACCCTAACCCTCACCTATACCTAATCCTAACCCGTACCCTAAAACTAACCCGCATCCTAAACCTAACCTTAACCCTAAACTTAACTCGTACGCTAACACTATCCCGTACCCTAAACCTAAACCTAACCCGTACCCTAACCCTAACCCTAACCCTAATTCTATCCGTACACTAACCCTAACCCTCAACCGAACACTAACCCTAAACCGTACTCTAACCTTAACCCTAACCCTAAACCTAACCCTAACTGGAACTCTAACCCTAACCCGTACCCTAAGACTAACCCTATCCCTAAAACTAACCCTAACCCGTTCTCTAACCCTAAACCTAACCCTAACTCTAACCCTAACCCGTAGTTTAAACCTAACCCTAACCCTAACCCTAACTGGTACTCTAACCCTATCCCGTAGCCTAACCCTAACTCTACACTAACTCTTAACCCTAACCCTAACCCTAATGCTTATCCTAACCCGTACCCAAACGGTAAACCTAACCCGTACCCTAACACTAACCCAAAACCGTACTCTAAACCTAACCCTAAACCTAACCCTAACCATAAACCGCACCCTAAACTTAACCCTAACCATAACCATAACCATAACCCTTAACCATAACCTAACCCTAACCCACACCCTAACCCTATCCCTAACTTCAACCGTAACCCTAACCCGTACCCTAACCCTAAAACTAACCTGTACCCTAACCCCAACCCTAACCCTAACCCATACCCTAACACTAACCCTAACCCTAAACCTGACTCTAAACCTAACCCTAACCCGTACACTAACCCTAACCCTAACCCTAACCCGCACCCTAAA